>CM040424.1:46920185-47646238 GCA_022702705.1 Papilionanthe hookeriana x Papilionanthe teres | reverse complement strand
TTCCCAATTTCATTTTGTTCAACTACACCATGGGCCAATTTTGTCAATTTACCCCACTTTTATCAAAACCCCCAATTCGACCCATTTTAACCCAAAATGAACCCAATGTCAAACCAAACCTACCCAATTGACTCAAATTCTGGTCCAATTCAATTTTAAACTTCAATTCAACATCCCCAACACCAATCTAGACCAAATCCAAGTCCAATTTGATTGACATTTGGATCCAATTTCACTTTTGGCCTTAAAGCCCATTTTGGACCCATGACCCAAACTTAGCCCAAACTCACCCAATTCAACTCCAATTAACCCCAAATCTTTTCTAAACCTTCCTTAACATCCCCATAAACAAAACAATAACATGATTTGCCCAAATTTTAGACCCAAACCCCACTCAAATTCAACCCAAAGCTAAAAGGCCCAATTTTGACCTAAACCCAAACCTAACCCAAATAAACCCAAACCTCAAAATCAAAACCCAACCAAAGCCAAAACCTCTTTGAAACACTCCCATAAACATTTCCCAACATTAATTTTACATCAATTTCAACCCTAGCCCAACATTGGCCCAAGTTAGCCCAATTTGACCTATGTTGACCCATTCACCAAAGAAACCCAAATCCAACCCAATTCAAACCCAAACCACCCCAAATTTGCTTCAAATCACTCATGACCCATCCATGAGCTAAACCCAACATTTGTTTGGCCCAATACTTCACAAATTTCCCATCCATAAATTTATTTCCAAACCAAAAGCCCACTTTCTTAAACCTTCCTAAAAGCCCAAACTTCATGCCAAAGCCCATATGACAAATTCTTCTCATCATACCCTTAATTAAAATCATCCCTAAGTTCAAATCAATCATCAAATGGTTCCAAATCAAGCCATGTGCCAAATTCCATCAAATCACTCCTAAATTACCAAAGTTCATAAAAACCTCTTTCATGAAAGTCGACTTAGCTTTTTCCAAGCCAAAGGCAAGCCATGAAGCCATGCATGAGCCACATGGAAGCCATGAGAGCCTCTTTACATGTCACCATGCCATTTTGGGCAAAAGGAGGAGACTCTTTCCTTAATTCCTAAAGGTGATTAACCATGTTCATGACTCCCCTAAACCATGTTTGATCTTAATCGTACTTGGATGGTGACCTTTCCCCACTAATCAAGCTTACCTAAACCACTTTCTCTTCACCCAAACTAGCCATGGGGAGGTGCACCTAGCCCAAAAGGATGGGTTGACCCAAATCAAGCCAAAATTGGCCTTCTCCCATTCCATTTTAAATCAAGCTTTTGACACATGGCATTTGCCAATCGCCTACACTAAACCCCGACCCGACCTCCCCGACCTCGAGGGTGACTCCGACCCCGGTCGGCCGACCACCACGCCCGCCGGAAACCACCAGGCCGAGAGCTCACATGTGAGCCCAAACTTGGAATTCTCACCTGCTGAGCTGCCCCATGCCAAGAGCAGCTGATCCCAACCCTTGGCCACCCCTGGGAGAGCCTCCAGCCATGCCTATTTAAACACCACCCCCTCTCGGCCATGAGAGGTGCTGAACCAAACCTTAAGGAAACTCTGCCAAAATCATTCCGGATCACTCTCCGCACATAGAGCACTTGATCCCCACCGAATTCCAGCCCATTCTCTTCAATCGAGCTCAATTTCGAGCTCAAACTTTAGCCCAAAAACCAGGACACTTCTTCACAGTGGATCAATCTTCAAATCGACCGGTCCTACACCTTCACCGGACCAAGAGGAGAAGTTTCCCACCGAAAGCCCCATCCCTGAGCCACCCGAGTTGTTCCAGCTCTCCAAGCTTTGTGATCGGCCGTGGTCACTTTCATAGCTAGACAATTCCCTGTGCCAAGGGACTTCATCTGGAGCTTACTTGGACCCAATCGAAGGTGACACAACTCTCAGATCGAAGCTTCACTTCTCTGAGCAAAGGTATGGACTCACTCTTCTTCCCGAGCTTCCAGAGATTCTCTTTTTAATTCGAGTCAATTTAAATACATGTTTACCGTATGGATGTGTTCGTCTCCTCAAGACGAATCCATAGAGCATAAGAACACGAAAATCCGTTGAGAATCGAGTGAGAAATTAGGGTTAGAAGGTTGACGGTCACGGGTGCACACCAGTCGTAGACGATGACTGGAAGCCGTCGGATCGAGCGTGTATCGAGCAGATGGCCTGGATCGAGCCGGACAGCGCGATGGTGCATGAACCGCGGGCCCCTGGAGCGCTGAGTCGGATGGCGGCGCCGAATCAGAAGACGACACGCGGCGCTTCGGAGATGCTAAGGTTGACGCGGCGCCGACTCGGATAAGTAGAAAAATAGGGATTTTCTCGATTTATTTAATTCCCTAAACTTCAAAAATGCATAACTTTGTGTAGAAAAATCGAAAAATAAAATAAAAATATCCTCTTGCTCAGTGAATAGAGGAGAATAATGTGGAAAAGAAATCATTTAATTTCATCCAAGTATTTTATTTTTAATGATTTATTTACCCTTTGCATTGTTTTAATTCTCCGTGCATATAGGAAATTCACCATGGCATGAGACCATAGTGGCTTTGAAGCCTCCGAATTTGGGAACATTCCCTAAATTTTCCAAAGTCGGAGGCCATCCCTACGAGAAGTTATTGATTTTTCAAATTCATGTTGTCTGTTTTGAGTATTTTAAATCCAATAATTAGCATGTTGTGAAATAAATTCTAGGAAAATTTGGTGATGTTTCTTATGACTAGAGGACCCTAGAAAAAATAGGTTTTGAATTAATTCACTTGGAATAACCCTAATTGGCTTAAACACCCTAAATAGATCTTTAATTAATTAGAGCTAATCATCCACCAAATTGACTTGAAATCAATTCTCCACTGACCTTTAGGATCAGAGGAACCCACCATAAAAGTTTGAAGTCAATTGGGTTTGGTTAGCCCTATCAAATGGGCCGATTAAGCCATTTAGCCAATTTAAACTTTAAAAATTCATAACTTTCAAAATGCTTTTAAAAAATTCACCAAATTGGTTTTGGAGCCTCTCTGATATTAGGGGAATTTAAGAAAATTAAAATTTCAATTTTCTAAAAAGTTGATTTTTTGTATTATTTTAATATTTTAATAATTAATAAAATAATAAAAATCACAAAAATAATAAAATTCACCAAAATGTCACATTTTGAATTTTAATCACTTAGGAACAAACCCCATATTTTTCCTAGGTCTCTATGATGAGTTATTAAATTTTAAAGCCCTAAGGTAATTTTAAAATAAAAAAAAATGTATTTTCTAGCATTTCCACTAAAATGATTCTAATAAATCAAAGAAAAATTAGAAAATTATAAAAATTGATTCTCTGATTTCCTTGATATCAGAGAGATTTTTGAAAAATATCAAATTCATTTTTCAAACTTTATTTTATTTTTAAATTAATTAATACTCCAAAACTCAAAATAATTATAATAAAAAGAATATAATTCAAAAAATCATCAAAATTGGTCCAAGTGGTCCTCTAGTCATTAGGAATGTCCCATAATTTTCTTAAGGACAGAAACTTTCCCTTGGTCATATTATTAAATTTTCCTTGGAAATCTCTATTTTCCACCAAAAATAATTACATAAATAAATTAAATACAAAAAAAATCACATTTTCTCCTCTAATGTCTTCATTGACATATGAGTGAAGTCATATAAAAATTTTAAATTCATTTGAGCTCAATTTAGTGAGTTATGAAATTATTAAGCTTGAAGGGCAAAATGGTAATTAAAATTTTAACCCTTAATTAAAACTTTAGGCTTAATAAAATGAAAGAGTAAAATATTTGATCTTAATCTGATTTGGATGATTGAAATTTAAATAATTAAAGGGTAGAAACATATTAAACAATTCAAAAATAATTAAAATAAACCTTAATAAAATAATCGATTAAATTTGGAAGAATAATAAAAAAATTGGAATTATTAAAATAGGGAAATTATTAGGAAGAGATTTGTTCTTTAATTTAAGAATCCCTAAATTAATCATCCCAATAATATTTAATTCCTAATTAAAATGATAATCCAAGTTTAAGATTTAAAATGCTAAAAAACTTAATCATTAAATTAAATTAAAGTTAAATTATTTAAAGCAAACCCTTTTAAAATAAAATATTAAATTAAAATTAAAAATTAAATTAAATTAAATTAAATTAAATTAAATTAAATTAAGTTAAATTAAATTAAATTAAATTAAATTAAACTAAAACACATTAAATTAAATTAAATTAAATCAAATTAAAAATTAAATTAAATTAAATTAAATTAAATTAAATTAAATTAAATTAAATTAAATTAAATTAAAACTAAATCAAATTAAAAATCAAATTAAATTAAATTAAATTAAATCATATTATATTAAATTAACTTAAATTAAATTAAATTAAATTAAACCACATTAAATTAAACTAAGTTAAATTAAATTAAATTAAATTAAATTAAATATAACATCACCTAAGACATAAAGAATTCAAAAATAAATCTAAAACAACTTGAACACTATTCCAAACTTAAATCCATTAACTAAAATTAAATCATAAACCACTTGAACATCCATTTGCCCTCAAAAGCTCGTGATGTCATAACTCTTAAAAGGAGTGTTAAATGAAGTGTTACTTCATTCATAGGATATTCAAATATCCTAGTTCACTGAGCAAGATAACAAAATT
This sequence comes from Papilionanthe hookeriana x Papilionanthe teres, assembly GCA_022702705.1. Lineage (NCBI taxonomy): Eukaryota > Viridiplantae > Streptophyta > Magnoliopsida > Asparagales > Orchidaceae > Papilionanthe > Papilionanthe hookeriana x Papilionanthe teres. Next base: position 47,641,534 of record CM040424.1, on the reverse strand, counting down.
TGAACTCCCGGACGATTAATTCATCTGTATAATTAAACTCTCTTGGACTTAAAACAATCCTAGAAATATTGAAAAGATGTTAAAGATTCGTCTTAAGCACTTCCTCGATATGATAGGATATTTATAAGAACAATTGAACTTAGTTGTTCTTTCGATGAAGAAAATCGTCCTCAAACCAAAATACAAGAACCTGAGACGTCATAGGAAATGACTAGCTATAGGATTAGGAACTTGGTAGAAAACCATAACCCTTCCCTTAGCTTTACCTAGGAACTTACTTTAAATGCTTAAATATTCTAACCGTGTTTTAAGTGCAACTTGGGATGACGGGAAGACCCTCCGAGTACGCTTTTATTTTATTGCAATTTACTTTATTGCAATTTATTTAATCACATCGCACTTACTTTTCTTGCATGATAAACAATCGTTGCATGAAAACCTACACCTTTAGGATAGTCCCTAAAACCGAAACTAAAACTAAATTAAAAGTCATTACAAGATAAAATTCACCGCCACAACATTTCAAAATATAAAATAACTCAAAATTTAATCACAAACGAACAACAAAACTACAACTACAACTAAATTAAAACGTCTTGTTGGATGATCGGGAATACCTCGGATGATGTAACCTACGTGTTGCTAACGGGATTTCCCACTGTCTAAATGAAAGTGTGGAACTCATTCGATTGAGTTTAGCAAATTCATCTGGACTAAGTGAATCCGATAAAAATAACGATGCCGGAAGGATGGAACCGTGGGATCTTAACCGGTGTTGTTATAATCAACTTTAAGATTTGTTTAATTAAAATAATAAAAACACCTGGATTTTAAGATTTTCTCTAAACCAGAACACTTTTCTCACCTCCTGATTTATGACTTCTAAAACTAAACCACTACAACAACAAGGAGCTCGGAGCATGGTGGGCAAGACGGCCATCGTCATCAAGCAAAACCCGAGTCTACTTCAACAAAACTTTCTTAGAATTAAATAACCAAGCTATAGGACTTCGAGGTAGTTTGCTCGGTGCAACATAAATCCTCAACTCTTCGTTAGGCATTTGCATGATCATATCATGTAAATTAAGCCCTAATCGGTCTTAGGACTCCGAGGTAGTCGTCCGATATGACATAAACCCTCACATCTTCAAGTGCTATTTGCATGATTTTATCATACAAATATAAGTCCTTACTAATTAAAATTGGCAAGATCAAAACATTAAATAAACATTAGGACTTTCCTAAATTCAAGCCAAACAATAGGATAGTCGGGAAATTACCGAAGTTCGCTTCGAATCTGTGATTTCTCCTACCTTTCTTCCTTTGAATTCCCAAAACAAAATGTTCCAAACTCGATCCATTCCCTATTGAAATTCTAAAATTCAATCCCTCGAAAACTTAAACTTTGAAATTCTTGAGAGCAGAACTACCGATTATTATCGAGAGTTTTCTTAGGTGATTTCCGTCACTTAAGATGTAATTAACTATAGGGCTTGCCCTTATAGGGAATTTTAAGAACCCGTGTAATATAAACCCCGTTTAATGTCTTCATATTAAACAGGGGAATTTGTCGGCTTATAAAATTGGTTCGCGGACCAAACGGATGTCACAAACTTCTCTAGTTTATTTAATCGAGCCTCATTATCAAGCAAGTGTGTCTATTCTTCGGGATAGATACACGGTTTAGTAGTGCGGCGCTCGTTTATATAAACTATTCGGGATGTGAGATCAGTTTGATTTCATATCTTAAAATTTTCAAATTTAAAAATTATTTTCAAAATCAAATACTACTTTTCAAATTATTTATTTAAATTAAATTAAAATTCGCAGACAATTTCTGTAGGCGACTCCCTTTTCAAAATAAAACACATAACCTAAAAATTCGCTGACAATTACAAATACTTATCTCAAGTGTTTCTCCTACTGAACCTCTGAATTCTTCTGACTCCAAAGCAAATAAACTTCAAAAGCACCAACTCTTTAAACTCTCAATACACACTCTAAATAAACTCACTAATCAATAAAAGTAGCCCTAAATTATTTCTCTAATTCTCCCTCTAGATGGGGCTCTAGATAGGGGGATGTATGGGGGGGCTTATGTGGGTGTTTTTCTCTGAAGGAGTACCCCCCCTATTTATAGGCTTCAAGGGTTGCCTTGAGGCACCTCTTCAAAATATGTCCACATTGAATGAATCTTCTAGAAGGTGTGTCTGGCGCCTACGAGCCAGATTCCGGCGCCAGAATCTGGCGCCTAGGCGCCGGACTCTGCGTCCATTTCTTCGCACCTCTTCACTTTGGATCACACCTCTTCGCAATTAAAACTGTTTCCAAGCGTCCAAATACATTGTATCATGTGTCCTATAAACCAGGATCAACTGCTAGTCTTCTAGAATGTCCAATAACCGCTAACACCGTCAAAATAACCGTCCAAAAGTCATCAAAAATCTTGACAGATCTCGTATCGACCTAGCGCTTAGGCGCCGGATTCTGGCGCCTAGGCGTCAGACCAATAATTTTGACAATTTTGCATTTTGGCTCCATTTTTGCTCCTTTTTGCTCCTTTTTTCTCCTTTTTCACTTTTTTTCTTCTTGAATATTTTTTCATCACCTATATCCAAAAACACAAAAATACATTTCATTAAAGCATAATATCCTTAAAATTTTGATAAAAATCAAGGCATAAAAATGGGTATTTTTTTCATGGATCAGTCTACCATTATAGAAAACTTTAAGAACCCAGCTTAATATAAACCCTATCTAATATGTTATATTAGATAGGGGAATCTGTCGGTCAACATAAAGGTTTCACAGATCAAAATGGATGTCATAAATTTCTTTAGCTTATTTAATCGAGCCTTACTATTGAGTAGTGTGTATTCCTCGAGGTAGGTGCATTGCTCATGGTATTGTGCTCGATCATTTAAACTACTAAATATATGAGATCAGTTTGGTCTCATATTTTCAAAATTAAAATACTACTTTTCAAAATTATATATATATATATATATATATATATATATATATATATATATATAATATATATATTAAATTAAACATATTTTTAAAGCGACCAACAACTTCCCATTTGGCGACTGACATAGGCTTAATCAACTTTAAACCCTGATTAGGTCTAACCCTAATTAGACCTGATTAAACATATTAAGCCTTACTTAAATTAGGCTTAAGAAAACATAAACCCTAATTAGGTTTAACCATAATTAGACCTAATTAAACTTATCAACTCTTATTTACATTAGGCTGAATCAATTTTAAATCTTAATTTGATCAAACCCTAATTAGACCTAATTAAAACTATTAAGCCTTACATACATTTAGCTTAATCAAACTTAAAATCTAATTAAGTCTAATCCTAATTAGACTTAATCAAATCTTTAAGCCTTAGCTAAGTTGGGCTAACCTTAACTTTTAAATTTAATTCCTAACCTCATGTTTAAACGTAAACCTTAGGTACAGCCCAAATTGAACCTATGTCAACTTAAACCTTAGGCTCAACCCAAATTGAACTTAAGTCAACCTAAATATTAGGTTCAACCTAAATTGAACCTAAGTCAACCTAGACCTTACTTTCAACCCAAACTGAACCTAACTCAACCTAAACCTTAGGTTCAACTCAAATTGAACCTAAATCAACCTAAACCTTAGGTTCAACCCAAATTGAACCTAAGTCAACCTAAACATTAGGTTCAACCTAAATTGAACCTAAATCAACCTAAACCTTAGGCTCAACCCAAATTAAACAAAAGCTAACCTAAACCTTAAATCTAACCTATATTAGACTTAACCAAACTTCTTTAGGTTCAACTAACACAGAACCTAAAACCTAAGTCTAAGCTAGATTAGAGTTAACCAATCGTTCTTAAGTTCAACTTACACTAAACCTAAAACCTAAGTCTAACCTTCATTAGACATAACCACTCTTCCTTAGGTTCAACTTACACTGAACCTAAAACCTAAGTCTAACCTACATTAGACAATCAATCTTTCTTAGGTTCAACCTACACTGAACTTAAAACTTAAGTCTAAACTACATTAGACTTTACCAATCATTCTTAGGTTCAACCTACGCTCAACCTAAAACCTAAGTCTAATCAACATTAGACTTAACCAATATTTCTTAGGTTCAACATACATTAAACCTAAAACCTAAGTCTAACCTACATTAGACTTAACCAATCCTTCTTAGGTTCAACCTAAAATCTAAACCATAGGTTTAATCTATATTAGAATTGAATAACCTCTCTTAGTTTTAACCCAAATTAAACTCAAAGTTGAGGATTCAATTCACATCAAAATTAGATAAACAAATCAACCGACATAAAAATCAAAGCCAACCAAACATAAAATTCATCCTTAAAATTCACCATAAAATACACTAAAACTTAAACTTGAATCCTAAAAAACAACTTGGTTTGAGAATATATTTTGAATGAGCTAACCCATGGTTTCTAACAAAATATCTTCCTACCACTCGTAACTAGTTAAACCACAAACTTAATGGCTCGGGATGAAAGAACCATGGGTTCTTAATCAGGTCATCTCAAACAAAATAAAAAAATAAAAAACAAAATGACAAAAACTTAATCGGCTAATAAATCATAAATAGCCTAAGATTTTCAACCTCTAAAATTCTAGACAAACATTAAGGCTTAAATGAAACCCTAATGAACAAATATCAACGAACGCAACTTGAATCCCCATGTTCAAATATACAAAGATCTCTTGGATGACGTAATCTGTGGTTGCTATCAAGAATCTTTCGGTGTTGGTTTAAATTTCTTTCAGACTAAGTAGACCTGAATACCCCGACAACCCCGGAACGACAAAGCCATAGACATATTGACCGGGTTGACTTAAAATTAAAATTCAACCAATTAAACTAATAATTCAAGATATGATTTACATTGATTTTGTTTTGCAGGATTGCTGAAGATACAAGGCAAGTTCCATTTTAGATTTACTTTGCATGTTATTAGGATGTGCTAACTTTATTTTGTAGGGTCGACATTCTGAAGCTTGAACAGTGAATCCCAGAACAAAAAAATTATGACAACCACAAAATAAAATGACAACAACAAAATAAAACAACAATGAAACAAAATGACAATAAAAGAACAATAAAATAAAATAATAACAAAATGACAATATAACAAAACAACAATAATAAAACAAAACGACATCAAACAAATACAAAGAAAAACAAAACAAAACCTTAGGGTAGTATCTGATTCTTATAAATCTATTACCCTTAGGATTGAACATTGACATTTCTCTCCTTGATCTTGACACTTCAATTTTCTTCGAGAATAAAAAATTAACCTTAATCGACAGTTTTGTTATGCAGTCTTAACCATTTAAGATGTAATTAACTATAAGAGTTTGCTCTTATAGGAGAATGAGAAACTCAAAATATGTATTACAAAAAAATCTCTTGCTACGAAATTCTTCATGTAGCTTTCTTTGTATGTGTATCTTAGGAGTTAAGTCCTCTAAGTATCTCATTATAATGATTACCATGATGAACTCTTCCCGTACTTTCCTTTTATCTATTTTCCATCTTCATTTGCCTTTTCCTTCCCCTCCAAGTTTCATAATATCTCAAGGTCATTCATATGATTTGAGAGAATAAGTTATTTGGAGAATAGGGAAATATAATGGATAAATAGAGTGACACTCCTTGTTAGATAATGACCATTGACAATAACGACATAGGAATTGGCAGCGTCGGCAGTGACAAATCCGGCGGCGACAATCGACTGAACATCAATCTAGAGGATTGAGCTATCAAGCAAATGATGAGGACAATACTAATTAACTTGGAGGAATCCATCCAATAAGAGATGAAGAATTAATAGTGTTTGGATACATCCAAGAGGTATAATATCCATACTAGGTTGCTAACATAGTGATGGTTCAAAATTTGAATGACAAGTGGTGAATATGTGTTGACTTCGCCACTAACTCGAGCTACTGTTGGTTTATTTTGTATTATGTCACACATTTTTTTAATATTTATTTATGTAAATAATCAAACAAGGCATTAAACGTAATTTATCATCTCGAGAGATAGAAATACTACTTTATGATAGATATTATTATTTATATAAAATAATTTTTGAAATTTGATTGGTTTGAATTTAAACCAATAAATATTTCAACTACCTAACCCGAAGGCTAGATATGATTTAGATTAATATGAGTTACTAACTTATTATAAGGGCAAAATTTTATATTTAATTACATCTGAATAAAAAAATCTCATAAGAAAACTCTCAATTAAGGATGAGGTTTTATCTTCAAGAATTTTAAATCCTTGAGTTTCCATTATTAATGATTCATAATTTCAAATGAGAAAGCTAAAAAATGGAACAATTCTTCAGAACCCAAAGGAAGAAAAGTAGGAAGTTTCGAAGATACTAAGAGTCTCAGTGACACATCAACTATCCTATTATTTGGCTTTATCAATTTTAAATTTGAAGAGATTTTAATATTGGAATTGTCTTATTATTATTTTTTTTGTACTTATATCACATGATATAGGATCGTAAAAAGCCTAGAAGGTGAGGATTTACATCATAACTTGAAGAACAACTTTAGAATCTGAAGAATAAATGTGAAGTTTACCAGAAGAAATAAAACCTCAAAATATAGTCTGAAGAGAAAAAATGCAGAAACAAGAGACATATAGAAAAATCCTATAAAGGCTTGAGCAAGCATGACAAGATTTGTCTTACAAACCTACTTAGAAGGGCTGTCATCTAAACCCACCTAATCACTGTAAAAATGTGTATGACCGATCTCATCAAATGCAAGATATAATATAATGTTATTTATTAAAAAATAGGTTGTAAAACATGATTATAAAATCAATATTCCTAAATATGAATGGTATGAAAATGACCTAAGAGTAATGGAAATATGATTCTTTAAAATTTCAAATTTATAAATTTTGTTATGCTCACGTCATCTAAGTATTTTATTTGCTTAACTCTCAGTATCAAGTAATAAAACATGTGTATATGTATACATGTCATTGATGATGAAAGAAAAAAAGCTCAATTATAGGCTAAGTCAACGTGCAGAGGCAAATTCACTCTAGAAGGCAATGATTCTCAAAGGACAAATCCCTCATTTATGCAATGAGTGAGGTGTTGACCTCACTTTTGTTTAGGTCTAGTCTTCCTTTAGAATAGCATAGGGTCTAGCCATAGGACTTTCATGGTGACTATCTTAGAGGACTAGCAATGAAACCTTTACCCTATAGAAAATCAAAACACTTCTTTGCTTCACTTGGAGTTTTTAAATGTTTAAAGTCTAACCTCTAAATACTTAGGAGGATGAGACCAAGCATAAGGAAGCTCAAGAGGAGTTCTCTGTAGGATGGTCAAGCCTTAGGACTCACCCTGCGTGGTCTGGGTGAGGCTCACACACACACTTGCACTTACACTATACCCTCACTCACAACCCCATACCAAATTTCATTACATTTGATCCCCTACTCTTTTGGAAACTCATGTGGATGGTTTTCCCAAGCTCTTAGCCCCGGGCTAAGGTTTGGCTAGTACCAGCACATGGAGGATCCAAATGGGGAATTCTCTTGGTCCATGACTCAAAAGGGCTATCAATCTCACTCAACCCCAATTTTACCAAAAATCCAAACTTTTGAACCCCCTTACCCCTAAACTTCCCCCAAATTACCAAATTGCCCCTATAACCCTAACTTTGACCAAATCCCCAAAATTGCCTAAATTACCCAATTTTCTCCAAAAATCATCCCAAAACATTCCTTACCACTCAAAATATCCAAAACAGCTCAAATTTACCAAATCTCCAAAATATCCAAAATGACCTAAATGCCCCTCCTAGCCCAAAAATTCCAAAAATTTCAAAAATTCCTAAAACCCTCCAAATATTCTCAATTTCAATTTAAACCACTTTACTTGACCCAATTTGACCAAATTGACCCATTTTAACCAAAAGCTCCAAATTTTCCCTTTAAGCCCAAAATGCCCAAATCACCCTCAATGCCTACCCAATTGACCCCAATTTTGCTCGATTTCAATTCCAAACTCTAATTCATCATCCCCAATACCAATCTAAACCAAATCAAAGTCCAATTTGACTCAATCTAAACCAAATCAAAGTCTAAATAAAAAAAGCCTCAATTTTGGCCATATAATCCAATTCCCCCAAATTAAACTCAATAAGCCAATCAATTCCCCAAATAAATATCCAAAACCCTTCATGACATTCCCCTAAACCAAATTGAACCACCAATGGACCCAAATTTTCACTCAAGCCTCACCCAAACCCAACCTAAGCCAAAGTCCCCAAAATTGACCAAATACCCAAATCTCACCAAATCTAGCCCCCAAATCAATTCAAAATCACTCCAATCCTTTTCTAACACTTTGTGACAATCATATACACCATTTTGAGCAATTAATTGGACCTAACCCAAGCTTGAACCCAACCTAGCCCAACTTGAACCCACTTGACCCAAAATTGAACCCATGAGCCAAATTGACCAAACCTAGCCAAATTGATCAAACTAAACCTTCCACAGCCACCAAATTGACCCTAGGAACCACCCTAGGTCCACCTAGCCCAATCTAAATGAGCCATGGACCAAGGGTCCCCTAAATTAGGGGATTTCATCCCATTTACGGCTAAGCCATAAGGATCCTTGCCCAAACCCATCCCCCCATCCAACTTAATGCCTTGAGTGACTCTTCACTGAGCCACCTGAACTCTGGCCACCCTCCCTTGTCCTTATCGGCCAACCTAGTCTCTAATGGAGCCAAAAACTGAGAGTCACTGCACTTGATTTCTCACCAAATTGAACCCACCTGATCTGTCAAGCTCTGGCTGCTCATTGGAGCTGATCTGCACTCCACCTAAATGGTCTAATGCACCTGAATTGCACCCTTGAGCTTAGCTCAATGGCCATGGCTATAAAAGCCATCCTTCAAGGACCAATGGGGGTGCTGAAATTTTCTTAAGAAAACTCTACCAAATTGCTTCCAGAGCTTCCTCAAGGCCTCCTGAGTGCAAGCCCACCATCCTTCAGCCCTAATTCCCACTATCTAGAGCCAATTTCCACACTGTTTTCTCAGCCGAAACCATAGAAAATTCCACCACACCTCCACACTGTACCAAAGTCTAATTAACTGCACCCACACCATCCTCACACCGAAATAAAAAGTTCCCCCATCAAAGCCCCATCACAGAGAGCCTCTACCCCATACTTTGATCAACATCTTAAATCAGCCTTTTTCGAATTCAGGTCTAGATATTTCACCACAGTTAGAGACTGCATCTAAAGGCTCATCGGGTCCAATCAAATTTGCCACAACCATCTGAATGAGGCTTCTCCTCTCAGGCAATAGTATTGAACTCCCTCATCCTCCCGAGCTTATTTCAATTCTCCATGTATATTGAATTGATTTCAGGCTAGGTTAGCCGTATAGATAGGTTCATCTTGGTCAGATGAGTCCATAGAAACAAACCCGTTGCGATTTGGTTGAGTTTAGCTCTAGTTTGTAAGGCTATAAGGTGGTCATCTCTCAAGATGAACCAGTCGAAGACAATGAAGGAGCGCCATTGGATCAAGCGTGTAATGGATGGACGCTCTGATTACGTTGGACAGAACCATGGTGCATAAAGCGCAGCCGCGTGGCAGCTGATGCGAAAGGCGGCATCCAACCAGAGCGCAACGCGTGGGAGTTTGGAGCTGCCTAGGATGACATAGCGTCGCCCTGGATAAGTAGGAAAATATGGATTTATTTGTAGAAAAATTAAAAAAATAAAATAAAAATACTCTCTTGCTCAGTGAACAGAGAAGAACAATATGGAATTGATTTTAAGTTTATTTGATATATTTTTTATTTTTAATTAATTAAATGTTGTATTCATTATTTCAATTCTCCATTTCATGTGTACTTCACCATGGCTTGAAACTTAAAGCTTTTGTTCCCCCTATCACGAGGGATCTTCACTGATTTTTCCAAGGACAGGGCGGTCTCTATGTGGAGATCCCTAATTTTCAAGATAATCACCCCTGTTTTGGTATAAAAATTATAATAATTAAAATATTGATCAGAAAACTGCAAAGTAAATTTTGATAGGTTCACTGTGACCAGAGGACCATACAAAAATTATAACATGGCTTAACTCATTAAATATAACCCTAATGGCCATTAACCCCCCCGCCAAAAAAAAGAAAATTAATTTGCGCTAAATATAAATGGAAATGGCATACAAATCACTCCCCAATGTAATTTAATGTCAGGAGAACTCATCATAAAAATTTCAAGTCAATTGAAGTTAATTAACCCACTAAACTTGATTTTCTAAGTTAAATTATATTTTTGGCATTAAAATAATTCTAATAATTAAAATACAAGTTAAAAAATTATGAAATTGGTTTTGCGAGTTTCTTGTGATCAAAACAACATAAAGAAAACAAAATTGGAATTAAAATAAAATTTTCATTTTTAAGGTACTTTAAATATTTAAATAATAAAAAATTCATAAAAAACATAAAAATAATAAAATTTGTGAAAGTCTTCTAAATTCTCTTAATCACTTGGGAGAATTTGGAATAATTCTTCTAATTTTCTAAGTAAAGATATTAAATTTAAAGGGTTAGTAAAATTTTTTTAAGACTAAAATGGAATTTTCTTAATTTCTCATAAAAATAACTCTAATAATTAAAATATAAATCACAAAAATGTAAAACTTTTTTTCTTCGGGTTCCCTGACCTCAGAGAGATTTAATAAAAATATTAAACTTAACTTTTAACTTAAATTATATTTTATATTTAATTAATACTCCAAAGAATAAAGTAATTATAATAATTAAATTAAAACTCAGAACAACGTGAAATTTGGTCCAAGTAGTATATTAGTCTAAGTGAATCTTCTATAAATTTATTAAGAATAAATAATTTGTTTTGTTTACGTTGTTGAATTATCTTTGAAAATCCCTATTTTGTATGAAAATAATTATGAAAATTAAATTAAAATTAGAAAAATCTTATTTTCTCTTCTGGTGTTTTAATTGATCCATGAGTATGGTACCATAAAAATTCTAAACTCATTTGAATTAAATTTGATTAATGATGAAGTATTAAGGTCTTAGGGGCAAAGTTGTAATTTCGAAGAATTTAGCCTTAATTAATATCAAAGCTTAATCAAAGTGGAAAAATGGGTAATGGATGATCTTAATAAACATGTTAAAATGATTGACACATGAAGGGATAAGTGGTAAAAACCAATCTCACTCTTATCATATTAAAGGATAAACTTGTAATTTCTTTAATTACACTAATTTGGAAGAAAATTAAACCAAAAGATTATTAAGGTTAGGGGTTTGACTTTGGAAGTTAATAATTCATCAATTCAATACCCGTATTTTGATGTTTAAATGATTATTCAATATTTTGATAAAAATCATAATCATAAAAGTCAACATAACTTTTTTTTCTAAAAATATAAATATACCCACTAAAGTCTTAAGGGCTTAGTATTGAACTAGGCTTAATTAAAATTTGATTAATGAGGTTTAGAAAAGAAAGCTTAATTAATATCAAACACTTTTGAAAAACCATAAGTCCACTTCCAAACTAAGTATGGCTAAATTTCTTAATAGACCAACTTGCCCCAAAGGGCCTTTACTCACAAAATCTATAAAAAAAATTCCAAGTGACAATTACCCCATTTTTTGGATAGTCAAAATATCAAATTCACTGAACATAAGGGTATGAAATTGATGAACCATTTAGTAAGTAGGATAAGTTCAAATGAACTGAAGAATTTTCAAAAAGGTTGTGGAATATCTAGGGACTCTCTGGATCTTTTCATAAGACTTTTGGACATCTTGTAGGACAACTGAACCTATTATACTTATTAAAGGAAGGCATCACTCAAATGAATAAATAGAGCCCACTAAGTTATGATATAGGTTTGGTAGGCTTGTGACGAACATATCTATAGGCTTTACTTTCATGTAAATTATAAATGTGTACTGCAAAAGATACTAAAGTTTCAGGTGGAGGAATGAGAGACTCGACAAGTACACTTTTATAAGTTTACATTATCTTCTTTTCCTACACTTTCTTTATTGTAAGCTTGCATGCTAAACAACAATATCACCCTGCATTAAAACAAAAAATTTTAGGATAGCTACAAAATTGAAACCAAAAAATCAAATCAAATCAAAACATAATAAAATTTAGTGCCACAACAATCAAAATATAAGACAACTAAAAATTTAATAACAGGCAAAACAAAACTATAATTACAACTAAATTAAAACGTCTTTATCAGATGATCAGGAATCCCTCAAAGGAGGCAACCTGAACCACTCCGCGCACTTTGCGTAAACTTAATATTGCTTGTATTTAATATAGATGAGTATATATATTCAATAATCGCAGAGTTATCTTTTAACGCAAAGTATACGTATCGCTCAAGTAATACAGGGCTCTAATGGAGTCCTAGATATCGATCCCACAGGGGTAGTTCAGAGGCAACGGTCAGAGGCTACGGACTAGGATTATAGAAACTAATTTAGAATCACAACTTTGTAAATCGATTTTCCTATCTATCACTAATATGCAATCGTAAATAAGATGAAGTTTTAATAAACTAGTTCTACTAATAGTTAACTAATTCTACTAATAAAGTGAAGTTCAAATATATAAGCAAGAATCCTTCTCCTTGTTAAGAAATTTAAGTGAATAGATAATTAAAATTAGTTAAAAAATTGTGTTGTACCAAATAGGAGCATACCTATTCTTTACCATTTTGTCCAGGCCTAAAGAACATTGACTAATCCTATGCTTGGTTACTAAATCTGCGGCTAGGTTGGGAGGATAACGACTCTTACTTCGGAGCTCTCACGTTCCCCTCGCTTGAGGGCTAACATCTACACTTCACCACCCAAACAATAAGACCAAATTGTGGATTTTAGTCTGTCACTTTACAATCTACAATTTTACACCCGATAAATATTATTTCCCTATTTATTTGCACCCTACTTTCAAGGACTTTGACCTCCCTGAATCTCGGATGTAATAGTCAATATAGTTGTTAAACTCAACATATTTTAACTAATCAATTGGTCATATTGAAAGTAAATTAAGATTTAAGTGAAAAGATTATCACAACTTCTTTAAACTTTTCTTGATGCACTAATTTAAATTACCGTTTTACTAAAATATCAAAACAGGGAGAAAGACATAACAACTACTCAGATTTCATGGAGAAGATACGACAAAACTTGGATTTCATATATAAAAGCAAGGTTTTACAAACTAGAACAAGTAAATACAACTTATCTTGAATTCCTTCCCAAGCAAACTCCTTCAAGTTCTTCTGAATCTCTTCCTTTCTTCACAGCACGCAGAATTCTCCTTCAAAATGGCAAGGAGGAAGAAATCTCTCACTTCCCTTCCACTCTTGCAATCTCTTGAAGAATCCCTCACAAATATCACTAATTGAACTCAATATCTAAAACTATAATGCAAACAAGACACTAACTAACACTCTAGGGGACACTCTAAAGACTCGGTGGACTCACGGACAACAACAGACAACAACCTTTTAGGCCCCAAATTGTTTCTTTTAAAGTAGTTGAAGAGTTTTCAAGAGTTTCCCAAGCATCTCTTCAAAAATTGTCCACATTTGATGAACCTCGTGAGAGAACCTTCTCACTGTAGGTGGCCTTCTAGAATACTTAGCCTTGGACTATCTTTCATAAGGCCCACTATCGGCGGCCTCGATCTCGCTGTCGACGGGCTTCCTTGTAATATTTTTTTGAACTTTCGAGAAAATTCCGCCGTCGCCGCCCTAGATCAAATTTTCATATTTTTGGTCCTTTTTGCTCTAAATTTGCTCCTTTTTACATTTTTTCGCTCTATTGTCCATAAACCAACATATCTACAACAAATTATCAAATATACTCTTCTTTAAAGTGCAATATCATCAAAATCAATATAAAATAGACATACAAATCTTAACATATTTTCAGTGGGTCAAAATCCCCCAAACTTAACTATTACTTGTCCTCAAGTAATTTTTTAGTACTACATAAAAGTTATGATTCATTGTGGAAAAGTTTTAATTCAGAAACACTATAATTTTGATTCAAATAAATATCATAGTAAGATTTCTTAGAAAGATTTTCAAGTAACTAGAATAACTCTACAGATATAATGCTATCTAGTTATCAAGTCTAATAGTTCTAGTCTTCTATTCATTTCAAGAATGACTATATGTTGCAATATTAATTCACTTAGAATATTCAGATGATAGGAAATTCATGAAAACACTACTAGTAAAGAAACTAGTCCACAAATATAAGTTCAGAAATGTATTTAGTTTTCCCTTTAGGTTAATCCAAGTGAAGCCAATTTTTGATAAGGCATCTCCTCAAGCTTCTCCTCACTTGCTTTTTTTCTTTTCTTTTTATTTGGATTGCTTTTCAATCCGTTATATTTTTTTTTTTCAGAGATTGTTTTTGAATCCTTTCTTTTTCATTTTCTTTTTCAAATGAGGATTACTATATCTGGATAGCCTGTTAATGATTTTGAACTTCAATTTTCTCTTCCTAAATTTGAAACTTATATCATTCCTTCCTCTTATATGTAATTCATAGTCTTTACATCATTGAGTCTCAATCTTTTCTTTCTCAACTAAATTCCTAAGATTTTTAATATTTCATAATACAGTTTTCTTTACTTTAAATAGTTAATTATAGTTTTATCCTCTTATACTAAATATCTTAACCTACAAAATTAATTTTCATTACTAAAAATATTTCTTTGAATGTTTTATAATATTTAAATAACATCTAAATATAGTTAATCGAAGTAAATTTTATCACAAAAATAATATTATAAATTTTGAAAATATTTTAATTGAGAACATATAATAGTTAATATTTTTCTTCCCCCCAAACTTAAAGTTTTCAATAAATAGAAATAATATGGGTGGAAAAAAAAATTCTAAATATAAAAATCATACCTTTGCACTTTAGGCATTTTCTTCTCTCTGAAATTTTTGCAAGTTCTTCTAAAAAAATTTTAACTTTAACTAACCTATAATATTAGAAACTTTTCAACACATATAACAGTTTAGAGAATTTACTGGGGTAATGAAATTTTGAAACAAGTATATAAAATAAAACTTTTAACAACATCAATTGACTACACTACACAGAATAACAATAAAAATAACAATTGCATTTCACAGCACAATAACAAACATTCTACTATTTAAACTAAGTGTTCACGATTATTATTACAATTATGCATCACAATCCAGAAATGAAATACAAACTACAAACACAATACATATCTCAGAAAATAAAATAGTTCACAAAATACAAATAACGAAATGAAAATACTACAACAAAACACTCATACATCACATCACATGCAAATTTTAAAAATCAGAGATCAAAATCCCATGCAATGTCTTCATCTCCCTGGTCAGCAGGTGAATTGGGCTGAAAGGAAGTATACCGGGGGAATTCTGGAAAAGTAACATCGGGCTCACCTCTATAGTATCTAGCCTGAGCATCATAATAAGCAATCTCGAAATCAGAATGCTACTGAAGATATTCACTATCATGATCATGTCTCTGCTCTAATCCTTCAATCTTTTGATCTATTCTCCCAAGTCTTTCATCAAACTTTTCAAGACTTTTCCGTTGTAGGGTCATCGCATTCATCAAATCTTAAAGAGTAGGAGAGCTAGAAGCAGGAGGGTCATAACTAGTAGAGGGGATATCTCTACTGGTAGAAGGTGCTTTACTTCAACTCCCGGATCTCCATTCTTCGTGGGATTCACATGTCTTCAAATTAGCTTTACTAATGGGTTTCATAGGATATACCCATTCTTCATTGTCTCTAGTTTCCACTCCAGATAATTGGCAAAGTGTAAAAAATAGGCCAGGATGTCCTAAATATCCACTTGATTCACTCGTTATCGTGGTCAAGATATTCTTGTAAATAATATTTCCCACATTTATACTTCTATTGTTCTGAATACAGAAATTCAGAACAGCTCTATCTCTTGATACTTCACTATGGTGATAGGTAGGTAGCAGAGTAGAACAAATGAAATAATGTCATGCCTTAGCTGTGGCATTCATCATGGAAAGAGGAAAGTTAATCCATTCACGATGCTTAATTTTCCAAGTCCCTTTCCCATCAGTGAGAAAGTCAATAACATCATCTAACAGACCTTCCATAGTTCCAAATGTTTCATCCTCGCTAGAGTAAAAATCATGAAGCTTGTAAAAAGAATTAATGCGGGAAGCTATAAAATCAACAGAAAATCCTCTTACTTTTATAGGCTTGTCCTCAAGTTGAGTCAAATTGGCATAGAATTCTTTTACAACTTCTACATTATCTTTGTTAGTAGAGTAAAGAAGTTATCCCACTTCCTTTCTCTAATAACTCGATCCATCTCTCCTCCAGGATTATCAAAAACTCGATCTTAAATACACTTCTTTCCATGGAAGATTGAAGTGTATCTTGATTGGGCTTTAGCATTTATAAACCGAGCCTCATCAAATTCAAGTCGCTTCTTTTGATAGGGAGCTATTTTTCGATCTATCAAAATTACAAAAAATCCAAACTAAATTTTAAAATAATAATACAATCGCTTCCAAAGGTGACTTAAAGTAATCTAAATCAAGTTCCATGAATTTCTTCCAAGTCTTTTCTCTACATTTTCAATTTTTTCGAAATTCCTCAATGTGGAAGAATTTCATGGTGAAAATAAAAAATTTTTACATAGGAGGGAAGCTCTTACCGAGGGAAGATGAAATCCTGTGTTAAAATGAGTTGATATCGCTCCAAATCCAAAATCTCTCAACCCCTTGGTCGAAATTTTCGGTAAATAAGGGAAGAAGAAGATGAATAGTGGCGGTTGACTGGTCAAAATCGGGATTAAAAGGTAACTTTTCGAATCTCGCCGTAAATGGGGTCGTTCGTGTTGTCGGTGGGCTCAATTGAATTTAGTTTCAATAGTCTCAGGAAAAACACGTAGTCGGCGGGCTCCAGCGGGCCCTCGACGAGATTCTTAATTTTTTATCCTTTTTTCTTATTTTTGCGATTTCGAGCAATTTTAAGCCTCGTCATCATCCGTTTGATCATTTTAAACATAAATTTAAAGTGATTAAGTGATGTATTAACACAAATAAACATACACACAACAACACTTCACAATTATATATTATATCCAAGTGTTACAAGACACATTACATAACAAACAAGCCAAGTATTTTCTCAACCTAAATTCCTCAATTCAGCGTCGCAATCCAAGCCACAATACTCTAAACGCTGAAAACAAAACATTCCAAACATAATCTCAACTATACTGAGATTAAAAAGAAAACAATCGAAAGCAAACAAACAAACATAGTTCAAATCAAGTTCAACATAAAGAAACATATATTGTAAAGCAATTCCACTGCTCTTCTGAATCAGTGTTGGTTTCTCCTCTGATATCACCCATCGCTTGAACATGGATGAACAGCTTATAGAAAGGTCGGAATGGGAATTCTTCAGTTGAATCTTCTTCAATCCATCTCATTCTTCTCATAAAGTGTATCAAACTTGCTTGGAAGCATCCAGTATGATCAAAATTCTCTTTCATTCTCCAATCAAGGTGATCAAAGAAATCAGAGATATTGATAACTGAATTCATTAAATTTTATACCTGGTTCTCCAGATTCTTGATTCTGTGTAAGATCATCGGTGTCTTGTCTGCTACAAGAGGTTGAATTGGAATAGATTTTTGCGATGCTTGATCCATAATCACGCCCATATCATTTTCTTCATCATTAGCTGGGAACATTCTGGTTGGGTCTAAAGGTTTCCAAGGCAAAAGTACATTTTCCCAAATCTCGTATGATACTTGAAACAGACTGCATATTGATAAAATTATTGAAGGATGTCCAAGCACTTAAGATAATCCTTGAATGATCAGGCCAAAAACAGATTTCACAATAATTGATCCAATATCAATTGGTCATCCCATTTGAATGTAGTAGTTCAATATAGCACTCTCTTTGGTGACTTTACCGATCTTCATTATCGGTAATAACTTTGCAGATATGAAAAAGTGTCAATGTTTCGAAACGGGATTTAAAAGTGTTGCAGAAAATCTGACATACCCGTTTTCTCTTACTTCCCAGTCTTCAATTTCATCCGTCAAATATTGATAGATTTCATTCATCTTATCTCTCGTCGGCATGAAATTGGAATAATGGCAGACAGGAACATTCTCAAGCATGTACAATTAATTAGTTCTTCGAGAGTTAAAATTTATCCACCTACCTCGTACATAGACGCTTCCTTGGTTGATTTCATGCAAATTGGTGTAAAACTACTTCACCTCAGGAACGACTACTGCGGGTGTAGTGTAACAAAATACTTTCCATCTTCATCGCACGATCATTTTTTCAATTGCTGTCGAAGGATTGTTTAATCCTCGATTCACAAAAACTCTATCTTTGATTAGCTTCCTCTTTGACATCACCTTGTTGAAAAGTCGTCGTGCCTCGGCACTAACGAACTTTCTCCGGTTGAACACTCGAAATCTAAGGTGATCTATTGAATTGGAAGCCATTAGAGAAGAATTCAAGGAAGTTTCCATTCGTTTTTTGAGAAATGTTGAGTTTAGGAACTGTTCATAGAAGTTTATAGGGGATAAATTAGCCAAAAACCGCCAAAAACCATCATTTCAAACTCGAAAAATTGCCCACTCGCCGATCTCGCTGTCGGCGGCCTCGATGGCGCCGTCAGTGAGCTCTGTGTATTTAAATGTCAGGGCCCTCGGGAAAAACCCGCCGTCGGTGGTGTCGAGCACGCCGTCGGCACCCTAGGCAAAATTTTGCACAAAAACGTTGTGGTCAAATACGTTCTAATTTTTCTCTATGGATCCAAATGTCATGATGATTAAAGGGTAAATACAAGTAGTAGAATTCAATACTACTACAAACAAATGACAAATTTAAACAAATAAACAATAAATAAAGATAATTATGGGTTGCCTCCCATAAAGCGCTTGGTTTAACGTCGTTAGCCCGACCTATTCAGGTGTTATTCAGGTTGACTGAGCATTAAGACCTCTTTAAAGTTTGGTCTTTTACCCTCAAAATATGATTTTAATCTATGTCCATTTACTTTAAATCTATTCTCAGTCTTCGGATCTTCAATTTCAACA
Organism: Papilionanthe hookeriana x Papilionanthe teres; assembly: GCA_022702705.1. NCBI lineage: Eukaryota > Viridiplantae > Streptophyta > Magnoliopsida > Asparagales > Orchidaceae > Papilionanthe > Papilionanthe hookeriana x Papilionanthe teres. The sequence continues at coordinate 47,622,271 of CM040424.1, read as the reverse complement.
GCTCCATAAGTATAAACTTGAGTTACAGTAAAGGATCCTAACCAACGAGACTTCAATGTTCCAGGAAATAACTTCAACCTTGTATTGTAAAGCAAAACATCTTGTCCTAGTTCAAAATTCTTCTGGTTAATCTTCCGATCATGTCTTAACTTCAGCTTTTCCTTATAAATTCTATCATTATCATAAGATTCATTTCTTAATTCTTCTAACTCATTCAATTGTAACAATCTCTTTTCACCAGCATTTTTCAAATCATAATTGAATTCTTTAATCGCTCAATATGTTTTATGCTCCAATTCTACTGGTAAGTGGCAAGTCTTTTCAAAAATGAGTCTGTAAGGAGTCATTCCAATATAAGTTTTATAAGTAGTCTTGTATGCCCATAATGTCGTATCTAGTCTCGTAGACCAATCTACTCTACCAGGATATACAGTCTTTTCTAAAATTTGTTTAATCTCACGATCAAATACTTCAGCTAATCCACTGGTTTGAGGATGATAAGCAGTAGAGAATCTATGAACAATACTAAACTTTTCTGCTAATCTTTCTGTCAATGATAATCACTCTCGGCATTCTGTATCTCATGAAAACATTTTTCATTAAGAATCTTAAAACACTTTTAGCATCACAACGAGGTAAAGCTTGTGCTTCAATCCACTTTGATACATAATCAACCGCAATAAAAATATATAAGTTCGCAAATGAAGGAATAAATGGTCCCATGAAATCTATTCCCTAAACATTAAAGATCTCAACTTCTAACATGAAATTCAGAGGCATTTCATTTCTTCTAGAAATATTACCTACTCGTTGGCATCTATCATAAGTTTTGATATATCTATAAACATCTCTAAAAAAAGTAGGCCAATAAAATCCAGCTTGTAAAATTTTGTTCGTAGTTTTATCAATTCCAAAATGTCCTCCAAATCAGAATCATGATATTTTTGAATAATTAGTTCAGTTTCTTCATAAGGCACACATCTCCTAATAATAAGATCGTTACATTGCTTATATAAATATGGTTCATCTCAAAAAATATGCTTTTGCATCATGAATGAATTTTTTCTATTGTTGCAGTGTTAGCATAGGTGGAAAAATATTGCTTACTATAGTTAACTATATCAGCATATCAAGGTATTTTCCACTCATTTATATTATAAAGTTGTTCATCAGGGAAACTGTCTGTAATTTCATTGTCAGTGTAAGATGATTCATGATATTTTAATCTCGACAAATGATCAGCAATTTGATTATTAGTTCCCTTTCTATCAATTACCACAAAATTGAATTCTTGCATCAAAAGTATCCATCTAATTTATCTTGGTTTAGTATCCTTCTTTTGCATCAGATATTTAATAGCAGAATGATCAGTATGCACAATACATTTAGTCCCAATTAAATAAGATCTGAATTTATCAAAAGCATACACAATAGCTAGTAACTCTTTTTCAGTAACCGTATAGTTAATTTGAACATCATTAAGAGTTCTACTAGCATAGTATATAACTTTAAAAATCTTATCATATCTTTGACTAAGAACAGCTCTAATAGCATAACCAGTAGCATCGCACATTAATTCAAATGGTTTCTCCCAGTCAGGTGAAACTATGACAGGTGTTGTGATTAGTTTTTCCTTTAATAACTCAAAGGCATTTAAGCAGTCTTTAGTAAATTCAAATTTCTTGTCCTTTTCTAAAAGTTAGCATAAAGGTTCGGTAATTTTTGAGAAATTTTAAATATAACTCCTGTAAAAACCAGCATGTCCAAGAAAACTTCTTACCCCTCTCTCTGTTATAGGAGGTGGTAATTTAGCTATAACTTGGATTTTTGTAGGGTCTACTTCCATGCCATTTTCTGAAATTTTATGCCCTAATACAATTCCTCCTGCAACCATAAATTAACATTTCTCCCAATTTAGAACTAAGTTAGCTTTTTTGCATAACTCCAAAACTTTTTCAAGATGATTTAAGCATGTGTCAAATGATGTTCCAAATACAGAGAAGTCATCCATAAATACTTTTATTCTATTATCAATTAACTTACTAAATATTGACATCATACATCTCTAGAATGTTGCAGGTGCATTACATAATCTGAAAGGCATTCTTCTAAAAGCAAAAGTTCCATATAGACTAGTAAATGTTATTTTTTCTTAATTCTCAGGAGCAATAGGAATTTGATGGTAACTGATATATTCATCCAGAAAGTAGTAGTACTTGTGTTCAGCAAGTCTATCCAACATTTGGTCTAGAAAAGGGAGAGGAAAATGATCTTTTTGGGTGGTGGCGTTTAATTTTCTATAATCAATACAAATACGCCATCCAGTAACTTGTCTGATAGGTATTAATTCATTATTCTCATTTTCTTCAACAGTTACTCCTCCTTTCTTAGGAACACAATGAATTGGACTTACCCAAGAACTATCCATAATAGGATATATAATTCTAGCATCTAACCATTTTAAAATTTCTTTTTTAACTACTTCTTTCATAATAGGGTTCAGTTTTTTTGTGGATCAATTTTGGTTTATGTTCATCATTCAAAAAAATTTTGTACATACAAATCGAAGGAATAATGCCCTTTATATCAGCCAAAGTCCATCCAAAAGCTTTTTTGTACTTTTTTTAATGTATCCATTATTTTTGTTATTGAATTTCATTTAAGTCTGAGGATACAATTACTAGTAATGTTGAAAATTCTCCTAAAAATAAATATTTTAAATGATTTGGAAGAGTTTTTAATTCAAGTTCAGGGGGTTTTAAAATTGATGGAATTAATATTTCATTCTCTGTTGCTATTGAATCGAGCGTTTCAACTTATTCCTGAACATAATCAGCTTCTTCGTTATCAATTTCATCATATTTATCGTTTTTCATATCTTCATTTTCATCAAATTTTTCTTTGAAATATTCTTTTCTCAAATAATCACATATATCCATTCTAAAATATTCATCATCTTTTTCTATTGAAGGATATTTCATTGACTTTGAGATGTTAAAGGTCGCTTCTTGATCATTTACTCTCATAATCAACTCTCCTTTTTGAACATCTATCATGGCTCTTTCTGTAGCTACGAATGGTCTTCCTAAAATAATTGAAATTTCCTTATCTTCTTCCATATCTAAAATAATAAAATTTACAGGAAAGATAAATTTATCAACCTTAACCAGAACATCTTCTAAAACTCCTTTAGGATGTGTAATAGATCGATCAGCTAACTGTAGAGTTACAGAAGCTAGTGCAATCTCTCCTATTCCTAACCTTTTAAAAGTTGATAAAGGCATCAAATTTATGCTAGCTCCCAAATCACATAATGCTCGACCATAAAAATTTTCACCAATAGCACACGGGATAGTAAAACTACCAGGATCTTTAAGTTTTTCGGGAAGCTTTTTTTGAATTATAGCACTACACTTATCACTGAGTGCAACAGTCTCATGATCTAATAACTTCCTCTTTTTGTTGAGTATATCCTTCATAAATTTAACATAATCAAGCATTTGTTCCAAAGCTTCAACAAAAGGAATATTTATTGACATTTTTTTAAATGTCTAAGAATTTAGCAAATCTTTTTCCCTTATCTTGTTGCTTTAGTCTTTGAGGAAATGGTGGTGGTGGTCTTTCAACAATAATTTTCATAGGTTTTAGAGGAAAATCCGGATAAAAACTTTCATTTTCTCCTTCAGTTTCCACTTTTTTCTTTTCAACTACAGTTTCTTTTTGGACTCTTATTTCCAACTCTTTTCCACTTCTTAATTGAATAGCCCTGATCTGTCTATTCCTTGATCTTTAGGATTTATTACAACATTGCTAGGTAAAGTTCCAACAGGTATATTGCTCAGTGCAGTAGCAATATGCCCCAATTGGTTTTCTATGTTTTTAATAGCAGCTCCTTGATTTTGTAATTGATTTCCCATATTCAAAACTAATTCTTCCATAGATAACTTATTCTCCTTGATTGTGAATTATTATAAAAACTTGGTGGATTAGAAGGTTTATTATTAGAATTATCTTGATTGTTTACATTTCCTAATGGGTTTACAGGATTGTTCCCCCACTGAGGATTAACAGGATTAGCATTACCTTGGTTATTCCAATTAAAGTTTGTATGATTCTTCCAACCTGGATTATAATAGTTTAAATAATGGTTATTATGTCTATTATTTATCAAATTTATAGTTTCATATGAAGATTGAGCATCTACAATTTGTCCTAATGAATTTTCTTCTAACACTGGAGGTGTTTGAGAACGGTTCATTCCGTATTGATCTATTTTCTTTGAAAGAGCAGCAATTTGAGAATGTATCATAGTTAAAGCATCTAAATCATGAATAATGGCTACTCTCTTAGAATTTACTCTTTCAGCAGGCCATTAAAAATTATTGGTAGTCATTTCTTCAATTAAAGCATAAGCTTCTTCAAAAGGTTTAGCCATTAGTGATCCACCAGCAGCAACGTCAATAATGGATCTAAGAGATCCTACTAATCCATTATAAAAAGTTTGAATAATTAACCAATCCGGTAAAACATGATGTGGACATTTATTAAGAAGTTCTTTAAATCTTTCCCAAAATTCATATATCGATTCTCCCTCATACTGACTGAAAGATGTGATATCGTTTCTAAGTTTAGCAGTCTTAGATGGTGGAAAATATTTTGATAAGAATTTTGTGAAAGTTCCCCCCAAGTTCTGATAGATCTAGGTGCTAACGAATTTAACCAAGCCTTAGCCTTATCCCTTAGTGAAAAAGGAAAAAGTCTAAGTCTGACAGCATCATCAGACAGTCTGTCATATTTAAAAGTAGCACAAAGTTCTAAGAAACTCGCAAGATGTAAATTAGGATCTTCATTAGGATTTCCGCCAAATTGATTGTTTTGTTCTATTTGGATAATTGCAGGTTAAGCTCAAATGAATTAGTAGCTACATCTAGATTTTGGATGGTTAACTGAACTTCATCAAATGTAGGGTTAGCGTAATCTCTCAGTGGTCTAGATTGATGTTCATTTTCTATTATTTGGTTGTTTACGTTGTTTTCCATTATGTTAAGTTTATCGGGATTTCTAGGTTCTTTTCTCAGTTTTCTAATTCTTCTAACAGTGCGTTCTAATTCTGAATCGTAGGGTATAAGATTTTCAGATCCAAATTTATGCATACAATCAAAATTATTACAAACAAAAACAGTTGACTAATAATAAGTTGTAAATTCTGTTTAAAAGTTTTCTAATTGTCCTAAATCTTTTGTTACTCTAATTATGTTATATACTATCCTATCTATCATATCTAACTAACCAACGCTCTAACTATCCCCGGCAACGACGCCAAAAACTTGAACCACTCCGCGCACTTTGCATAAACATAGTATTGCTTGTATTTAATATAGATGAGTATAGATATTCAATAATCGCAGAGTTATCTTTCAACGCAAGTATACGTATCGTTCAAGTAATATAGGGCTCTAATGGGGTCCTAGATATCGATCCCACAGGGATAGTTCAGAGGCAACGGTCAGAGGCTACATACTACGATTATAGAAACTAATTTAGAATCACAACTTTATAAATCGATTTGTCTATATGTCACTAATAAGTAATCGTAAATAAGATGAAGTTTTAATAAACTAGTACTACTAACAGTTAACTAATTCTACTAATAAAGTGAAGTTCGAATATATAAGAAAGAATCCTTCTCCTTGTTAAGAAATTTAAGTGAATAGATAATTAAAATTAGTTTAAAAACTGTGTTGTGCCAAATAGAAGCATACATATTCTTTACCCTTTAGTCCAGGCATAAATAACATTGATTAATCCTAGGCTTGGTTACTGAATCTGCGGCTAGGCTGGGAGGATAACGACTCTTACTTCAGAGCTTCCACGTTTCCCTCGCCTGAGGGCTAACATCTACACTTCAGCACCCAAACGATAGGACCGAATTGAGGATTTTAGTCTGTCACTCTAAAATCTCTAATTCTACGCCCGATAAATATTATTTCCCTATTTATTTGCACTCTACTTTCAAGGACTTTGACCTCCCTGAATCTCGGATGTAATCTTCACTATAATTGTTAAACTCAACATATTTTAACTGATAAATTGGCCAGATTGAAAGTAAATTAATATTTAAGTGAAAAGATTATCACAACTTTTTTAAAATTTTCTTGGCGCACTAATTTAAATTACCATTTCACTAAAATATCAAAACAAGGAGAAAGACTGAAAAACTATTCAGATTTCATAACTTATATTTCATAAATAAAAGTAAGGTTTTACAAACTAAAACAAGTAAATACAACTTATCTCGAATTTCTCCCCAAGCAAACTCCTTGAAGTTCTTCTGAATCTCTTCCTTTCTTTACAGCACGTAGAATTCTCCTTCGAAATGGCAAGGAGGAAGAAATCTCTCACTTCCCTTCCACTCTTGCAATCTCTCGAAGAATCCCTCACAAATATCACTAATTGAACTCAATATCTAAAACTATAATGCAAACAAGACACTAACTAACACTCTAGGGGACACTCTAAAGACTCGGTGGACTCACGGACAACAACAGACAACAACCTTTTCGGCCCCAAATTGTTTCTTTTAAAGTAGTTGAAGAGTTTCCAAGAGTTTCCTAAGCATCCCTTCAAAAATCATCCACATTCGATGCACCGTATGAGAGAACCGACTTTCTCACGTCGGCGGCCTCAAGCGCCGTTGGCGGCCTTCTAGAATACTTAGCCTTGGACTCTCTTTCATAAGGCCCGCTGTCGGCGGCCTCGATCTTACTGTCGGCGGCCTCGATCTCGCCGTCGGCGGGCTTCCTTGTAATATTTTTCTGAAGTCTCGGGAAAATTCTGCCGTCGGCGCTCTAGATCAAATTTTCATATTTTTGGTCCTTTTTTGCTCCAAATTCGCTCCTTTTTGCATTTTTTTTCGCTCCATTATCCATAAATCAACATATCTGCAACAATTCATCAAAAATACCCTTCTTTCAAGTGCAATATCATCAAAAATCAATATAAAATAGGCATGAAAATTTTAACATATTTTCAGTGGGTCACAACCTATGACTGCTAACGAGATTCCCACGGTCTGAATGAAAGTACTGAAATCATTTAGATGAATTTGGTAAATTCATCTGGACTAAGTGAATCCAAAGAAAATAGTGGTGTCGGAATGAGGGAACCATGGGATCCTAACCGGTGTCGCTATAATTAACTTAAACATTCCTCTAATAAGACATTAATACACCTCAATTTAAACATTTCCAAAACATGACACTTCTCTCATCTCTTCAATTTGACACTTCTACAACTAAACCTGTTACGACGAAGAGCTTGGAGCATGCATAGTGGGTAGCACGGTCATCTTCAACAGCAAAATTCCATAGAAATAAACAACGAGGCATAGTACTTTGAGGTAGTTTGTCTAGTGCAGCATAAATCCTCACTTTATTTCTTTAGGCCTTTGCATAATCTTGTTGTGCAATATAAGCTATAACTCGTCTTAGGTTCCAAGGTCGTCATCCGATATGGCATAAATTATCCTATTTCTAGGCTATTTACATGATCGGTATCAAGTAAATGTAAGCCCTAAAATAATAAAATTAAAAGGATTATACACTAAAATAATTTTCTTAAATTGAAGCCAAACAATATGATAGTTTAGGAAATCACCAAGATTATTCTTGAAGCTGTGTTTTCCCCTAGCTTTCTCTTCCTTTGGATTCATATAATAAATGATCCAAACTTGAGCCACTCACCTATTAGATTTCCTATTGCCATATTTTCTTGAAAATCCTACCTTTTGAAAGTCGTGAATATAATATTTTCTAATCTATATCAAGAGTTTTCTTAGGTGACTTCGGTTATCTAAAATGTAATAACTATAGGGGCTTGCCCTTATAGGAAACTGAAAAACCTCATATTAACAAAAACCATATCAAATTCTTTTGTATTATATAGGGGAAGTTGTCAGTCAACATAAATGGTCCGCAAACCAAACGGATGTCATGAATTCTTTGGTTTAATTGATCAAGTCTCATCACTGAACAATGTATTCATTCTTCGGGATATAGACATGACTTGTAGTGCAGTGCTTGATTATTTAAACTACAATATATATGAGATCAGTTTGATTTCATATTTTAAAATTAAATTTATATTTTCCAAACATCTATCTATATATATTTATATAAATCAAATATATCTAAACAAGCCCTTTGCACTAACATGAGGGCCTAAGGAAAATGAATAGAACTAATATGAATGCATATGCCTAGTAGTGATCCTTTTGTGATTATTCCTAAATCGAGGGGTTTCTAGTTAATTTTATTTTACTTATGTTTTTTTCATTTAAATGCAACGATATTGATAAGGTGTAAATGTAATGTATTACATTAATTTTCACTTGCTTATGAGCTTATTAAAGTTTAATAAAATTAAATTTGAGTTATTTAAATTGGGTAATTAGTCTTTAAAAAGTACCAACAAATCAAGGCAAAAGAAAACAAACATCAGCTTAGAAGTTGACAAACCTCTAATCGATCGCAACAAAATAAATAAGAGCAGAATAATACAACAGTAAAATAATAAAAAAAATGGGTATCCATCTCTTGACCTACTTTAGACTCATTGGTCAACTATGTCATCTAGATATCGTTGTTCGTACTTTGAGATTTTTGGGGTTCATCCTCTTTGTTCATCCTTTTCATTGTTCTTATTATGTTAGTCCATATCCATTGTTGGCCAACTAAAACAAACATCCTAACTCTAACAAACAATAGGAAAAAGTAAACATATGTTTACTACAACGACTTAGTCTTACTATAGCATTTTCCAAACAGAGTCCTATGTGTATTATAGACCTACAAAATAAAGTTAGTAAACCATAATATGTAAAGAAATTTCATAATGAATGAAGAGAAAAGACTATTTACTTGTCCTAACATTCAGTCTAACATGGAAAGCCCGTCTTAACCAAATAGTTCTAACGAACAAACAAAAGAATACAAGCACACAAATAAAAACACACAAAACATCACATCAACCAAACACAAAAACTAGGATTAGTGTCTTAAAAAAAATCTGAATGGGCTGAGTGAAGGACGAAGAACAGGGTAGCAGAGGCTATCTTAATTAACTTGCAATATTTTGTCATTTTGTTCAATTTTTAACAAGGGAAATGTTCATTTAAGGTTTAATGTTTTCTGAATATTTATGGATTTTATTTTTTTATTTGAATTTATTATATTTTTTTAATTAAATGATATATATACTTGTGAGACATTTATATACATTTAATATTATATAAAATACTATAAACTTTTGAGAAGAATATTTATGGATCTTATTAAACGGAAAATACAAAATTTAATGAATTTAAATCATTTTATGAATTTTTTGGATTTTTTTATGACTTTAAAAAATTTTGTATATTTTGACTTAATTGTTCTTAAATTCTTTTGGAATTATTTCTAGAATTTATTATTAACATCAAGCTTGTATGCAAATGTTTTGTGAATTTATTATTTTGTATCTATTTTTTATATTTATTTGAATTTTAATTATATTTTTGGTTGCAAATTCAAAATAAATTCAAATGTTATTTAAAATTCTTGAAATTTTACAGTGATGCTTAAATTAAAATTTTAAGCAAACACTAAATTTTTCAAGTCATTCGAAGTTCAAGTAAATTTTCTATGATTTATTGATATTATTTCATGATTTAATTATTTAATTTTTTATAAAATATTTAATGAAATATATTTTGTATTTATTGTTGTCTTTCTTTCACTTGTTCTATTGGTGAAATTTTTGTTCAATTTGGAATTCAAATGAGTAAGTTGTGAACATTTTAATCCTTAGGGAATATTTATAATTTTGGCAATTTCATATATATATATCAATTTATTTCAAAGTAAAAGATAGTTACATATATATAGCTTAATGCTGATCTATTTACTCTGAATAATAATTTGCATGCTCTTAATCTTACTTATATTCCTTCTGCTGTTGAGATTAAGGTTGTTCTTGATAGCATGGAAGATGGTAAAGCGGCTGGGCCGGATGGTTACACTGTGGAGTTCTATAAAGATAGTTGGGATATTATTCATCCTGAGCTTGTTGCTACTATTCAGGATTTTTTTAAGGGTATTGATCTACCCAAGTATTTTAAGACGCCTAAAATTATTTTAATTCCTAAGGAGCATGGTGCTAATACTTGGGATTCTTTCAGACCTATTAGCATTAATACTGTGATCTCTAAGATTATGTTCAAAATTATGGTTAAAAGAATACAACCTATTTTATGTAGGCTCATCTCTCTTAATCAAACTGCTTTCCTTAAGGATAGATAGATTGGGGACAATGCCCTTACTGTGCAGGAGTTATTGTTTGACCTTGATAGGAGTAAACATGGGGGCAATGTTATTTTTAAAATGGATATTAAGAAAGCCTTTGATTCCATTAGATGGGAATTTCTGATGGATGTTCTGAAAGCTCACGGTTTCAATGATGACTTTTATAATCTTATTTTCCGGATTCTTGATAATAATTATTATTCTATAGTTATTAATGGTATTTCTCATGGTCATTTTAAAGCTAATAAAGGTATTAACAGGGAGATCCTTTATCTCCTTATCTATTTATTCTTGCTTTTGATTATTTCTCTAGATCTTTTAATCATTTGTATGCGAGGTACCCTACTCTTAATTATAATCATAAAGGTAGAATGAGCATTTCCCACTTATGCTTTGCTGATGATCTCATTCTTTTTACTAATGCTAATAAAAGATCTATTCAAAAAATATGGCAGCTCATTTTGCATCTTCAGAAAGTATCAAGTTTGAGTTTCAACACTTCTAAGTGGTTCTTTTACTGTTCTAAGTATATCTTTAATGCTAAAAAACATTGGATTGCTACTTTTACTCACTATAATAAAGCTGGTTTACCTATTAGGTATTTAGGTTTTACTCTTAATAAAAAATCTAAAAGGAAGTTACTTTTCTCTGAGTTGTTGGATAAAGTTAGAGGGAGACTTCATACTTGGGAGAATAAGTTTTTATCATTTGGAGGATGTATTACTCGTATTAAGATTATACTTACTTCTCTTCCTCTATATGTTCTCCAGGTAATGAATATGCCTCTCAGTATTATTAAGCAATTAGAACTTTTGTTTAATAGTTTTTTTAAGGATGGTTGTGGTAAGAGGAGCTTACACTGGAAAAGCTGGGATAAGATTTGTAAGCCGGTTAGCTCTGGTGGTTTAGGCTTTGGTAAACTGTTTGATACTATCAGGTTTAACTTTATGAAACTTTGGTTTCATTTTAGAAAGAACAATTCTATCTGGCCTTCTTTGCTTAATGCTAAGTATTGTGCTAATTCTCATCCTCTTGTTGTGTCTTCCTCTAAGTTTGATTCCTTTATGTGGAAAGAGATGCTTAAAATTGCTCCTCATGTGGATGGTTTATTGTGCTGGGATCTGGGTCAGGGTGATGTGGCTTTTTGGTATGATGCTTGGATGGGTAATGGTTCTTTAGGAGACTTTTATGGAGGTCCCCAGGATATTAATATTAAGGTTAAAGACTTCTGGGTAAATTCTAAATGGAATTTACTTGAGCTTTTCAATAAGGTTAATCATACTGCTGTTATTATATTTCCAATATTCCTATTATGCCTCATAAACATGATGTGCCTATGTTAAAAGGAAATATGGGAGACTCTATTACTAAGATTTTTGCTTTTAAGGAACAGATTTCTCCTGGTATTGATCTTATTTTGAATTGGAATAAATGGCTTAAACCATCTATTTCTTTTTTTATCTGGAAGTTGTTTCATACATGTATTCCTACGGATGACATTCTTAAGCTGAAAGGTCTTAGATTAGTCTCTAGATGTTATTTATGCTAGAATATGGAAGAATGTTCTTTGCAAATTTTTGGTAATTGCATTTATACTTTGGATCTTTGGTGAAGCATTTATTCTATTTGTGGCAGACAAAAATCTTTCACTGGTTATAATCCTATTGAGGATATCTTTATTGATTGGAATACTAAAGGACATGCATTCTTAAGTTCTCTGCCTTCTATTGTTTTATGGTTTATTTGGATGTCCAGAAATTCTGCTAAATTCAATAATATGCAGATTCAATATAAACAAAACATTTGTCAGGTTTATTCTTATATATATAAGAGCCTTTCTGTTAATGTCCTCAAGGAGCATTATGATAAATATGTTCATGCTATTACTCGTACTCTTAATATTACTATTAATGTTTCTAAAGTTTCTATGAGTAAAATTAGTTGGTGCAAACCTGCTGCTCCTTCCATAAAGATTAATACTAATGGATCCTGGAAGCCAAACTCTACTGGGATATACGGTTTTTGTAGAGACTGGATGGGTGTTGTTCTTTACTGGTTTGCTGCTCCTCTGTTGGTTGTGTCCCTTATTGTTGTCGAGGCTGAAACTATTATTTTTGCTTTACTTATAGCTAGAAAGGAGGGCTGGGTTCACCTTATTTTGGATATGGATTCCTCCACTCTATGGAATATTTGTAAGAATAATCTCAATTGTCATTGGAGTATTATTTTGTAGGTTATACGCATTCAATCTCTTACTGATGGGCTTAATATTATTTGGCATCATACTAAAAGGGAAGAGAATCAAGCTGCTGATTGAATTGCTAAACTTGGCTCTCATTTACAGGCTCCTGTTGTGTCTAATATATTACCTGGTTATTTACAGTATTTGGTCTCTTTAGATATATAGTTGTGTTTGGTAGTTGGTGTGGAATTGTTTTTTTTTTTTTTGAAAGAGGACCCAGTTTTTTTTTCTTTGCGATTGTAGGGTGTGTGAGTGGGACCTCTTTCCTGGTTTTGTAATTTTATTTTTTATGAAATAAAATGGGAGCCATAAGTGCTCTTTAATAAAAAGTAAAAGCTAGTTATTTTATTTTCTCCTTCTATTAAGACGTGATTTGGAGCAAGTTGATAAGATTTTGAGTTTTAATTGTTCAGTCTATTAGGTTTTAAAATGAAGGTATATATGTAATTTTGAGAGATTATAAATATACCTATATTTACTTTTATATACATAAATTTTACTAAAATCTTACAGTTTTCTCCGTTATTGATCATTTTACACCATATTTTATAATTCTTCATACTTTTAATTATTCAATATTAGGAATATGAAGATTTGGGTAGATTTGTAATTTTGGATTTTTTTTACACAATTTTCTTTTATTTATACCAGAATTGAATTGGCAATTCTATCAAATTTTAGATATGCTTTCAAGACAGTGAATTCTCAAATTTTTATGTTGATTTGTATTTAATTAGAGGACTTTAAGAGGTTAAGAAAGATGTATATGTAAATTTTGCAAATTACAATTATGCCTTGCCATACAAATTATATTTTAAAATTGAGTTCTATTTTAATCATTTGGCTCCAATTAATCATTTAAAAAGAATTTTATAATTTAAGAAATGTATTTTACAGATTTATTAAGATTTAAAAATATAAATAAATTTATGTAAATGATAAATTATAAATATACCCAATTCATATTCAAAGAGTTTTTATCACATTGAATGTTGATTCCATTATTTCAGACGATTTTCATTTTTATTTCTGATTGATTTTCCAAATTTTATTATTTAGATTTCTGGTTTTTTTATTTTTTTATATTATTTCAATTATTTTTTTGTAATTTTTATTATAAAATTCAAATGACTAATGTGTTTTTTTTTTTTTGCGCTTGCAAGCAAATTATAAAATATTACTTATTGTTGAGATTTATTTTATGTGAAAATTTTATTTGATTTAGTTTAATATTTTTTATGAATTATTTTTTGTTTTACTTTTTTTATTTAATTAGTGAAACTATATTTAATATTTTCTTTTAATTTTTATGCCACATTATCTTCTTGATATCATGAGTTCACAGTATTCTCTTCATGTATTTTTCTGATTTTATTTAATTTTTAATAATTTTTCTAAGTTGTGGTTGAATTATTAGAATTATTTGAAGGATTTTAAAGGGAAAAGCCATATCAGGAAGCCAGCTCAGCACCCTAGACCTGTCACTTTCCATGCATCATCCTCTAAGTGGCCATGCATAATGGTTTAACTGGGTGAGCAATGATTGGATATGAATGGCTACAGGATCTAATGCATGATGATCTATCGTGGTTCCTTTAATTCCATCACGGCTATTGAAAACAAATAGAAGGAAATGGACAACATTTTATCATCATCCCAAATGGGATAATAAACCGAAGCCATTCGTGCAAATTCACGAGATTCACTTCATATGTCTGTCTTGTCTTTCTATAATCCTTTTCGACCTAAAGGATCTCTAGGTCCTTTGAATTCAATCCTATAACTATAATCCAATAAAACCAAAATTTCTTTCATGGAATATCACTATCGTGAGCTTGTTTCGATTTTTTTGGATTATTCCTGATTAGAAGGGCAGATCCTTGAAATTGGTTGCTTTGGAAAGGTTGTTTTGAGTTCATGATCACTCCTCTTGCTCCAACATCGAAGACTTTGATCGGATGGTGGCTCTGATTGGTGTAACAGAGGGTTAGATGGCTTGAAACTGTGAGGAAGTGATAGGGATTTGGTTTGGGAGTATGATGAATATATGGAAGGTTCATATGGGAGAATTGGTTTATAGTTTAGTGAATTGGGTAGTGTTCTAGCCCGATTAGTGGAAATTGGTGGCGGAAAGGGTGTTGGATGAGCTAAGCTTAACAGGGAAGCTGACTTAGGGGCTTAATGCAAGGTTTTGAGCAAAGTTCCAAAAACTCACCATGGTAGAGCTCGAGGGCTATTTATAGGTTTGGATAAGCTTGGGAAGAGCTTGGGTTGAGCTTGGACAGAGTCTTTGGTACCAATTATTGGTGGTAATGCTGAGATAGCATGGTCAAACCTTCAATACAATGGGAAACAGCAATATGGATGGACAAACAGTCAATCAGAGAAGTTGCCTTATGGACAACCCCCTCAACAAGAGTTTTTACCAAGGTTGTTCAAGACAACACCCTCTACCCGGAAGACAATCACTTTGCATCCTTTATCAGCCTCTTTGCATTATTGTCCGAAAATGCCTCAAAGTTGTTTCCTGTTTGGAATACTAGTATTTTATTTAAATTAGATCCACCATGAGGAATTACATGAGGCTAAGGATTATCAGATCTAGAATGCAATGAGAAAATATTGGAGAAGCAAACGGGCTCAAGACACATCAATCTGATATATTTATAAGATCCAGAGTCAAGAAGTCAAGTGCCTTCGTCAAAAGCTTAAATTAAATATCATGCTAAATTATTGCACTTAATTTCCTCTTTTTTATCACTGCATACCTTCCTAAAAGACCAAAAAAATCAAAAAGCAGAATATGTAAACCTAAAAGCAATTCCTCTAACTGTCAGTGTACGAGTAATACTAAACTTCTTCCCAAGCACCAATCAATGAAAGGATGAGTCTAGGACACAAATTATGAATGGAAGACATCTTACAACTAAGAGGCCAATTGGGAGTTGAAAATCAAGCACAGAAGGTTGACTACAGAGAGCCAATTCTAGAAGATCGAGTGCCAAGGGCTAATTAAGAGAACTCTAAAAGTAAGGAATCTTGGTTCTTCATAATCTCCCACTAACTTCGAAGAAGAAATTCAGATAGGCTATCAATTTTTATGACGATGTGACTAAGATGTATATATATTCATAGAGACTCAAGCATGATAGAGGCCTATATTTCTCTTTTTAAGAGAAACACAACACCCAACCCCCCCCCCCCCCTCTCTCTCTCAAAAAGGGGGTGTTTGTTTTAACTTTTTAAACCATGGTTCGGGAACAAAAACTGTTTTTCATAACATTTGTATAGAAGTTTTCGCGGTTGGCTTTCCTAGACACGTTCCCTAGCTACAGTAAAAACGTGAAAGCAAAATAATGACAAAGTTCACCATTGCACGCATTATTTTTTACCCAATAACCCTTGTGACATCTTTGTTAGGGAACGAGAAAGTTCTCCGAGCACGCGTCCTTCGTCGATTCAAAAGAATTTTCATCACAAAGTCTCCGAACAAAAGTATTCAAACAGAACAGTGTTTATATACTGCGAGGTATTACAGTCATTGGTCAACAGGAGGCACTTTCAGAACTGTATTTTTCAAACAGAACAAACACCAGCTTCTAAACAACAATTTTAAACTGAACATTTCTACAACACCCAAAACAAATGCACCCTAAGTATACGAGATGTAGGTCCAAAAGCTACACAACTTCATAGAAAGAAGCTGCCACCAACGGTTGGAGAATGGACCCGAATGCATGAGCATGTCAATTTTCAAACTCGTTCGATTTCAAACTTTTATCTATCTATATATATATATATATATAAGTCACTTTGAATACATTTAACAGCCCTAATATAACAGAAACGAGTTCTTAAATAGTACACTAAAATAGACCATGTATTTAGGCACCAACGATAGTCGCTACCTGTATTTCCCAAATAATTAAAGAAATTTGTTTTAGATGAGTTGATGTATTTACTTGAGTTCAAGCAAATCATCTTCGGCACTCATTTATAGCGTCAAATTTGGGTTTAAAAAAAAAATCAAATTATTCAAAATTTCAAGTAATTAGAGTCAAATTCCCATTGCACCTTAATTAACACAACATTTCAACTCATATTCAATTAAGTTAGCAATCATTGAATACAAAAGAGAATATATTTAGCTCATGACACAGCTCATTTAGCTTGATTCAAGTTTAATCCGAGTCAAAAAATCAGTTCAATCCTCAAGGAATCTTAAAGTTAAAATCTCCACCCCAATCTTTAAGCAGTCCACATCCTTCAATGAACAAGCTCCAATACAGCACATACTTCATGTGAATGCAAACTATGTCTTACTTTTTGTCAATTAAAATTTGTGCTTGCTAAGCAAATCGACTCAGTTTCAACCTTCTTTCTGTTTCCACTCTGCTTACTCGTGATGGAGAGCTTGACTATTCTACCTTTACTTCAAAATGTAAAGGGAAGAGGATAACAATTCCAGAAGACGCTAACAGTTTACAGTTCTTGGAGCCCAAAGAACATCAACAAAAATTAAATCAACACAAATGCAACCAAATTACATTAGTATTTCATTGAAGGCAAGAATGTTTCTGCACATTTTTTCAATGTATCAAATCATTTGCGAAGACTCGTACTACTATACAATACATGGGCCGACTCTAGAATAATCATATCTTGAAGGAAATATATGACGGGTAAATACTCGAGAATAAAGAATTTAGATGTAACCTGGAGCCTATTAACAGCAAACCCATCCTATCCCAACTAAATACAAATAACAGAGTTCATACGTATGTACCTACTTGTGAGCTTTTCACTATTGCATCATGAGAAGATTATTCACGGTAAGATTGATGTTGTTGGTCCTTGATAGATCCTGAGAACATCAAATGTACAAAATAAGAACATGTAAAGTGTCAAAATAGTCACTTAACCCTTTATAGTGGGTCATTTTAGTTCCAAAGTTTATAAATGTGTCAGTTTAGTCCATAAACTCTTTTATATGGGTTGACACTTTTATAGACTTTAGGATTGTTATAATGGCACCATCTAAACAATCAGGGGACTATTTTGGCACTTCACTCAAATAAGAATTAAGTGAAGTTTTGAAAACTGATCAAAAGAAGACAGCAAAACATTATAATCTTACCTGAATAATTAGTTCATCAGGCATGTGGGGTAAAACCTCTCTTACTCTATCTACCATGGCAAGAAGGTCTGAAGGAGGCGTTGTGTTTCTAAATCTAATGCCTACGGGATTCCTGTTATTATTCAGAGAAGGTTGAGGTGGAGAGGATGCAGAAGCATGGAGACTGGGCCATAAGTTCCAAAATGGAGCGTCCACAGAAGAACTATGAGCATAATTTTCACTGACAGAAGCCAACTGCCTCATCATCATTTGGACTCCACTTAGCCCAACAGATCTAATTGCACTGGAAGTGCTGGCACCATCCATTCTGGAATTCGTCCAAGGAGATACCCAGCTAGAATCAAACCCTACTCTGCTGTAGTGAAAAAAGGGGAGAGAGATGATTAGGCATGAAAGATAAGCTAATATTAAAGCAACCATGCCTGCATGTTCTACAGAGTAAATTAGAAAAATAGGGGACAAAATAGAGGGGCTGACTATCAGAATAAGTAGAAATTAGCACCCAGGAGTTTTTCGCTTCAATGCGAATGTTTGTAAGTGATTGAAACTGAGTTCTAGTTTATTTGTTTGAAAGAAAATTTATTTCCAGAATAAAATGAGGGCTTGGGATTGTGTTCACTTTTGCTTTGACAGGTTGTTTGACTGGCTAAAAAAAATAATGCAGTGCAAAATGAATGTAATATATAAGTAATTCATCGTGTTTGAAATACTTTAGAGTTGTTTGATTTAATGTAAAATAAACGTAGGACTTTACGTTTTTTATTTAGTTTAAAGTAGATTGAAAATAAAGTATTTCAAAATATATAAGATATTTATTCGTAGGTGGAGGGAAGCATCCCGTAGCAGTGACTGAAAATTAACAGCGGCGACCGACGACAGTGGCAGCGATGGGCAGGTTTGGATAGCTGGCTGCAGGCGGTGTCGACCAGCAGCGGCGATCAGCGATCAGCGATAGGGGAGAAAGGGCGATGACGGTAGATAGCGAACAGCTGCAGCAGCAGCGGATGGCAGGAGGTAGCGACAGGCTACGACGGCAGACAGTGGATGACGGCGAGGACAGTGGTCGGGCGGCGCGGGCAACTGCGGAGAACAACCAACGGTGAATGACAACACATGGGAATAGGCGAACGACAGTGGTGGCAGTAGCGAATGGTCGACGGTGGTGACAGCAAACGTCTGGTAGAGGCAGACAACCGATGACGGCGACTGGCAAGGTGCTGCGGCGGCCGCAGCCGACAACTAGCAAATGGCGGCGGCGGCCTATCAATGACATTTTACATTAATGAACGGTGAAAATCTCAAGTTCTATAACATCAACCGAATTCTAAATTCAACCAAAATGAACTAAAGTATACACTTCAAATTCATTTGTACTTTACATTGTAGTTGTAATTCTTCATATCAAACATGTAATTTTCTAAAATCTCTGCAAAAGAATTACAATTCAATGCAAATTCTCCCAACCAAAGAATCAATATAAAGACAAATCTAAAGAGAGGCCTTAGTAGAATATTATGTTTATTCAAGATAACAAAATAAATGATAAGTGAAATGACTTGTAATAATAAAACTTATTTTCATACCAAAGTTAACTCAAACAACAATAAGAAAGTGAATATTATTACTGAAAGAAAATAAGTGATTACAACCAAACACAATTGAATAGAACAACAACAGGCACGACACAGACGCCCCCATAAGGGATTGATAAAGTGGTAGTGGTGGTCGGTTACGTGGAGTGGACGACATGGTAAGGGGTCGGAATGCTGGTAGGAGAGTGAGTAGGCAGTAATAGCAGTAGCATGAGGATTATAGGGTTGCAGTTTGGGGATGGCAGCAAGCTCAGGTGGTTGGACGGCGAAATGACAGTGATAAAGCAATAGTAGTTACTGTTTAGAGGTGACAGCAAGGTGGGCATAAGTTTGGGAGGCTGCGAGAACAAAAAGGAAAGGCAGGAGGGTTGGTTTTGGAAGGCGGCAGTTGGGGTATGTGGAGCTCTGCAAAGGGGACAACAAAGTGGACTATAGGAAACAACTATGGGGACTATCCGGCGGATGCAGCAAAGGAGGAGGGCAAGGAGCCGGTGGCGGTGGCTGGATGGCAAAAGGCTAGTAGGCCAGTTGTCGGTTGCATGGCAGACGACAGTAAGGTGATAGTCGGCTGGGAAGGGCGGCAAGAAGGCGTGGACGTTGTAGGAACAACACAAGCGTGGCTGCAGCAGGTACGACGATGGTGCCAGCTGAGGGAAGGTTGTGTGGGAAAAGAAAGTAGATGATAATCACCAACTCGGAACGAGATGCAACAGGAAAACAACTAACCATTATATACAACCCTAGAAGGAAAAAATGGAGATGTCTACGTCTGTCCCAACATAAGATACGATAAAAACAGAGAATTCAAACCATAATACAACATATATGTAAGAAATGACTAGAAAGAAAAGATAAAATGAAACGTGCTCAAAATTGGAAAGGAATCGAACGAGGAGCCACTTGGATCGGTAAAAAATCGTTCGTACGACCCGGATGCCATGTCTGATTCATGTTAAGAGAGACGTTAGTGTTAGCCCCTTGGGGTTTCGAGAGGTTCGACATTATCTGTCAAAAATCCTATATCCTCGTAGTATGGCATCAGGTCGACCACATTGAGATAGCGGAAATAACATAATCTCCTGGTAAGTCAGTCATATAAACGTCATCATTCCAAAACACATGCTGATAGAATAAGTATACATCCCCATTTAGCACAATCTGAGCTATGTAGACTTTTATAAAGTAACTCTGGAGCAATTAAATCTATACATTGCCTCTTCCACTCATCGCACTTGGCAGGGCGCATCTGATAAACAAATTTGTCTGGAGAAACTAACCCTGGACTGAAATCTGTGGCATGCTAGACAATTATCAATAATAACCACTCAAGATATGCCTCTTCTTCCTCTCTGGAGGGACCAGAATTTCATTTTAGGATGTTCTTTCCCATAAAGCTTCTAAGACAATTTCCAACATTGGGGGTCTTTACTCCAATCTGAAAAATCTATCAGTGGGTACACTGCTAAGCTAAACTTAATAACCAAATGATCTTATATGGTCTTTCAGAAGTGGCTCAAAAGCTTCTCATCTTTGATATGTTGGACCTTCCTCAGTAAGGGCAACTCAGAAAATAGGCTATATATCTGAAAATTTTGAAATTCTCTATTCTGAGGTTGTCTTGTGTCCGGTGTCGACCCCTAAAACTCGTGATTGTTTGAGGCACCTCATGTCAGTCCTGCTGATACTCTCAATGCTTGCAAAAAGGTAGTTTGAGGCACAAAAATCTTATGCTCTGCATGAACGCACATCACCTCGGACTCACTCCCTTCTAAAACAACTACTGTTAACCCCTCTGGAATTTCTCTCGTGGGCTCGACTAGAATTACATGCGTCTCCCCCATCAATTGGCAGTTGTTACTCCTACTTTAGCCCCCACTTTCTTTAATGCTAATATATCATTGTTCATTTCTTCAATTGCTCCCTCTTTAGTGAAATAGACCGCTCTTGTTTGGGCAATCCGATGCATTGTGCCCAAAAATGTGGCACTTGACGCACTTTCTAACAGGAGTAGATTTGGAAATACTGGTTGGCTCCGCCTATTATCCACTCTAAATTAGTTTCTCCTCAAGCAGGGAGAGCTTGGATGTTTCTCTGGATGTACTATGACTATATGATCTTGGGGATGGGCTCTGTCTATAAGATGTGGCGGTCATTCGGTGATGTTACCTCTCCACTTTTCAAGCTAAGATCCGAACATCATTTTTGTAATGAATTGGTTGGTACTGACATTATCTCTCGTTTCATCTTTAGACCAATATAGTAATTTTACTCTTCTTGTTACACTGTCGAAGAATCTTCAAGTTCTCTCGCCACAGAAATACTCTTTTTTAACTTGTTGAAAGTTAATTTCATCATTTTGTTTGATGTGATGTCATGATACTCAAAGGCATGTTCCACGATCTACAACCACCGGATGAATTCATTGGCCATCAAAATATAGTAAATCCACATTTACTTTAAGTTTCTGAATTTTATGATATTTCAAACCAAATCATTGGGATTGCGGTGCTTCATCTCTGGAGTGTGTCTAGTGAAGGGATTTGCGGCATTATTTCGATCTGGCAAGTCATTGTTGTGGATACATGTCATCATTCCGGATTGCCTCCTCTCGAAGATAGTAAGCCTCTACTGCAGTTGGAGAATTTCTTAGTACACCTTTCCATGGTAAGTGCTTAAAAATTGCTTTACAAATTTCTTGTAAGTGGCATTGTGTCATTTCATCCTATTCAAATCCTCAACTATTGTCTCTTGGGTGCATGGTTAGAATTTGAGTTTGGGTATGTGGAAGGTGTATGGGGTGATGTAAGGTAAGAAAGGAAAAATATTGGGGTTCGATAGTGGAGGATTGAGGTAGTCTTAGGATATGATCAGGGTTAGGCTGAATCCGATACCACCAGAGTTAACCCAAATATGAATAGGATAGTAAATATTATTACCGAAAGCAAATATGTGATTAAAACCTCAAGAATTAATTCCTCTAAAAATCTTACCCATTTCATTAATGCATTGGGTTTATATAGTCTTATAATATTTACAAATAAAGCCCTAAACCTAAACATCTTCTATTTACAAATAGGATCTTATATTAGATACAAATCTCAACACACCCCCTCAAGATGGGCAACAGATATCCACTAAGCCTATCTTGTCACAAAACCTAGACAAATCTAATGAGTTGAGTCCTTTGGTGAGGCAGTCAGTCACTTGCTCTCCGATGGCTACATGACTTGGCTCCAGTAGTCCATCATTCAGCTTTTCCTTGATGAAGAACCTATCAATCTCCGCATGTTTGGTTCTATCATGCACCACGTTGTTGGCGATGCTGATTGTTGACTTGTTCTCACACCACAACTTCATTTGAGCTCCTTGGTACAACTTGAGCTCTACCAACAAGGCTTTCAGCCACATGATCTCAACAACTCTTAAGGTGATGGCCCTATACTATGCTTATCTTGTTGGCATCACAACTCTGACTATTTCTTGCTCTTCCAAGAGACCAAGTTTACCCCTATGAACATACAACATCTTGATATGGATCTTCTGTCATCCATACAACTCGCCCAGTCAAAGTCACAATAGCCCTCAATGCTTTCATGTCCATTCTTCCTGAATATGAACCCCTTCCCTGGTGCACACTTCAGATACCTCAGAATCTGATATACTACATCCATGTGACCCTTCCTCGAATCATGCATGTAGCAACTCACCACACTTACCGCAAATGATATGTTGAATCGAGTGTGACTCAGATAGATGAGATGACCTACCAATCTCTGGTACCTCTCGTGATCAACTGGCACTCCGGTCTTTGCGCTCAACTTTCCATTGTGATTGGTGAACTGTAGGCTACCATTCTGACATGTTTGTCTCCGTGAGCAAGTCTAGCACATTCTTTCTCTGAGATAGAACAATCCCCTCTGCTCCACAAGTCAACTCAATTCCGATGAAATATCTAAGCTGATCCAAATCCTTCACATCAAACTCTTGGCCCACACTTGTCATTCGCTAAGCAATCTCTCCCTCATCATCCCCGGTGACAACCCCATGTCTATCATTATTTTCCTGAACCTGTCAAACCCGGTCCAATGACACTTTCAAACCATAGAGTGATTTTCTCAATCTACATACCTTGCCCGCTATTTGATTCATATCAAAGCTTAGGGGTATCTCCATGTACACCTCCTCTAGTAGATCCCTACGAAGAAATGCATTCTTCACATCCAGTTGGTGTAGCTCTCATCCACCATTCACAGTAAGAGAGAAGAGTGTCCTGATTGAGCTCATGTTTGCCACTGGTGCAAATGTCTCATCTTAGTCAATCCATACATTTGAATATACACTTTCATCATCAACCGTGCTTTGTAGCCATCAATCTTCCCTTCTGAAGTCTGCGTCATTATGACGACCCATTTGCACCCATCTGTTTTTTTCCTTGCTGGTAGCAATGCTAGCTCCCACGTCCTGTTCTTATCGAGAGCAACAAGTTCCTTCAGCATTGCAACATTCCACTTTGGATTCTCCTTAGCTACCTGCCAACACTTGGGTATAGAGATAGTGTTCAAAGATGCAATAAATGCTCAATTTAAAGACGATATATTAGAGTATGAAATAAACTAGACAATGATATGTGATGAATCAAAAAGATCAGGAGAATAACAATCAGGAGGATGACCAACACTTCTTCAAGATGTCCTCCTTAAAGCCATTGGAGTGGGAAGATAAGTGAGAGATATCATATCACCTGTATAATCGAATTTCGAGGTAGATGGTGTAGATGTCTCAAGAGTTGGTGTAGACCAAAATAAGGGACTGATTGGCACGAGTGGCACAACAAGCAATGCTCCCACATTTTATCTTTTCCACTTTGTATTCACCCTCAGCTCCCTTGAGCTTGAATCTCACCACCTTTGGGCTCATTTTCCTCATTTTCTGACTCTTCCTCAGTTGATCCTTCCCACACAACGGGATAAGGCATCGTAAGTATGATCACCTTAGGAATATCAAATAAAACAATATATTTTAGTTAAGTATAATGACACTAATTGATAAAAGATTCACTAAAAAGGAAGGTGCATACAAAATATTGAGCATAGTCATAGAATTGGTACATCTCATTATACCCTTACCAATCACAAGTTGTGTTGTACTATCAGTGGTTTGCATGCTCTCTGTAACAGCTATGTAAGTATATAGAGAACTCATTAATAGTACCTGTCACATGTCTAGATGCACCAGAATCTACTATCCATTCTGGTGATTTTGTGGTGGATAGAGAGACAAAAGTATGTATATCACAGGTATGTTTAGCTAAGTGGGCATAAGTAGCAATATTCCTCTCGGATGACGATAAGATGGATGCATCCTCAATCACATTGCCTGTTGCTCTCTGCTTCCTCTTCAACATCTCCAATAATTCGTGATCTTCATCAATAAAAACCACTCATGTCTCTCCCTCATTTCCAGCTACCATCAGATTCGCCTGGTGGGCCCCATGATTATGACCACGGCCTCTAGACTCTCCACGTCCACCCATCTCTCTTTCCTTACGTGGCTTTAAACCAGTCTTGCTAATGTGTCCCACTTCTCCACAATTATAGCATCTACGGGTCTCCACGTAGGCACCTATCATTCCTAAGCTCAAGGCATCCAAAGCATATCGTGTACCTGGAAGTCCACTCGGCTCAAAGTGTAGCCTCATCGACTCTCCTCCTGCAACATCAGGCAATGGTCTCATCTAGTGAAGAAATCGTTGTTTGGGCTAGGGGGACTGATCTCCTCTAATTAAATGTTGGGTTCAGATGAGGCAGAAATTTCATAGTCTGCATATGTGCAAAAATCTCCCTATTTTTGCACCTTGGATCATCACAGCTTGACTTAGATGAGAAGTGATCAATATCTTGCTGCAACCGCTCCAGCTCTATGAATTACTCCTGGATCGACCTATTACTCTATATCACTACTTTTATGCCACGATAAATCTGTAACACCATTTAGTTCTCGATCCCAGCATAAGCCCACTTCAACTTTGCCCATATGTCATTCACCTTTCGAATGCTATCCACTAATGTGGTAATCAATGGAACCATCGAGTTTAGTAGCCAAGTGTGAATCAAAGCATGTGTGGTCTTCCACGCATCTCCCTCAGCACTGTCACTCTTTGGCTCAACCACTATCAGTCATCCTTCTAGTCTCTACACCTCTAGGGTAGCATTGATCCGACGCAACCAACTCAAATACGTGGTTGGTCTATCAAGCTTCAGATCCACGAGAAGGAGATCTAGTTTCACCTGCACCAGAGCACATGCTGAGGTAGTGGCGCCTGTCGAGAAATTAGCTCCCTTTATGAGCCCAACCAATACCTTCAAAACTTCAGGATCTATCTTTCCCAGAAGTTCCAATCATTTACCTCCAATACTATCTCTCCGTCTCCTAACATCCTCAATCTCAAGAATAAATCTACAGCACACAGAATACACACAAACTTATTTCCTAACTCCCACACCACAATTCCTAGAGAAGGCAACCACGGGACTGCTGCATACAAAATACCACCAAAAACAAAGCCCTGCTCCGCTCCTTCCTCTCTCGACAAACCTTTGCACAAGCGAGAAGCTTCGATCCTTCTGAGAAAGTCATGATCAAAGCTTCTGGAAGATCCTTCCGAGAAAGCCGTGACCACGTACGTGCTGCAATCCGGTCTGTCGCGAGCGATCTTGTCTGCCGCAATCCTATATGTGCCTTCCCAGAGAGTCGTGATTCCCTTGTTGCCTTCCCAACGAGCTCTATCACGGCTACATCGTGAAGGAAAGGAAGATCAAGTAGCACCAATTATTAGGTTGGCTAGCTACTATAGTTAGGGCTCTGATACCATCAAGAATTAATTGCTTTAAAAACTTACCCATTTCATTAATGCATTGGAATAATATAGAGCCTTACAATATTTACAAATAAATCCCTAGACTTAAAGATCTCCTATATACAAATAGGACCTTAAATGCAAATCTCAACAAAACCAAATACACTTGAAAGAGAAAACAACAACATACATGACACACAGACGCCCCAAGTGGTTGATCCAAGGGTGGTGGTGGTCGATTACGTGTAGTAAATGGTGTAGTAAGGGCCAGAATGGTGGTAGAAGAGTCGGTGGAAATTACAGCAGCATGGGCATTGTGGATTGAGGTTTGGGATGGCAGCAAGCCTGGGCGGCCGGACAGCGGAATGAACGATAAAACAATAGTTACTGTTAGGAGGTGACAGCAAGGTGGGCGCAGGTTTGGGAGGCAGCGGCAGTGCAAAGGAAAGGAAGGAGGGTTGAATTTGGAAGGCAGCAGCAGGGGTACATGGTTCTGATAGAAGGATAGCCAAGTGGACTGCAGTAAACAGCTATGGGGGTTGCCCAGTGACTGCAGCAAGCAGGGAGGGAAAGGAGGCTGCGGCTGGGTGGCAAAAAGTTGATAGTTAGGTTGGTTGGCGATCGGATGGCAGACTACAGTAAAGTGATAGTGGCTGGGAAGGGTGGCAGGAAGTCGTGGGGCCTGCAGGAACAACACAAGCACTGTTCTTCCGGTTGGGTGCAACAGGCACGGCCATAGCCGCAGCAAAGGGAAGGTTGGGGAGAAAAGGAAAGTCGGAGATGGTCACCAACTCGAAATGAGATACAATCAGAGCACCACTTGCCCTTGAACACAACCTTCTAAGGGGAAACTGGAGATACTACGGTTTTTCCGACAGAAGACACGACAAAAACTGAGAATCCAAATCCTAAAACAAATCATATGTAAGGACTGGAAAGGAGTGAAGGAAGAAGAAAAGGAAACATGGTGAAAATTGGAAAGGAATTGAAAGACGAGCAGTTTAGTTCGACTCCGAACCATTCAAGCAACCCGGATGCCACATCTGGTCCAGCTTGCAGAAGATGCCTGCATCACATTGTAAACCAAACAAATAACAAAATTAAATTCTAGATGAGGTCAGGCAAAACAATTAAACAAACATCAATGAAACTCATCCAAAACTAAGCCCCAATCATTTCCAAAAACTTGCATCAAAACTAATCAGCAACAAAAAGCTTGGAATTGACACTTAAATTGTTAATACTAACAAAAACTTGTAATAAAGTAAAGTAATAGGATTATAATAAGCAATAATACAAAACCTCCACAATGTATCAGAAAAATTCTGTTGCTGGTTGGGAAATGGAGAAGCAGGTGATGCATGAGCTAATATTCTTCTATGTTCATCCCTCAAATTAGCATGTTCAGTAATTTGCCCATCAACTGGGATTTGATGATCAATGGAATTTGTTCGATCCGAAGTCGAAGTAAACAAAGGTCTCCGGCAAGTAGGACACGAATACACCTCAGTCAAGCCCTGATCCAGCCTAGCAAATACATGCCATAATATCGCAAAGTGAGACAGTTCAGTCATGAAGGAGCGACATAATTTCAAATGAATAAAGATAAAATTGCAAAAAAAATTACACTTACAAAATATGGGAATGCAATTAAAGCATAGAGGCACCAGCACAATTAACTATGTTTTACATGATGTAAGATGAATCCATAATAACTTCCCTATCATATATATATATATATATATATATATATATATATATATATATATATATATATATATATATATATATATATATATATATATGTAATTGTACAAGTTCTAAGTTTGGTAGTGACAGAGAGTGATTGCCAGAAGAAACAACCAACGGATCTATTGAACTTTGCTATTTGATCAGTTTTATGGTGATGACTAACCAATACAGAGAGATGCAGCAGAAGATTTGTGAGCCTTGAATAGTTGAGAAGAGAAGAAGAAATCTGAAGCCAACAAACAAGAGAAACCAAGCACAGCCAAATAGAAGAAAGAAGCCATGAAAAGCATCATTTTTATTCAATAATCATAATTTCATAATCTGATTATTGCATGACTCAGAGACCTTATTGGAGAAAATCCTAGTATATGAGACAAACTAATTAAATTTATTTTAAATAGATAAATAATCATTTTATCCATGAAAATTAAAATAGACCTAAAAAATGAACAGAGAAAACAAATAGAAAGATTATTAACTAAATTCATGTTTCTCCCATATCATTCCCCCTAAGGGTTTCAATTATTGCTGACCAAAAGCTAAGGAGGCTTCTATTGTGGTGCCAAGATATTGAAATTCATTCAGTTCAGACAAAATCCGAAATGACTGAGTTACTTTCCGATATTGAAAGAGAAGTAGGAGAAGAACAATGCCATCTGTAATGCATCCATTGAAAATAAAAATAGGGCTCTAGAAAAATTCAAGCTTCACTAGTAAAGTGGTCTTTTTCAAGAATTATTGAATTAAATTGTATTAACTTTGAAAAAGGTATTTTGAAGTTGAACTGTTGGAAGGAGATCTATATACCTTAATTTTATTTTGCTATTCTTTTCTCCCACATGGCTAGGTTTAAAGTTTAAAGTATTTTCTTGGAGTTAGAGTTTTTTCATTGAGCAAAGCAGATTCAGCTTACTTCCCTGAGAGAATGGTTTGGAGCTTCGGGCAGCGTATGAAGAGTAATTTAAGAGGGACAAAGCGTCAGGCAGAGGGAGAGAAATGAGAAAGTTTGGGTGAGAGGCATCAAGTAGAGACAGGTTAGGCGTGGTTTTTAATGTTCATTAATAGAGAAAATAGAGTTAAATGAGAAAGTGATAAAAAAAATACTCTTTCCCCATTTTCAGTTCGAGATAGAAAAGGGGGTGAAAATAATACTGGTAGAGAGATTAGAGACAAGTAATAGAGAAGGGAATTTACGGAATTGTAATATAGAAAAACTAAGGGAGAGATTAGAGAACGAAGGATTTCAGATCCTTCATGCGATGAAGAAAGAAAGAATGATAAAAATAAAATACTTAATAGAAAGAGAAGGGGAGTTTGGCTGCTTCCAAAATAAAAAAAGTAGAATAAAATTGGTAGGATGGGGTGATACCAGAGTTAACCCAAATCATGTTAGGAAAGAAAATAATATTACTAGAAGCAAATACACGGTTACAATCATACACACTTGAAAGGGAAAATACAACAACACGACGCGAACACACACTAAGGCTCAACTCCTAAGTGGTGGAGGTTGGCTAGGTGGTTGGGGAGCGAAGGTAGGTGACTGAAATGGGGTAGGAGGTTGGGACAACCAAAGGAGGGGCTGGAATTGTGTTGGCAGCGAAGCGGAGGGCTCGTGGTAGGAAAGACTGCAACAGCCAAGGGGCTGCAGGAAAACAACATATTTATTGTTTTCCAGATGACGGTAGCGAACGGGTGAAGCGGGGGGGGGGTGTTGTGGGGTGGGGGGGGGCGACGGGGGCGGAATTGCAGGACAACAAGGGATGGCTGTCCGGTGTAGGGGCAACAAGCAAGAAGGACTGGTATGGGAAGATTATAGTGAAAAACAGCAAAAGTTGATGTCCTGGGGGCAGCTGTAGTAGGGAAAGACGACGTGGAGCGGCAGGGTATAATGGGGATGGTTAAATCACCACTTCATGAGGGAGATATAGTTGACGCACCACTTAACCCTTATATACAGCCCTCGAAGGAAAAAAACAGACATCAGCGGTTGTTCTAACAGAAACTTGAGCCAAAAACTGACCTAAAACACAAGAAATAACATATAAATAGTCATAGAGTAAAGATAAGTGGGCCCGCGCCAAATAAGAGGGAAATCCACGTGAAGGAAAGGCCGACCAACCCTCCTGGACCAATCCAAGCCACCGTCACTCACGGCAGTTTGCGGCACTGTAGCAGTGTTGTAACAAGGGTCTCAAAAAAATGCCTCCTAGTTGCTCCTGCGTCGGTCTCTCTAGGTTGGGGGAACTTCAACCTCATCTGTTGAAGCATTTATCTCATCATAGATTAACCTTATCGAAGGTAGTGAAAATATTGCAATCCTGGGAAATCAATCATTTAGGCATTATCGTTCTAAAGCACATTCTGATAGAATAAATATTCATCCACTTTTAGCACAACTTGAGTTAAAACTGCATAATGACAGATTCTCACGAGCCCAATTCCGAGCAATTAAATCTATAATCTGCATCTTCCAATCAACGTACTCGGCTAGATGTATATGAAAAATAAGTATATGAGAATGAATCAACTCTAGAATGACATTTGTGGGAGACCGCACCACTCTCACTAGCAACCACTTAGGAGAGATGTCTTCTTTGATAGGACCTGGATCACATTGGATAAATTTCTTCCTCATTAAGGTCCTATTACAATTTTCAGAAGTTGTGGTTCAGCCAACATGTCTGGACATCTGATGGAGGGTGCACTGCTTAATTGAATTTTACATCTAAATAACTCCACGTAATCTTCCCAACATGACAATAAAATAGCCCCATTTCTGACATGTTGGACCTCCCTCAATAGGAACAACTCAAAAAGGAGCCTATCTATTTGAAAAGTCTGAATTTCTCTTATCTGATTGTTAGATCTGGTGTTCGGTGTTGCTTCCTAGGACTTAGGACCATCTTGGACCACCAATGTGAATTCGATTGGAGTCTCCCTTATGCCCTCAGCTGGAGCTACGTGCTTTTCTTCCTCATACATTGGAATTTGATCATCCTCCTTTATGCCTTCGCTCTCTTCTGTGTCGAATGTGTTATTGTCAATTTCTTTAAATGCTTCTTGCTCAGTGAAATATATCATCCCCTAGTTGTGCATTCCGCTTCAATATGCCCAAATCCATAGCACATGAGACACTTTTTGACTAGCATGGATTTAGGAATGTGGATTGGTGCCCTACGTTCTTCAGTGTGAACTGGTGTCTCCTCAGGCGGTGTTAGCATAGATGTTCCACTATGTGTACTCTAGTTGTAAGGTTCTAGGGTTGAACCTTGCCTGTAAGATGTGGTGGTTTACCGTGACGTGGTGTCTCCACTTTTAAAGTTGGGATCTAAACATATGGTCTATAGTGAGCCGATAAGAACTGACACTGCATCTCTCGTTTCATCTTGGACGATGTCATGATCTTGTCTTCTCCCTCACGCTGGTGTAGGTGCTTCAAATTTTTACACCAGAATAAAGCACTTTTCTTTAGCTTGCTGGCCGCTAGCTTCACCATTTCGTCTGGTGGGACGTCATGACACTCAAAAACATATTCCAAGGTACTCGATGAACTCATCTGGATCCATGAGAAATGGCAAATACATCTTTACTTCAAAATTCTGACTTTTCTGATATTTTAGGCCACATCTTCAGGGTTAAGGTTATTCATCCCTAAGATCCGCATGTGAAAGAGATTCACTCCATTTATTCAATCTAGCAAGTCACCGTTGTGGTAACGGGTGACCCATCCGGATTGCCTCCTCTCGATAGTGAAAAACCTCTGTCGTAGTTGGCAGGTTTCTGACTCCATATCCTCTCCAAAAATCTCATCAACGTCTCTTTGTGATTTCTCATAAATGACGTCATCTCATTTCCCCTATATCAGGCCTCTGACGATTATCGCCTTAGCGACATGGCAAAGTTTTGGGTTTGATGGGTAGGTGGAGGGAGGTAAAGGTATTGTAGGGTGAGAAAGAAAAGCTTTAAGTGGAGATAGTTTTGGGCTATGACGGTTGCTAGAAATCCTAGGATAGAACTAGGGTTAGGCTACCTATGATACCAAATGAAACCAGAGTTAACCATATTAGGAAAACAAATATTATTACTGGATACAAATAGACAGTTGCAATCAAAAACATTTCAAAGGGAAAATATAACAAACACGGCACGGACTCACACTAGGGATCGACCCATGGGTGGTAGAGATCGGCTAGGTGGTTGGGAGGCGAATGCAGGTGGTTGAAATGGGTATGAGGTTGAGACAGCCAAAGGATGGGTTGGAATCCCATTGACAGAGATGTGGAGGGCTGGGAAAAGGGCAGCAGGTGGGTTGACGAGCAAAGCGTCAAGGTACAGTAGGAAATGCTGGAACAACCAGGGGACGGCGAAAGAACATCAGGTTTACTATTTCCTAGATGACTGCAATGAAGGGATTTTTTTGGGGGGGGAGGGGGGGGGGGGGGCGGGGATCAAGAAGGGCTGGGAAGACTAGTGAAAAACAACAAAAGTTGTCGTCCTGGAGGTAGTTGTAATAGGTAAAGACGTGGAGAGCACCACTCGACACCAATAGTTGTCCTGACAAAAATATGAGCCAAAAACTAACCTAAAAACAAGAAATAACATATAAATAGTCTTAGGGTAAAGATGAGTGGGCCCCGCTCCAAATAGGAGGAAAATCCACGCGAAGGAATGGCCGATCAGCCATCTTGGACCCATCCAAGCTGCCCTTACTCGCAGGAGTTCGCAGCACTATAGCAACGTTGTAGCAATGGTCGCAAAAAAAAAATGCCTCCTGGTTGCTCCCGCATCATGGGGCCAAACAATGTTGGGGAGCTTTGCAAAAGTTTGACTTAAGTTTGAGGATTTTTGGTTCTATAATTAGAGAAGAATATTGAGAACAGAATGCATCCATTATAGTTTTCAACATTTTAAAAGCAAAAAACCAGATGCACAAATCGTATAGAAAAGAATAAAATTCCATAGATTCCTTGAAACCGATCCTCAACATATACTAATCAGTATTATCAATAATGATGATTTCCCATACAAAGTTGGACTCTGATACCACTCCATGTAGAGAGATGTGGAAAGATTGAGAAAAGCTTCAATAGTTGAAGAGATAAAAAGAGTAAAGAAACTAACACGGCATAAAAGAACGAAATTGGCGTACAAAGTATCATTATAACAAAATAATTATAATCTTATAGTCTGGTTATTAAATGACCTTTAGTTTCTAGTTATAATAGAAGATCCTACACAATAAAACTGAAAAATCTCATACTAATCTGTTAACTGATCATATTTCCAATATAATTAAAAAAAGGACTTAGAAAAATGAATTAAAAGAAAACCAATGAAATTCAACTAAAATTCAAGCCTGTACATCACTAAAGCTAGATAACTCGAGTGAAGATGATGTAACTAGTGCCAAGCCCTCGAAGCAGCCAAGCCAACCAGAATTTAAGCAAGCAGGTCACCTTTTGCACTGATAAGTTTGAAACCAACAATAATTTTCAGAGCTCAAAATGCATAATCAACGCAATTTTGGTCAAAAAAACATATGCAAAATAAAATTTGACACTTCTAACTATATAAAAAAACAGCCATTGAATCATTTATGGCTCAGCTAACTCGAGCAACAGAATAATGTTTGTAAATCAAGATGATAGGCAGACCACAAAATATAATTAAATAGTTTAATTAAGACAAAAAAATGTTCATATCTTGCTGATGAATGCATTTGTTTTGCTGGCTTCTCCTTAAGTCATTTCAGTTCATTAAAAAAGAAAATATGAATAGAGTAGCATAGATAAATAGAACAGCCAAAACTGGATGATTTAAACCTAGCTTAACGTTCAGCTACAGACAACAGAAGACAATAAAAGCTTTTGAATTTCAGAAATCATATTTGAAGTGTAACAAGAAGCAACGTGCACAAGAAACATAACATACCAGGATCGTAAGCACGCAAGATGAAAGAGATGATTGCAGATTAGCTTTTTAGCCCTGGCCATTGGTCCCTACAATTTACCAGATCAACTTATCCAGAAGGAAACCCATGAGATAAATCTGGAAATATATGGATGAAATACTTACTCTACAAATTGCACACTCATCATTAAATTCAGAGAGCTCTTCAGCTGTAGCATCAGGAAGGGATCCGTCTAAGGAATTCAATGCCTTCTTCAACTTGATAAATCCTTTCACCCGCTTAACCAATGCACTTAAAATAGCCTGTTAAATTATTTATGGACATTTACAGTCAAAAGAATATGACTCTTTTTTTTAGTGTTTATTTTTTTGGGAAAAGATCCGAAACCCCTCTTTGGAGGATCAGGCCAATTCCAAGCAAGTATTATATATATGCGGTCAAAGAATGAGACAAGTAAATGAAATAATTTTAAAAATTAAAGTATAATATTTACACGCAGGTTCAGGAAAAGAATTGCATCCACAAGGTGAAATGCCATGCCATGAAGCCACCATATTATCACGTAATGACCTACTCCCATCAATAAAGCCATCACGTCTAGGAGAAAACCACAATTTCGTATAAGGTGTCCTTTCCACTCCGTCAAAGACCCTGCAGCCAAAGTTTTTAGCTGACAAATTATAGCAGCTGAAATTTCTATTAAGTAAAACTTGGGAAATGACAATATTTCTGCACGATAGCCTTGTTGATGTGTTCTATATCTCAATGACGGGAAAAAAAAAAAAAAGCACATATAAAAACATAGTAAAAAATTACTACTTTTTACAATATCAAAAGGTTATAACAGACAACAAGATTATAGTTAAGCCATTCAGCTTCCGAAGCAAATATTTTCTGAAGTACATAAAAAATCAGTTTACAAACATCAAACGAAAGAAATAAAAGAAGTAATTCCACTCTGAATACAGCAGAATCAATATATGGTGATCTCTCATGTCTGCTTTGTATGAATGTGTTGCAGAGTTATATACCCCAGAATTATTTGAAAAAACAAAGCAATTCTTCAGTTTCTCCGTACCATAGGCAGTACTAGTTTACTGTTTGAAAAAAATGATGACATTAAAGACTAGTCCTTGTATTAGACCAAAACTATAATCATGGGGTTTGTTGAGATTTATATCTAATGTAGGGTTCTCTTTATAAACAAAAAAAATCTATGTGTTTATTTGTAAATGTTGTATGGCTCTATATAAGCCAATATATTAATGAAATGAGTAAGTTCAATTGAAAATCATTCTATCAGAGCCCTAAACTACCACACTAGCTCGATTTGGACTTCCTCGGCATCGTCTCGAGCGACTAGTAGCATCGGTAACGTCCTTGCGGTTATGAGCTGGTATCGCGAACAACAAACAGTAAGATTGGCATCGTCCTTGCAGCGCGTGACTGGGATTGCAAACGATGGACGGAGCGGGATCGCAAACAGTTGAGAGTTGGGAGCTGAGATGCGAAGCAACCACGGCCACAGTTCGCTCTGGGAAGGCAATGAGAGGATCGCAGCTCGCTAGGAAGCATCGCGGCAAAGAACCCTCACGATACAGTCGCTGGGAAGGCAACTACGGGATCGCAGGTTGCGACTCGATGCTGTAGAGACAAAGCAAAGGGGAGAACAACAACACGGCTTTGATGTGAGGAGGGCACAACAGAGCAAGCAGTTCGAACGTCTTATGATTGAGCATGAGGGTTGCGGCTCGATGCAGCAGAGAAGAAGTGAAAAGAAAAACATTAATCCATTGGTGTGAGGAGAAGGTAGTGGATAAGGGGCTTGTGCGGTGTTTCTGTGTGACTCAAGCAAGAGGGCGGCGGACGGCTTGAACTGTCCACATGAATAGAGATGTGCAATCGATTTTGTGTGGTGTACGATCGACAAAGTCGTGCAAGGGAAGCAGGCAAAGCTTTAGTTGGATTGATTCGCGTGAGAATGACGACTACGTCTTTGATCAAAAGAGTTAAAGAAGAGGCGTGAGACTTCCGTGGCTCTTGGGTTGCGTGAAGAATTTGTGACGGCAAGGAAGAACAACGAGGAATTGGCTGCATCAAACTAAGGTATGACAAGTACTTGGAGAAGTGGGACACTTGAGCAAGGCTTATCCAAAGCCACCCATAGAGAGAGAGAAGGGTGGACGTGAATCATCTAGAGAGGGCTACCCAGCAAATCTAATAGTAGCAGAGAACAAGGGAAAGACAATGGTGGTCTTTACCAATGAGGATTGCAAGTTTCTAGAGATGTTGAAGAGGAAGCATAGAGCGGCGTGTGATGTCACTGAGAACACATCCACCTTATCATCATCTACGGGGAACACTGCTAGTTATGCTCATTCAGCCGAAGGTGTTCGTGATACACATACTCTTACCTTTATATCCATCACAAGTTCACCAAAATGAATAGTAGTTTCTAATGCATCTCGACGTGTGACAGGTGTCGCTA
Source organism: Papilionanthe hookeriana x Papilionanthe teres (assembly GCA_022702705.1). Classification (NCBI taxonomy): domain Eukaryota; kingdom Viridiplantae; phylum Streptophyta; class Magnoliopsida; order Asparagales; family Orchidaceae; genus Papilionanthe; species Papilionanthe hookeriana x Papilionanthe teres. The sequence continues at coordinate 47,585,950 of CM040424.1, read as the reverse complement.
ATGAGTATTCTTCATATACCCACATAGCAGTTCCAGAAAGCATCCAGACCGCTGATGGACAATGCAGCCCGTGATTGGTAAAGGTACAGTGAGGTATAACAATTCTATGAATTTGCCTAATATTTTGCATGCTCCCTCCTTTCCAGTAAACTTTTTATCCATTACTTTCATTATACTCCAGCTAAGATGTGTTTTTTCATTTAATATTCCAAAAGTGATCTTCAAAAGAATAGGACTGGTTGGAAACTTGGGACTGACATGTGGCATAGTGAACTCTGGTACTTGGATAGATAGGGGATGGACTCAGCCTTCTCGTCCATGGTTGAGAATGCTATAGCAGGAGGATCTGAGGAGAGTGTGGAGGATGTATTGCTGCTACATCACAGGCACATGAAACACTCTTCGTTTAGTCTATTGAGTCATTTGTACCCATCATTATATGAAAAGGCAAATAAACAAAAACTTGTATGTGATACTTGTGAGTTTGGCAAATATACTAGGAGCTCTTACGTTAGTTTTGGTAAAAATAATTCTTATATTTTTTTTATTTGGTGCATTCAGATCCTCATGGCAATTAGGGACATTTGTTTTGCCACATATGGATCATCAGACTGGTGTAAGTCTGAGGTCTAGGTGGCTAGGGCGATGATAATAATGCTAATGTGTGCTAAACGAGGGAAACGATGTGGGAATTTTTAGAATAGTATCTCTTATCTCAAAGACCTTTAATAATGGAGAGGAAATGACCGATTATACTATTCGCCGCCTCTTGGTAAGATTGTTTCCCCTGACGATCTTAGGTCGCCGAGTAGTCTGACCGATTAGAGTGAGTAGCGCATGGACTATACTTACTTTAAAAAATCTTCTAAAAATAAAACAAAAATCTCTTTTGCTTGTTAATAAGAACTCTGCATAAAACTTAAACACGATTTTTGCATGAAAATCAAAAAATTCTTCTTATAAAAAAAACTTATAAAGGTTCATGGTTAGTCATTTGGATTGAGGTTAAAGACTGCCCTCCGTAGATCGTTGGGTTGGTAACTATTGTCCAAGGTTGGGTAGCACACAGCCCAGCTCTGAGCCCCCACCTTTACTGACGCTTACACCCAGTTCCGGTTTTCCATACGTGACTACAAGTTTTACTTATGATTTCTACGACTCTGATTTTCGTGTTGGGTTTCCTCGTTTTACTTAATTTTCCTTCAAGTTTATTTAAATCTCCTGCAAATCATACTATGCTTGCAATACAATTCAGACAACAGTAGCAGATACCCAAGTACACTTTACAGTTTATTTATAATATTTTTACTTTACTGCACCTTATTTTTAGAACATTTTATTTATTTGCAATTTATTTACTCTGCATGCAAGACAAAACAAAACCAAAACTCAAAACACTGAAACACACTTAGCAAAATCATTCGAACCTTCGATATTAGGAATGCAACTGTAACAAAAAACTCGGAGCTAAATTTGTGAACAGCGCAACAAGAAGATTGGGGCTAACTTTGTGGGCAGCACGAAGAGGAATCTAGACCGAGCAACAAGAGGATTTTCTTCAGCGAAACTCTCCCTTAGTTTAAATTACAACATATAGGACTCCGAGGTAGCTCGCCCAGCGCGACGCAAATCCTCACTTTCTCCTTAGGCTTCTGTGCAACCGTGTTGCGCGGCGTAAGTCCTAACCCATACTAGGTTCTGAGGTTGTCGTACGATACGACGTAAACCCTCTTTTCTCTGCGGGCTATATGCATAATTGGGTATTATGCAAATGTAAGTCTCAAATGATAAAATTGGCAGGATTGAAATCTTAAATAACATTATCTCCAAAACACAGTCACACAGTAGGATATTTGGGAAGTCACTGAGGCTTGCCTCAGATCCGTGATATCCCCTAGCGTTCCTCTCTTTGACTCCTCAAAATAAGTGTTCCACATTCGAGCCGCTCCCATTTTCTTCTTTCCACGTGAAAACCTAAAGTCCTTATTCTGTCCTTATTCTACCGTGAAAACCTAAACTTTGAGATTCTTGAAGACAGAACCACTGATCATTATCGAGAGTTTTCTCAAGTGACATCAGTCATTCGAGATATAATTAATTATAGGGGATTGCCGCTATAGGGAACTTGGAACCCAGGTAAAATAAACTCTATCTAATCTTTATATTAGGTAGGGGAATTTATCGGTCACACATAAAAGGTTCGCAAACCAAACGGATGTCATAAATCTCTTAGTTCGTATGATTGGGTCCACCGCCGCGGGATACACTCATCTTTCGAGGTGTATTATTCGTGGTATCGGGCACGATTATGCAATGGCCGCATGCTTGCTGTCTGGAATCCGGGAAACCATCATTTTTGTTGTTTTATGATTGTCGACCACCTCGTTCACCGTCCCACCACCTTCCAACTCTCACCAACCCATCTCCACCACCCTTGATCCAACCCTAGTCACATGTCGTGTATTATTTCCTATTTTTGTCTAGTTGGTTGCAATTTTCCTTTTAGTGTGTGAGTTGTAACAATCTGATCGGCTTCCCAGTAATAATATTTGATTTTTATGTTGTAGTTTGGGTTAATTCTGGTATCGCAAATACTTTTCATTTAAAAAAATTAATGATGCCATTGCAAGTAAGAGAGGTAACAAGGAGTTGAAGTTTTCATGAGAAAAAACAACAAAAATGGAAAGCCCAAAACATAGAAAATAGTTTGTACCACTAAATTTCATGGTGGTACTAATATTAAAGGTTTTCAACTTAAAAAGAGTGGTGAAAGCTATGACAACGTAAGGAAAGACGGCGAAAATAATAGGTACTCGAATCATGGGGGTGAAAGAAAGCGGGAAAGAACATGCCCAAAGTAATTAAAGAGAGACACGTGAGACATTCTAAGAGAGGGATGCAGTGGCAGTAGCATAAACTGGCTAGGGTATATGTGAGGGAAGGTATAAGCGCATGTGCATGCTAGAGCATTAATAGATTTTGGCAGAAACAAAATAGGCATGAAAAGACGCCAGCACCAGCAAGCAAGCAGTGGAGTGTAGTAGCCAGTAAGCGCGGAAAAAAAAGAAAAAGAAAAAAAGCAAGGAACAATTATAACATGTATGCGAGCAAGCTGGCAAGAGGGAGAGGTGTATAATGAGGCTAAATATTAAACCTTATTCTAATCCTACGTTAGACCTGAGTAAAATTGTCTTATTAATGACACTAATACATATTTATATGCAAGTAAAGTGAATACTAAAGGCATGAAATATGAAAAGAATGCCCTCAACTATGAGAATAAATAATAATAGAAATATATTTAATGTTGATCATCTAACTAATACTATCTTGTAATCCTTTTTTCAATCTCGTACTCTCTAGTGAAGACTATCTTTATTTTGAATTTAATTATATAATTTTAAGATTATCTAAATGTAAGCTATAAATAAGTTTGAATTGAAATTTAGGAAAAATATTTAAATATGGATTGGATGAATGTTATTTCTTTCACAAATTATTCAATTCAAGTAGTAGTTGTTGACTTGATCTTTGTTGCGCATTTAAAATAAAATTAATTCACGTCAATTAAAGTTCTTTTATAGATAAAAAATCAGAATAGATTAAATTGAGTGAACCACTCCCCATTGATTGTGGGAGCTAACACTCCCAAGTTTAGCGGTACTCTTTTTTATGATATACCTTATAATTCAATATTACAACAAAAGCGAAAAGGAGAAACTGACCATCGATCAAGGTTAATTTTAATAACTTGAACCTAATATAAAATAGGATTTATCTTGTATAACTTCTATTGGCATATAAAGCACATAGTTGATCACAAAATATAAATTTTATTTTATTTGATGAATTTTAGCTTGGGCGATGTATTCTTTTTTTGGGAATCATAGGTTTACTCTTTTTATGTTCTTATTGATAAAACAAGTGAAATTGGAGTAGCACGCAGGACTGTGTTATAGTAAATCGTGTTACTGTGTTTTCTGAAAAAGATTCCCGCATGCAATTACTTATTATAGCTACTTGTCCAACAAAACTATTTAGGGCATTTACATAAATGCCACCCAGTCCTTATGTGCTTACATATCTAACACCCAGAGTTTCATTTGTACATTGATATCTCCCAAAGCTTTCATATCACATCAAAAATACCACTATTTTAATTTTCCAAAATTGAAATACACCGTTTCATGCATAGGTAAGGTGGCACGTGTAAAAAATGAAGTTTAGGTGTTAGATATCTATATACATAAGAATTGAGTGGTATGCATGTAAATCTTCCAACTATTGAACATGTAAAGCATACCTGAAATCACGTTTTAAGCATTTGAAACACTGAAATCGTGGGAGCAAACTAAGTTGCATGAAAAAATAGAAACATATACCTGCTGCAGATTTATAAAAGTCATGTGACTCCAAGCAGTCGCTACCATCGTCAACTGAATGACGATGCCATATCTCAATCAAGTGAAATCCATGTATCATGATAGCCTACAAAATATTTTTTTTGAGAAAAACAATTAATTTTTTGCTTCTATATTTGCATGCCTATAGAACATTCCAAATTTATGAAAGTTATCAGCAAGCATGGTAAAGTAACATAAAACAACAATTCGCCAAAAAAAAAGTATAACAATGGTAGGGGTGTAACTGAGCCAACCCGACTCAAGGGTTGGCTCAGGTTCGGCTCAATAAGTGGCTCTTGAACTAACGTAGATGAGCTAACAAGCCAAGCTCAAGCTGGCCCCAACTTGACTCATTAACTTGTGAGTGGCTCACTTAAAAAATAATTAATATAAAATATACAAAAATTATATAAAAAATTCTATACTTTATCTTTAAATTATTAAAAATATTAAAAAAAAATGATATTTTACAATTTATATTAAGTGATTTATTATTATTTCTCTTAATTGCTTATTCAATTTATTTTTTTATCATAACACTATGTTGCATTAATATTATTTTCTCTCCTTTATAATAAACAAGCCCAGGTCGTGAGCCTTGAACTCAAAGAATTACGCTTGAACTAAATTATTTAATCAAGCTCAAGCTTAAGCCGAGAGTGGCTTGAGTTCAACATGACTCATTTACACCAACTTACAACATCAATATTAGAGAGTTGAAACACGAGATAGTGAAACACTGCATTATTTTCAACTATTTCTCCACCAGCCTTGTATGATTTTATAGAATTTAGAGCACTGGTGGCTTTTTAAATGCATCACCATACAACCATAATTTGACAATTAATGCTTCTTCCAACAAGAACACTCAAATTTTTAGATAAGATTTTATTCATCACATTTAAAGGGGCAAATTTCTTTATGAAAATCAAAATATAGAATAAAAAAGTAAATATGAAATTCTACTAATTTCTTGCCAGCATGAAAAAAAGAACCATTTTGAAGTTCCTTTTTGCTGAATCTTGTATAACTTCTAGACAGTTATTTTAAAATACCATTTTCTTAATCAACGTTGACATCAGTAAAAACTTTCTGCAGCCCTTTCCCCATGGAAAGTCTAGGTTACTGTGTTTTCCACATTCAAATTCATAACCTTATGAGTAGCAGATATCCTTACATTTTGCCACGTTTGCCTCAATTATTAAGCCGTAAAAACATAAAGGCAGAAAAAAAAAACCAATTTCATAACAAGATAGCATAAGATGATTGAAGCTGCAGGATATTAGAAATAGGGCATTCATACATGAGATGAAGGATACGAACAAGTAATTACCAGCAATGTCTCAAAAGCTATACTGAAAGGCTCAAAAAACAGAAGCAAAAACAAACTGGATCTGAAAGAAGTATATACCACCATGCACAGCTTTAGCCTGAAAATCAATAGCATCCAAATCATGCTTTTCCAATAACGATCCAAATATTATTTAATGGAAAATTTTCCAACAGAAAAAACAAAGAAAAAACGCAAAAAAACAAATTAGGTGCTTATTCCAACACAACAGCCAGATGGTACATGGATATAAATTGCTTTACTGATCCTAGATCAGGTAAAATATTTCTGCTATCATAATAGGTCTGTCAAATATGTTGGGTCATGCTCCAATGCCAAAGTTTTTTATCCCATTTAAATGCTGAAAGCATACGCCTAAACAGAATATAGCATCTTCCAATGGGGGTAACCATCAATCAACAGGGTTTTAAATTGTGGAGTTGATTTGGGTTCACAAGTTGAATTCTGATCCAACCCAAAAATAGCGTGACATAAATATAATCAACCCAAATCCAGTTCAATATACAAGTAAAAAATCACAACTAAAACCCGACCAGATTAAACCCAAACTCAAACCAAACTTGACAGAAAATATTAAAGTTGTGAAGGGCTAGCATCGACCTAACCTGAAAAGAACACAATTATTCAATTTAGACACAATTCAATAACAATAACTAAGAAATTACAGTTTCTTAAGACTTTTTGATTAAAACGAGATCAAAATAAATATATCATTATTTTTAGGTTGATTCGAACCCAATCCAAATTTTTTGAGACACTTAAATTAACACAAACCCGACCCAAAAATTACATGTGTTGAACCAAACTCGGATTTTTCATGTCGAGTTCAAGTTGGATTTTCATGTTGGATCCTAGTGACACTCCTAGATTTAAACACACAAGCACACCAATTGTTAATATCAAATCTCACCACGAGATATACTTCCTTAATCATTACAAGTGAAAAAAAAATTTAAAAATATAAAAAACTACATATGATTTGATATCAAAATCCGTAAGCTAAAATCATTTTAAGGCTGTTCTAAAGAAAGGTGTTAATAGTGAATAAAGATGTTTGATGGCAATTAGACCTCACATTATAAATTAAATTGAGTAACCAAAATTTCAATCGAAAGCATGAACTGTAGTTTTTTATCGCAAATTCAAGCAGCGCTTCCAGTTCTCATAGAAAATTCAGCAAGCATATAGCAAACATAGTAGATATTGCAACTATGACGAATTCTAACAATATACGCTTACAAGTTCAATCTTTCATTAAGGTTTCTAGGTTCATTGTTTCATTAGAATGATAGTCAACCATTTATTTACCCTTTTTGTAGCAACAACTATGTTTCTAACTAATATAAATTCATCCACCAAGTCTATATGCCAGAAAATTAATTAAAAGAGGAAGACTAAATCATCAGGAATCTTTAGATTCATGTTTCATATAGTTATGAGAATCACTAAAAAATAAGCATTACTTTGAGCAGATCACACTAGAAGCAGAAAAAGAAAAGAAAGCAGAGAATCAAAAGATCTTATCAAAGCTGCATTTTCTAAGTTACAGGTAAGATGTCTAAGTAAGGAAACTGGGTTTCTACAACAAATCAATGGGCCAAACCACCTGGCAAATGGACATTTTATATTCAGAGAGTTGAAATATTCTCAGCTATTGAGTGCACTTCTTTCAGAAGAAGAAAGATTGCACGGACTAGCCAGGCAGAAATATTAAAATCAATACAAAAGGCTAGCACTTCCCTCTAATACTACGATAGTAAACCACAATTAAAAGATACAGAAATGCAATTAACAAACAGGAGTAAAAAAAGTGCACTCATATTAAGCTAGCAGTGGAGTAAAATTGAAGTTCCAGAGCTACTGTCTTCCATTGCCCATAATTCTCTTAAGCTACCACGGGTCACTAAATTGTCATTTATTTTGGGAAATGCCTTGTAATGTTTTTTATTATCCAATTCCTCCAAATAAAGGCACACTATAAGTCAATTTCCTGATGATTACAAGCACCAATGACAACTTGAACAACACCATGTTTGAATCTTTTCAACTATTTTATTGAGTATAATAATAGAAGCTTTTGGAATAATCATACAAATCACAATCATGATCTCTGGTGTGTTATAAAATCGTGATATAAAATATCACTACAGAATAATAGGATTATTAAAGCTCTCCACCTTTCCTTCCTTTGATTCCTTTTTTTCTTACTTTAAAATATTTAATGAGTAGCTTCAACGCACCTCATGTTGTGTAATGTTTGTTGAATGATAATGGAATAAGCAAAAGATATTTCAGTACTTGTATCAACAGAAAATTACACTTGTTTTCTTCAGCATATCCTCCCTTTGCAAACCCTCTCAGGCCCATAGCACCGGTTTACACCCATTATATTAATCAAGTTTCTAGTTATTGAAAGGAATGCATAAGCAGTATCAACATCAGAAGATTTTTATGACCATATGAAAGACAAAAACTTAATAATTAAGAGCAGAACCACCTTAGGAACCAAAACTATAGTTTATTTTCTGCCATAAAACATTTAATGTTTAACAGAGAAATATTCAGTGATGCAGATAGCGTGAGAAAAGTTGCAATATATTTGAGAATACCACATCCTAGTGATCTATGAGACTTTTTTAACAACAAACTAGAGTAATAGATCTGCTAAATAAAATAGATCAACAAAGATGCATTCCAAGCTAGATACATACCAAAACATATCAGCAGCAAGCACGAGTAATAAAGCAGAAAATACACGGAAATATTTGATGGGTGTGGTAGTAGGTGATGCATTTAGCCGCTCAAGCCTATCTTTAGCAAGGGATTGAAGCATCTGCTTACAATAAATAGAGCTGAATCCACGTTAAATAAAACAATAACTTTTAGATCTAACTAAAGTTTAAAGCAAAAGCTCAGCAGATTTTACCTTGAGGGAACAAAGAACAACTAGCCAAGTTGACCATAAAACAGTTTGCGAAAAATTAGGTGGTACAACCAAAGGAAGAAAAGTTCCCTGCTCAAAAATGTATCACAACATACATTAACAGAATATAGAAAGAAAGAAAAAAAAAATGGCAATTGTTAATAAAATGGCTAGAGAATCTGCCTAAAAATAACCACAAGAAGAATATTTTCTTCAAAAAAGTTGAAAAGTAGCCTACACAAGCAAAGAAAAAAATTAACAGTATTATATAGAGGGCCAGATAGATGCTTGCTTCTATTAAGTGCATATTGAACTAACATCCAAATAAATCGATTTCTATAATTTACCAAATGGTTTGAAAACTTGGATAATTCTAAAAGAGCAACTTTACATTATTAATAATCAAAAACTATAGGATTAGCATGAAAGCAACTGGGCAATGCCAACCAAGTAGGCTGCAAGGAAATTAAAGTGTCCTTTGAAAACCATCTTCAACAGCTGCAGATTGCAAAAAAATTCCAAAAATGCATAAATTGTAATTTTATGCACATTTCTAAGATACTTTATTCATCTTTAATTCAAAACAAAACATGAAGTCCTGGAAAGGAACAAACCCATGCAAAATCATTTTATACCAGAAGAGTTGGCATTGTCGCATGTCAACCTGAGAAAACAACTCATAGTTCTATATAGCCACATCATCGTAAGATTTTTTCTTATATATAACTTGCTAAATTAAATGCCCTTGAAATTTTGTCCATTTCTTGCAGAAATGTATTTCGCATGTCAAATTGAATGCAGAACAATATTTTCATCATTTATTCATCAAATATTCTGTAAAAAAAGTACCAAACACAAAGGGTTTCGACAAACTATGGGTTTGCAGAGAGTTGGCGTAGCAAAAAGCATGTAGGATAAATATTACTTAAAATTTCTAATGCAAATCAAACATATGATGTGAAAAAATCAATACAACAAACATGTAGAACTAGAGTTTTTTGGACATCCTATTTTGCGCTCGCTATTTGCATTAAGGATGAATTCCATCCACACGAGTGACAGACGAGAGAACTAGAGCAATGGTTCACGCTAATGGCCAAAATAGTAAAGAATAACCAATCAAGAAGATAATACAGAAAAATTTATTATTATTATTATTTTCATATTACCATCATCTACCGTTTGCTCGTGTTTCAACTATTGTGTACAACAGTACGATGAAGATTTTGCTTCTTTGGATGAGGAAGTTATAGTATGGCAATCATTTAGATTGTACCCTATATATGAGAATTACAAAAGGGCTTTTCTTAATTTACTGTTGCTTGGGATATGAGATTCATGAGTTGAGTGTACTCTTCATTATGTCATTTATTCGTTAATCACCTCATCATTTTTTTTTCATGCTCTTAAGCTTGTGAGAATTTAATTCTTATAGCTTTTAAGTCATTATTTTAATGCATGCTTTCTGCTTTCATGTTTTGGATGTGAAGCTTTTTTTTTTTTCCTTTGTAAGATTAAATGAGAAATATCCTCTTGAATAAGGAATTGATGATTGTGAAATACTCCAATCTGTTTCAAGGCGATCTTTCTCAACGATAAAACATGGATATTGATGAAGCCGTCAAAGGTATTAATATTTGAGTTCTTTTTCTTCAGTCAGGTTAAAGACTTTGTATGGAAAAAAATTTATTAGCTGTTAGAATATACCTACTTCGCCGCAATTCTTCACTAGAACGAAAATTTATTTTGTAAATTTGTATCATAATTAATCTATTTTATAGCAACATGCCATGTAATGCACTCTAGGTTAAAAGCTTCTCCCTAGATGATTGTGATATCGTTAAATTCTAATCAAATAAACCATGCTGATTTTCCTTTACTGCATGACTTCTTGCTACTTTTTCAAAGTACTTCTTTCATGCACTATTTCTTAGTCAGAAAAACATGTCATTCAAGGATGTTTAAATTAGTTTTTCTTCTCTGTTGTCTTTTGTTGTAGCCACAGCAACTGAAAAAGCCATTCTGCTTGAATATGAGGTATGTTCCGATGCTAACAAGCTTTGCATGTCACTAACTAAACTTGTAATAAATAATTCTTTTCCCATTTCAAGGCTTCTTCCATAAATGGTAGAAATTTTTATATTTGTTTTTTTTTTTTTTTTGGTAAATTATCTATATTTCATAGTAGCATCTCGTATGTTAAACTTTTTATTAATATTTATTTCCTTCTTTGTACTTCTTTATCAACATTTGTTATAATCAATGATACAACCGTGGATGACTTCCTTTTTATGTTTTTATATCTGCAACTTTACATAATTTATCTGATTAGAAGAAGAATGCCCTTTGCGGAATTTTTAATTAATTATATTTTCATTTTATATATTTCTTTATCATCTTTTGTTGAAGTCAGTGTAAATGTAAATTAAATGATTGGAGTTGATTTTAGTGCAGGCTTCATTGTTAAGAGAATGCTCAGCATGTCATTCGATAAATTTTTAGTTCATGTATTTTGTTTTCTTTTCTATTCTTCTTTGACAACATTTTTTGTAATTTAGTCATAATTTATGCGTGTTGGTGGGTATCATTAGCATATTTTTACTTTTTGGTCTCAACAAACTAAGACGCTATGTTTGTCTAACTTAATTACGCTGCATGGAAGGGCAATAAACCAAGAATGCAAATGTCAAACGAGCTATTGGCCAACAAAAATTAAAAAACATCTTGGCCTTAACAGATCCATGATGAAAGTTATTGATTATCCATTGTAATACAAGACATGCTCAAAAGGTTACTTAAAAATAAATCTTCAGCTAAAAATGCATTATTTGCTATCAAGTTTTTACGGAATTATATTATATTCAGCAGATAACATTAGATTGCTATAAATTAGAGAAACTGTATGTTGAATAAGGAAATCCACCAATAATTTTAATTAATTAAAGAGAATATCAACATATAACTGAATAAATTTTTCTCTAAATTCATTCCAATGAAAACCTTGTGAATTTGATCATAGCTGCTTAAAAGGAAGTTCAGGACATAAGATCTCAAATAACAATAGGTTCACTTAGTCAAGGCAAGATAAAAGCAGCTCAGAATCTTAAATTTTTTAGTTTACTGCCTAAGTATATCAATAGTATGCATATGGACTAATAAATCAAAGAATAATTTTGCTTAGCTAATATATTAAATATAACCTTATCAGGGTTATTAAAATTAGCATGCAATTCATGCTACTGTTTGTAAAATATTATCTTTTTTTTATATATTGATTATAATCGATTGATTCTATGATTTTCATCATTCTTGTGCTTTGCCGTCATCATAATCCTTTGTCAGCGATATTGAAAGAATCGGTATCCTTATCACAGCTATCATATGCTCAATGGTAATATTACTTAAGGTCTTTTGAATTAAGGCTCATTAGTGTTCATGTTATGCTCTTTTACTATCTATCAACTGCACTATTTTGTTGTCACGTGAATGTTCTACTTGACTTCATAGTTCACCAAGAATATTACAAACAATGTTGTCATGCAAAAGTATAGACATCAGCACTTAAATAAGTGAAAGAAGCTAACAAGAAAACAAAAACAACACAGAGAGAAGAAAACAAACCATTTGTTTCCATGAATGCAATTATATCTTGCCAAAAAAATAGTCCAAACATTGATTACCTACTTGTGAGTCCTATAAAGATAATGCATCAAACTTTTTAAAGGTTGCAAAGAATTCTAGGGTGCTTCATTGACTGGCGTAAGCTTCTGGTATTTATGAATTTACATCATGAAAAGCAGATTTCTTCTTTTAGTGATGGTCTTTGGAAATACAAAGTTTAAATTTGATTTTTTGTGCATCATATTTTGCATCATTTAAATAGAACCTTAAAGCCTAAGATATCCTGCATCAATTGGCTGAGAGAGGTTAAGAAAAAATTACTGAGAAATTGAAACATCTAGCCAGTCTAGCTTTTTGAAGGATGAGATGATTAATTATTTTGTGGAGAATATTTTATAAGTTATAATAGAATCTAGAAATAGTGCAATAGTAAGGATATTGAGCAGCAGAGTGGGGAGTAGAAAAAATATTAAGGAAAATGCATGTGCTTTAAAGAGTGGCTAAAGGTAAATACCACTAAGTCCTATAATAATTATGAGAAGGCTAAAAGTCTTGCCAAAAGGATAACGACCAAGGAAACATAAACTTTAATGATTATATAATACGATTGGTAATAAGAAAGAAGAGAAAAATAAATAATATAGTACATTAAACTGTTATGGGAAGAGAGAAGAGAGTAAACGAGATTGCTTAAGTTTAATATATTCAAGTAAAGGTAAATTTTATGAAGACATCAGGAAAACCTAAAAATGCTCTTAGAGAAATTATGAAATATGATTTTTAAAGGAGAACTTTTTTTATAAAGCAAGAGCAGAGAAAAATAATGAATATAATATATTGATCTGAAAAGTAAAGTTCGCCATAAAGAATATTCATGGAGGTAAAGCTTTAGGCTCATATGATATACTTATAAGGATTTGGAGAGTTATGGAGACATTATAGTGGCATGATTAACAAACTTTTTAATGGTACTATAAAAATGAAAAGAATGCAAAATAAACAGAAAAAAAATTATATGAATATTTAGAGCAAATGCTCAAATGTTATGATAGTTATAAAAAAATTAAACAAATAAGCACTACACTGAAGACATGGGAGAGTAATGAATCATGGACATAAAAAAATTACATTATTTTGGATAATTAATTTGATTTTATTCCAAGTACATCCACTTTTAAAATGATTTTTGTATTAAGAATATTAAATATATATATATAGAAAACAAAGAAAAAAGTTTTATATGACTTTTTATGGAAGTTGAGAACATATAAGATTTGAGCTTCATGTATAATTTTTTGCTTTACATTAAAAGAATGTGTTTAGGAGATATATTAAAGTTGTTAAAGATGTATATAGAGGAGAAGCACATACTTTTAGAGTATGTTTGAGGCAGCTACAGTTGTTTGAAAAAATAATTGTGAAGCAGCTACAGAAAAAAGTTATTCAAAAGTCTGTAGTAGCTATTACAAAAAAAAAAAAAATTAAAAAGTCAGACCGCGGCTTTCTAGTAGCAACCGCATGTAGCAGGGACTGGTGGCAAAACGCAGCTTTTAGCTGTAGTTTTTTTAGTAAGCAAGCAAGACATAATTTTTCCAAACAGAAAAAACTACGGTGCAACACTACACCGCCATAATACTGCCGCCCCAAACACACCCTTAGTAATTCTATAATGACCAAAGAATTACAATAAGATTATGAATCAACATGTTACAAATCATTGCATATTTGGTTATAAGTATATAAAGGATATTCAAAGTGAAGCATTATGTTAAATGCTTTCACAAACATAACAATTTTAATGGCAAGTCATGTAATAAATTATGTAATAAAACTATGTTATATGCTTTTACAAACACCAAGAGGTGGATTCTCCTAACCCTAAAGAAAAGAAGAAAGCTACCATACTTGCCAAAAGTGGGAGAATAGCGATTATGCAAGACTTCTACACAACCACTAGTAAAGGAAAGATTAGTGAATTCCCAAAAACGTTGTGCTTGGAATGTGGATGTATTTTGTTGATATAGAACCACATAGAAATCTCAATGTGCATTGCCTATATTATTACTTGCATCCAATTACATCACCAAGTCTCAAATCCTTTATACTTCTGAATGCTTGAAAATTTATTTTTGTACCCTATGGTTGAATCCAAAGTGTATGCTCTTGACATTAAGGGCCCATTTGGGGCAGCTTATAAGTGCGGGGGCGTTTTTGAAAACGCCACGGTACCGTTTGGATTACACGTTTCGACAGCTTATCCAAAAATGCGGTTGAGTTTTTACACTAAACGCAGACCGCGGGTCGAACCACGCAGTCGACCCGTGGGCCGTATTTCGAGATAAGCTGCTTATCTTGAAACGCACAAGCTGCCCCAAACGCACTCTAAGTGTATTAATATATTTTGAGAATTTGATTGTATTGTGTTCATCCTCCCAGCATTCACAAACAAACATCTTCGTGTGCCAAAAAAAATTATAGAATAAAACAAGGATATAAAACTATTATGGGATCCATAAAAGGATAATGAGTAAAGTTAACATAGCTAGAAGTTGTAAGAAGGACTGGAATAAACTAGATTTGACAATAGATACAACACGCAGAATGAAACAATGAAGAGGAGCATTTCAAAAAGGTAACTGCAAATTGTTGAGAATGATGATGATGATGTACAAAGAAAAATGGTTAGAGGCTTTTAAATAATCTATCGTAATTATATCTATTCCACAGCCTTAAAACTACTAAAGAACTTGATGTAAAAATCATCCACAAATAGATTGCACAAATAATAAAAATCTTAAGCCTCAAATGAGCTCCAATGCAAAACTAAGCTAGGTTGCTATCAGAATTTGTTCCAACAATAGTACAGGTGAGTCATACCCAAATACAACAAAGCCATTTTAACTACAAAAGAATTCATCTGCATGAATTTCAAAGTGGTATAGCATTTGTGGCAACATAAATCAAGCTATCTCAGTTTACAACAAAATGTTAGTTTTAAGATGATAATCACCTTATATATAGCATAGTTAATTAGCTGTTCCATCAGTTTCCGGGACTCTGATGAATACAATTGTTTAAAGAACAACATCTGCAAGCCAACAAAAAGATAAATAACTAACCAAATCAACCAAAGAAATAAATGTTTGTCCAGATACCATAGAATGGAAGGAAAGACAAGAAAAGCCACAGAATGTAGAATATATATCATATCTTTGCTTGATGACTAGTTCGAGAAAACTGATACTAAAGTTTGCTGCAGCAAAAGACAGAAAAGGATAAAAGTCTCTTCTCAAAATTCTGTTGGACAAGTTATTCAAGATGTCAAAATTGGCTTCACCACATCCATGACATGCAAACTGTTTTAAGAAACCAGTATATTAAAATTAAAACAAAACCTCACTAAGTTTGCATATCCTGGATAAACTGCAATCTTATAAATCGCAAGAGATTCTCTAGTTTTCACCTTTAAGATACCTCAAAATCATAAATAATTCAAGTTAAGCTACAATCCTCCAGTGTTGGTTCCACAGGCTAAAATGTCACAGTCACTGGTTATTAAATTTATCCAAATTATCACAAGGTCAAAATGCTTATCAAATAAATTTCATAGTAAGGGTTAAGTTATGACGATAACTTTATTCTTTTTATCACACATATATTATATAAAATATCTCCCTAGAGAATGGTACTTTGAAAATACAAAAAAGTGGAACTTGATTACGTAGCATAAATTATATTTAATATGTGAGTAATAGAGCCAAAGATCACATAAATGTTTTGTCACAACTTCCCACAAGACACTAATTAGATAAATGCACGAACCCCTCACTGAGTGAATAAAAACTAGTTATTAAAAGAAGCACTGCTCCCTATACTCCTTCCAATCCAATGAAATCATCATAATGAGAAAAAACATAGCAACCGAGGTAAAACTTCAGGCAAAGATCAAGAGACTTACCTTCAGACACAGAACTAGAAGGATATACGCATGAAGCGCTAGATTGATCAGTAAAGCAATCGTGACGTTTGATCCAACGATCACCTCCACAGCACGTCCTGCATCCCCCAGGCCAAGGCCATTCTTCGAGAGGAATGAGAGCACCCACCACTGCAGCCCGACGAAGCTCAGCGCAGAGCATACTGCCGATACCGCGATGTAACGCAAACTCATGCCGACAAATTCACAGCTTTCTCCGTTCAGTCAGCATCATCAACAGCTCTAATCTATGGAAATTTGACTCTTGAACACAGAAGAGTCAATATGTGCCTCAAAACTGCGGCAGAGTTCCTTCCGTGTCTCCATGCAAAATTGAAAAGCTAAAAACTTGACAAGATAATCGGAAGGGGAAAGGTAGCATTCGATCCAGCTGCAAATTTCCGGAACGGAGAATCTATAATTCGTGTTTGCTAAACGATTGTTGTGCGTGACTGGAATCAATAAAAAGGGGGTAAGTAAAAGGGGAGGACGACTCACGTACCGTCTCGCCGACGGCGCGGATCTTAGCGCGACATCCTTTTTGCAGAATGCTCGATTGGCTCCTCCTCGATCTTGATCGGTTAGAATAATTTCAGAATTGAGATTGGTGGAGTCTGTCGGGGAGGGAAGAGGAAAACGGGGATACCTTATGTAGGGAGGCAATAGATTATAGATAACTATATAATAATATTTTAAATATTTTACTTAGCTCTATTTTAAATAAGAAATTAATATTTTAAAAAATTTCAGTCCAATAAAATCATAAAGTTATAATTTTAAAAAATTTAAAATGTTAAGATTATTTGAAATTTATCAGAACCTTAAAATAAAATTAAATAAAAATTGTAAAGTTTAAAATTTACATGATAAGCTCCTTTATTTATATATATAAATTTGTGTATAAATATTTTATTTTTCAGAATTTATGCTCTACAGCCCTGAAATTATTTTATAAAATTGGACACATGTGTTAAAATAAAGAGAAATTTACATACATACCACACAATTATGATATATTTGCATATTTAACACCTTAAATTAGATATTCATAATTAGAACGTATAACAATTGTGTGGTGTGTATTTAAATGCTTCTAAGATAAATAATAGAAAATTTTATCATACAAACTAACAGAAGTATGTAAAAGACTGAAAATTGAATTTATAATGTTGTTGGCACAATAAGAATATGTAAGAAATTCTAAAGAAAATACCTATACTTAAGTGCGCTGTCATACAAAAAGTTTTAAGAGGTAACATATTTGTGTAAATACCAACAATGTAAGTCCTTGCCAAAAAAGTACTTATACACAACATTGTACACTCTTAGGGTACGTTTGAGGCAGTTTGTGCTTATCAAAATAAGTCGCTTATATGAAAACACGGACTGCGGGGTTTGACCTGCATTCTGCATTTATTGTAAAAAATCAACTGCGCTTTCGGATAAGCTGCTCAAACGCAATTTTCAAATGATGAGGCGGCGTTTTCAAAGTGCAACCGCAGTGGATAAGCTGCCCCAAATGCACCCTTAATTAGAGAGTTGTAGACAATTATGTGTAGCATAAAATATGGAAGACCTTTCAAAATAATACATAAGTAGTGGTGTATAATAATTAATTTGAGTTTCAATAATTGTAAGCAAGTGTTGGAAGTACTACAAATTAAAAAAATTTCAAGAAAATATCTACATAGTTGCAAGCATGAAGTTAAGTTTAATGGAGGACACACAATTTTTTTCTTAATAAGGAATTATATTAGTTGCAACAAAATACATGTAAATGGCTATGCATGGCTCTTAATTGGTGTTTAAAGAGTTGTACATGATTGCGCACAATATAAATAAAGAATCATTATATATATAAAACATGTGTGCAAGCATAAATTTGAGTTTAAAGTGTTGCACATAGATACTTATAAGATTAATTATAAATAATTTGATCAAAAGGTATATATCAGGTTAAAATGCCAAATTTCTCATATTAATAAGACAGTTAAAACCACTTATAAAAAGTAGCTATGATGACAGTCTTAAATGTCACATTTTTGTAATTGTTGTGACAGTGAAAATCACCGTACATATTAAAAAAAAAAACTGTACTTTTTTCCTTTACATGAACACTTTTCTGACATCAAAACATCAACAGAGATGCTCATATATATTCAGCATACAACATATAATCTACAACATGATCACATAACAAAAACCCTAAAAAATATATACATCATAATTAAAGATCTTAACAAAGCTTAAACTTGGAAAAAAAATAGAAAATAATAAAACACGATCAAATGGTTCACCAAACA
Source organism: Papilionanthe hookeriana x Papilionanthe teres (assembly GCA_022702705.1). Classification (NCBI taxonomy): domain Eukaryota; kingdom Viridiplantae; phylum Streptophyta; class Magnoliopsida; order Asparagales; family Orchidaceae; genus Papilionanthe; species Papilionanthe hookeriana x Papilionanthe teres. The sequence goes on along the minus strand of CM040424.1, from coordinate 47,567,373 downwards.
CTACTAGCTCTAGCAGCGATAGAACTAAGAAGTTTCCCATCATAATAACATTGTAAAGCCCACTACAATAACACATATCATCCATAGAAGCTAAATAATCTCCAATTCTTCTTCAAAATATCAATCATTTTAAGATTGTTCACTATCCCTTGTAAGTAAAATACTTGTTGATAAATAACAATATTATAATAAGTATAACAATAAATATTTTAACTTAATGTTGTGAAAGTCAACTGGTGGTAGAAAGTGTGTTTGAAGTTGATGCATAAAGCCTCTCATCTCTTCAGATAATGAGAACACATCTCTTATGTCATATCTTAGAGATTGTAACTCCTGTTTGAGTCTGGTGACTCGAGTGAAACCACTACCTCCACTGCTCTTTCTTATAGCGGTGGTAATATGAGTAAGGAATCATCATGTTAGAGTGACTCTAAACCATTCATTCCAAACTCTACATAGGTGTTCAAGGCCCACGACTTGTATAAAAACCATCTCATTCATCCTATATTATCATTGTCTGATGTTAAAGCATTTTTCTGCAAGAAGGCCAGAAGCTTGCACCTACAATGCATGAGAAGTAATTGTTTTAAGTCTAAAAGATAAACTTATCAATATACATAAGAAAAATTAATAATACCCATCTAAGACTTGCATCTGTAAAAGTTCATGATCCATTCCTACGCATTTTGTTTATCCTTTATAATTATAATCTATCATGTGTGGCCTACATAAATAAATTACATTAAAAATTAATATCCAATAATATCAAAGGATTATATAAGTTTTCTCATACTATTTTATTTTTTCTTTTTACAAAACTTAAGGAACTCGTCATATAAGGACATGTTTGTTTTTTTTTTATATTCTCACTATTTTTTACTACCCTCTCCCACAGGTTGAAATTTCTTTAATTCTTAAATTTAGTTAAATAAGCATGCATGTAAGGCTAACCTGATTCTCTAATTGTGGCTATAGGTTTACTAATTAACACTACTATGTGATGTCTACTCCAGCAAGGATTATATCTATAATCTCCTCAATAGTTAGATTGTCTCTATGTTGTGCTTCAGACTGCTTTTATGGGTTGTCTATTTGACACCCTGTGATCGAAGAGTCTAATGTTGAATATGCCTAAGAAATTCAAATGTGGACTGCATATGAAATACAAATTTAATGATAAGCTTCAATAAATAAATAATTAAGTACTCAAAAATGAAGTAAGCATTATCATTATTGAAGAAAATAACATTAAATTGCCTTGACTACTGCTAAAATTTTCTTTTTGAATGGCTCCAAACCCTTATAAGTCACGTTGAGTCATTAGTGACATTACCCAATTAAGATCACAAAATTATAGATTCTAAAATTGTTACACCCCAGGTTCGAAAGGTGTTACACTTTGGCAATGCAAGCTATTATTAAATGAATTAAAATTGTTTTGTATTCTCAAAAGAAAAAGAGTATGCAAGTAATAAAATAAATAAATAAGAAAAACTTTATTTTATTCCATAAAAAAAGAGTTCAACTGATACAACTGAAAGAACATGAGATAATTGAAAGAAACTAAAATAAAAATAGGGAAACAACTACCTAGAATCATAAGAAAGATACAATGACTAATATGAAACATAAAACATCAAAAGTAAATCTAAAGCTGAAAAGTCTGCTCCAGTGGAGACGGCCCGATAGGTGATTGGGTGAAACCAGTTATATAAAAATATCAATGGGTGAGTTGAAAAATCAAACTCACTAAATAACAATTATTTATTAAAGCATAAACGACAAAAAAAATGGGGCATGCAGTATGACCAATAACGGGAACGATTTACTATGTGTATAATAGAATATAGAAAGACTATCACATGCTTTTAGTCATGAATAAGAGTGATTCAAACACATGAACTTTTATGTAGATATTTATATGCCACAACATCAGCTGTTTCTGTACAGATATGGCACATCAATCATTTAACATTACCTAATAATATATAATTTCAGACACACACACACACAGATATATATATATATATATATGTATATATATATATATATAGTTGGTTTACTACTATACTTTGAAGAAAGTAACGGTTGGCACCAATCCCATTAAAATCCAATGATTTCTCCGGAGACTTGTCAGTGTAGCTAGCAATAACAAATGTATTTAATACTGACATAAAAATATTATAATATTAGTTATATTTCATGCATCAAAATCCAAACACTAGAATATAACTACAATATGTCCACTAATATTTACAAATAATTATAAATTTAAAATAATGAAATTTTCCAGAACAAAAATATAAAATAAATAATAAATATTGAAATAATGAAGAGTAAACAATTAAACACTGGCCTAAGTGACAATAAAATAAGGTCAAATGCACATTGAAGAATAATGAGCAAAAATAGAAACTACTCTAATTATATTAATGGAATTAAGCGATTATGAATGAAAAACCTATAATTAGCTAGGAATCTAATACAATGAGCAATGATAATGCCCTTAATCAAGAAGGGTATGTTTATCTCATAAGAGAAAATAGTTACTTACCTCGAGGCAGCAAACACGATACTTTTTGAATTCGACGGTTCGACTATCAATCGTACACCAATTAAAAAATAGTATTAATTATGCATTTAGTTTTATCATTACTCAGGTGCAACCAAATCGACGTTCAATATTGTTATTATTACTACTATAATTATTAATTTATAATTAGAATATTTGTAAAAGAAATAAATGTATGTTGACCTAACTAACAAAATTAAAATAATTTTTTTTTGTTTTATTATGATAAGAAAGAAAATACAATTCATGGATTAATCTCTTTTGGGAGGATTTACATGCGAAACACATAAATCTAGAAAACCATAAAGTTATCACCTAAAAATTTAATGAATATTGGAAAGTACATCTTCAAATCCTATAAACTCTTAAGGCCCCGTTTGGAACCCGCTTTTTGGTCTGCGGTGCGGCACCGCGCCGCAATTTAACGCGACGCGGCAGGATGTTGCCTGAGATTCGCGGCGCGTCACCGCGAATCCGATCGAAAGCCGGCCGCGGGATAAACCCCGCGGCCCCGAATTATAACCCGCTTTTTCCTATCGTTGCCCTCGCTCGCCCGTGCTCCCATGGCCGAGCCCCCGATCTCCTTTACCCTAGATCTTCTCGCGAGAAGCTGCAGTCATTCTCCAAAGAGATTCAAATCGAAGGTCACATACCTCCGATCTAACTGGTATCCTTCTCTTTCGAGGCTCCGTCCCCCTCTCCCTCCCCCTTGCTCGTTCCTTCCTAGAACATATTTCGTTATTTTTATGGTAGCTGGTCCCTTTGCACTATTTTTACGGTAGCTGGTCCCTTTGCGCTATTTTTATGGTTGCTTTCTCTATTCTATGGTATGGGGCTCGGTTTTAAGTTTTTTGGGTCCTGCAGCTAGCCCCATTGCACTATTTTTTTTATTGGTTTTCGTTTTTACGTAGAGCTGTGAAGTGCTTGTGCATTGCATTACGTGAGACCTGTGAAGTGTTGTGCATTGCATTCGTAGAATTGTGAAGTGCGGTGCATTTTGTGGAGCTCGTGAAGTGCTTGTGCATTGTGTCGAATTGTGAAGTGTAGTGCATTGTGTAGTGAAGTGCGGTGCAGTTTGCAGTGAAAAAAATGGGATTGTGTGTGTTAAATTGTGCAGTGCAGTGTGTTAAATTGTGTGTGTGTGTGTTGGAATTGTGCAGTGCAGTGCATTGTGTGTGTGTTGAAATTGTGAAGTGAAGTGCAGTGCAGTATGTTAAATGTAGTACACTTGTGTGTGATGAATTGTGTGTGTGTGTTGGAATTGTGCGGTGCAGTGCATTGTGTGTGTGGAATTGTGATTTGCGAGTGCATTGTGTGTGTTTAATTGTGAAGTGTAGTTAAGTGCAGTGCATTGTGTGTGTGGCATTGTGTTGAATTGTGAAGTGTAGTGCATTGTGTAGTGAAGTGCAGTGCAGTTTGCAGTGAAAAAAATGAGAATTGTGAAGTGAAGTGTTGTGCATTGTGTGTGCGGAATTGTGTGTGTTGAATTGGGTGTGTGTGTTGGAATTGTGTGTTTAATTGGGCGTGTGTGTTGGAATTGTGTGGTGCAGTGCATTGAAGTGTAGTGAAGTCCAGTACATTGTGTGAGCTCGTGAAGTGCGATGTATTGTGTAGTGAAGTGCGGTGCGGTTTGTAGTGCGGTGCGGTTTGTAGTGTAGTGCGTGCGGTTGTAGTGCGGTGCGGTTTGCGGTGTGCGGTTTGTAGTGTAGTGCGGTGCGGTTTGCGATGTGTGAACTGTGAAGTGTAGTGTATTGTGTGGGTCTGTTTGTGCGGTGCGGTGTGTGCTTGAAGTGCGGTGCGGTGTTGTGTGTGTTTGAAGTTGGTGTTTGTGCGGTGCAATGTGTGTGTGAAGTGCGGTGCATTCATTTGAAGTCTTTGTGCGGTGGGGTGCTTGTGCGAGTGCAATAAGTGTGTGAAGTGCGAGTAATGAAGTTGTGCGGTGTGTGTGTGTTTGAAGTTGGTGTTTATGCGAGTATGATGTGTGTGTGAAGTGCGGTGCATTCATTTGAAGTGCTTGTGCGATGGGGTGCTTGTGCGGTGCAATAAGTGTGTGAAGTGCAGTAATGAAGTTGTGCAGTGTGTGTGTGTTTGCAGTGGGGTGTTTGTGCAGTGCAGTGAGTGTGAAGTGCAGTGTAGTGCAGTGCTGTGTTTCCAGTGGGCTATTTGTGCAGTGCAGTGTGTGTTTGAAGTGCTTTGCAGTGGGGAAAGTTGGGAAAGAAGGTGTCATCACAATTTCTGTAAGTTACTTGTGAAGGCTTACCTGATTTATACCTTTAAGATCTGCTAATATATATGCTTCTCGAAATTTAGTTTCAAGGCTACGTTTGATTTATTGATAATTGTAAATTCAACACACTGCACTGCACTTCCACAATTTGGTTACATAATTTGGCGAGGCTTTTAAGCCGGCATGAACTTCCATATACACAAGTTGAACCATTGAGAACTTGATGTAGCTAAAAGTGATGGGTTCACCTGTATATAAGTGGCTCGGTTTTATGTTTTTTAATGCCTGTAACTTTGGCTTTGTGCATTGCATTCCAGTGTGTGTTTAGTGCAGTGAAGTGCTGTGTTTTGGGTGCAGTGTAGTGCTGTGTGTTTGTGTGGAAGTGCAGTGTAGTGCATTATGTGTGAAGTGTAGTGCAGTGCAATGTGTGTGCAGTGCAGTGCTGTGTAGTGCAGTTGTGCAGTTGTGTAATGCAATGTGTAGTGTTGTGTGTGTTTTGGGGTAATGCAATGTGTAGTGCTGTGTGGAAGCGAGAAAATAAATTGTATAGTGATGTGAACTCGTGTAGGCTGAGCGAGAAAATTGTCATGGAGCTTGGTCGGGTGCTTGAGGGTGGCTCGGGTTTGCCCTTGTAATGGAGCTGCTATAGAAATGAATGGAAAATTGTGTAGTTCGGTGTAGTGCGGTGTTGTGTAGTGCGGTGTAGTGCGGTCCAGGTGTCATTGCGGTGTTGTGTAGTGTAGTGTAGTGCGATCCAGGTGTAGTGCGGTGCAAGTGTACAAGCTATGTAAATGTTCAAAAGTTTCATTAATGAAAATAAAATACTCCTTTCCCGTGGACGTAGGTCGATTTGACCGAACCACGTAAATTTCGTGTTCTTTTACCTTAGTAGCTTTTTAAATTTATTATTTCGCAATTAAAAGCACATTAGACAAGACTTTCATATGTATGTTGATTTATTTCATATTTGAAGATATTGCTGACTTGTCTCCCATTATTAGTATGGCAAATAAAAATAAAGAAGTTGCCACTCCTGCACTTTGGGAGAAGGACATAAAATTAATTTTCTGCGATGTTTGCATAGCGGAAATCGAAAGAGGCAATAGACCAAACTCTTTTTTCAGCAAGGAAGGCCGGCAAAATATAGTAACAAATTTTAGGGAGGCGACGAGGCGGGGATTACGACAGTCGCAGCTTAAAAATAAATGGGACCAACTAAAGAAAGAATTGAAACTTTGGAAGGACCTAAAACAAGGATCGGCGGCAGGGTCGGGATCCGTCGAAGCGAACTATTGCTGCTACAGAAGAATGGTGGGCTGAAAGGCTAGCGGTAAGACATTATTGAATTAGTTTTGCTTATGTTTGCACCACTTCTAATAAAAATTATTTATTCTTACAGATTTATCCTGCGGCGAGGAAGTTCAAAACAGCTGGGATAGAACCAGAATTCGAGGAGAAACTCGATCGAATGTTTGCTGGGACAATAGCCACAATGGTTGATACAACCCCTGAGGAGGTCGCTGTAGAACTTTCAAACTATTCGACGAAGCTGCGCATATACAATCAAGTCGAAATGCAATCTACGAACCGAACAAAGCGGCCCGGATCGATAAGAAGAGGAAAAGTACTTGTTGGAAGTATGAAAGAGCGACTATCATTACTTGTGGAATCGGCGAGATGATGCTCCACATAGAGTTCAAAAAAGGCTGTCCAGGAGGTTGTTAGGCTTCTAAAGGAAGACCCGGAGATTATAGGGAATCGTGATCTTTTCTTCTTTGTTATCGACCTCCTCCGGGACTCTCTCCACCGAGACTTTTTCATTGCAGTTGATAGAGAGCTACGCTTAGACTACATTCGCTATTATTTTGACCGACGTACCTTGTGATATGATATGGAAGTGTTGCTTTAATTTCATCTTTCGTTATTGTTGTTAGCGATGTTGTCAGGACAATTTCATTTGAATGTTTGAATATTTGAGTTATTTCCTTTCTCAATGTAGTTCATTCATTTGCTTTGCTTAGGTACTACTTGATTTCTATAGAGAGTAACATTTTTTCTTTGAAAGGTGCATTTTATACCGTCATGAATCCAGAGGAGGTCCGACGCCGTAAGAGAAACGCAGCAATAAATATAATGTTGCAATACTATAATACATACGTCGATCGTGAACCTTGTTACACTTCAGCTCAGGTTGGAGAAAATTGGATGGGTGAAATGATTTCAGGACACCCAACGAGATTTCGTAATATCTTCCGTATGTCACATGAGGTTTTCGGAGATCTTCTAGTTGACCTAAGAACATCTCATGGACTTCATGGGTCTTACGGGACAACGGACCGTGAAGTACTTGGCATCACACTATTCATACTCGTCACGTAACGAGACAATGAGGGGAGCCATGGAACGCTTCCAGGCATTCGTCGGAAACAATTAGCCGATATTTCTCGGTTGGTTTGGCTTCTCTTGTCGGTTTAGCGAATAATATGCTAAAACCAACCGATCCAACTTTTGCGAGGACCTCGACGGAGATTCTTAATGATGAACAATACATGCCATTTTTCAAGGTACGAATGTTAACTACAACAATTTTTTAATAGAATGGATTGCATGTTGATATGATTACTTTTTTCTTAAGGATTGCATCGGCGCAATAGATGGAACGCACGTTCATGCGGTAGTGCCGGATAACGAGAAAGTAGCTTTTATCGGTCGTTCTGGTAGAACAACTCAGAATATTATGGCCGTTTGTGATTTCAACATGTGCTTTACATTTGTATTGGTTGGATGGGAGGGCAGCGCACATGACAGTAGACTCTTTAAAGTTGCTACAAGAAAGCCAGAGTACAATTTGCCTCACCCACCACCCGGTAAGGTCATTTATAATATTAAAAGTTGATGTTTTTGGTCATATACCTAACTATACTTTCTATCATTACGGGAAGTATTATTTGGTAGATGTCGGCTACCCCATGCGGAGGGGTATCTTAAACCCTATCCCGATACAAGATATCACATTCCGGATTTTGAAAGAGCTAGTAATCGCACAAGGATCTAGAAATGAGTTGTTTAATAAGAGACATTCGTCCTCGAGAGGCGTTATTGAGAGAACATTCGGAGTTTGGAAGAAGAAGTGGGCCATTCTTCGGGATATGCCTCCTTATCCGTTCCCCAAACAGGTGCAGATAGTGTTGGCAACTACGGCCTTGCATAACTATATCAGGCGGCATCCAACTCGGGCTGATGTTGATTTTGACGAGGTTGCTACAGTCGACGGTTTACAGGACCGCATTGAACCATCTCAACCACAGGAGGATGACAATAGTGCACCAATCTGTACAAAAGAAGGGGAGGGTGCAAATGAAATGGCGAGCACTTCGAGCGGACATTACTCGATTGTTAGTTGGAGAGTGAGTGTTTTTTGCAGTGCGAATGTCGGTCTTTTACATTCTTTACGAGCACTTTACTTCACATTATTTACAATTCTACACACTAGATTGATTCTTTTCATTTTGTTTGACCATTTGACACTCGAACTAATTAAGCCGCATATGTGCTTGCATTTCGGGTAAAAATGAGCTCCAACACGTCGGCTACCTCTCGCCGATTGCTATGTCGTCGTGGGTTGCGAGCATCTCTTTTGACATCACGTCAGCCGCATAGCTTTCGACGAAAGTTTTATGCCTGTCCTCGAGACATTCCAGATCAGTGCCGTTTCTTTCGATGGGCAGATAGTTTACCAGATTTTCACGAGTCTGACGCTGGGAGTGTACGACCACAACGGAAGACGCAGTGAAACGGGAGTTATAGATTCTGAAAACTAAAGTGAACATTATTATATTGTTGGTTGTTGTTGGAATAGTTCTTCAGTTTTTTTTCACTCTACTGCTGCTGCTACGTGTTTGAGAGGAGTATATGTTTTCTTTGTAGAACTCTATGACTATTTTGAGATTTGTAATCGTTCTATTGCTGTGTTATTAAATTTTTAATATAATTTGAACAATATATTTAAAATATTTTATAAAGCTCGTAAATGTTTTATTAATACGAACAACCTTTTTAAATTATAAAATTTTTAATATATATATATATATAATTTATTAAATTTAAAAGATAACCAAGTTCGATAATATTTTATTTTTAAATTAAATTAAGATATACCGATGCTCGTAAATATTTTGTTAATATACTTAAACAATTTAACTTATATAGTGAATTATTGAATTGAATCAATAATTCACTATATATAGAAAATATATATTAAAAATATAAAAATAAAAAATTCTAATTTAAATTTATTAACTTGTATATTTAAATATAAAATTTTTCAAAAAAAATTTATTCCACTTTCAAATAATTGATCCTACATAAATATATTGAAATATTAAAACGACTTCTAATAAACGAGGGCGATCGGTCATTTTCCGCACATGTTGTTTTCTCACAGCTGCAACTAAACAGACAAGCAGACTTTCCCGTAATGCTTCCCGCAATTGCTTCTATAGAGCAACTGCATTGCAGTTCTAGTTGAGCAACGACAGTTGCTTCCAAACAGGCCCTAAATCTCGATTGTCCTTCAATTTGCTTTAACTCATAGATTTAGCAAATCCCGCCGAGAGATGGATTTACGGGATTCATAGGAGTTGATGCATTCTTAGGTGGGTGAGATGAAGAGAAGATAGACGAAAGTTACTGATCGCTCAAGCTATCCTCGGTGTCGCCACTGTCGGCATTGTCGTTGTGGAGTCGTCAGTTTGTCTTCCGTCATATAGCTCTTTCTCTCTGAAGAACTCTCTCTCTGTGATCATGTAAGAGAGAAGAAATTGGAGGGCTAAGGCATACGGTGATATAGAAAATAAAAGAAACACGTGCGGAAGCTTTCGTGAAGTGGACTTCACCTAGATAACTTTGAAGCGTATTAGTTTATGACACATCAAAGGCATGCTCGCAAAGATACATAGCGAAAGCAAACCCACAACCAGAGATTCAGGTTATTGTACCGGTTTTGGGGTTCGCTTCTTCCTATAAAGGCAAACCCTATACTTAATTATCTTAAATAATCTTGGGATTGCTTAAGAAAACGCCTGATTAAGGTTGAAGTTTGAATATTGAGTTTTAAAGGAAGGAGTTTCAAATTTTTATCTAAAGGGTGGTGGATGCTTGATGGTTTAGAAGGGTCCTATCAAGATCCCAAACTATCCTAATGTTTAACGTTGTTAATGAAAGTTCATTTGAGGTTCACCCTTTATTATGGGTTTTGAGCAGCTCGAATGATTGCCTTGAAAAATAGTGTTAGCATATCATGATAACTTGCAAAGTAAATATATGGTAACGTGTGCATTTTGTCTTCACCATCCCTGTAAAACAGAGTTAGCACAATATACATGTTTGTTCGGTGATTTGATTATTTGTTTGTAATTAAATTTTCACTTTAGACACTCAGGTTAAGATGCCCACAACTTTTCATCATCCCGAGATTGCCTGGTTCCCTGATCTACAAAGTCTGAGAGGTGGTTAAACTTACTCTCACTGGAAGATTCCTGTTAGCAACAATGAGTTTTGTTGCCTAAGTGATCTTCACAAACCTGGATACAGGGTTGTTGTGTTTTTTGATCTTTGTTCATTAGGATTTCATTTTAGTCTTAAGGTATTTTTTTGGATTTTAAGAGTTGAAAATTTTAGGTTGCTTAAGACTTATTATGCAATTTTTGTTGTCATTTTGTGTTTTATTTTTGTATTTTGGAATGACCCCGTCAAGATCTCATAGTTCTGTCTTCCTGAGTTCAGTGGAGTTTGTGCTTTGATTAGTCATAAGTGACTGGAGTGTACTTTATCAGCAACCTTGGGTTGCCTCCTTTAAAGTACCTTCTCAAACCAAGTTGATTTTTGTGATTCAAGTTAAAGTTGTAGTAGCTTTTAGGGTGAATTTTATATCGTTTCTTTTAGGTTGGTTTGTATCTTGGCCCAAATTTTTCTTGACTGAGGCTAAGTGTGGTTTCTTTCTCAAACGAGAAGTCAAACACTTTTTAACCTCCAGTCACCTAAGTCTAAGTTGATTTTTAGATTACTTCAAGTTAGGTTGAACTGATATAAGATGAGTCTCTCGGTTATCCAAGTTAACCTGAGTTAGGCTATTTTTTCCTTTAGATTATCTTCGAGAATTTTTAGGTCAACCAAAGTTTAATAGAATTGACCCAGGTTAGCCTAGTTTGATCATGGTCAAACTAGTCTTACTTGGTTTAGATTGGATTGGGGTTAGCTGAGTTAAATCAATTTGGGTTATCTTGGGATCAATCTAGGTTAAGCTAAGCTAATCCGAGTTAAAATTTATGGGTTTAATCAAGTTTAAGTTAAATTAGACTGGATGAAGTCTAATTTAATTTAAACCTGAGTTATTTTTTTAAGTTTAAGTTGGATGAGGTTTAAATCAATTCTTGATTAAACTTGGTTTGAGACTTAAGCTTAACTCGAAGTTGAGTCTTATTTCGGGTCATCCGAGTTAAGTCTGATTGACCTAAGGAATGGTTGACTTAGGTTAACCTAAGTTAGATCGAGTTAACCAAATGAACTCGAGCGAGAAATCAAACACTTAGGGTGAATTTTTTATCGTTTCTTTTAGGTTGGTTTGTATCTTGGCCCAAATTTTTCTTGACTTAGGCTAAGTGTGATTTCTTTCTCAAACGAGAAGTCAAACACTTCTTAAGCTCTAGTCACCTATGTCTAAGTTGATTTTTAGATTACTTCAAGTTAGGTTGAACTGATATAAGATGAGTCTCTCGGTTATCCGAGTTAACCTGAGTTAGGCTATTTTTCCTTTAGATTATCTTCGAGAATTTTTAGGTCAACCAAAGTTTAATAGAATTGACCCAGGTTAGCCTAGTTTGATCTTGGTCAAACTAGTCTTACTTGGTTTGGATTGGCTTAGGGTTAGCTGAGTTAAATCAATTTGGGTTATCTTGGGATCAATCCAGGTTAAGCTGAGCTGATCCGAGTTAAAATTTATGGGTTTAATCAAGTTTAAGTTAAATTAGATTGGATGAAGTATAATTTAATTTAAACCTGAGTTATTTTTTTAAGTTTAAGTTGGATGAGGTTTAAATCAATTCTTGATTAAACTTGGTTTGAGACTTAAGCTTAACTCGAAGTTGAGGCTTATTTCGGGTCATCCGAGTTAAGTCTGATTGACCTAAGAAATGGTTGACTTAGGTTAACCTAAGTTAGATCAAGTTGACCAAATGAAGTTGATTTGATTTGAGTTAACCTGTGTTAGGTCGTGTTTACCCGGTGAAATTGATTTGGGTTAACATGAGTTAAGTTGGATTGACCCGGTGAATTGAGTTGATTTAGGTTAATTCAAGTTAGGTCTGGTTAACCCGGTGAATGTTTGGCGTGGGTTAACCCGATTTAGGTTGGGTTGACTTAGTAAAGTTAATTTGATTTAGGTTAGCCTGAGTTAGGTCGAATTGATCAGGTGAAGTTGATTCGGGTAACCGGAGTTAGGTCGGGTTGACCTGGTGAATTGAGTTGATTTGGGTTAACCTGATTTAAGTCGGGTTGACCCGATGAAGTTTAGTTGATTTAGGTTAACCTGAGTTTGGTTGGGTTGCCCCGGTGAACTGAGTTGATTTGGGTTAACCTTGTTGACCTCATTTTTGATGAGGTCTTCTCTTCTTCTCTTTAGTACTTAGGATCTAGCCTTAGGCTTTTCCTTTGACTATCTTAGAGGACTAGAATTGGGATCCACCATCTAGAATTTCAAACCACTTCTTAACTCCCCGCAAACTCCACAAATTTGATCGTAGACCCCTAATCACCTAGAGGGTTGAAATCAAGTGTGGGAGTTTAAAGGATGAGTTCCTATAGGACTCTTTGGCGCCTAGGATCGCCCTGGTGGCTCAGTGCTAGTGAAGGGGCTGACTTACACACACACTACACTCATACACTACACTTCCATACACCTCCTAAAACCACACCTATACCTAACTTGACCTCCCGACTCATGTAAGTGATTCACATGGATGGTCCTTAACCCCTAAGCCCTTGGCTGAGAGGGTTAGGAACAACATAGTGAATGCCTCAAATGAGTCCCTTCATGGCTCATATGGGCTTGATGTGGCTTCATGGCTCAACCAAAATGATTTTATTCCACTTATATTCACCCAATCTTCAATTTTCCAAATTTTCAATTTTTGACCCCAGGACCCTACACCCGCCTAACCTACCAAATGCCTCGAAACTACCCAAAATTTCCAAAATCACCTAAATTACCCAAAATTCCTCAAGACCAATCCTAAACATTTCCTCCCCACTCAAATTGATCATCCATAACCAAAAATACCAAAAATTCCAAAAATACCTCCCAATACCCTCCAAATACCCAAAATACCCCTCTTAGCCAAAAAAATCCAAAAATTCAGAAAATTCCCAGAAAATTCCAGAAAATCCCAAATATTCCCAATTTCATTTTGTTCAACTACACCATGGGCCAATTTTGCCAATTTACCCCACTTTTATCAAAACCCCCAATTTGACCCATTTTAACCCAAAGTGAACCCAATGTCAAACCTAACCTACCCAATTGACCCAAATTCTGGTCCAATTCAATTCTAAACTTCAATTCAACATCCCCAACACCAATCTAGACCCAACCCAAACCCCACTCAAATTCAACCCAAAATCAAAAAGCCCAATTTTGACCTAAACCTAAACCTAGCCCAAATAGACCCAAACCTCAAAATCAAAACCTAACCTAAGCCAAAACCTCTTTGAAATACTCCCATAAACATTTCCCAACATTAATTTTACATCAATTTCAACCCTAGCCCAACATTGGCCCAAGTTAGCCCAATTTGACCTACATTGGCCCACTTATTAAATAAACCCAAATTCAACCCAATGTCAACCCAAACCACCTTAAATCTATTTCAAATTACTCATGAAACATCCCTAAACCAAAACCAACAATTATTTGGCCCAAAATTTTACAAAGATTCTCATCCATGAACACATTCTTAAACTTAAAAGCCCACTTCCCTTAAACCTTCCTAAAAGTCCATTTCCTTCAAAATTCAAAAGCCCAAATCATCCTAAAGCCCACATGACACTTTCCCTCATCATCCATTTGATCAAAATCACCCCTAAGTTTCAAAATCATCAATTAAACCATTCCAAATCAAGCCACATGTCAAATTACCCCCTAAATGCCAAATATTTCTAAAACCCTTTTTCATGAAACAAGTCAACCTTTTTCGAAGCCAAATGCAAGCCACATGCAAGCCATAGACAAGCCACATGAAGCCATGGGGGTTTGACTTGTCACCAAGCCATTAATGGCAAGTGGAGGGAGTCCTTTCCTAAGCCTTCCTTAAGCCATTTTAGCCTCTTTAATGCAACACTATAACCCAAAATTAACTTAAACTATTTGGATAGAGACCACACCATCCTCTCTTGGGCTGACCCAACTGATCCTCTCAGCCCAAAATCAGACCATGGGGAGGTGCACCCAACCCAAACCAATGGGTTGACCAAATTGAAGCCAAAATGGCCTCTTCCCCATTCCATTCCAAGCCACCCCCTTTACACATGGCAAGGCCCAATTGACCGCACAAGCCTCCAGCCTCGACCCACTCCGAGCTTGAGGGTGACCTGACCTCGGCCGGCCAGCCACCACAGCCGCCGGAAACCACTGGGCCGAGAGCTCACATGTGAGCCCAAACTTGGAATTCTCACCTGCTGAGCTGCCTCACTCCAAATGGCCACCATGGCTGTTCTTCACATGCCAAGAGCAGCTGATCCCAGCCCTCAACTCCCCTGGGAGAGCCTCCAGCCATGCCTATTTAAACCCCTCACCCTCTCGGCCAAAGAAGGTGCTGAACCTAACCTTAAGGAAACTCTGCCAAAATCACTCCAGATCACTCTCCACACATAGAGCACTTGATCCCCACTGAATTCCAGCCCCAATTCCCTCCAGCTGAGCTCAATTTTGAGCTCAAACTTTAGCCCAAAAACCAGGACACTTCTTCACAGTGAGCCAATCCCCAAATTGATTGGTCCTACACCTTCACTGGACCAAGAGGAGAAGTTTCCACCGAAAGCCCCATCTCCAGAGCCACCCGGTTGCTCCGGCCTCCAAGCTTTGTGATCGAGCCGTGGTCACTTTCATAGCTAGACAATTCACCGGGCCGAGGGACTTCATCCGGAGCTTACTTGGACCCAATCGAAGGTGACACAACTCTCGGATCGAAGCTTCACTTCTCCGAGCAAAGGTATGAACTCATTCTTCTTCCCGAGCTTACGGAGATTCTCCATTTAATTTGAATCGATTTCAATGCATGTTTACCGTATGGATGTGTTCGTCTCTTCAAGACGAATCCATAGAGCATAAGAACACGAAAATCCGTTGAGAATCGAGTGAGAAATTAGGGTTAGAAGGTTGACGGTCACGGGTGCACACCGGTCGTAGACGATGACCGAGAGCCGTTGGATCGCGCGTGTATCGAGCGGACGGTTCGAATTGCGCGGACCGGGGAATGATACGTGAACCGCGGGTCCCGGGACGGCCGACTCGGATGGCGGCGCCCAATCATAGCGCGACACGTACCCCTTCGGAGCTGCCGAGGTTGACACGGCGCCGCGTGGATAAGTAGGAAATTAGGGATTTTTCTGATTTATTTAAATACCATAACTTTAAAAATCCATATCTTTGTGTAGAAAAATCACAAAAATAAAATAAAAATACCCTCTTGCTCAGTGAACAGAGGAGAATAATGTGGAAAAGAAATTAATTAATTTTATCTAGTATTTTATTTTTAATTAATTATTTACTCCCTGCATTATTTTAATTCTCCATGCATTCATACAATTCACCATGGCATGAGACCATAGGGCTTTTTAAGCCTCTGAACTTGGGAACATTCCCTGAATTTTCCAAGGTCAGAGGCCATCTCTGTGAAAAATTATTGATTTTTCAAATGCATGTTGCTGTTTTGAGTATTTTAATTCCAAAAATTAGCATGTTGTGAAATAAATTCTAGGAAAATTTGGTGATGTTCCTTATGACTCGAGAGAACCCTAGAAAAAATAGGACTTGAGTTAATTCACTTAAGATAACCCTAATTGGCTTAAACATCCAAAATAGACCCCTAATTAATTAGAGCTAACCATACATCAAATTGACTTGAAATCAATTCTCCACTAACCTTTAGGATCGGAGGAACCCACCATAAAAATTTTAAGTCAATTGGACTTGGTTAGCCCTACTAAATGGGTTGATTAAACCATTTAGTCATTTTAAACTTTAAAAATTCATAACTTTCAAAATACCTTTCAAAAATTCAGCAAATTGGTTTTGGAGCCTCTCTGATATCAGGGGAATTTAAGAAAATTAAAATTTCAATTTTCTAAAAAAGTTGATTTTTCATCATTATTTTAATATTTTAATAATTAAAAATAATAAAAATCACAAAAATAATAAAATTCACCAAAATGTCATATTTTGAAATATAATCACTTAGGAACAAACCTCATATTTTTCTTAGGTCTATTTAATGAGATATTAAATTTTAAAGCCCTAGGGTAATTTTAAAATTAAGAAAAATGTATTTTCTAGCATTTTCACTAAAATAATTATAATAAATCAAAGAAAAATCATAAAATTGTAAAATTTGGTTCTCTAGAATCCTTGATATCAGAGAGAATTTTAAAAATTATGAAATTCATTTTTCAACTTATATTCTATTTTTAAATTAATTAATACTCCAGAGCTTAAAATAATTCTAATAAATAAAATATAATTCAAAAAATCACAAAAATTGGTCCAAGTGGTCCTCTGGTCATTAGGAATGTCCCATAATTTTCGTAAGGACAGAAACTTTCCCTTGGTCATATTATTAAATTTTCCTTGGAAGTCCTTATTTTCCACCAAAAATAATTACATAAATAAATTAAATATATAAAAATCACATTTTCTCCTCTAATGTCTTTATTGACATATGAGTGAGGTCACATAAAAATTTCAAATTCATTTGAGCTCAATTTAGTGAGTTATGAAATTATTAGGCTTGAAGGGCAAAATGGTAATTGAAATCTTAACCCTTTAATTAAGACCTTAGGCTTAATGAAATTAATAGGTAAAATATTTGATTTTAATTTGATTTGGATGATTGAAATTTAGATAATTAAAGGGTAGAAACCTACTAAACAATTTAAAATAATTGAAATAAACCTTAATTAAATAATTAGTTAAATTTGGAAGAATAATAAAATTGGAATTATTAAAACGAGGGATATTATTAGGAAGAGATTTGTTCTTTAATTTAAAAATCCCTAAATTAATCATCCCAATAATATTTAATTCCTAATTAAAATGATAATCCAAGTTTAAGATTTAAAATGCTAAAAGGCTTAATCATTAAATTAAATTAAAGTTAAATTATTTAAAACAAATCCCTTTAAAATTAAAAATTAAATTAAAAATTAAAAATTAAATTAAACTAAATTAAATTAAATTAAATTAAATTAAATTAAATTATATTAAATTATATTATATTAAATTAAATTAAATTAAATTAAATTAAATTAAATTAAATTAAATTAAATTAAATTAAATTAAATTAAATTAAATTAAATTAAATTAAATTATATTATATTAAATTAAATTAAATTAAATTAAATTAAATTAAATTAAATTAAATTAAATTATATTATATTAAATTAAATTAAATTAAATTAAATTAAATTAAATTAAATTAAATTAAATTAAAACTAAATTAAATTAAATTAAATTAAATTAAATTAAATTAAGCTAAATCATATTACATCAAAATCAACTTAAGTTAAATTAAATTAAATTAAACCACATTAAATTAAATTAAGTTAAATTAAATTAAATTAAATTAAATATAAAGACATGAAGAATTCAAAAATAAATCTAAAATAACTTGAACACTATTCCAAACTTAAATCATTAATTTGAACTTAAATTTGAATCACAAATCATTAAATATCATTTTGCCCTTAGGAGCTTTTACTATTATAACTCCTAAATGGAGTATCAAGTGAAATGACACTTCACTCATAAGGATATTCAAACATCCTAATTCACTGAGCAAGAAATAAAACTTAACTCAAACACCCTGGATGATTAATTCACTCGAACAATAGAATTCATTTGGACTTAGGACAATTCCGAAATATTGAAAAGATGTTTAAGATTCGTCTTAAACACTTCCTCAATATGATGGAATGTCCTTAAGAACAAATTGAGCTTAGTTGTTCTTTGGTGAAAAAAATCATCCTTAAAACCAAAATTGAAGACCTAGACGTCATAGGAATGACTAGCTATAGGATTAGGATTTTGGTAGAAAACCATAACCCTTCCCGTAGTTTTACCTAGAAATTACTTTAAATGCTTAAATATTCTAATCGTGTTTTAAGTGCGAGTTTGGGATGACGGGAAGACCCTCCGAGTACGCTTTTATTTTATTGCAATTTACTTTACTCGCAATTTATTTAATCGCATCGCACTTACCTTTCTTGCATGATAAACAACGATTGCATGAAAACCTACACCTTTAGGACGAAACCAAAGCTGGAACCCATAACTAAATTAAAAGACACTACAAGATAAAATTCATCGCCACAACATTCAAAATATAAAATAACTCAAAATTTAATCACAAACAAAACTACAAAACTACAACTACAACTAAATTAAAACGTCTCATTGAATGATCGGGAATACCTCGGATGATGTAACCCACGTGTTGCTAACGGATTTCCACGGTCTAAATGAAAGTGCGGAACTCATTTAGTTGAGTTTAGCAAATTCATCCGGACTAAGTGAATTCGATGAAAATAACGGTGCGGGATGACGGAACCGTGGGATCTTAATCGATTCGTTTAATCAACTTTAAGATCCGTTTTAATTAAAATATTAAAGACACACGGAAATTAAGACTTTCTCTAAAACCAAACACTTCCCTCATCCCTTGATTTTTCACCTTCTACAACTAAACCTCTGCAACAACAAGGAGCTCGGAGCATGGTGGGCAGCACAGCCATCGTCAACAGCAAAACCTATTTCGACATCAGCAAAACTATTCTTTAGTTTAAACAACAAGCCATAGGATTCGAGGTAGTCCGCCTAGTGCGACATAAATCCTCACCCGTTCTTTTAGGCCTTTGTACGGCCTTGCTCGTGCAATATAAGCCCTAACTCGCTTTAGGATTCCGAGGTTGTCGTCCGATACGATGTAAATCCTCCTACCTTTCGGAGTTATTTGTATAATCAGGTGATTATGTAAATGTAATTCCTATAATTAATTGGCAAGATTGAAACTTAAATAAATTCACTTCCGAAATTCAAAGCCTAACATTAGGATAGTCTGGGAAGTCACCGAAGTTCACTTCGGGTCTGTGACATCCCCTACTTCTCTTCCTTTGGACTCCTAAAATAAAATGTTCCAAATTTGATACGTTCTCTATTGAAATTCCAAAATTCAATCCCTTGAAAACTTAAACTTTGAAATTCTTGAAAGCAGAACGACTGATTATTATCGAGAGTTTTCTTAGGTGATTTCGTCACTTAAGATGTAATTAACTATAGGGGCTTGCCCTTATAGGGAACTTTAAGAACCTGGGTAATATAAACCCCGCTTAATTCATTTATATTAAGCGGGGAACTTGTCGGCTTATAAAATTGGTTCGCAAACCAAACAGATGTCACAAATCTCCTAGTTTATTTAATCGAGCCCCATCATCAAGCAGTGTGTCTATTCTTCGGGATAGACACATGGTTTGTGGTGCGGTGCTCGTTTATATAAACTATTTGGGATTTGAGATCGGTTTGATTTCATATCTTAAAACTTTTAAACTTAAAATTACTTTCAAAATCAAATGTTATCTTTTAAACTATATATATATTTAAATTAAATTTAAAATATGAAAAATCGCCGACAATTTCTATAGGCGACCCCTTTTCAAAACACATAACCTAAAAATATGCCGACAAACCTGAGTTAGGTCTTGTTGATCTGGTGAAGTTAATTTGTGTTAACCTAAATTAGGTTGGTTTGAACTAGTGAAGTTGATTTGTGTTAACTCGAGTTCGGTCAGGTTGACCCGATGAATTGAGTTTGTTTGGGTTATCCCGAGTTAGATTGTGTTGACCTGGTGGATTTGATTTAGGTGAACTCGAGTTAGATCGGTTGACCCGGTTAAGTTGATTTGGGTCTAAGTTTATGTTGAACTAAGCTCAGGCTAGGTTGGACTTAGGCTAGGTCTGGGTTGGCCTAGATCTAGAGAAGCATCAAGTTGAACTAAGTCTAAGTTAGGCTAGACTTAGGATGGTTCAAATTTAAGTCTAATGTAGGTTAAACTTAAAGGATGATTGATGTTTAGGTCTAAGTTAAGTTAGACCTAGGGTTGGTTAATATTTTAGGTCTAATGTGAGTTAGACCTTAAGGGATTCCATGTATGATTTAGGTTCAATTTAGGTTAGACCTGAAGGTAGTTGAAGCTTGGTCCAAGTTAAGTTTGACCTAGAGTTTTTGTTTAGTTCTAATGTCGGTTAGACTTAAAATGGGATTAGGATGTGGATTAGACATAAATGTTTAGGTTCCTAAAAGTTAGGGTTTAGGTCTAATGTTGGTTAAATCTAGGGTTTAGGCTAGGTCAAATGTGAATTAAACCTAAAGTAGTTTGGGCTAGGTCAAAGTTAGGTTAGACCTAGAGGGTAGGTCTAGATAGGGTTAGACCTAAAGGTAGGCTTAGGTATAATTTGGGTCAGACCGAAAGGTTTAGTTTAGGTCTAATTTGAGTTAGACCTAAAGGTTTAGGTTAGGTCTAATGTGTATAGACCTATAGGTTAAGTTTATGGTTTAGGTCTAATTTAGGATAGACCTAAGAGGTTTAGATTGTGGTTAGGTTTAATTTGGGTTAGACCTAAAAGGTTTGGGTTGATTTAAGTCTAACTTACGTTATAGCTAAATGGTTTGAGGTTTATGTCTAATTTGGGTCACAACTGAAAAGTTTTGATTGTGATTAGGTCTAATTTGGGTTATAACTAAAAGGTTTAGGTTGGTTTAGGTCTAATTTATGCTAGACCTAAAGGGTTTGGGGTTTAGGTCTTATTTGGGTGAGGCCTAAAAGGTTTGGATTGGTTTAGATTTAATTTGGGTTAGATTGAGATCAAAACCAAGTCGAACATGAGCTAGGTCAAATCTGATTAGGGCTCAGACTTGACCTCAATTAGATTGGGTTCAATTGTGAATCCACTTGGGTTGGGTCTAATTTAGGCTAGACCTAAACCAAATTCAAGCTCAAACCCTAGGCCATTATGGGTATGTAATGGTTGGAAGGATAGCCATGTTTTTAATCCCTTAAGATCCCTATTGGGTTAGGCCCCTAGGGTTGGCTTAATGTTCTAAATTATGTTTGGGGACAATTTGAGCCAAAATGTAAAATTTTAATTTTACATTTTTACCCCTAGCTTTCTAATTTTAATTTTAGGGTATTTAAGGGTGGAAATCATCATTTTAGGGCTTAATTTCACTGCCCTAATTTTTCTAGTCAATTTTCATTTTTATTTTCAATTTTATGATTATTTATATTTTTTTTACAATAATTATAAATTTGGTAGAAAATTAGTCGTTTTGATGTTATGGAAGTTCTTTGAGCTTGAAAAAAGCAGGAAATTTTTTAAGAGTGGAGAGAAGAATCCTTTAAATTTTCACGTTTTTTTGAACTTTTATTTAAATTTTAATAATTAAATTACTCCATAGAGTATTTATATAATTAAAAATTAAATATAATTTAATTAATTTCAATTTTGTTTTCATTATTTTCTGCTCCATTCACTGAGTCCAGAGATATTTTTATTTTATTTTTGTGATTTTTCTTTCCAAAGTTATTAATTTTAAAAGTTGTATTTAATTTTTTTGGTTATAAATAATTCGTAAAACCCAAATTATTTACTTCTCCGAGCTAATGTTGACTCGAACATCAGAGTCGTCGAATGGCCATCGGGCTCTCCGTGGTTGGAATAAAGATGAATAAAGATAGATTTGTATATGAAGAGCTTGAGGAAGATAATTATATGTAACAAATTGATGGTTATAGAAAAATAAGATTATATTTACCTATTAAAGAAACCTTTTTAGGGTTTGAAATACTCTCATAGGAAATATTATAAAAATTGACTCATTTATCATTAATGTTTGTATGTATGTATGCATATACATACATGCATGCATGCATGCATGCGCGTGCGCACACACATATATATCTAAAGAATAAAAATACGGAGAGAAGTTAAGCACCATAAAGATTTGCGGAGCTTGATTTGACTGCTTTATTCCTTATATGTACTTGAAAGTATTAACTGTGGTGAAGAATCCTTTATTTATAAGGAAATGCTTAATGCAAAAATATTAGTAAATGAATGACTTCTATTTAAGAAGAGATATAATCCTTACACAAGAACAATAGTTAGAATTTTAATGAAGTTGCGCCGAGGTGAGAAATTTGTTTACTATAAATGGGTGTTTAAAAGCAAAAAAAATTATACCAAAATTTGAAGATGCTACATACGAGACTAGATTAGTTGCGAAGTAGTTCAAATTTCACATGTAGACTTTATAGATGTATTCTATATGGTAGTCAAGTATTTCTCAATTTGAGTTTTATTTGGTACTATGGCTAATCATGATATTGAGTTTGAGAAATTGGAATAAAGATAGATTTTTATATGAAGAGCTTGAGGAAGATAATTATATGTAACAAATTGATGGTTATAGAAAAAGAAGAATATGTCTACATATTAAAGAAATCTCTTTAGGGTTTGAAATACTCTCATAGGAAATATTATATTTGACTCTTTTATCATTACTCATCGGTTTAAAAAGAGTAGTTATGATAATTGTTTTTGTTTTAAGTGGAATAAAGAGTGGTCCTTTGTTTATTTTCTCTTCTATGTTGATTATATATCGATAGATTTAAGAAATAAAGGAGAAATCAATAAGTTGAAGGCTTAATTGAGATGTTAGTATGAGATTAAAGATTTGAGAGCCACAAAGAAGATTTATGGCATGTAGATTCCGGGAGAGAGAATTATAAAAATTATATTTAAGTAAAAAAAATGATACATGGAGAAAGTTATACATATTTTAAAATATATAGAATGACAAAGTTTAGTATTTCATTAGCTAAACATTTCTAATTTTTATTAACTCTATGTTTATGATAAGATGTGATATTGAGTAAATATCTCGAGTTTTATATTTCATCGTACTACACATTCTAGCTCATGATGAGAGCCGCGTACGTATGCCTATAATTCGAGAGCCCCGCATCATGGTGGGATCGAAATTCCGACTCGAGAGGACTTACAGTGACCCCGCCACCAATGAACCAAAGCATGCGGCATATATATATATATATATATATATATATATATATATATATATATATATATATATATATATATATATATATATATGAGAGATATAAATAAAGTTATCGTCTGTGTTGCTTCGACATTTGTGAAAGATCTTAGAAGATCATATACAGGATATCAGTTTGTTATATATAGCTAGATGATCAGCTAGAATATCACTATATAGACGACAGTGATATTGTTTACAATTAAAATTGAGTACATGATAATTACTGAAGTTTAAAAAGAAGTTCTCGGATTAAAATGTTTGTTTGGAGAGCTTATCAAATATTTGATGATTATCACAATGATATGTGATAGTCAAAGTGTTATTTTTTTCACTTAAAATAAAATATTTTATGAGAGAGCTAAGCACACCGATATTCATTATCTCTTGATTCAAGAACTTATTGCTTGCATTGATTTTCTTGTGGACAAGATTAGTACCTATGATAATCCTGCTGATTTGATTATTAAAACATTCCCAATTGTCAAGTACGAGTGTTGCTTAGACTTTGTAGATATTCGTTGTTAATTCTTAGAAATTTTTATAAAAAATGTGGATAATGATTCTTAAAAATTAAAGATTTATTCTTTATTTTTATAAGAATTCAAGTCAAAATGGAGATCATTTCAGAAAACTATGAGCATGCAAATTGAAGTTAGCTACCTTTGGATTAACGTTATGATGACCTTTAGATTGCAATTCGCATGCTCCTGCTTTATTGATTGATGTTGTGTAATTTTCTTATAAGAAGTACTGCAAAAGTCTATAAACATATCATTTCTTTATATAAAGAATAAACCCTTTTATTTATCTCAGCTTTAAGTTAGCTGACACTTTCTACTCTTAAGTTTTTCTTCTGATTTAGTGAACTCATCTCTTCATGATTTTTACCGTATTGGATTTTTCACATAGATTCTATATGTTCTTTTATTTATTTATTTATTTCATTATTCATTAGATCAATTTTTTAACGAATATTATTTATCAAAATTTTTTTAGTAAAATGTTGTGATGTTATTTTAATTACTTTCCAATTGCAAGATTTTTGGAGAAAGAACAATAAAAATTATGATTGGAGAGTAACTAAAACATAGACGTCCTGTAAAAGTGATAGGAAATCTGTTCAGTTCTGATCTAATAGGTTTACTTTCCTCCTGACTAGTTCATACTTGTTTTTGTCGTGATTAGCTTCTGGATCTGTGGCATCTTATATTAAGGTCTCTAACGTTAAAAAATAGATCCTCATATTCCCCTTCGCCTTATTACCATTTTATATATGATCTATATATCTGGATAGAATGTGACCACAGATTGAATGGTAATAGAAGCTCCTACAGCTCCAATATAAGGCATGAGAAAAAAATATTACGTATGAATTTTGTGGTATTGTGATGAAATTATGGTAATATTCGACACAATATCACTATAATAACAACACAACCAGATACACAGACTGCAGTTTCAAATGTTCTGTAAGATTGGCCGTTGCTTCAGGTATGTCTGTTGATCAGCTATTGAGCTATTTTTTATCCGATCCTCTCGTTTTTGTCTCCTCTCACACACTAGAGCATTTGGTTTTCCCTCTGCTTCTTTTAGCAGATCTTGATTACTGCTCATTTTTGGATTTCGCTTACTCCTTTTTCTGAAAATTTATTGTTTCCGGACAGTGAGATTTAAGAAACAATTACTCTGTAGATCCTGGATGTCTCATGGACCATTTGCTTCTACATTTCTGGTCGCTGGTTTATTACTCTGTATTCGATGGGGGATGACTCCATGTTCAGCCAAGGCTATGTGGCTATGTGGCTACAGTTTATATCGTGCTTTTTGGATTTAGGAGAATGTAAATTCACCCAGTATTTAAGTACATAAATGTCACAAAAGTCTCATATATATATATATATATATATATATATATATATATATATATATATATATATATATATATATAGTAGAAGATTTACATACATATCATTCATTTCTATTATTTACATGCCTAACTCTTAAACTTTAATTTTTTGCATACTTACCACCTTAGTACTTTATCTACGCATGAAAATATATATTTTACATTTTTTAAATTAAGATAGTGACTTTTGTTATGTGGTTTGAAAGGTTTGGGTTATAAAATTCTTAAAAGTAAAGTTTAAATATTAGAAATGTAAATACATAGTGTAAACGCCCCAAAAGATCTGTGTGTAAATCCTTTTTTTTTTGCGCATGAAATCTCCAGGCTTTAGGGTATGTTTGGGGCAGCTGCAGCTTATTGAATAATATGCTGATAAGCTGATTAAAAATAATCTACTGATAAGTTAGGTGCGGTAGTTATTACAAATTTTTATTTTTTTGAAAAAGCCAGACCGCAGACAAAAAGCTCCCAAACGTTGTTTTCAGCTTTTCAAAAACGCATAAGCTGCCAAAACGTGGTTTACCCAAACAGGTCAGGTGTGTTTTCAAAACGCTACCGTACCAAATAAGCTACCCCAAACGGATCCTTAGTCCAACGTAGCGTTGGAGTTTGAATAGAATGCCAACCGAGAAGTTGTTGGATGATGTAGGCTACTTGTTGATTTGTTAGTTTATAATTTAAATTTTATTATTATTTATAGTTCTTTGAAAAAATAAATTATTCTTATTTATTAAAATTTTAAAAATCATTATTTATCTATGATTCATGCTTGAAGATTCGTGGTGGTAGCGATAATAGATTATCGCCTTGGCGTTGCTTGAGAATTCAATGAAAGAAAAACAATTAGTAGAGACACCTGATGTTTTTACATGGAAAACTCGGAAATGGAAAAATCACGTGGACTGGCCTAGCTGAAAAGATTCACTGTAAACTAGAGATTACAAGTACAATCACTTGTCCCAAAAACAGTAAAACATTATAAAGTCTCCTAAGTTACAACGTTGATGTGCGGATAAATTTGTTGTAAGAAACAATCAGCGATCAATAACAATTACTAGCAGTCGAAAAGTAGTGGTCAATGATGGTCGACAGTAGTTGACGGTGATAGGAGTGATGCTAAATTTTAGCTCATTCTCAAAGCTTTAAGCTCTTTCTCATGCTTCAAGCTCTCTCCTCCCCTCATGAGAGAGGTCATACTTTATTTATAGAGTCCATGGTGCAATTAATCTAAGAATATTACCCATTGTGATCAGACGATCAAAGAGCTTCTCCAACCAGATAATGTTTGATGGCATTTGAATGTGCTAATGATATCAGAATTGAGTTACCTTGAGCTCGCTGGATTAATCTTGTTGAGACGGTTGATTCAATTATAGATTTGCTAGATTCAATACTCATTTGACCTTCCAAATATGTCCAGAAACTTCAAAGAGTTATTCAATAACTTTATATGAGATTGACTTGACTCGGATTGGACCAATTTTGGTATCATTGGGTCCATCTCATCAATCGGTCGGTTGATTGTAAGTTCATTGAAATCGATCTAGATCGACTCCTAATTGAAATTTGAATATTTATTGATAAAAAGTTACATTGAGATTTGTGTTATGCATTAAAATCTATGTCAAATGAGAAATATCTGTTGAAAGTGTATCACTTGCTTTTATTTTTGGATGAGCTCAATTTTGTCGTCCGAAAATATTAAAAATCCAGACACTTCTATCTTCATTTGAAAATAAATATATGTATATGTTAGATTACTGTTTATGTGTAATATAATAAACATATATATAATTAAAAGTGAACCTTGGCTTAGTGGTTACGATTGATTCTCTGCGCTGATTCGAATATATTCTTTGGCTAAGATAAAGAAAATTTTCTTTTTCATTTTTCGTAGCCAAAATTAAGAACATCCGGCTGGTAGGCTAGAAGAACGTTGGCGGGATTGCGGGAAGGCGAAGCGCACGGGATATTAGAAATTTGGAACGTGAAACAACAAATTTTGGATTTTTTTTAATATATATATATATATATATGTATGTATATATATATATATATATATATGTATGTATATATATATATGTATGTATATATATATATATGTATGTATATATATATATATATATATATATATATATATATGTATGTGTATATATATATATGTATGTGTATATATATATATATATGTATGTATATATATATGTATGTATATATATAAAGGTGGTTTGAAAAGTAATTTAAAGTATATTTAACTTGTTATAATTAAAGAAGAGAATAGGAAGAATTTTTTCTTCTTTAATATCTGAAACATTTATTATTATTTATTTATTTAAATGGATTGCATTATTTTTTTTTTATGAATTTTTAATAAAGAATGTGGAATGCCATAAGAGGAAAGCTGGAAGACAAAAAAGTGGATGACGGAAGGACAAGAGAGAATACAAATTTTAATTTTTTTAATTATTATTTTAATTAATTTTGTCATCAATATGAGAGATTTTTGAGCCTATAAAATATGTAAGAAGTAGTGGGTGGAAGTGGAGTCTCCGACTCTGCCTAGCAGGTGATCCAAGATTTCATAGAAGAAGAAAGTCGTCTCGGTTCTGTGTAGCAGACGATCAACGAGATCTACTTTCTTGAAGAAAGTGCTGAGGAATGTCGTCCTCGAAGTGTGTAGCAAAAGATTAATGAGATCTTCTTTCACGCCACCGAGATTATCCTGATCCCTGCTCATGTGACTCTGGATTTTCTTGTTTGTTGACTGCTTCCAATGGAGATGAATGATAAAATGCTGTAATTTTTCCATTATGTTGAGAGAGAGATTGCCATACTTCTGTCATGTAGATATCTGAAAACCCCCTGAAGATCAGCAAAAGTAATGAAATTTCAGGGAGACGGTGTTGACTCTACTCGAATATGAGCTGATTTATTATAGGCCTTTAATTGTATGATGTGGCATTTGTACATGATGATGATGTGTCCATCTGTACGTTCTTGTAAGGCTCATACCTTATGAGGTTATGCCCTCTTAGGCATGTATCTTCTGAGACTTGTGTCTTCTTAGGCTGAAGCCTTACAAGTGCTTGACATGAACTGATGTCTTCTGAGGCTCGTAGACTTCTTAGACTTTTAGCCTTATAACGTCATTGATGTACATGTGTCTTCTGAGGCTTGTAGCCTTCTGAGATATGTGATGTATCTGTGCCTTATGAGGCTTGTAGCCTTCTGAGAGTATCTGTACTTTCTGATACTTGTAGCATTCTGAGGTCCTTTAGTGGAGACTCTGTCAACCACTTGCTCTTTTAGAGTCTTTCTAGTCAGGTCTCTGTCCACTATTAGCTTCCTATCGACGCATGCCTCTTTTGCTCGTCCTCCAGTGGCATTGTAGCTTTTTATCAAGTTTTACCTCTTTTTGCTCGACATCCTGGGGTACCATATCTTCCCATCGATTCTTGCCTCTTAGGTTCGACTTAAAGGAATACCGTAACTACTTGTCGAGTGTTTTCTCTTAAGCTCGACTTCCAGGGACATAATAGCTTTCGATCAAGACTTGCCTCTTGGGCTTGACTTCCAGGGGTACCGTATCTTCCCATCGAGTTTTGCCACTTGGGTTTGACTTCTAAGAGTATTGGCGGAGACCTTCTCTGTCACTACAAATGTTCAACTTTTCTCAGATTTTTAGTCAAAATGCGTCTTTTTGATGATTACAACCTATGTTGGAGCAGAGTTGAAAGGAGATTCCACTAAGGGTGTGAGACTCATCCAGGGTTATATAGCTGGAGATATTATATGAAATTAATACGTAACAGATAAAATCATATGAAATCCACTGAGGATGGTTGACCTATTCTAGATTGTTGGTCGAAGCTTTTGCTTGATGACCGTAAAGTGTTATGAACGAGGTTGAAGAAAATTCACTAAGGATTTTTGACATATCTGAGACTGTTAGTCGAAGCTTCTGCTTGGAGACTGTAGCCCGTGGTGAAAAAGTTTGAATCGAGTCCCTCTAAGATGGACTCGATTAAGCCCATAATGAGGTGTCAGAGTTGCTTTGCATTTTTTGAGATTAGGGCGTAGGTCGTAATAGACCGTATGTTTTCTTGGAAATATTGTTTTCCACACAAACTTGTAAAGCAACCCATGTATGAAGCCATAAAGAGATCAGCTTCTTAATTTGGTTGAAAAGGAACTCTATTACGGTGAGGGGCCGCCCCCAGTCTAGGAGCAGTTCTCAAAAACTTATTGTCCGAATGAAATGTGGATTACTACCTTACCACAGTGATGTTCGAGTCGTTAACATAAATTACCTTTCAAGATTGCAGTGGAGGTTGCACCTCAACCTAGAAAAGTTGTGAAAGACTGTGTTTGAATATAATGCAAAAAGACAATTCCACTAAAATTGTGCTTGAGACGTTGACATGAATAAATTTTCAAGACTATAGTGTAGGTTGCTTCCCACATCGAAGAATGCTCCAGAGATAATCTTCAAGTTGCAAAGGAGGTTCCTTCGCCAGTTGGATGATGTACATCATTGGGAAATAAAGTAGGGGCTCGACATCTCTGAGTTAAAGACAATGCCGAACGGTGCTTCGTTTCCCACAAACAGCGCAAAACTGATTCATGCTAGAAGATTCATGGGGGTAGAGTAATGAATTATCGTCTTAGCATTGTACAAGAATTCAACAAACACTCAAATGAAATAAAACAACCAGTAGAGCACGAGAAGTTTTTACGTGAAAAATCTGGAAAGGGAAAAACCACGAGGCCTGGTCGAGCTAAAGAGATCCGCTATAAACAGAAGATTACAAGTACAAATCCTTGTCCCACAGACAAGAAAGAGTTACAAAGTCTCCCAAGTTACAACGACGATGTGCAAATAAATTTGTTACAAGGAACGAGCAATGATTGATAGTTATCAGTGGCTAATGGTAGGTGGTGGTTGACGTTGGTCGATGACGGTCGGTGATGGTCGACTGCTGTCGGCAGTGGTTGACGACCGTCGGTGGTGGTCGACGGCGGTCGGCGGTGGTAGGAGTGATGCTAGACTTCAGTTCCTTCTCAAAGCTTCATGTTCTTCCTCAGGCCTCAAGCTCTATTCTCTTATCATGAGAGGGATCGAGCTGTATTTATAGTCCTGTGTGCGATTAATGGAGGAATGTGAACCACTTTGATCGGATGGTCTAGATAGGTTCATTTTTATCAGATAGTGTTTGATGGACATTTGAGTGTTTTAAAAATGTCAGAATTGAATAATCTTGTGCTCGCTGGATTTATTTGTCTTATCGAGACGCTCGATTCGACATTCTTTTGACCTTATAAATGTATCCGAAAAACTTCTAAGAACGATTTAATGACTTGATCTAAGCTTAATTTGACTCAAATTGGACCAATTTTGGCATCATTGAGTCCATCTCGTCAAGCTGGTCAATTTGACTGTTTGTTTGCTGAAATCGGAGCTCTGGATGACTTCTAATTGAAATTGGAAGCTTCATTCAAAAAAAAAGTTATCTGGAGATCTGTATCGAATGAGGAAATTTGTTGAATGTGTGACAATCTATATTCTTAAAAAACAATTAATAAGCAAAATTCTAATGCCATCAAAATTTTAATATTAAATATACAAATACATATGAATTGTTGTGTGATATATATTTTAATTTATTATTAATTTATAAAAGTGCTTGCATGTCTACATAATAATAGAATGATTTTATTTCAAAAAATACAATAAAAACTAAGAGATAAATAAAATTTTAATTAAATGAAATCTTAAAATATTTTCGTGTGCATTTCCAAATGAAGACTTAACTCCATTGATGTACCGAAAATCCAATGCACCGAAAAAATAAATAAAGCCTTGAAGATAAAAGGCTCATGCTCTCTTCCATTTTTGGCTAAACCCAAGAAACCTTCATTTTGTGTAAACATTAAATTTTATGCCTTAACTACTCTTAATTTGATAACATTAATGTTAAGGAGCACCGACATGTCTACTAAGAAGAAAAAAGTTGTTTTTTAAGGAATCTTGAATACACTTCCTGCTTCTTAAAGTGCCATTGGGAGGTGCTGATTAAAATTATTTTGTTCGGCAGAGAATCTACAATTTTTTCTTTTATAAATAAAATTGTTGTTTTATTGTCTGTCTTTATTCAAGATGTTTCATTTATGAATATTTTAAAATTTTTAATCGCTTTCTTTATAGCTAATAATTATTTTTCATTAACATGATAATTTTTTCATGTAATTGATCACAGAAAAATACATTAAGAAATTCATATCTATTTTTGATGAAATTGCACTTTAAAGAAAGGTATTTTCTTTATTTTACTGCAGGAATGAAGATTTATAAGTGATGAAAGCAAAAAACATGAAATGGAGCGAATTTGGATCAAAAAGGAAGAAATTCATGCAAAATGAACTAAGTCGCCGACGGCGAGATCGAGGCCGCCGACGGCGAGATCACGAGGAGAATTTCTGAAGGAATTATAACTATATCGCCGACTGCGAGCCCGAGCCCACCGACAGCGAGATCGCGCAGTTTGAAGACCTTCTAGAAGCCCCACTGACGGCGAGGTCGTTTCCCGCCGACGGCGAGACAGTTCAAAATGCATATACATTGAACCTGGACGCTTTTTGAAGAGGTGTTTAAGCATCCCTTGGACCTTTGCCTACCTCTATAAATAGAGGATGAATTTTAGTCTTTTGGTGTGTGTCTTTTGTGTGTCTTTTGTGTGTCATTTGAGTGTGTCTCTGAAGTCTTAAGTGAGTTTATTTAGAGAGTCTTAGTGAATCTTTAGTGAGTTAGAAGTATGCTGTACTAGAAGGAAAAGTCGAAAGAACTTGAGAGTACGCATGGGAGGAAATTAAGATAAGTATCTTTGTTTATTGTTGTTAACTTTAAATGAAATCCATGCTTTATTTTATTCCTATGCATTTTGAGTAGTTTTCTTAGTCTTTCTCCTTATTTATGAAAATTATGCGAATTGATGAAATTAAATAGAAGTAACTAATGTATTAAAATAATTGTGATAATTTTTACTTAGAACTTAATTTACTTTCAATCTAGCCAATTGATGTGTTAAAATATGTTGAAGTATCAACTATAGTAAAAATTACATCCAATATTCAGGGAAGTCAAAAGCCTTGGAAGGAGGGTGTAAATAAATAGGGAAATATTATTTATTGGACGTAGAATTGGACACTTTAGTGTGACAGACTAAAATATTCAATTTGGTCTTATTATTTGAGAGCTGAAGTGTAGATGTTAGCCCTCAGGTGAGGGGAACGTGGGAGCTCTGAAGTGGCAGCAGGTATCCTCCCAGCCTAGCCGCAGATTCAATAATCAAACATAGGATTAATCAATGTTCTTTGCACCTAGACCAAAGGGTAAAGAATAGGAATGCTCCTATTTGTCACAATACAATTCAAGAATTCTATTTAGATTCATCATTCACTTAATTTTCTAAAAACAAGGAGAATGATACTTTTTCGAATTATTTAAATCAACTTTATTTCAAGCATTAGTTTACATTAGTTGCTGTAGTTACTTTAAATTTCATTTACTTATATTAGTAAGTAATTCCTTTAAATTTTAGCTGATACAATTCTGTTAAAAACTTCCCTGTGGGATCGATAACCAGGACTCCACTAGAGCCCTGTATTACTTGATACGATACGTATACTTGCGTAGAATCCACATTAAACATTCAATCATAAAATCAAATATATATCTTAAATCGGGATCAAGTTTTTGGTGCCGTTGCTATTAACATAATTTGCAAACATATAAAAAGTGGGTCAAGTTTTTGGCGCCGTTGGCGGGGAACGTAAAGAAATTATTTATTAGAGTAACAGACTATTTTAAAATTTATTTGGCAAAAATTGTATGCGAAAATTTGTAAAAGAAAATTTAATACCTTTCGATTCAGAATTAGAGCGTACAATTAAAAGAATTAGAAAACAAAAAAGAGAAATTATAAATTTAACACAAATGACAAATATTCACGAAAATGAAAATATCAATCAACGAGAGACCATTACGAGATTATGCCGATCCTACATTAGATGAAATTCATTTAACTATTCAAAATCCTTATGTAGTTGCTAATTCATTTGAACTTAAACACAGCAATTATCCAAATGGTACAAAATAATCAATTTAGTGGTTCACCTATCGAAGATCCTAATTTACATCTTGCTAGTTTTTAGAACTATGTGCTACTTTTAAATATGAAGGAGTATCTAACGATGCTTATTAGACTTAGACTTTTTCCTTTTTCTTTAAGGGATAAAGCTAAAATGTGGTTAAATTCATTAGCACCTGGATCTATTAAAACTTGGGGAGAGTTATCACAAAAATTTATATCCAAATATTTTCCACCATCCAAAACTGCTAAGCTTAGAAATGATATAACTTCTTTTACTCAGTTTGATGGAGAATCAATATATGAAGCTTGGGAGAGATTTAAGAACTTCTTAGGAAATGCCCAGATCATGCGTTACCAGATTGGTTAATTATTCAAACTTTCTATAATGGATTAGTAGGATCTCTAAGATCAATCATCGATGCTGCTGCTGGAGGATCATTAATGTCAAAACCATTTGATGAAGCTTATGCACTAATCGAAGAAATGACAACCAATAATTTTCAATGGCCTTGTTGATAGAATGAATCCGAAAAAGATAGCTAGTATTCATGAAAATGATGCAATATCTATGTTAGCTTCGCAAATCGCTGCTGTATCTAAAAAATTAGATCATTTTGGAATGAATTACTCTCCAACTATATTAGAAGAAAATTCATCTGGACAACTTATAGAATCCCAATCTCAATATGAAACTATAAATGTAATTAATAACAGACCCAATAATCCTTATGCGAATTATTATAATCCTGGATGGAAAAATCATCCTAATTTTAATTGGAATAATAACACAACTAATCAACCATGGATGAATAACATAACACAACCATTAGGAAATCCCTCTAATCAAGGAAATTCAAATTATAAACCTAATTATCCACCTAGATTTAATAATAATAACCCACAATTTAAAGATAAGAAATTATCTATAGAAGAATTAATATTAAATATGGGTCAACATTTACAAAGTCAAGGAAATCAATTACAAAATACAAGGAAACCAATTACAAAATCAAGAAACAGCTATTAAAAATATTGAAACTCAACTTGGACATATCGCTACTGCACTTAATAATAGAATACCTGGAACATTTCCTAGTAATGTAGAAATAAATCCCAAAGATAAGGGAAATGAACAAATTAAAGCGATACAATTACGAAGTGGAAAAGAATTAGAACCTCGAATTCAAAAAGAACTTGAAAGTCAAAAAGAGGAAGTGGAAATTGAAAAGGAAAAGAATCAACAAGATCCAAACTTAGAAAATCCTTTAATACCAATGAAAATTTACGTTGAAAAACCTCCACCACCATTTCCTCAACGACTAATTCAGCATAAACAAGATAAACAATTTGCTAAATTCCTTGAAATTCTAAAGAAATTAACAACAAATATTCCTTTCGTAGAAGCTTTAGAATAGATGCCAAACTATGTAAAATTTATGAAAGATATTTTAAATAAAAAAAGAAAATTTACCGATAATGAAATGGTCGCACTTAGTGAAGAGTGTAGTGTTATTATTCAGAAAAAGCTTCCTGAAAAATTAAAAGATCCTGGTAGTTTCACTATACCCTGCGCTATTGGAGAAAAATTCTATGGAAAAGCTTTGTGTGATTTAGGAGCAAGCATCAATCTAATGCCTCTATCAATTTTTAAAAGATTAGGATTGGGAGAAATTTCACCTACTTCAGTAACTCTTCAGTTAGGCGATCGTTACGTTACATATCCTAAGGGAGTTATTGAAGATGTATTAGTAAAAGTGGATAAATTTATCTTCCATGTAGATTTTATTGTTTTAGATATGGAAGAAGATAAAGAAATTCCTATCATTTTAGGAAGACCATTTTTAGCCACTAGAAAAGCTATGATTGATGTTCAGAAAGGAGAATTAACTATGAGAGTAAATGACCAAAAAGTAAGTTTTAATATTGCTAAATCAATGAAATATCCTGCGTTAGAAAAAAATGATGAGTGTTTTCGAATGAAAGTACTCGATCATTTACAAAGAGAACATTTTAAGGAATATTATGAAGAAAAATTAGAAAAAGAAAATACTGAATTAAATGAAAAAGCCGATATAAATGAAAAACTAGATTATATCCAAGAGAAATTTGAATTTTTGGATAACACTGAAAACTTTGAAAAAAATATAGTTCCATCGATTATTAAACCTCCTGAACTTGAGTTAAAAATGTTACCTAATCATTTGAAATATGCTTATTTAGGTAATTCTACAACTCTACCAGTTATTATTTCATCTGAATTAAATGAATCTCAAGAACAAAAACTTTTAGATACATTAAAAAAATATAAGAAAATTTTTTGTTGGACTTTAGCAGATATTAAAGGAATTAGTCCTTCAATCTGTATGCACAAAATTATTTTAGATAATGAACATAAGCCTAAAGCAGATCCGCGAAAGGAGATTAAATCCGATAATGAAAGAAGTAGTTAAAAAGAAAATTTTAAAATGGTTAGATAATGGTATTATATATCCTATTTCTGACAGTGCTTGGGTAAGCCCAATTCACTGTGTACCCAAAAAAGGAGGAGTAACCATAAAAGCTAATGAAAATAATGATCTTATCCCTATAAGACAAGTTTCTTGGATGACGAATATGTATTGATTATAGAAAATTAAACATAGCCACCAGGAAAGATCACTTCCCTTTACCATTTCTAGACCAGATGTTAGATAGATTAGCCGGACATAAATATTTTTGTTTCTTAGATGGATATACCGTTATCATCAAATACAAATTGCTCCTGAGGATCAAGAGAAAACTACATTTACTAGTCCTTATGGAACTTTCGCTTTTCGAAGAATGCCTTTTGGATTATGTAATGCACCCGCAACATTCCGGAGATGTATGATGTCTATATTTAGTAAAGTAATTGATAATGGAATAGAAGTATTTATGGATGATTTCTCCGTATTTGGAACAACATTTGACACATGCTTAAATCATCTTGAAAAAGTATTTGAAGAATGTGAGATAACTAATTTAGTTCTTAATTGGGAGAAATGTCAATTTATGGTTACGAGCGGCATTGTATTAGGGCATAAAATTTCGGAAAAGGGCATGGAAGTAGACCCTGCAAAAATTCAAGTTATAGCTAAATTACCACCTCCAACTACGGTAAAAGGGGTAAGAAGTTTTCTTGGACATGCTGGATTCTACAGATGTTATATTAAAGATTTCTCAAAAATTACTAAACCTCTATGCCAAATTCTTGAAAAGGACAAGAAATTTGAATTTACAATTGAATGCCTAAATGCTTTCGAATTATTAAAAGATAAATTAATTACAGCACCTATAATAGTTTCACCTAATTGGGAGAAACCATTTGAGCTTATGTGTGATGCTAGTGATTATGCTTATAGGAGCGGTTCTTAGGCAAAGATACGATAAGATTTTCAAAGTTATATACTTATGCTTAGTAAAACTCTAAATGATGCTTGAAATAAATTATACGATTCTTCGAAAGAAATTATTAGCAATTGTATATGCTTTTAATAAATTTCGGCATTATCTAATAGGAACTAAATGTATTGTGCATACTGATCACTCTGCTATTAAGTATTTAATGCAAAAGAAAGATTCTAAACCAAGATTAATTAGATGGATATTATTAATGCAAGAATTTGAATTTGAGATCATTAACAAAATGGGAACTGATAATCAAATTGCAAATCATTTATCAAGATTAGAAAATCATGAATTATCTGATATTGATAATGAAATTTTAGACAGTTTTCCTGATGAACAACTTTATAATATAAATGAGTGGAGAATACCTTGGTATGGTGATATAGTAAATTATATTGTAAGTGACATTTTACCACCTATGTTAACTCTACAACAACAGAAAAAATTCATTCATGATACTAAAACATATTTTTGGGATGAACCATACTTATATAAGCAATGTAAGGATTTAATTATTAGAAGATGCGTGCCTTATGAAGAAACTGAACCAATCATTCAAAAATGTCATGATTCTGATTTTGGAGGACATTTTAAGACTGATAAAACTGCATATAAAATTCTACAATCTGGATTTTATTGGCCTACTCTATTTAGAGATGTATACAGATATATAAAAACCTGCGATAAATGCCAAAGAGTAGGAAACATATCGAGAAAAATGAAATGCCTACGAATTTTTATTAGAAGTTGAAATTTTTGATGTTTGGGGATTAGATTTCATGGGACCTTTTATTCCTTCATTTGAAAACTCATATATATTAGTAGTTGTTGATTATGTTTCCAAATGGATCGAAGCACAAGCTTTACCTAGGTGTGATGCTAAAAGTGTTTCAAAATTTTTAATGAAAAATATTTTTACTAGATTTGGAATGCCGAGAGTGATTATCATTGACGGAGGAACTCATTTTAGAAACAAATATATTCACAAACTAGTAGAAAAATATAATATTATGCATAAGATATCAACTGCTTATCATCCACAAACTAGTGGATTAAGCGAAGTTTCTAATCGAGAGATTAATCGTATATTAGAAAAGTACGTAAACCCTAATAGATCGAGCGGTCTATAAGACTAGACATCGCATTATGGGCATACGGGATCGCTTATAAAACTCCGATTGGAATGACTCCTTATAGGCTTATATATGGAAAAACTTGCCACTTACCAGTTGAATTAGAACATAAAGCATATTGGGCGATTAAAGAATTTAATTATAATATGAAAGAAGTCTGGTGAGAAGAGATTGTTACAATTAAATGAATTGGAAGAACTAAGGAATGAATCATATGATAATGATAGAATTTATAAAGAAAGGATGAAATTATGGCATGATCGGAAGATTAATCAGAGAAATTTTGAACCAGGACAAGAAGTTCTACTATCTAATACTAGATTGAAATTATTTCCTGGGAAATTGAAATCTCGATGGTTAGGACCTTTCACCATAACTCAAATATTTTCATATGGAACTATATAAATTGAGGATCCAAAAACAAGACATAGATTTAAGGTAAACGGACATAGATTAAAACCATATTTTGAATGTAGAAGACCAAATTTTAAAGAGGTTTTAATGCTTAGTCAACCTGATTACTAACTGAAATTAGGTCGGGCTGACGCCGTTAAACCAAGCACTTTATGGGAGGCAACCCATAGTAGTCTTTTATTTTTAATTATCTACAAATTAGTGAATCTATATTATTAAAACAAATCTTACTACTCAAATTTTTAATTATAATCATCACAAATTCGAACCTATATGATGAGATCAGAAAATATTCGGACCAAAGCGAAAATGGGCGATTTTTACGAATTTCGCCGACAGCGAGATCGTGTGTCATGACTTAATTCGGTTTTATAACTAGCTCGCCGACGGCGAGGCAGTTGAAATTTTGGTTTCTTAAAGATTTTCGTGCGGTTTTGGACGGATCTAGCCATTTCTTTGTTGGAAATTAACCCAAATCCAATTTTACACCATTTTCTTCCTTAGAAACGACTAGAGAGCAATCCTTTCAATCCGAAATGGCACCCAAATTCTTAGAAACCACAAAATCTGAAGTTTTCAACCAAAGAAAATTCGTCAGTTTGGAGGCGCAGCGTATCTTCAACAAAGGCTTGATGAAGAAAAGACTTATTAAAGAAAGGGGATTTGTCAACAGAGGAGTAGAGAATTCCACTACAAAAATCGAAGAAATGATCGCACAGCGGTATTGGGAGGTATTTTGTTATACGACATCCGCTGTAGTTATTCCAGTAGTTAAAGAGTTTTACTCTAATTTACATGCGATCAACAATGTAAATGTCTACGTCAGAGGAAGATGGGTAACATTTACTCCTTCAAGGGTAAATGAATTGTTTTCTATAGAGAATACCTCTGTTTGTCATTATTCCAACTTTGTGCCTTCAAGATACAATATGAACGAGATCTATAGATACCTGACTGACGAACCTGATGATTGGGAGTTACGCGAAGACGGGTATGTCAATTTTTCTGCATCACTTCTTAACCCTGTCTCGAAGCAACGACATTTCTTTATCTCATCAAAATTATTACCTACTATGAGAGTAAATAAAGTTTCAAAGGAATGCGCTATATTAAACTACTGTATTTAAATTGGACTACCTATCGATGTTGGATTAATAATAGTAAAGTCTGCATTGGGATTGATTGTGCATGGGTCAGTTCATGGACTTGGACACCCATCAACTATATTTGCTTTATGCAGTCAGTACCAAGTTTCTTATGAGGCTTGGGAAAAAGTACTTTTGCCATGGAAACCACTTGATCCTACTGATATGTTTCCAACCTTGGATAACAATGATGAGATTACCATTATTTCTGACAGAGCATCACAGAACAATCCTTTAGCAAGGCCCCTATCGATAAAACTAATTTCATTCTGAAGAAGATTAAAGGATTGGAGAAAGAATTGCAAAATGTGATGAATTCCATCGACAATATCTCTGATATGTTTGATCACATTGACTGGAGGATGAAGGAGCACTTTGATCATACTGGACATTTAGAGGCCAGTTTTATTCATTTACTAAGACAGAAGGGATGGATTAATGAAGAATCTACTGCAGAATTGCCTTTCAGGCCTTTCTATAATTTATTTGTGCACCTGCGTCGCATCGGAAATATCAGAGAAGATGATATTTCAGACACTGAAGAGTAGGAAAGATTTCGATTTTATGTCATATATTGTGTATATATGTGTTAATTTGAATTTAGGTTTTATTATGATTTGAATTTTAATTTGATCATCTCAGATTTGATGAGATTATTTGTAATTGTTATGTCTCAGCATTTAGAGTGTTGTGGTGTGGATTGCGATGCCGAGTTTTATGGATTTGAACATTTAGGTTAAGTATGTGTTAAGTTGTTAGTGTGAAGTTTGTAAGTTTCAAGGATTTCATATATAAAGTTATATTGTTTGTGTTGTGTGAACTTTTTGTGAGTATAAGTATCTAATCTTCATATTATTATTAAATTAAGTGATCGGAAGATTGATTAAGGGCAAATCGAGGTTGAAAATGATTGACGAATTTCAAAAATTTAAAATTTTCGGGATCTCGCCGACGGCGAGAATTATCTCGCCGACAGCGAGAAAACCCGCTGACAGCGAGACCGAGCTCGCCGACGGCGGATTTTTCCCGAAACTTTTGCCTTATCAAATTAATTAGCTCACTGACGGCGAGAAAAACCTCGTCGACAACGAGATCGCGAAAAGACCTATATTTGACCAGTCAACCGACACTATTCATCATCCCCTTCCTCAAAACTTTGAAAAAACCGACCTAGGGCTTGAGAGATCTTGGATTTAAAGCGATTTCAACACTGTTTGACACCAGATTTCATCTTCCCTTGGTAAGAGCTTCACTCCTATGAAAAAAATTTTTGATTTTCACCATGGATTTCTTCTACATTGGGAAATTTTGAAAATTTTCAAAATGTGGAGAAAATATTTGGAAGAATTTCATGGAAATTGATTTAAATGGATTTTAGATGTTGTAGGAAGCCTTCTTAGTAATATTTGGAAGTTTAGTTAAAATTTTTGCAAAATTTCACAGATAAAAAATGGCTCCACTACAAAAGCGACGGATAGATTACGATGAAACTTGATTCATTAACGCAAGAGCACAAACTCGATACTTTCAAAACATACAAGTAAGAAAATGCATTCAAGATCGAGTTTTCAAGAATCCTGGAGGAGAAGTTGAGCGCATCATTAAGGAACGAGGATAGGAAAATTTCTGTTTCGTGACCAACATGCCGTTGTAGAAGTGGTAAAGGAATTTTATACGAACTTAACACAGGCTGAAGATGCATCGGTTAAGGTTAGAGGATTTTTTGTGGAATTCAACGCTGCTAGAATAAACGCTTATTACGAGGTTAGAGACACCTACACCAGCGAATATGAAACTTTTGGAACTATGGAAGGACCACTGGAAGAGGTGATCGACTTTCTCGGCGATGGGAAAGGCGTCCGGAAGACAAAGCGGCGAGAACGGGTAAACTTCCCTCTTTCTATGCTAAATGCAACATCTAAAGCCTGACATTATTTTATTTGTTCTACTTTGTTACCTACCTACCACCATAGTGAGGTAACAAGAGATAGAGCAGTTCTGAATTTCTGTATTCAGAACCAAAAGAGTATTAATGTGGGAAGTGTAATTTATAAGAATATATTTGCCACCTCAAGAAATGAAAGTGGAGGAGGACTAGGACATCCTGGTCTTATCTATGCACTCTGCCAATTATCTGGGGTAGAGGCAAGAGATGATGAGGAATGGGTTGAACCTATGAAACCCATTACTTAGGCTAATATAAAGAAATATGAATCCCACGAAGGATGGAGATCTGGGACAAGGGATTATGTACCTTCTTCAAGTAGAGATATACCCTCTACTAGTTATGAACCCCCTCGGTACACCACTCCTACCCTTCAAGATCCGATGAATGAATTAACCACGAGTAGAAAGAGTTTTGAGCTATTTGGAGAAAATATGGAAAGAAGATTTGAGCATATAGACCAAAGGATTGGAGGCTTGGAAAGAAGACACGATTATGATAGCGAATATCTCCAGCGACATTCAGAGTACGAAATTGCATATTATGAGGCTGAACGTCGATATAGGAGTGGTGATTTAGATGTTGTCTTTCCCGAGTGCCCCCACTATACACGGTATCGGCCTGCTCGGCCTTCTCGGCACTGGAGTCGGGTAGATGATATAGCACGGGATTTTGATGCAGAAGATTAGAGCTTTTGTTTAGTTTGTTTGGTTTGTTTAGATTTATTGTTATTTTGGAAACTTTATTATTCTGTGTGTAATTATTCTGTACTTTCTGTGGACTGTGGATGTTGGTATGTTTGCTTATGCTATGATGTTAGACTTCTTATGTGTGTTAAATTAGTTGCAAATTTTTTTATATAGGATGTTAGTTTAAGTTTTTATAAGTTATGAACTTTTAATATTGTTTAGATTGTTTTAATATGTTTTTAAATAGGTTAGTTGATTGTATGTGTAGTAATAGATTAAGTTTCATTTGATATGTTTGATACTTATTTTAAAATTTCATCCCTGCACTTTCTTTTAAATACTATATGTGGAAGAATACTAACAGTACAAGTTCTGTAAGCAATGCAAAAGCTTGCAAAAATTTCAAAGAAAAGAAATACCTAAAACTCAAAGGTATGATAAATTTTACTACATACTTTCCCTTTTCACTATTTAGTGTAGATAGAAAAATTTAAGTTTGGGGGAAAGTAGAAATACAAATTTAATTATTAAATTATTCTCAATTTTATTTTCAAAAATTATTATCAAATGATTTTCTATAGTAGTTTTTCAATTCAATAAACATGAATTACTTTATTTAATTATTATAGAAAGTTAAATAAAATGTTTCTAGTAATTCAATTAATTAATGGAATAAGATATTTGGTTAAAGGGAATAAGAATGTAGTAAACTATTTAAAGTAAGGGAAACTATATTTTAAAATTGAAATTCTTAAGTATTTAAGTGAAAAAGAAAGGATTGAAACTCAATGAAGTAAAGGCTATGAAATATATATAAGCAAGGAAATATTTTAAGTTTCAAATTTAGGAAGAAAAGTTGAAGTTCAAAATTATTAACAGGCTATCCAGATACAGTAATCCTCACTTGAAAAAGAAAAGAAAAGAAAAGAAAAGAAAAGAAAAGAAAAGAAAAGAAAAATATAAGTGAGGAGAAGCTTGAGGAGATGCCTTATCAAAAATTGGCTTCAATGGATTCAACCTAAAGGGTAAAAATTAATTATATTTCTAAACTTATATATATAGATTAGTATTTTACTAAATAGTGTTTTCTTGAACTTCCTATCATCTAAATATCTTAAGTAATTTATTTTTTTTAAATATAGTCATTCCTGAAATAAATAGAAAGCTAGAAATCTTAGACCTGATAACTAGATAATCTTATATCTATAAAGTTATTTTAATTACTTAGAAATATTTCTATTCAACTTTACTATAATGTTATTTAAATTTGATTCATAGTATATCCGAATTGAAAAATTCTATTACATAAATCATTATTTTTATTTAGTATTAAAATTACTTGAGGACAAGTAATAATTAAGTTTGGGGGATTTTGATCACAGAAAAATACATTAAGAAATTCATATCTATTTTTGATGAAATTGCACTTTAAAGAAAGGTATTTTCTTTATTTTACTGCAGGAATGAAGATTTATAAGCGATGGAAGCAAAAAGCATGAAATAGAGTGAATTTGGATCAAAAAGGAAGAAATTCATGCAAAATGAACTAAGTCACCGACGGCGAGATCGATGCCGCCGACGGCGAGATCACGAGGAGAATTTCTGAAGGAATTATAACTACCTCGCCGACAGCGAGCCCGAGCCCGCCGACAACGAGATTGCGCGGTTTGAAGACCTTCTAGAAGCCCCGCTGACGGCGAGGTCTTTTCCCGCCGACGGCGAGACAGTTCAAAATGCATATACATTGAACCTGGACACTTTTTGAAGAGGTGTTTAAGCATCCCTTGGACCTTTGCCTACCTCTATAAATAGAGGACGAATTTTAGTCTTTTGGTGTGTGTCTTTTATGTGTCATTTGTGTGTCATTTGTGTGTGTCTCTGGAGTCTTAAGTGAGTTTATTCAGAGAGTCTTAGTGAATCTTTAGTGAGTTAGAAGTGTGCTGTACTAGAAGGAAAAGTCAAAAGAACTTCAAGGAGTCTGCTTGGGGAGGAAATTAAGATAAGTATCTTTGTTTATTGTTGTTAACTTTAAATGAAATCCATGCTTTATTTTATTCCCATGCATTCTGAGTAGTTTTCTTAGTCTTTCTCCTTGTTTATGAAAATTATGCGAATTGATGAAATTAAATAGAAGTACCTAATGTATTAAAATAATTGTGATAATTTTTACTTAGAACTTAATTTACTTTCAATCCGGCGAAATGATGTGTTAAAATATGTTGAAGTATCAACTATAGTAAAAATTACATCCAATATTCAGGGAAGTCAAAAGCCTTGGAAGGAGGGTGCAAATAAATAGGGAAATATTATTTATC
Organism: Papilionanthe hookeriana x Papilionanthe teres; assembly: GCA_022702705.1. Taxonomy (NCBI): domain Eukaryota; kingdom Viridiplantae; phylum Streptophyta; class Magnoliopsida; order Asparagales; family Orchidaceae; genus Papilionanthe; species Papilionanthe hookeriana x Papilionanthe teres. Next base: position 47,523,014 of record CM040424.1, on the reverse strand, counting down.
GGACGTAGAATTGGACACTTTAGTGTGACAGACTAAAATATTCAATTTGGTCCTATTGTTTGAGAGGTGAAGTGTAGATGTTAGCCCTCAGGTGAGGGGAACGTGGGAGCTCTGAAGTGGTAGCCAGTATCCTCCCAGCCTAGCCGCAGATTCAGTAATCAAACATAGGATTAGTCAATGTTCTTTGCACCTGGACCAAAGGGTAAAGAATAAGAATGCTCCTATTTGTCACAATACAATTCAAAAATTCTATTTAGATTCATCATTCACTTAATTTTCTAAAAACAAGGAGAATGATACTTTCTCTGAATTATTTAAATCAACTTTATTTCAAGCATTAGTTTACATTAGTTGCTGTAGTTACTTTAAATTTCCATTTACTATATTGGTAAGTAATTCCTTTAAATTTTAGCTGATACAATTCTGTTAAAAACTTCCCGTGGGATCGATAACTGGGACTCCACTAGAGCCTCGTATTACTTGATACGATACGTATACTTGCGTAGAATCCACATTAAACATTCAATCATAAAATCAAATATATATCTTAAAGCGGGATCAAGTTTTTGGTGCCGTTGCTATTAACATAATTTGCAAACATATAAAAAGTGAGTCAGTAGTTATGTAAGTTCCTGAGCTATATCAGCATAAAAGTTCAGTATTATTTCTACTCATTTTTAAAATTGCTCCCAATGCAATTTCAGAACTATCAATTTCTATAATTAAATAATCTTCTGGTATCAGTAAATGTAATTTTGGATGATTTCTACACACTTCTTTAATTTGATTTAAAAATTTTTCATCATTTTCATCCCAAAACCATGAATTATATAGATGCGGTTTAATGAAAGATTCAGAAGACCAAGAAAGTGTGCATAAGCAATTACGATGTTTGGGACATTCATATAAATTAGCCAACTAATCCCTTGACTCTGATATCATTTTGTAGGCTTTTATTGGTGTAGAAGTTTCATATATTTTTACAGATTTTCTTGGAGGACAATTTTCTAAATCTAAATTATTTTTTAATCTGTAAGATAATTCTTCCCATTCTCTCATAGTTTTATTTGAGTTTTTTTTTTAATTTTCGCATTCTTATATTAAATTTTTCAAAGTCCTTTTCATAATTAAGAATTTCTTCCTACTCTTCCGTCTAAAAGATTGTCTTAAAGCATTAGGGTCCATTATGCTTTCGCAAGAAGGTTTAAAATAATGTTATTCTATTCTGATCTCTACCTATTCTAGGGGTTGACCTAAAAATCTCCAGTTCATCATACACCTTCCTCAGTGGTTTTCTAGAGAAAGTTAAGGCTCAACAAAACCACAGGGGTCTTTGACAGACCATAACATTATGTAAGTACTTCAGAGATTTAAAGCACAAGATTAAATCATTTCCTACACTATGCGTAGTTAGAATAAATAAAAATTAGGATAAAACAAGACGTGTTTTTAAATAAATCAGCAAAACATAATATTCATTAATACTTAAAAGACAAACTTACAAACATTGAGCAAAAAAGAATAGATGAAAAAGGAATAAGAAATAAGAAGAAATAAGAAGAAATCCTAAACAGCTCTGCCCCTTTTGAAGAGGAGGGAGAGAGAGCCTTAAATAGATGAAAAAGGAATACATTAATCGTCATTGCTAACGTTAAATGGGATAATTGATGTATCTTTCCAGATTGGCTGAACAGGTAGGCATCTTCTTTTGTTGGAATAATTATTGGAATATTCCCTGTTGATCAATTGGGAATCAACTTTTTTGAATAATTCCAAGTTGGCTGGATAAGTGGGAATCTGCTTTTGTCGGAATAATTCTTCGTCATACGTATTGATGTTTTTCTCTACATCTGAATTCCACTACTCGTTGCTTCAATCTTACTCTGTACTTCTTGTATGGTTTCTTTCTTCTGGCAATACATACATTAATGTATCTTTCCTTTTTGTAATTTTTTGCAAAATATTTCTCTGGCTTCTCTGTTGACGGGCACTATTTTGACTAAGTATTGAAACCCATTTTTTATACATAACTTAGTGAATCTTTTTTATGGGTTGTTTGCAGTGACTATAAATAAATAGATTTTCTGAAGAGTAATATACCCAGATATATGTAGAATCTATTTTCTTCGTTTCAATCCAGATTTGGTATTAATCTTCAGCTCTCGATCTATGGAATAATAACTCTATTGGTTTATATAAGGGAGTGTAAGGATCACTGTTAATTCTAAGTTGAATGAGAGACACAATATTTCCTCTTATATCAGGATAAGTCTGATACATTTTAATAGATAAATTATAATGTTTTACACCTTGATAAAAATCATTAACAGCCTCTGTTAAAGGATTTGGTAATTCTTTGAGGAGATTTTCGTCCTCTAGATACATCATTCTAATTAAACCGCATCTGTATAATTCAGAGACTAATTTTGAATCAATATTTCTATAAAGATAGACAACTTGATATTTCCCTGCCGTGTGAAAGTATATTTGAGCATTAATCATTTCTTCATATAATGATAATTGCTGTCATTGATCTACAATATCTGTAATTTTCTTGGCAACATTTTCTTATAATATCTTTGCATAAGTAATCATATTTTTAGAAGTTGTAGAATTTTCAATAATTTCTTGCTTCCTTTCTGATGAGCAAGTTCTTTCTTTGAACTCTTTGGAACCTTCTCTGCTTATGCGGAGTGAAGCAAATTCCCTTATTTTCCTTAATTTTGATATAGAAAGTAGGTATCCTTCTGGTACATCTCTTGTAAGATAAATTTTTAACCTCATTAATTCTTTTAAGACATTGCTGACAAAAGATATTTCACATTCTATTTTTCAGATTTGTAATTCAACTATTTCCAAGTAATTATTTAGGTCCAAATATAGACTACGTTTTTCTTCAGCTTCACTGGATATTTCACAAGTTTCCATATTTTTTATGTCCATATTTATTTCCTACATAGTTCACGAGAAAAATGTCAGCTAAAGATTTTTATTACCTTCTATATATTCTAAATCTAAAGTATAAGCAGAAAACTAACTTTTTCATCCAGTTAATCTTTTATTTGGAAAAGAATATACAATTTTTCTTTTTATAAATGAAATCATTGTTTTATTATCTGTCCTTATTAAAAATGTTTTATTTAAGAATATTTCAAAATTTTTAATTTCTTTCTTCATAGCTAATAATTATTTTTTTATTAATATGATAATTTTGTTATGTAATAATCTAAGTTCCTGAGCTATATTAGCATAAAAGTTCGGTATTATTTCTTCTGGATTTTAAAATTGCTTCCCATGCAATTTCAAAATTATCAGTTTCTATAATTCAATAATATCCTGGTATCGATAAATATAATTTTCAAAGATTTTTACACACTTCTTTAATTTGATTTAAAGATTTTTCATCATTTTCATCGCAATACCATGACATATTTTTCTTTAATTTTTTCTGTAATTGTGCTATTAGTTCTGCAAGATTTTTAATAAATGATTAGCCATAATTGATACAACCAAGAAAACATTGTTAATCATTTTAATTACTGATTTGTTTGAAATGATCTATTTTTGTTAGGATATGCTCTTGTAATTCAATAGAACCTTTATCTATTATTAGTCCTAGAAATTCAATAATGTTAGTTAGAAAAACTATTTTTTTCTTACTTAATACATTTCCATGTTTTTGTATTTTTTGTGCAAGCAAAGTTAGGTGTTTTAAATGTTCATTAATATTGTGGCTAAATATTAAAATATCATCTACATATATAAGACAGAAGTTTGATAGTTTATTAAAAAATAGTGTCCATTCGTCGTTGAAATATTTGTGGGGTATTTTTTAATCCAAAGAGCATTTCATTACATTAATAATGTCATTGAGGTGTGCTAAATGCAGTGAATTCTTTACTACTAGGATTCATTTTAATATGTCAGAATCCAGACTTACAATCTAATTTAGAAAACCATCTAACTGTCTTAATATGATTAATTAATACTTCTTTTTTTGGTAAGAAATACCAATCGAATTTGGTATTATCGTTAAGTTTTTTTCATTACTTACTAGTCGTATTTTTCCTCTTATTTGTTCAGCATGATTTCATACTAGAAAAGCCGAAGTACTATGTGGGCTGTGGCTAGGTTCAATTAATTTAAGATATAGTAATTCTTTAATTTGAATTTGAAATTCTTTTTTATTTTCATAAGTATATTTCATGGGTCTTACTTTTATAATAAGATAAGGATTAATTGGTTCAGTTTTAGCTACTGGTTCATGTAGTTTCCAGAATTGTAATGGATTTTCCGAGAATATTGCTTAAATAACAAGCTTGCAAAAGATCGTAATTCATTAAGTTTAGAATTTTTAGGAGACGTTATGCTTTTCATATTTAAATTGTTATTAAATAGATGAGGGAAATAATTTTTCATATTTTGGTCAAGAAGATAATCAACACGCTGGTTGCAAACAATATGGATGGTAGAGTGGAATTAAGATGTTTGTATATTTAGTCAGTTTAGTGAATGACCGTTAGGACTGACTATAATGATACTGTCGTCAGTCTGTGTAAATTATGAGAATGATTTGAAGAAATTGTTTTCTAGAACTATATCTGGACCATTTTCGGAGAGACACCACAATTTTTTTAGTTTTAGTAAGACTGATTGTATGACAAAAAATTGATTTGTCCAATAGTGATTTATAGTTTTGGTACCATTGAATGTTTCGAGTAATGATTCTTGGGAGTGAATTGGTATGTGTGTTGGGATTATGCATTTTTTACATACTGTGATCTCGCTTCTCGTGTCACTTAGAGCGTGTATAGGGATAAGTTCGTGGGTAGGAATATATAATTCTATCAAAATATAACTATGAACGTATTTCATGGTAGTGCATAATTATCTATATTAATATTTTAATGTGTAAAACTTATAGTATGTAGTTGAAGAAAGTACATTCCTACTAAAACTCTATTTGAATTCTTATCGCAAATAGAAAAAAATGTTGAAATCTATTATATGGTTATTTATGTCCTAGAATCCAAAAAGTATATTTGCCTCATGTGTAAAAAGATGTTTTTTTCCTAAGTAGTCTTGATAAATGTAGGGTTTATCTTTTTGAGTTTGTAAATTTTGTGGTATTAAGTTTTGATCTATGTGTGATTTATGTGATCCTTTGTCCAGTAGGATATTGCATTTTCCTTCTGGCGATATATAATAACCGCTAACTAATAATTCATTGTTATTGTATTCTTTTATAGTTAAAGTTGGTCTTAGGAGAATATATTTGTTTGTATCTAAGGATTTTCTAGGTTATTTTTTAGAGTAAATTATTATTTTCTAGGAATGTTTTAGCGTTGGTCGCCAAGATTTTTATCTTCTTCAAAATCTAATAATAGATTAAATGAGGGTGGTGTGATTTCTAACTCATTCATTTCTTCGGTTTTATAGTCTGTCCTATATAGAAGAAGAGTGGGTCTAGATGGATTGGGATAGTATGTGGTTTAAATGTTATTATATTGTGTCGATTACTATAGGCGTATGTAGTTTTATATGTGATGCTGTAGACAACACCACCTTCTCTCAACTCCACTCTATCTAAGTTATGTTTCAATGTTAGAGATCTATCAAGATGTCTATCATTAATATTGACAGCATAATTAGGATGTAAATTAAATATTAAGGTTTGATAACATAAATTTCCTTGTATAACTCCAAGTAAGGCATCTTTTTTAGAGTGTATAATTCTATCATCATATATCCAGATAGGCTATCAATACCTTTTGGAAATATGCTTTAATTAGGATTTGAATTCCTCCAAAAAATATATGTTTATATTTTTTTATTTTGCTTATGTAATTCTATATGCTGACATGCTTCAGCTAGTTTTTCTAAAGCGCAATATATTCGACTTCCTAAAGTGACGTTATTCTGATGTACTTTTGTAAATTCTTGGCTACGTATGATATTATATGGTTCATGTAATTTGTAAAAACACATCTAAATATAACAAGCAGTCTTCAACTATAATATCATAAAAATATTTTTGATACTAGCAACTATATTCATTTAAATAACATATATTGCAATATTTAATGTTGTTATCTTTTGTTTTGCTATATGTGATTGATGTTTTTGTTTTTTGTATTTTGGTGTGACATCTAATTTTTTATCCTTAAAATTCATTTTTTATGAAGTCTCCATAAATAATAGTCATTTCCCAGGCATTCCTATAGTTCTTTCAGCTAAACAAGAATTTCTAACTTCTTGTTTTTCATTATTACTTAGTCCTATAAATCACTTTTTTGCAGTTCCAGAAAGTGTATTTTCTAAAAATCCAAAGACATCTTCTCCTTTTAAATTATAATTATATATGACTAAGCTATTTTTTTATTACCCATTTATCAAATTTTTCGTTAATATTTTTAATGCAGTCTATGTTTAAATAAATACCATGCCCACTTATGGGTTCATGTATATTATCTTCATTTCTGAATTCTTTTTTATCAAGTCTACTTCTGAATGTAGGAGTACGTTTAATGCTAGGAGGTAGATAACGAAGATAAGAACTTGTGCTTTGGCTTGTATTGGCCTCGTTATTATTTGATGAAGAGGTAATCCCATAGGTTGGTTAGATGAAGAAGGAGTGTCAACAGATGGATAATTATTAGGTGAGCCATAAATTGATGTTCATTTAAGAAATTAATTAAATCATTCATCTCATTTTCTGATGGAGATGGTTCATCTATGACAATAACTTCATTGATACGTATACCTCCTTTTATATTTCCCGAAGAGTTATATTTATATGTATTTGTCCATCCTAAAATTTTTGGATTAGTAGTAAATTTTTCTAAATTACAACATTCAGTTGTGGCTAATATTACTGTTTGTTACTTCTTGGTTTTGAATTAATCTTATTCCTAATTCATATATGTTAGAAGTACTTTCTGTATTTGGTAACTTTTTCTGTCAAGATTGGAGTATATTTTTAAATAGTTTAATTTTTTATAACTAGTGTAGGTTTAATTCCATAGATTAACTAGTTCATTAGTTATATTTTCAGAATAAAGTCCTAATTCAATTTGTTGTTTTAAAAATCATACAGCTTATTATAATTCATTCATTTGAATTTCCTAAAGGGGATATTATATGAAAGGTTTTTTTTTGGAATACTTCTAACTGTCTATTTTTTATATTTATCTAGAGTTGTTAATAGATTCTATGGAATTCTTGTTTGAGATAATTGTTATTCAACATCAAGATCTTCTATACTGGCTTTAAGTTCTTCTGTTAATAATAATCTCTTTAATTCATTTTCATCATTCATCTGCTGTTTATAGGAGCTAATAAAAGATTCATAAGACTAATAAGGTGTGCATAAACAATTACGATGTTTAGGACATTCATATAAATTAGCTAGCTAATCCTCTGGCTTTGATACCATTTTGTAGGCTTTTGATGGTGTAGTAAGTTTCACATATTTTTACAGATTTTCTTTCAAGATAATTTTCTAAATCTAAATTATTTTTTAATCTGTAAGATAATACTACCAATTCTCTAATAGTTTTATTTGAGCTTTTCTTTAATTTTCACATTCTTATATCAAATTCTTCAAAATCCTTTCCATAAATAAGAATGTTTTCCTAATCTTCATTCTCAAAGATTGTCTTAAAGCATTGGGGCCCATTATGCTTCCGCAAGACAGTTTAAAATAATGTTAACCTATTCTGATCTCTACCTATTCTAGGGTCTAACCTTTAAATCTCCAGTTCATCTTACACCTTTCTCTGTGGTTTTCTAGAGAAAGTTAAAGCTCAACAAAACCATAAGGGGTCTCCGACAGACCACAACTTTATGTAGGTACTTCAAAGATTTAAAGCACAACATTAGATCGTTTACTACACTCTGTGTAGCTAGAGTAAATAAAAATCAGGACAGAAACCAGTAGAACATAATATTCGTTAATACTCAAAAGACAAATTTACAGACATTGAGCAGAAATATAATATTTAACCGCTGCGAGCTTTTTTGGTATAAGATTACAGCTGATCACTGGTGAATTTTGCATTTTGCAAATTATAATGACTGAAATTTTTAGCCGAGTATTGATTATTTGAGTGTCCGCTGCTAAATTAACAGGTTGATTTAGCGGTTTAAATTTCATCTTGTATCTAAATATTGGATTAAAAATCAGCAGGTTTGTCGCTCGATCCATTTGCCTGCTAAATTTTTGCCACTTATCAGTCGGTAAGACAATAACTGCAGAACTAATCAATCGGCAAACCAATTTTGATAAATGCTTACAGAAATTGGTCATCAATATGTCAGTAAAAAAATTTACCCACAAAAATATACTCCGTTGCCCCCTGATCTTGAAATTTACTGTACTGGAATAAGTAGAATAGCTAAAGTCTCAAAATCCTGATATTTATTTGGAGTAACTGAAGCATTCCCAAACTCACATCCTTCTCTCTCTCTTTATAGTTTATTTTAGAACAATTTCCTTTGAAACTGCATTTTCTATGGTAGAATAACACTTGAGTTCCTTATAAGCTTGAAAGTTCTCTTAATGTTTTTTTCTTTCATCCATATTTTAACATAAAAAGTGAAGTTCCTCCAAATTTTCTAGTTACAATTCTAACTAAATGTGCATATTATTTAGGAAATGAATTTATAACATTGACCAACCCACTATATATTTAATCACTCAAATGGAACAACAAGCTCTATGATTTCGACATTATGTCGTTTCTTAAAATATCTCAATGTAGACCTTCAATACCTCCAAGTTCATGATGTTTTAGCCAATAGATATTTTTATAAATATTTAGACAACATTACGTACCAAAACAGTAATCTCACCAACTGGAAAACAGAATTTAGATTGCCTTGTTTTCAGTAGTAAACGAAGATCACTTGCAAGTTGATTGTAATCACAACAATTATCAGATCTAATCACATTAAACCTTATAAACTTTAAATAGTGAAGAGCAATAAGTGAATGCTTTGAAAATAGTAAATAAAAAAAATACAAATAAGAACACACAAAAATACGCGGTTTCCACATCCATTAAAAGAAAATGAAAATGCTTTTATTGATTCTAATGTCGAATCGAATACATAATTGTTAACCCTTTTCACCATTGTTGAGCAGATATCTACCTGCAACTGAACCCTTGCCTCCAAGCTTTCTTGATACTGCCCTAACCTTCGATTAAAGGTAGAAGATGAAGAAGAAGAGAGTAAAGAAGACTTGTTAGCAGCCATTGGAATTTCAACTCTGCTGAATATTTCGACTCAAGGGAAGAATGAAAAGCTGTTTTCTTCTAAACTTGTTCCGATGTGTCAGAATAAAAGACAACGGCAACAAAAACAACAAGCCTTTATCCCACTAGGTGGGGTTGGCTGTTTGAATCCTTCTTTTTCCATTATCGAATGTCATATTTTCATTCAAATGATTAACTCTGTCTTTCTTAAAATACGTCGAATCTACTCTTCTAATAGGATCATCAAATATTTAGATGATCGATGTTTAATATGATCAAATCATCTAAGACAACCCTCAATAATATTGTCCGCCACTAAAGCTACACCAACTCTATTACGAATATATTCATTTTGTATTACATCCATGTAAACATTCTCAACTCAGCAATACTTTATTTTATTTAGCATAATAACAAATACTTACCTTTGTTTCATGCTAGAAAAAAAAAAGTGAAAAGAAAGAAATAATAGACTCGATTCACGTCAGTAACAGTAATAAAGTAAATTATGGGAGAAGCATGTCAGCTGATATTACCATTCTAATGTTTTAGTTCTTGTGGTAACACCTCTTCTCGTTTATTTAATTTCGTAAGGCTCTCACAGATTCAATAAACATGTGATTCGACATTTATTGCTCTTCTGTAAAACAATATTTAGCTTTAGCCCCGACTTCATAATTCCTTCCGAGTAATATATTGCTCACATTTCCATGTTTTTTTTTGATAAAAGAGCCCAATGCTCCCTACGCGTTTCATCCAAAAAGAAAAGTACAAAATCGGGAAAAATGTCATATCTAACACCAACATACAACTCATACAAAAAAAAGAGAATCTAAGGACATCTTTCCAGAAAAAAAAAGAAAATACAACTCACACGACACAACAAACAAAACACAACAAAAAAACAAAACAGACACTAAATCAAATCAATCAAAGCAATCTTCAGAAGAGCATCCGGAACCATAGAAAAAATACGAACACCAGGAAAGAAGAGACCAAACTTAGCTGCCCAATGTGCCGCATTATTACCATCGTGTTTAATATGTGTCCACTTAATATTGATTTGTTGAGACAAAATCTGAATCTTCTTAAGATGTAAATTCAAACTCCAATGGTGAGACACCTCCAAACAAATATACCTCCAAAGAACAAGGTAATCAGTTTCAATTTCTACATAACACCAACCAATTCTCTTTGCTAATTGCAGACCGAAAATCACAGCATCAAACTCAGCACTAATAGGAGAATCAGAAATAGCTTTTGCCGCAAACCAAAATAAAATACAACCCCAAGAATCTCTACAAATGCCACCAACACTAGCAGCATTGTCACGCCAACAACCATAAGTATTAATTTTAATAAAAGGAATAATGGGCTTTTGCCATTTAATAAAATTGCAATTTCGCAATTGTCGAAACGAGAATACGCAAGGCTCGCATAACTCCACGAACAGGAACATCAAGTCTTTTCTTAGAATGAACCAAAGACAAGAATTTATATAAGTAACCCATAATAAGCTTACTAGTAGAGATGGCATTAGGAGTGAGATCATTAAATCTCATCTCATTCCTGGACATCCAAATAAACCACAAAATAATAGCTGGAATACAAAGAAAACAATCTTTACCAATCTTACTCCAGCTCTCAAACAAATCAGCAACATTGTAAATATCAGACGGTTTCCAGTCAATTTTTAAAGTAGCTAAGCATATATTCCAAACATCTCTAGCAAAAGAACAATTAAAGAAAAGATGAAGAATAGATTCTTCATTTGTTTTGCAGCAAGTGCAACAAGAAGACAACTTTAAACCCTTCAATTTTAAGATATCATCAGTGGGAATAATAGAATGAAACAGTCTCCAAATAAAAAAAGAAATAACAGGTTTAATCCATGGATCCCAAATCCATTTTAGGTTGATACCCTGGGAGTAAGAAAAGGAGGAAGCAAAACTCGTAGACAAAAAATCACCCAAATTACCTTTAATCATAGGAATATCTTTTTTATCAGAGAAAATAGGAATAGAAGAAATATAATCAACATCAGCACTATGTATAAGCTGATTAAGACTTCTCAAGCACCATTTATTCTCATACCAAAAGTCTTTGACATTTAGATAAACATCATTAGGACTCCCATAAAAATCAGTTAAAGGCCCTTCGCCAAGCCAATCATCATACCAAAAGGAGCAATCTCCATGACCAATATCCCAAAAGATTATCTCATTAGTAGCATTAGCAACTGTAAGCATCTTTTTCCAAATGAAGGAGTCACTTTTCTTAAAAGAAACAATAAGATGATGTATATTAGAGCAATACTTAGCATGCATGAAATCAGCCCATAAAGAATCTCTAAGACAAAACTGATACAAAAGCTTCATATGACAAATATTAATAGAGTCAGTTAAAGATCTAAAACTCAACCCACCAAACTCAGTGGGTTTACTAAGCTTCTCCCAACATTTCCAATGAAGCTTAGAATGATTTCTGCCCTCCCAAATAAATTTATTGAAAAAAAGTTCAAGATTTTTGATAATAGACATAGGCATACCCATAACTTGTAACAAATAAAGGGGAAGAAAAGTAATAACACTTTTAAGAAGAGTAACACGACCACCAAATGAAAGGAAACAATTTTCCCAAGATAAAATTCTCTTTTTGATTTTGTCAAGAAGCTCTTGAAAAAGAACATTGCGACTTCTACCTTTGGTAAGATTAAAGCTCAAATAGTTGAAAGGAAAAGAAGCCTTAGCACAACCAGTAAAATCCACAATCCATTGCCTGTTAGCATTAGAAACCCTTTTAGCACAAAAAAAAGAGCACTTGGAAGTATTAAACGACAAACCGAAGTATCCTTGAAAGTTAGAAGTAAATTCCAAATCCTTCTCACGTGAACCTTTATGAACATTAGTGAAAATGATTAAATCATCCGCAAAACAAAGATGATTAATCAATAAACCTTTATGAGTATACTGTAAGGAAGGGTAGTTGCTAAATAATTGGTTCAAACATCTTGAAAGATAATCAAAAGCAATGATAAAAATGTAGGGTGATAACGGGTCTCCTTGTTTCAGACATCTGCTAGAAGTGAAAAAATCATACTTATTGCCATTAAGGAGGAGGGAATAAAAATTCCCACTATGAACATTATAGATTATCCTACAAAAAGCATCACTGAAACCCATAACCCGAAAAACATCAATTATAAACTCCCATCTTAATATATCAAAAGCTTTACAGATATCCATTTTGAAAAGTATATTCTCACCTCTATTTTTCATATCAATATCTAAAAGAAGTTCCTGAACAATAAGCGCATTGTCGCAAATATTTCTACCTTTAAGAAAAGCAGATTGGTTGCAGCTAATAAGAGTAGTAAGCAAAGGTTGTAATCTTCTAACAAAAAATTTTGAAATAATCTTCAAAATAACCGTATTAAGACAAATGGGTCGAAAAGCATCCCAATAATGAGCATTAGAACTCCTAGGGATCAGCACAATATTAGAAGACTTAAAGTAACGAGATAAATCAACACCTCTAAAGAAATCTTGAACAGCAAGAATAACATCATCTTTAATAATATCCCACTCATGTTTATAGAATTCTACCTATAGCCATCAGGCCTTGCAGCTTTACCAGTCTCCATATCATCCAGAACTTATTTAATTTCAACAGCACTAGGCACACATATAAGAGAATCATTATTAATAATAGGAAGGTTAGAATAAATAGTAGTATCAAAAGGAATTAAAGGGTCTCCAATCTGATTAAAAAATTGAGTAAAATAAGAGACTCCACTAGCAGCAATATCCTCCATAGTCTGACAAACCGACCCATCAACATTTATAATCATCAAAATCTGGTTAGTATGATTCTTGTGTTTAATGCAAGCATGAAAGAATTTAGAATTGCGATCACCATTCAAAAAATTTTGCTTAACAACTTTCTGTGCATAAAAATGTTCCTCCATTGTATAAGCTTCCTCCAATTGATGTTGACCCTGCAACAAAATGTCCATACCAATATTATTATTAACAGAGGCTAATTCAAGATCTCTCACCTTAGCTTCCAGATTCTGAATATTCTTATGGAGATTCCCAAAAACATTCCAATTCCATCATTTAAAACTTTTAGCAAACTTCTTCTGTAAAATCCAGAGTTTATAACCCGCAGATCCAGAACCCGTAACTTTCCAGTTGTCAATAAGCAATTGATTAAAAGAAGAATTAAGCAACCACATGTTAAAGAATCTGAATTGATAAGTGGTAACAAAAGTATCATTCCTAATTGCAAGAACAATGGGAGCATGGTCTGAAGCAACAATAGAAAAATGCTTAACCATATAAGAAGAAAAAAGATTAATCCAAGAGTAGTTAGCCACAAAACGATCAAGTCTCTCAAAAACTTTTCCCCTATGCCACGTAAAAGGAGTGCCTTTAAAACCCAGATCATAAAGCCCAACATTCATTAACAAATTATTGAAAGTATCTATAAGTTGCAAACTAGGTTTACAACCACCTTTCTTTTCCAAAACAGAAGTAATCATATTAAAATCACCCCCCATAAGCCAAGCTTCATGGCTGGGATTAATAACATGAAGCATGTCACTCAGTTCAAGCCGAGCCGCCTTAGTGCAACCAGCATAAATGATAGTGAAGAAAAAAGAACCATAATCACAATAAATCTTCAAATGTAAAAGTTGAGAATGATTGATAATCATATCAATCTGAAGAGAATCCTTCCAAGGAACCAAATCTTATTATTGATATTGGAAATAAGATTAAAATTGCCAATTCTTCTTAAGTATTTGGCATTATTTATTTCAGCCACCATAGGCTCCAGGATACTAAAGAAATTCAAATTATAAGAACGGATCAAACTTTTAATGCGATCAGTAGCACATAATTTAGCAATGCCACGAGCGTTCCAAATTAAAGTGTTAACCTTCATGAGAAACAACTGGTCCAGCATTCAAATCAAAAAGAGGAATAAGAGAAGAATCAAAATTCATGTATGTATAGAAAGGAGTATGTGCTGCAGAGTCAACAAAATTTAATTCCCGATTCCCTCTAACTTTCCTTTTTTTTGAAGATTTTTGGATTAACCATCCCGTTTCCATTTCATTTTGAATGAAAGAAGTGTGCATAGGCAAAGTAGATTTAGCAGATAAAACAATTTGATTGTCCAGATTCTGGATATCCAAATCAATAGGGATATTCCGAGAATTATGATCATTAGAACAGAAATATCGTTGGGTTTCCATGTTAAAACAAGAATTAATCTTTAAATTGGAATCTCGCATAACAGCAGAAATATCTTCAGAAGGGGAAGAGTTTGAGCCAACAAGTAATTGATTGTGAGTTAAAACAGGATTAACACTGAGAACATCCTTATCAACAGTACAACATTCTCTTGAATGTGTATGGTATTTTCTTCAGGAATTAAAGAATTCACACCCTTATTAGTCTTCTCTTTAGAATCTGAAAATAAATCATCATTAATAACATGTTTATTAGGTATAATAGTATTGCTGTTATTATGATTTAAATTAGCAGAATAATTCACACCCTTAATCAAAGAGTTTTGCCCAGTTCGAGAAATATTAACCGGTTTGTTCGACTTCAACTCAGGATGAACATGAAAGCATTGAGTGATAAGATGCCCAAATATTTTACAATGAGAGCAGTAGTGAGGAACAAACTCAGTGTCCAGTTTTTGCCAATACCCTTCAAACGCATCTTCAAGCCAAAAAGATTCAGGCAAAGGCAAAGTGACATCACGCTCCACTAAAATTCTAGCTAAACCAGGTCTCAAGTCATTGGTACAGGGAGCATCAATTTTTAAGGGATTACCAAAGATATTCCCAACTGAATAAAGAACATGCTTATTAAATAACTGAAGTTTTAATCCAGGAAGCCGAAGCCAAATAGGAACTATCGGAGATTCTTCTGAAGGATTAAATTTGGGAGTCAATTTCAAAAGCCTCATATAAAATTTTTCAATAATTAAGACCTTCTTCGCAAATAATGAGGCATAATCTTCCTCAAGATTCAATTTAATCATAAAGTTCCGCTTGTCTATCAAGCCAACTTTCCAACTCCCAGCTAATTTTATTTCGGTAAAAAACTTGCGAATCAGTTCAATGGAAGGATGACCAACAGAAAACTTACCGATCAATGTAAGCCTTAGAGGTTCAAGAAGAATCTCAATATCCGCTTTAGTGAAAATAAGGGCAGGTTTACCATTCTTGCGACAAGCTTTTTTCAAGAGGCCATCAGAATCTCCTTCGGCCATTTAGTGTAGAAAATCTGTAGGGAAGACAAAATCGCCCGCTAAAGTACTTGACCTCGCGGCCACATCACGATATGAAGGACTCATGAACACGAATGTTCCATGTTTAAAATAACTAATTACTCTGAAGGATTGAGCCTAGGGCTGTCAAAACGTCTTGTTTGTTCGCGAACAGCTCGTGTTCGACTCGTTAAGAAGCTCGTGTTCTCTCATTCGCTAAGTTAACGAGCCGAACATGAACAACGATTTGTTCATTCTTGTTTGGCTCGTTTTGGCTCGAAATAGTATTCATCAATTTTATATATATATATATATATATATATATATATATATATATATATATATATATATATATATATATATATATATATATATATATATATATTGATGAGTATTATTTTAAAAAAAATTAATTGACTACAAGGCTACAAAGATTTATAATCAATTAAAAGTATTAACAAAGAAAATAGAATACAAATTATTAAATTAGATTCAAATGATGTTTCAATATAAACAATAATTTTTAAATCTTGCCATAATTCTTAACATTTTATGATTACGTGATTAGGGTTGTTAAAACGTCTCTTTATTCGTGAACAACTCGTGTTTGGCTCGCTAAGCAAACGAGTCGAACACAAACACACTTTTTAAGCTCGAAATATAAACGAGCCGAACACAAGCTGATCCCGAGCTCGCTTGTGTTCGGCTCATTTACACCCCCAATTGAGCCAAATTAGGATTTCAAGAAGGTGTAAACTATTTTTCAATTATTTTGGTTTTTATGTTTGTGCCATCTGGCTTCAAAAATCAGAATTCTATTTTTTCTTTTAAAGATTTTATTTTAATTAATATCTATGGAATTAGTAAATTATTTAAATTTATATTACATCTATGTTACTTTAAGCTTTAGATTGTCCACCAAATAATATTTTTAATTTTATGAATTTTCAATTTTATTTTAAATTTGAATTATGTTCAATTATATTTAAAATTGTTAGTTTCATATGAATTTTTTTGTCTGCTTGGCTTTATAGAACTATTTCCATCCAAAAAGTTATCCGAATAGACAAAAATTTGCACTTCGCCTTGGAAAATTACAATTTTGTCCGTTAATATTTCATATGATTTAATATTTTGTCTCTTTGGAAGCAAAAATTGTTTACTTTAATTTGTAAATATTTATTTACTGGCACGGTAAAAGTCATGCAAGACACTTACTGTCCTCCAATGCCTTAGAGTCTGTTTGGGGTAGCTGTAGATTATTTATGATCTGCTGATAAACAGATTATCTGATAATCTGTATATTATCAGGATAAGCTGGCTTATTGTTTGGGGACCTTATTCAGAACAATGATGCGACGCGAGAACGAAGACGGAATTGAGGGGCTCCAGAGTAATAAGCTAGAACTGAATGCGGAACGCGGGACAGTGGGAGCGGCAGTAAAAGCTTCGGCTATAAGATAAATCTATAAGCACTTTCTTCGATCGCCTGCCACCAACGCGGTAACCAAACTATGAAATTACTATTTATTTATTCATAAAAATGAAGCCATCAATCAATAAATTATCGACATATTCAATGATTGCCTTAACGCTCATCACTGATTTGTGTTTATTGCGGTTATAGTCAATTGTAACATATAAAAATCACCTCAACAATGAATTATATATATATATATATATATATATATATATATATATATATATATATATATGTTTATTTAAGAATTAATGATGCAGCAAATTTATCAATATAATAATAAAAAATAACTATCAGTGATAGTCATATTCATGACTTGGCATCTTCTAACACTGATTTAAAGCTAAATAGAACGAAAATGCCAACAGTTCTTGTTCGAATGATAAATTAAACATTATCTATTAGAGCCGTCAGGTAGAAATAGTTAATTAGATAAATCCGAAGTCTTCAAACGAATGCCCATATTTTAATTCATTTAATCACTGATTAATGCGTCTCTTTCACGAACTACGAGTCAAAATTATAAGGCCGAGTGGTCACTTATTATGTTACCGTAACAATGGCAAAATTTTGAAGGCTATCTATTATTGAATCTTGATCTGTCAATGAGTTGCATCTCAATGATTAGAGCATAGGAAAGAAGCGATATAGAAAGAAGTAAACAGTAATGAATAGTAATCCTTCTTCTTTATTCATAAAATGATCTCCTGAAGTTACATATTTGACTATGCATTAGGTAGTTTACATATATCGGCCTATGGGCTAACTTCCGACTTGGTCGGTTGAGCTTGGTAGGATTTGATTTGGTGAGGCCAAGTTGTCTGGCTATGTTGAGTCGATGTTTTTGGTCATCCTTCGATTGGCTTCGGGTCTGCAAATCTGACTCGATTCACTAAACATTGCCAATCGGCTGAGCTACTCTAATTATTGTCAAAATTGATCCCTGGTGGGGAGCCGCCGTTGGCTTAGGGCCTGTTTGGGGCAGCTTATTGGGTGCGGCGGCGTTTTCACTGTTTGAATAAGACGTTCGCCCAGATTATTCGTACCGCACCTACTTAAGCATCCGAGAAATGTTAATAGGCTTCGATGCGGGTAAAGCCCCGCGACCGGCATTACCCTACGTACCCCTCCTCTCCCTTGCCCCTCCCTTCCTTTAAGGTTTTATTGATGTTATGCGTTGATAAATGAATTCGTAATTCTATTAGCTAATAAATTACACCTTATGCGTTGATAAATACTTGGAATTTGTTATTCTATTAGCTTAAGTATATATATAAAATATTAATGTTATAAGATTAATTAATTGATATTTTATATATCTTAATTTTTTAACAATTCTTATAGTGCTTTATATGAATTTGATTGATTTCAAGCATAAAATTTTACAAAAGTACTTCGAGCAAATTCTGAGGGGTGCGAAATTTAAGGCAGTTTTCAAATTTGGCGAATTTTACCTATTTCTTGAAATTTGAGTGTAATAAATCCTCAATCTACTACACTAGCAGAGTCCTTCAGGATACCTAACTCAAGAATTCGATCATAAATTATCTATTTTGTGCTCATTTTAGTTATATTGCAAACAATTTTACCAAACAGGGGCATAAAAGTCATTTATCCAACAACAACTATTAATAAGCTATTCTGAATAAGCTCTCTCAAACAGCCAGCCAACTCATTCTGATAATCTGCTGATTATCAGATTATCAGAATAATCTGCTTATCATCAAATTATAAATAATCAACAGCTGCCACAAACAGATCCTTAGTGATGCTAAGTTATCAAACAAAGCGTGAATCATCATACCCGATGGGTACCTCACTCCCCCACATGGAAAGCCGAAGGGATGATTTAGACTTATTGTAACAAGGTTAGCTCCCTAATAAGACACCTCTAGTCGTTCATGGGATAATTGATGGAGTTGAGGAGCTGCTTCTTTTCTAGCATCTGGTCTATCGAAGGGTTGATTTCCTTCTTCGATCAACCATCTTATGGTGGTTGGCTTGCATGTGTATTTATTCTGTCGTGGTCCGATGGATTTGGACTCATACCATTTAAACGACTTTAGTCTTGTTGGCCCTGTCTTGTATGGTTGCATTGAGCCAACTTTGGCATGACTTTAGTTTGTATTGTTACGTACAGTTAGATAAGCGGGCCTCCCAGTGTTCTGCTGGAATAGGGGAGGACACTTGGCACCTTGGTCATGGCTTCTTTGACTAACCCTTGGGGAGACAAGACTAGACCTTATATGGTCTTAGCCACCCACCAAAAGGTCCACCCAATCAAGCTTAGTTCCCTCCCATGCCTCTCTCTCCACCATTGGTGTCACCATGACGAAGGTTCATAAACTTGGAAAAGCCTATCCCCACAGCTAAAAGCTTCCTAAATCCACCTGAAATTTCTCTGATGAGCCGCTTGAGCTTCCCATGTCCGACAAAGCTCCACCCCAAGTTCTCATGATAATAAATAGCCCATACCCGAGAGCCTTCACACACATCCAAAGTCCTCATATAACACAGAGCCTTCTTGCTCCCAATAGGAAAAGTGCTCCCCTAGACCTAGGAAATTAATCCTCACTGTTCTTAAGCCTTCCTCACCACTACAAAACCCTAATTTCCCCACTGAAAGTAGGGACCAATTTCAGCCCTGACATAAAGTTCTCCAAAACTCAAAACCTTCTGATGCGTGACTTAGCCTAAAGGGGATATACATATACTTTCAAATGCAAGAATTTGATACCACTGCTAGAAGATTTAATCACTAACAACGGCGCCAAACACTTGATGTGATTTTACTTATGAAAGAGTTTATGAATTTATATTTAGATTATAATTTGTAAAAGTTACAATTACAAATGCAAGTATACGTATCGTATAAAGTAATACAGGGCTCTAGTGGAGTCCTGGTTATCGATCCCACATGAAAGATTTTTAGAATATTAAGTAATATTTTTAGATTTTTCAAATTAAAAATAATTTTTAATATTTTTATTTCTTTTTAAAGTTTATATTTTAGATTTAATGAAATTTATACTAAATGTACGTAGTCAATACTAAAATAAATATTAATGCATGTATAAATAAAATAATTTTCTCCTTTTTAACTAATCCAAAATTTTTAGAATAATTACAATTTGTGGAGAATTTAGATTATGGTATTGTGCCAAATAGAAGCATTCATATTCTTTACCCTTTGGTCCAGGCATAAAGAACATTGACTAATCTATAGATCGGTTCAGGATGTTTTATTATTAGAATGGGTTAATCTAGGCTCAAACTACTAAATGTCCAAGGGTGGCTATGGTTGGCCCTACTAGTGACCCGTTCCCTATTTATAAACCAAATTATTAGAATTTAGTCTGTCACTCTAAAAACTAATGAATTTTATGCCCAATAAATCATATCTTTCTATTTATTTGCACTTCACCTTAAATAACCCACGTATAGCCTGCGATTACCTAAGGATTCATGTGATATCTACTAGTTAAGAACTCATCTCCGGATAGGTTTCAGAATTTTTCGACAGGTTTTAACAATTTAAATGGCTAGTTTAAAAAGTAAAATAAGATCAGGTATTAATATCATCACAATTTTTATAAATATTTTAAGTTAAATTCTCCATCAAAGTTTAATTATTTTATTATCTTTTATTAGTTGAAAGGAGAATAAAATTTAACTACTCATAACACATTGAATTCACACAACAAAACATATTTATAAAACTTCTGAACCAAGTTACAAATACTTATCTGGAATGTTCCTTCAAGTGATCCGCTGACCCCTACTGACTCCGATACAATGATGAAAGACTTCAACAACAACAACACTAATAATCTCACACTTAACACTCAAAATAAACTCACTAAATAATAAAGAATGTGGCTCCCTAAATGATTGGATAGCTATATAGTGCTTGGGGACTAAAGATGCTAGAAGGGGTGAAAGAGACTATAGAGTGAAATTTTCTCTGTAGAATGTGCTCCTATTTATAGAGCTCTGAAATTGACCAGGGGGTTGCTTAAGACACCTCTTCAAAATTCATCCAAATACAATGTATCTTCTAGAAGGTAACTGTCGCGCCTAGGCCCCGGAATCTGGCGCCTAGGCGCCGAACTCTTTGACCAGGTTTTCACACCTCTTCACTTTGGGTAGCACCTCTTCGCGATTAAAACTGTTCCCCTGCTTCCAGATGCATTGTATCACATGTCCTATATATTAGGAGTAACTTCCGCCTTCAGAAGCTCTAATAACCGCTTAACACCGTCAAAATAACTGCCCAAAGTCGTCAAAAATCTTGTCTGCGACTGTATCGAACTGGCGCTTAGGCGCCGGATTCTAGTGCCTAGGCGCCAGGCCTACAATTTCGACAGCTTTGCTCTTTTAGCTCAATTTTTGCTCCTTTTTGCTCCTTTTTCCTTCTTGAACTCTTTTTTTTATCACCTACATCCAAAAACATAAAAATATCTTTCATTAAAGCATAATATCCTTAAGAATTGATTCATAAATAAGACATAAAAATGAGTATTTTTAAAGTGGATCACCTTCTCTCCCATAAGCTTCACCAAGCTTTAAGGCACTCCCCCCCATCAAAATTGAGCTTCCTGCAACCTCCATTATAGTTCAACACCAAACCGTAGTACCCTTTGGCCTAAGTCATACTTAGACTCGGTCACTGTGCGAATTGAGATAAGGAAGAGCTTTGTAGCATTAACACGATCATCTACGTTAAGCCAAATTGAGACCACACCTCTTGGGATAAGGTATGGATCAAAATCCCTAATTTTTGCTCTTAGGTTGGTCTTTTATGAAAGAAATGAACAATGCATGCCCATTGAACCATATAGATAAAGTCATCTCACCAAGATAATGTTATAGGAACAAACCCCGAGTGATTTTGTTGAGAATTGAGTGACATGTTAGGGTTTGATCATGGTTGGTAAGGCTGTCAAAAAAGCTCGTTGTTCGCGAACAGTTCGTGTTAGGTTCGCCAAAAAGTTCGTGTTCAATTCGCCAAGAAGTACGTGAACAATTTTTTTGTTTGGTTTGTTAAACGAACCAAACACGAATAATGATGTATTCGTTTGCGTTCGGTTTGTTATTGTTCGAAATATAAAATAATTTAAAATAATTTTATATAAAAAAATTATTATATTTTAAAAATAATTATATATTTTAAAAATTTATGATATTTTAAATAATTAAACTTCTATAAATTATAAGATATGATAAATTATTAATAAAAATAATAATATTATAGTATTAATTATATTAATATAAGTACTATCAATTAAAATATTAATTATAACTTATTCGGTTTCCTTCATTTTGAGGAAGTATGGATTACCTGATGTGTACAGAATGCCTGATCAATTTGCTTCATTTTGAGAAAATATGCTATCAAAGCTAGGGCTGTCAAAAAAGCTTGTTGTTCGCGAACAGTTCGTGTTCGATTTGTTCGATAATCAAACGAGACGAACACGAACAATTGTTTTTCGTTTAGTTTGTTAAATGAACCAAACACGAACAGTGATGTGTTCAAATATTTTAAACACGAGCGAACAGCGAACAGTGATGTGTTCAAATATTTCAAACACGAACTCTAGCTCTGTTCGTTCGTGTTCGGTTCGTTTACACCCCTTATGGTTGGTACATTGTCCTGTGAGGATGATGAACTGATGCCGTCCATTTTTGTGTATTAGAGATGAATGGAATAGATTGAGTCAGTCCGCAAAATGGTGGAGGAGGGGAGCACCAAACCACAGGACAATGTGGCACCTTCGTGGAAAGCCAAACCAATTGCCAGAGGACGTGTACGCTTTTGACAACGCTGAGGTTGATACAATGCTATGTCGATAAGTAGGAAATTCTCGATTTTTCTATTTAGTTAAATCAAGAAAATGCCTAAAAGCTTTAAAATTTCATAACTTAATGAAGAATAAGTCACAAAAATAAAATTAAAACACATGTGGACTTAGTGAACCAATGAGAAAATAATAAAATTAAAATTGAAGATAATTAAATTATATTTAATTTTTAATTATTAAAAATTAACTATAAAGAGGAAAATTTTGAAATTTTGAGGGAAGTTCCCCTTGAGGTTGGCAACATCCTCTAATTTTTCCAAGGCCAAGGGAGGTCCCTAACTTAAAAATGACAGATTTTCTACCAAATATGTAATCATTTGGAAAAAAAATTACAAAAATTGAAGTAAAAATCAGAAAATTGAAAATTTAAATGGAAATTAACAAGAAAACTTAGGGCCGTGAAAGTACGCCCTAAAATGATAATTTCCACCCTTGAAAATCCTAAAATAAAAATTTAGCAAATTAAGGGTAAAATTGTGAAATTAAAATTTTACACTTTGGCCCAAATTGCCCTAAAATTCAATTTTGAAACACTAAACCTAACCTTAGGAGCTTAGTTTAATAATGGTCTTATGGGTTTAACAACATGGTTATTCCTCTAACCATAAAAATCTTTTAATGACCTAGGGTTAACGTAATTTGAGCTTGAATTTGGTTTAGTTCTAGCCAAAATTAGACCTAGCCCAAGTGGATTCACGATTGGACCCAATCCAGTAGAGTTTAAGTCCGAGGCCCAATCACTATGACCTGACTCATGTTCAACATGAGTTTGATTTTAGGTCTAACCCAAATTTGACCTAAACGCCAAACCCTTTAAGTCTAAACCATCCTAATCATCTTAGGTTCAGCCCAAAATAGACCTAAACCCTAATCCTTTTATGTCTAGCCCAAATTGGACCTAAACCCCAAACCCTTTAGCTCTAACCTAAACTAGACTTAAATCAACCTAGAGCTTTTAGGTCTAATCCAAATTTGACCTAATCACAATCTAATCCTTTTAGGTCTAACCCAAATTAAACCTAAACCCCAAACCCTTTAGGTCCAACCTAAATTAGACATAAACCAACCTAATCCTCTTACGACTAGCTCAAACTAGATATAAACCCCAATCCTCTCAAGTTTAGACCAAACTCGACTAAAACCCTAAACCCTTTAGGTCTAACCTAAATTATACCTAAACCAACCTAAGCCTTTTATCTCTAACTAGAATTAGCCCCAACCACAATCTAATCCTTTTAGTTCTAGCCCAAAATAAACTTAAACCCTTTAGGTCCAACCTAAATTAGTCCTAAATCGACCTAAACCTTTGATGTCTAACAGAAGTTTGTCCTAACTACAATTAATCCTTTAAAGACTACCCCAACATAGACCTAAATCCTAAAGCATTTAGATCTAATCCACATTAACCCTAAACCCTAATCCTATCAGGTCTAGCCCAAACTAGACCTAAACTCTAATCCTCTTAGGTCTAGCACAAATTAGACCTAAATCCTAAACCTCTTTTATTCTAACCCAAATTAAACATAAAATAGACTAATATAAAAATCTGAATAAAATCAAAATAAAAAGATTTTAATTAATTAATTTTTAAACACTAATTTAAGACACACACACACACACACACACACACACACACACACACACACACACAAAGAGTACGCATAATATTAACTCAAGGCTAAGTCTACTAGTTCTAAATTTGAACAAATCATCAATATTTTTATCTAAAAACTTATAATGTGAATAATGTAATCTAAAAGCTTCAAATAGACCCTAAATTAATCTAAATCCAAGGTGATTACAAAAAACAATATTCAAAATTTGAAATCTAAGCTTAAGAATTATAGATCTCACCTTAACAAGGAAAAAATAATGTGAGATAAATAGATTTCAATTAAGTTTCAACAAGATTTAAGCTAGAATTTAAAAAAAAAAATCAATGATTTTAAATCCATAGATTAAAATTTTTATTAGGCAAAATCAGAAGTTAACACATACAGAAGCAAGTGAAGGAGTTTTACCTTTAATATTAGATTGAATAAAATAACAATAATAAAAAAACATATAATTTAGGATGTATTGGAGTTGCTATGGCACATATTCAGTGTTGGATTGAGAGCAAATTGAAGGAAGAAGACAAGGAATTAATTAGGGGGTTGTCATCGATTCAATAAATAACACGTGTCTAATAGAATTTCTAGTAGAAGGTCTTTAGAAAAAAATCCAACAAAAATTTCATAGTAATTCCGTGATATACAAGTAAAAAAGATAAACATATAGAACTTTTTCTTAGAGTTTTATAGAAAATTTTGCGACCGATTTTTTTGTCAATAATATTCACTTATTTCTAATGAATTAACCCGCCAAAAAATATCGTGGTTATGACTATCATTCAATATTGCACTATATGCTTACAACATATTCACATATATTCAAATAGTAGTATAATTTTCTTTTATTTTTTTCCAAAATTAGCCCAAGCACCACACATCTTGATTTTGTTTATCAAGGAATATGTTTGCTTACTGCTTTGGTTAACTTTATAAAATAAAAGAAAATTTTTACAAAACCCTAATGCTACTGATAATTCCAAGCAAACACACTAACCATCTCAAATGAATAAAAAATATATGACGATGCTTCGCTGCATTTAGATTTTGCAGTACAACCCCGACAAAAAAATAAAATATAAAGCAATAGCGATGTACATAAACATAATCCAATCCCATATCCATACACAATAACAATGTGTAGAAAATAATATGCGACTAAGGCACTTGTCATCAATGTATATGATAATAAAGTTAATATGAAAGCTAAATAATATAATCTAAGAGGACCATTGACATTAAAAGGGACGTTGAAAGCATTCTAATCTAAACAACAAATAATATATCAACACTAAACTTCAAATAGACATTGAGAGGAATCATGTTAGTCAGCATGCTGAAAGCCTTGAAATGAAGGTAGTCAATGAAAACGATTTTGCTAACAGATTTATTCAATTGAGTCTCTAATATTACTTAAGAAAAACCCACTTGAAAGAGATAAATTCAAATAGTTTATCTTCTTTGAAAGTTAATGTTAAGTATAATATATTATTATTAATATTTTAATACAAAATGATTTGATTCTAAATGAGTTTTTGCCCATATATTTTTAAATATTATTATTTTTTCTTCATTTTTGGAGCATTGGGGCATTTTGATGTAGTAAGAAATGCTCAATTATTAAATTTAAAATTCAAATATTTAATATTTAATATTTAAATTTAAAAGATAATATTTTTTCCGGTCGGGTCAGTAGGTCAGTGGCCCATGGGCCTCTCAGGAGCCGGCCGAAAGATGAAATCAAAAATACTGAGAAAATGAACTGCCGGTTGATAGGGACCAGAGAGAGAGGGGGAGGACGGTGAATAACGCTATTGGACTTTTGTATATTGTACGCCAGAGGAAATAGAGAAGAAGGGGAGGAGAGAGAAAGCAGGGACAGAGTACGCAGTTCTGAGCCCTCTCCAGTCTCTACCATTCACGAGAGTGATAGGGAAAAATAATAACAGGAAAAAAAAAAATAGTGTCGGGGAGCGACGCAGCCGAGAAGATGAAGAGTAGGAAGTTCCAATCCTTTGGGAGGGATACGAGGGCATGAGAACCAGATGAAGAGTCCTCTGTTTGTTCTTCTTCGGAGAAGAAAAGCTTCGAAGTTCGCTTGCAAACCAATCTACCTCCTCTTCTCTGATTTGCAGCAGATTTAAAAAAAGGAAAATGGAGCTTGTCTGATTGTGTGTGAGAGAGAGAGAGAGAGTGAGAAGGCTTGGGTTTTGCTCCTCGCTTGTATGCGGAGGTTGTATTATTAGATGAGGGGGTTGCCCTTTAACTACCAGAGGAAGGGGACGGTGCTAGTATCAGAATCACAAGCGAGAGGAACCCGAGCGGAAGAAAAAAACGGTGTCTGTTGGAACAGCGGCGTTCATAAGAGGAAGAAAGGTGTCATCTTGGAGCCACAATCGGTTCTGGATCAGAGAAGCCCGAGTCCTCCGACTTCCACTTCCACCCTGTCGTCTTCCCTCGGCGGCGGAGCCGTACGCTTCACTGATACCGCCGGTGTGGCGGCGGTTTCCGACAAAGCTGCCTTCAAATGGCCCAACGCCGCCGGCGAGGAAGGTGGGAGAAAAGAGGAGTGGGCACCCGAGCTCCACCCAATTCCGGCGTCACTGGAGATGGACTGGGATACGATGCTTACTGAATCGGCTGCTTCTCCTGGACAAGAACAGACTTTTCTCCGCTGGATCATGGGAGACGCAGACGACCCAGCGAAGCAACAGCATCTAATGCTTTCTTCTCCAACTCCCATGACAGAATTTGACGCCGGAAACCATGGACTTGGCTTCGGGCTCATTGATCCTGGCTTTGGTTATGAACACAATGCTTCGGCCTCTACCATTAGCAGCCATCCCCCGCCGCCACAGCTTGATGCTGCTCCCGGTGAGAAAAATCCCATTTTTACGCCCTCACTTCCCTTTTCCATACCTCCGGCAATGTTCTTCCAAGAACCAACCGAAGAAAAACCACAGTTTTTTGGCTCAAACCTCCTCGTTAACCAGTTCCAGCAAAACCAGGTTTCCGCAAACCCAGCCTTCTTCGTCCCACTTCCATCTTTCTCCTCCTCGACGGAGAACCTTTTCCCCAATTCTCATCCGGGCCCCGGATCTGAGCTATTCTTTCGGCCGCATCCTAACCAAAGCTTGAACATTCCTCAGCTCCACCCTGTCCCGTATCATCTTCAGCATCGACCTCTGAAGCCCAAATCTCTATCAGCTGGGGAAGAGGCTATGGCTCTTCAACAGCAGCACCAGCAAGCTCTCGTCGACCAGCTCTTGAAAGCGGCCGAGTTCGTTGAGTCCGGAAACTTGGTCGGCGCACATGGGATATTGGCGCGGCTCAATCACCAGCTCCCTTCCGCAACTGGGAAGCCCTTCCTCCGCTCCGCCTTTTACTTCAAGGAGGCTCTGCAACTCCTGGTAAACTCTGTGAATCCACAAGCAGCCACCTCTTCTCCTCACCACCGCAGAACCCCGTTCACTTCCCCATTGGCTTCTCCATTGGATGTTGTTCTCAAGCTCAGCGCTTACAAGGCTTTCTCAGAGGTCTCCCCCATCCTGCAATTTACCAACTTCACCGCCACGCAGGCTCTTCTTGAGGAGCTTGGCACAGCTGATTGCATTCACATAATCGACTTTGACATTGGTGTCGGTGGGCAGTGGTCCTCCTTCATGCAGGAACTTTCACAGCGTAGATCATCATCATCAGCTATTTCCCTTCTCAAAATTACAGCTTTTGTCTCACCTTATGCCTTCCACCCCCTGGAGCTCCATCTCACCAAAGAAAACCTTAGCCATTTTGCTTCAGACCTCAACATCCCCTTTGAAATTAACATAGCAAACATAGAATCTTTCGACCCTGCTGAGATTCTTGTTCTCTCCGCTGGTAGCAATGAGGCCATTGCTGTGAACCTTCCTGTTGGAGCTTGGCAAGGCTCTTCCTTTCCAACTCTCCTTCGCCTTGTCAAGCAGTTGCTGCCCAAGATTGTCATTTCTATGGATCAAGGATGTGATAGGGCTGACTTGCTCTTCTCTCATTACTTTCTTCATGCACTGCAGTCCTGCATAGTTCTCCTAGACTCCTTTGACGCTGCAGGCACTGACCAGGATGTGACTAATAAGATAGAGAGGTTTGTTCTGCAACCTAGAATTGAGAATTGTGTGCTTGGGCGCCACTGCACTGCTGAGAAGATGCTGCCATGGAGAACTCTTTTTGCTTCAGCTGGGTTTGTTCCATTTCAGTTCAGCAATTTCACAGAGACTCAGGCGGAATGCCTCTTGAAAAAGGTTCAGGTTCGAGGGTTCCATGTTGAGAAGCGCCAGGCTGCGCTTTACCTATATTGGCAACGAGGTGAGCTAGCTTCGGTATCGGCTTGGAGGTGTTAAACTATTTCATCTACTACTATCTCCTAGTTGGATTTCTTACCACATGTTGCAGAGTAGGGTAATTATAATCTTTTGAAGGCATGTTAGATTCTAAAATTGTGAAACTTTTGTGGTCAAAAACCTTTTTTTTATTTTTTTTTTGTATCCTAATTGGCTTTACCTTATCATGGGATCATCTAATCTACTGAGTCTGATGGTTTTCTAGACAGATTGATTCTCAAAAAAATCGGTATTTTGCAAATGTTAATGTCTGGTTTAGTTTTTACTTTAAATTTTGGCAAATATATCTTGAATTTGGTGATAATGATTTTCTTGCTACTTGATTGTCATTATTATCATATCTCCATAATCATGCGAGCTAAATAGTTATATTGGGAAATTACAACCGTTATTGTTGTAATATATATTCATTATTGTGGATATATATATTTGTTTCACTGTAGTGCTATCTTCTATGTATATACATAGGCAAGTTTGGACTAACCTAATCAGTCAAGCAATAGTTCTATCATTTTATTAGTTTTGTTGTCTTTGTACAACTTCTTACTTATGTTGAAGACCTAATGCCATCTGTTTTGATCTGACTAAGTTATTTTTTTGTGACAATCTGTTAACCTTGTATTCTGTTAAATTATGAGTGTTAAGAGTCTCTTTGGTTTGTGTAGAACTGTTCTGCATGCAGAACTTATAAAATTCACGCAGTTGATTTGAACACATGTGATTGTCATCATATATGTGAAGAGAATTAACTAAGAGTAAACTCATCAATGGGCATGTACATGCATACCACACAATTCCTAAGTATTTACATCTAACTTCTAAACTTTTATTTTTATACTTAATAACACTCGAGACATTAATATCGCATCAAAAATACCACTATTGCTACATTTTTATGTGAAATACATCTTTTCATGCATATTTGAAATGGTATTAATGTAAATTATGAACATTAGTTGTCAGATCTGAAAATACATAAGAATTATGTGGTAGGTATGGAAATCTTGCATTCATCAAGTATTTATTAATCTCAACACAGGAAAGCTGTTTAGCCTGCAATTCTTTTACGTTAGCTTTTCTCTGAAAAACTGCTCCTAGGCCGTTGGCTGGTTATATGCCTACTTGAGAATGTTACTGGAAGCGAATTTGAATGGATGGTGAAAAGACACACCTTAATGTTTTATGAAATTTAGGAACAAATATTCAGTTGAAAATCTGAAACTGAAAATAAATGATGAATTTTGGTTGATACTGCTAGAAAAGTTTTGCAGATGAGAATTTGAATGACCTCAGTAGAAGTTTAAGTATGTTTGATTTTACTGTTTAGATGTAATATTCTTCTATTTAATGAAATTTTTGAAATCTCATGTTTTGTTTATTTTGCTTCTTGATATCATACGAAGAATTAAAATGGAAATTAATGATATTCTTATTTGTTTTTTGTTTATGGGAAGGATAAGTATATCAAAATTGCTAATTGTTATTGTTAATGCATTCCTGTAGTTGTCGAATGATATCCGATAATTGAACAGTATTGATTTTGAGTAGAGGTGAAAGATACCTTTGATTTCTCGGACTACATTTCAATGACATATTTGATTTTGATATTTGCTTCAGTAATAAGTGCAGCTTGGCTGAGCTCTTCAGTAATAAGCGCAGCTTGGCTGAGTTGATTGAAGCTGGAATCGATCATCATTTGCTAGTTTTTCAAGCTTTGAAATGTATAAAAGTTAAAAGTTTTGAGCTTATTAAAATTTACTTCAATGAGAAAGGATTCATGTAGCCGACCCCACTTAGTGGGATTAAGGTTTTGTTGTTGTTGTTGTTGAGGTCTGGCTATGAAGATGATAAACCACAAATTTATATGGGGGCCTATCCTTGAAAAACAAGAATAATCCTTTGAAGTATGAAATTTATAGAAGCTGATTATTTTATTTGAGTAAAAAATTAGATGAATGTATTTTTGTATTGTACATGCACTTAGGACATCGAAAGAGTTTAATGATATTAGCATGCTTCTGTGGAAAATCTGAAGTGCAGGGAAAACTCTTCAATCTGAATATTATCAGGAATTTGTTATATCAATGAAACTTTTATAATTAGGCTCTCCACTATTATTTCCTGCTGACTTTTTGCTTCTTCTCATTTTCTAATCTATTGGTATTTATAGAATAAACCTTGTGTCAATGTCAAATGAATTCCTAATTCTTTTATTTTCATTCTCCAACTAACTGCTAACGAGACAAATTTTGCTTGTCAAGTTATATGCTGTCACATCTTTTGAGCCAAATTCGACAAAAGATCATATCGCTTTGAGGCACTATTGCTCATTCTTTCAAACAATAAAATTCAAATAAATTTGTATTCTGGTCCAGCTAGAAATATTGCCGTCGAAGCTGTCTTCTTTTGGTTGTATGGGTATGTCTATCAATGTGTGGTCTTATATCCTCCAAAGGCCAAGAGAGGTGTTCTTGTGGTCCTGAAAGATGTATCGGTTAGTGGCTTCTTCCAGCTCTTCTTGCTGGAATTGTATGCCATATGTTTATTAATGCTCTGCTTTTGATCCTTTGCAGTCATTTTCAGATTTCCGCCCACTGGTAGGCATTGTGGAATGTGGATTAGTAACATGCATATAGATAATCTTGAGCCCCATGTGATCATTTAGAGGATATTATTATCATTATTATTAGCTTTTTCCTATTTATTTGAGTATTGTATATCTGAATTCTTATTTTCTATCAATTCTTTCTAGTTTTGTATAATCTTCTATATATATATATATATATATATCCATAAAAACATAAGAGAGAAAGAGACGTAATAAAGTTTGGGGGACTATATCCTTAATATTTTAGTGGGCTGGTGGCTTTTATCTGAATATTTTTTGAAGAACTCAAGTATAACAACTACTCAATGTTGATATGAGATATAACTTAATGATTTAAAAATATTATATCTTATCTTTTATTCACACTATCTTAAATTTGAAAGTTGGGCTTTTAGTGAAGAAAATAAAATGTTTTGGCTGTTATTGTCATGTTTGGAGAAAGTGAATTACAAGGGACCTATTTGGATTTTTGTTGTGCTAAGATCCTTTTGATGGCAAAACTTCATTCAATAGATGAGAATGAGTTTCAAAATATTTCCTTGAGTTTTATCAGCAGTTCTTCTGCAAGGTTATATGAATTCATTGGTTGAAAGCCCAAACATTGTAATGCAAATTCACTGGTTGAAAGGCACAATAAATTATGTCCAATTAGATCAAAATTTTACTATAATAAACAAAAGCCACATAGGCAAATTCAGTTCAAAAAATATTTCTTTGTTGATTAGGTGCTGTGCTTTCATGTGATATTAGTTATCTGTACATCTATCTTTCATATTGGTTTAATATAGCAGTTCAACTGATTGAACGGCAGTTAGGGGCTACGATCTACCTACTAGTGTGGGTCCACATGTATCAGTTCCACTTTTAGCACTGCTAATTTGTCTTTAATCTAATACGTCTATTTGCTTTGTCACATGGTATTTGTCCCTCTCACATGCTGTATGATTTGTATTTCATTCTTCTCTTCATAATCAGCTGTCAGAACCTGAAACACAGAGCTATAGTTGCTGAATGAAGCTTCTTATACTCTTGTTTATATGATCTGAATCAGACTTCATTTATACGATGCTTGTCCTCCCTTTTCTTTTGGTTTATAATTTATAATGCAATGTTGTAATGCTAAATAAGTGTTTAGGTGCTTTTGACGCAGTTTGTGTTTATCTAGATAAGCCGTTTATTTAGAAACGCGGACCGTTGGGTTCGACGTTTAGGGTAAAAAATCAACTTCGTTTTCAGATAAGCTGCGCAAACACAGTTTCCAAACGGTGAGGCGGTGTTTTCAAAATGCCACTGCAGCAGATAAGTTGCCCCAGACGCACCCAAAATCTCCACATAAATGCTCACACAAATTGTAGAAAATATAAAATATTTTAACATGCTTCAAGTATTTATAAAATTGGCCATTAGTGTCTACATTGTTGATCCATAAGACCCAAACTAATCTATCATATAAACATCAAAATTTTTAAGATAATAATCTCTATTAATTTCTAGATAGTTTTCTTTAAGTATGAACTCCCTTATATATTAAGATGATTTGGATATATAATTTGTCAACTAAATGTGGGATTAAAACAATATATTTATTATTATTTATGTACATAAACAGCTGATCTTATCTTAAATTTAAAAATAAATCTTGCTTCTCCCCTTCCAACACAAGGGGGATAAAAATTTGTTCTACAGAAAGTAGAGCAAACCGGACAATGAGAATAAAAATAATGAGATCTTATACTAAGCTAACATCAATTATGTGATGTATAATGCTACAAATTTCTATTATTATCTCAAAAATAGCAAATACATTTAGATTGGGTATTTTTTTTATTGCACAAAGCACATAGTTTAGAACAAGCTAAACAATATACTAGAGTGCCCAAAATATCTCTTAATGCCTCAAAAATAGCAATTATACTTAGATAAAGTATTTTAAATCGCTCAATGCACGATGCTTAGAACATGCTAAACTATTCTTATATGATTACTATTAAGAATCAATTTCAAGGTAAACACACAAGCAATGCGTCTTACAAAAAGTGGCATCTAATACTTCCTTCTTAGCCTCTTATAACAATTCACTTTGAAGTAATCGAGGCCTTCGTAGACATGCAAAATGTCTCATTAATTGGGGCCTTAAGATGCTATGGTAATGTAGCAACAATAGGATATCTTTTAAGCCAAAAAAAAACATAATAGACCATTAATCGTTTGTTTGGGTCTACACAACGATGAAATCAGGAATCAATGATTCACTTTCTTGACTTTAGTGGGTAATAGAACATGTCATATCATTTGTATTTTATAGTTGAGTAGTTACAATTTCATTTGAATCCTCCACAATAAATCATATAGTTCCATGTAATGAACATCTAAACTAAATTGCCTTCACTAGAACCTTAAAAGATTCATATTTATCTTTAACTACTTTTATGAACTTGTAAATATAACTTAGAATATTTTGCTTAAAACTTTATCCTCTTTACGGTGGAGCATTTTAGCTCAATCTTCTTGCCAAAAAGGTAAAAAAGAGATCGCCATATAAGAGGACTAAACACAAAAATCAGCAATACTTTATATAAAATGGTTTAACAATTTTATCTAAATAGTCAAAAGATAATTTTATCGACATCATTAAGATAACTCAATGCTTATAAGAAACTATCATGAATTCAAATCCTATGCAAACATAGACACTAATCATAGGCATTGCACTCATATATTGTTAATGTCTTAGTAAATGAATAAACCATTATCCTCTCAAATAGAATATATATTAATCCATTAGAGTAACTAAATCATAAACGTAGTAGTAGAAAAATCATGAATGTAGTGACTTCTCATATCTATGTGCATAATCATACCATGAAATATAGGAATTTTCACACTCATATTAGTAATTATATAAAAGAAGATTAGAAGGGTTGCCAACATTGCTTAATGGAAAAAAGTAATTAAAGTAGAATTGTTAATAAATTTTCATTATTAATCAAATTGATGTGATAGTTTGTTGTGCTAATTTTGAAGGAACTCAACCTCAAAGTTGAGAACAAATCAATTTCTAAATGTGAAATTTATTAACAATCTTATTTATTTAATTATTTTCTTCATTAATATTTACCTGCTCCCATCCACTTTAAACTTCTTTATTTAAACCACTATCACATTGGTAGTGATGAATTTTTATAAAGAGATCAATAACCTTATCTATATGGACAATCATTCAATATCATTTTCTAATACTCATAGAACTACATAAATTTGGATGTTTTGATAACTTTTATGGAATATAAAGTGACCTTATTTTAATTATGAGCGAAGAGGGTTATAAGGAGGTGGCTATCCTTAAGGTCAACCATAGCAATGTCAAAAATAACCTACATTTTTTTTTATCATTCTCCAAGTATCATTGTCATGCAATTTCATCTTTAGGTGGCTCCTACTCAATTCCTTCGTGACTACATTGTTAAAATATGACCTTTGTATAATTACCCACTCTAAATGGCCTCGCAATAATTTTGGTATGCTTTGCAACCTCCTAAAATGTTAGTTTAATATGATATATAAGAAACTAGACTAATTACATAACCAGATGGTTGAGAAAATATATGAAGTCTATTTAACCTTTCGAAGGAGTCCATGCATATATTTAACATTAATATTTTATGTAAAGGTGCATTTCCTATAATTTTATTAGAATGATAGAAATGTCCTTACTTGGGAGCCTTTCATGATGTCTTATGACAATATATGTCACCTACCGAAAAATAGGTCAATCAATAAAAAAAGCTCATCCATCTAGTGAAATTTTGGATAAAATTTTTGGAGGAAGTTGAGAGGCTACTTGTTGGATTCAAAAGGAATGTTAGTTAACTTGAATGGGTCTTTAATATTGTGATAATCAAGAATGACAATGAACAGGAGAGTATATGTGACATGAGTTAATTTTACATTCTTTTAATCGCTTTTACCCCTATATTTTACTTGCTATTTTGCCTTAAGTTATCATGTATTTACACTTGCAGAAGGTTTTTGTTGATGTTTTGCAGGTTACATGAGTTGCGTACATTTCAACGTGAGAAACTAAGGAAAAAGCGGCAAAAAACGATATGGCCATGCTTGGAAGGGGCATGACCACTTTGCCTTATTTATCATAATAGCATGACCTCACCCAAATTAGGCATGACCACACTACTTTAGAGGATCGGCATGACCATGTCACCTGATCCTGGTGCTTGGCATGACCAATCTGAATGCAGCGTGACCATGTCATCCGATCCTGGTGCTTGGCATGACTAAGTTAAAATGCAGTGTGACAATGCTAATGGAGCGGGAAATCTTTTGGGAATAATTTTTCTTACTAAATTCGAGATTTGGACTATGAAGGAAGATGCTAGAGCTTCTTGAAGGAAGGTTTGACATTGCGAGGCGATTGGAGACAACATTTGGGGGGTTGAGAGCTCTCCCTTGAGAATCTTCTTTTTCCTTGCTTAAGGTTGAGGTCCCAGGGACAATTTCCTCTGCTTCTTTTTTTATATTATCTTATGTTGTTTGGAGAGGATTGTGTGAGAGAAAGAATTGCTGTAGTGAAAGAGAGAACAATTCATCTTGTAAGTTTTTACTCTCGAGTTATGCTTATAATAATGATTTTTGTAAATTTATTTTTCATATTTCTTTCAATCATGCATGGCTAATTTTTTTTTTACGCCTCTGTAATGTATGAATTGTGGTTTTAATAATTTCTTGGATGATTTCTTTCCCTATATCATTTTCTTGAGGAATCAGGGCTTAACGTTGTTGTGTTAATCATCGTGTTTCATTTACTCATGATATGACAAATTCATATATTAACACATTTCGTGATCTGTTACTCCAACTCATTATACAGAAGAATGAAATTGTTAAACACAAAATTTGGGCGACAATAAGCTTATTTTATCTAGATTTTATAATCTAGAAAGTTGACTAAAAAGTATTACAAAATGCCATGAGAATTGAGGAAGCCTCAATTTCATGGATTCTAGCATTCTTTTAACCTAGACATAGACATAAGGAGGACATTTATCCCTGTTGACAACCATCTCCTAGGGGAAAGTCTAGGAAGACCACAGACTACCATAATATCTAAATCATAGAGGCACGAGCCTCACATCTCGTGAAGAATCCTATGTTTTCTCTGTTGTCATTTCTCCCTACTTTCCAACCTTACTATTTTATTTCTGTTTTTTAGTAGGATTTTAGGAATTCATATTTTCTTTGATCACACTAAACTAAGTTCAGAAGTTTTTTAAACTAGATATTTTTCCTCCAAAAAAATTATTAGCACTTTCCTCGTGAGATTCATAAATGGTACTCTTTATTACATTATTACTTGTCACGCATGCTTGCATGATTCAACCAATTTTATTCACTGTAACTTTTCAAGCTATCACTATGTGTATGATTCAACAAACAAAATAATGATTATACGAATGACTTTTACTCGTTACCTAGTGTAAACATGTTGGTGGGCTTGATGGTTGGAGACATATCTTTGAGCATACAACATGATTTCTCTAGCTACAATCAAATAAATATGTATAAGACTAATAAGGTGAAGTTGTGTTTTCTTACTTATGAATAATGATTTCTTAAGTGATGATGCTAGTTTGGATGAAACAATGCATGGTACACTTATCAAAGTCTCATGAATAGCGTGATTTAGTAATACAAAGAATGAAATATAAAATTACACATTGATGACTTACTGAGGAAGAATAGTCATTTGCCTAAAACTTGTATGATCAAATGAAGATATTCTTTATCCTAATGAGGTATACCTGGAAGTTAAATACGACTAAATACATATTTAAAACCAATTTTAATAATTTCCTAGTGATGATTATCAAAGTTAACATAATATTGTTTAATCCTAGTATGGCCAAAGGGATTTTGGAGGCCATGTCATCATGCTCAGTTAAGGAAGTTGGAATATTGACTACAAGCTTGTTGTATTGATCATATTCATTTTAAATTTAAGGAAGAAATTTCTATCAGACATTTGAATGGAAACTAAGTGCGAGGAAACTTTCATTGAGATCAAACATGCATTGATATCATTGTTGATCCTTAAAAGACTCCTACATGAGAAGACATTATTATTGCATTTAGGTACTGTATGACTACAATAAGCTTTGATGGAGAAAGTTTAGTATGTATATTATTTCATAACCTTAATAAACTTAAGCAAAGGTACCCTCTGATGGATAAATTGATGCTAACTTGCATCAGTGGTCTTAATGTTGAAGCCATATTTCTAATTCATTTAGCTAAGTTCGACACCAGTCAAATATGGCTTGCTAACCACTTTCCACCTCAGCATCAGTTCTTTTACTATAAACACTTCTTTTTTTACATTAAGGATGGTTCTCTATATTTTGTTATGAGATTTAACTCTTCCATTACAAATTGGAGAGAACAAGAGTATATGGACTTTGATAGGTTTTATTTCACACCATACAATATGGTAGATATTCTTCTCTTTCCCCTTTACAATCTATGAATTTTATCTAACTAAACCACTTATGTAAATGATGTGTTATCTTGCCTCTCTATTTTACTTGGATAACACTTTTATAAGAAAAACTCTATTTCTAGTTGTTGAAGTAACTTAATCTAAGGATTTACCTTTCCTCCTCTAAAATGAATTAATAGAGATCTCCAATCTAATCTTATACATCCATCCTTAAGTGCCACTATCTTTCATTCATAATTATTATTGTTACTTCTCTGAGTCGTATAGAAATTATTACTAATTATTCCATTTGAGACTATGTAGAAAATTGGTGCACCATTATGACATTTTACCATATGAAGATATGGCTCCAAATAAAAAAAGTTATTGTCATTTATATGTATGAGTTTCACAGAATAATTTAAAAAAATATAAATAAGATAGGGAAGCAAGCAAGAAAAATGGGAGCTATCTAATATAACTATATTAACATTTCTTATACAAAAATAATATTAAGAATTTAATGTCCAAACAAAAAATACTTTTGGAATATAATACAAAGCCGTTTCAGAATAACTAATTCAAATTTTGATAATATATCTTACCTAGTATGTAAAATAAAAGAAATAAACTTTAAAATGTTAAAGGGCCTTCATTAGCTTTAGCAAGCCTCCATAAAGTCAATAGAACTCTACAAAGTCTTATGCCACTATGTAAAGAAATAAAAGGTCTTGATTTTTAAAAAATAATTTTAGTGAATCTCCATTAAAGTATATACTTTTCTACATAGGACTTTGTGAGTATTCATGAATTACTATCACTAATGCAAATTCTAGAAAGAATTAAATCTTAAATCATTGTCTTTTGAGGCATAATCACTTAAAAATATTAAATGATTTATTGATGTAATTGCTAGTACAAATTTATAAAAAAATTATTTAATATTTTAAAATTATATATTTAAAACTTTAGAGCTTGTATCTTCTTTGTACATTTAATATAAAACTAAACTTACATAAGATCCTACACCATCCACTTCAAGGATGCCTACGAACCTTCTTTTTAACATATAAAACATTAAAAATTATGCATACTATTGAGAGAAATTAATTATCATTTGATTGACTTTCTCTATTATTATTATTTTGTTGTCATTGAGCTTATTTTTCTTCAATCAATATTACATTAACATGTTTGATCATTTCACTTCTACTTTTACCTTTTGACTGATTGGTTTAGTGTTTTACTGATGTAAAGTAAACAAAATGCATTGTTTTCAAAATTTTGACATTTGATTGAATGAAAATGGAATGCAATGTAAAATTTTGGTAACTTTGGAATTCACCATATAAATCAAAATTGGTTTATTCTGAATTCATTAGATTTGGAAAATTTTAAAATACAATACAAATTACAACCAGTTATTGCTATCATAGTTGCTCGAAGGTTACCAATCGCCCACCACCATGATTGCTAGTCGTTGAATACTACTACCCACCACTATTCACCAGTTGCTGCCATGACCAACTGCTCGTTGCTGCCTCCATCACCATCTGCCACTAGTTGCATGCATCATAACCACCATTAACCATCATCACCAATGTTGAAGATGTTTAATATTGATTTTATTTTTCTTCAAACAAAACACAAAAGTATCAATTCCTACCTTTACTTTACACCAATCCAAACTACTACAAAGTATTTCAAAT
Organism: Papilionanthe hookeriana x Papilionanthe teres; assembly: GCA_022702705.1. Lineage (NCBI taxonomy): Eukaryota > Viridiplantae > Streptophyta > Magnoliopsida > Asparagales > Orchidaceae > Papilionanthe > Papilionanthe hookeriana x Papilionanthe teres. The sequence continues at coordinate 47,483,335 of CM040424.1, read as the reverse complement.
ATATTACTTTTCAATTGCATTGTATTTATTTTATAATTTATTCTTTTCAGTAAACTAAATAGCCCCTTGTTTTAATTTTTTAAATAAATTGGTTATTTATTCTAAGGGATGACATTTAAAGTGGCATCATTGCTCATAATAAGGTGATAAGAAAATTTACCTAGGAGTATAAATCGTATAAATGAATCTCTATAAAAAAAAAGAGGATTTTTTTTTTTTTAAATAGAAGCTTTGCAAACAAAGCCTAGATGTAGTGTGCACCTAGCTTTGGAGGGAGATTATAGTCGGACCATATAAAAATTAGCTCATGTTTAATTGAATATTTTCCCATGAGCATCCCTATGAATAGATTAATGTGCGCTTATTTATTATTATTTCATTAAAATGAAATTTACTATAAATAGAGTTTTTTAAATATTTAATTAAAAATATTTGAAAGCCTCTCATTCTCTTAAGCTCAAGTAAAACTAACATGTATGAGTAATCCTTAGAGAGTATATTGTAAAAAATAAGAATAAAATAAAATAAAATTTTAATTACACCTTAATTAAAATTAGTGAAGATCATTCTACTAAATGAAACCTCGATTTGATGACATATCATTTGACTTCTAATAAATAAAAGTGTTGATATTATTCAAACATTTTACATGAGCAGTACATATAATTTAAACTTGAAATGGAATAGTTTTCCTACCATCATAATAGATGAGAGTGATATCTAATCCTATAAAATAGTGGTCTCCCACTACATTAGAGTTTGGATTACTGAAGGATAAATGAGTTATTAAATTGTGCTTTAAAGTGTGATGATTCTATGAAAGTTAATAAATTGAAAATAAGGAAAGACATATGCCATAAGCTCGAGATCATTTATAAAGGAATCTGTGTGGTAAGGGAAATTACAATTAGAATCTTGACAAATGCATTTTTATTTTCTTGGTTGAGGCCAGGAGATAAATTTATAAATGAATTCAAGAGATTCACAAAGAGCACACAAATGGAGAGAAAGTAAATGAAATTTATATTTTTGCCAAAATAATGGAATTTGGAAGTAATGGATTTTCTTAAGTCATAATTTAAACTTTTATTGAATTGACCACCTGCATGATTGTTTAATAGCCAATGAAAAAAAAAACTTCAGTGAAAAAGTAAAAGACAACATAAAAAAGAAGATAAAAGGATATTAAGCTTTGATGTCATGGTGACAGTGATAGTGAGTTGTCACAAGCTAGTGCTTATAATAAAGATATGTCTTTAAAAATTATTTAATTCAAAAAAATGTTCAAGAACCTCATAAAAATAAAAAAAAGAGGAACAATTAATAACCTAGAATTAAAAAAAATTGATAAATATGTATCATCTAGGGATAAAACTGAAAGATATGAGTTGGCATCATTAGCTAAAACTCTCATACCATTCAGATGATCCTATTAGTTGATGGATTGAGTAACAATCTAATAAATCAATTAGTTATGCGATAATGAGTACGGGCTTTAATTCTTTTGAATGATTTTTTATTATGCTAAATAGTCAAGTGAACATTACAGGCCATATATATATAAGTGACACTACAAGTAATATCTATTATGACATTACAAGTGACTATAAATGAGAGTTACTGAATAGAAGTATGATATGTTTTGTGTTGAAAATTTGCATTATTCATGGCTTCTCTACACCGAAGACACTATAACAAAATGGCATAGTAGAAAGATAGAATTATACTATATTGGGAATGACAAGAACAATGCTAAGTATTTTTCTCCTTAAAACTTTTTTTGTTTTGCGCAATAAATACATGTTAATATTGTTATGATAGTGAATATTAAACTAACCATTATGAAGACACTGATAGTTTGCTCTTAGCTAGCTAGGGTGATGTGATAATTGAGTTTATAAATTTGTGAAGCGGATTCAGAAAGAAAGAGGATTATTTGTTCGAATTACAAGTTACTCTAATAGTTTATGAATGATAACTTTGATTTTTTTTGTGATGAAATTGGTATTAAGCATAGTTTATTAATATTTATGACACAAAAGTAAACCTGCATAGTATAAATAAAGAATTAGACTATATTGGATATGACTAAAACATACTGAGTGGGTTTTCACCTACATAAGTATATTTTGGATGGATCAATAAATATAACATGTATACTTAAGAGGGTTAACATTTAATCATAAGAAAAAATCACCTTATTAATTTTTAAAGAAGAAAAGCCCATTTTAATCCAAATTTTATGTGTTTATATGTAAGTGATTTAGAATAAAGAATGAGAAATAGACTTTAACTAAATTTGCATCAGGTCAAATGAAAAATTAAATCATAATAAGGTCTACAGAGTTTTAATAAGAAGAGCTTGTCTGCAAAAGAATTTATACATGTAACTTTCGATGAGCATAAATTAACATTGCTCATAATGAGAGAGATGAATGATGAAGAGATTAATAAAATAAAAGAAAAAAAAATCTAACCTTAGATTTGATAATACATGCTAAGTAGGATCCACCAACACCTAAGTGTCTCAAGGACTGGAGTTATACCTCTAATCATCTTAAAAAAACTTATCATTAGAGAGAGAGAGAGAGAGAGAGAAGACAAAGATTATAGTTAAGGAGGGGGTCAATCATTCAATATTTATGTCTCACATAGAAACTACATGCATAGATGAAGTTTTGTCATATGTATTGTAGATAATAGTAATGTAAATGGAGCTAATTTAGTTTACTATGAATGATTCTAGGATATGAGGCCAAAATATCAACATCTAATAAGAAGTAAGTGAAGTAAGAGGGTCTATAAAAATAAAATAAAAGACTTATATAGAGTATAAGAAATAAAATAGTTTGGTAGCATAAGTGAATGATTAAACTTTATACTTCCATAGCTAGATTAGAAGATGTTAAACTATTATTTTCATTTATATGTCATAAGGGAATCAAACTAATATATATATATATATATATATATATATGGTTTAAAAGCAACCACTAAGATTTATATATCATGTATTAAAGTTGAAATAGTATGATAAATCAAGTATATTTTAAATTTTCTTGATATTCATGAAATGTGTAAGATACAAAATATATTATTTATTAAGAGTATTGGAGATGATATAATTGTGACACAAATATACATGAATGATATTTTATTTGGATCCACATAAGATTCACAATTCCATGAATTTTTAACTAAAACGTGCATGGAATTTATGTTGAGCTTAATATAAAAGCTCTAGTACTTCGGTGTATAATTAAAATGAATGGATGAAACAATATTTGTGTTTTACACTAAGTACATTCATGATTTATTTAAAATAATAGTCTAATGGAGTTCAAATATATTGTAACAAAAATGATCATAACGACTAAATTAGATAAAGATGTAACTAGAAAGGAAGTATTAACTAATGTTTATAGAGAAATAATTAGATTTTTATTATACTTGTTACTCAGTAGGCTGGATTTTGTTATACATGCTAGCCAGTAGGCTGGATAATGCGCTATGTATAGGATTTTATGCTAAATTTTAAGCAAATGGTAAAGCATCACCTATAAATATCACAAATGAATTTTGATACATAAAAACACCAAAACTATGATTTTTGTACCCTAAGAATGATTTATCATTTAAGCATATGGGCTGTTTAAATGCAAATTGTGTGACCTAAAATATGCAAAGTTGATTAGATAAGAGCATCAGGCACATGTTAGTTTTCAATAAATGCACTTATATTATGGTTGAATAGAAAGAAAACTAATATTAATTATTCATTGCAAAGGTAGTGTATGTCATTGGAAGTAGTGGGGTTTCATAATTAATTTAATGAGGCAATACATCAAGAACTATGGGTTTAATTAAATCATATTACTTTTATGCATGAAAACATAAGTTTAATAAACTTAACAAAAATACTTAATAAAATAACAATTTGAGATTCATTATCACATTTATGGCCATGTTACTCTAAGTAATGTGGTTGTGGAGTCTATCCACATAACCATCAACTTGCTAATAACTTAACAGAGCTTTTGGCTAATGATCCATTTGTTTTGTTACACTGCAATTAGGTTGATAGATATCTCACAATAGATATTCTTATGTAGCATACCATGTTGTGAATAAGTAATCTTTAGTTTTTATATCAATCTTAATTTGAAAAATATAAGAAATCAGACAAACTTTAATGCCTGTAATAAGTACAACGTGACATTTATAGGCTTAATTTGAGTAGTTGTTAATCTGAAAGCTTATCAAATGTTACAAATGTTTTTAAATGATTTGTTTGTATCATGTGACATGACATAAATGAACTCATCATTGACCATATAAAATCTTTGGGAGTTAGCTTGAATGAAGAAAGGTTGATAACTTTTAAGCATATAAGAATTTAAAGGCATTCATCGATAATTAAAGCTTATGATTAATCATTATTGAACTATTAACTACAAATCATCCGATCTGAGAATTTCATATTTTTCAAACATTTAAAAATATTTAATTTTCATACCTATAGATAAATCCACTACTCTATACTTTTGGCAGTCATATTTTCTAGTATACTTTATTTTCTTAAGGCTTGATTCAAGGATAAGAGGTAGTGTTTAAGAAATGTAAAGCTCACCGGTATTTTTTCTTACTTAATATCACTTCAATAATATTTCTTTGTTCTCTAGGCCATTTATTCTTTTGAGCTTTTCTTCTACATTCATTTTTATAGACTTTCTCTATTCTAATTTTCTAGACTTTTGATCATTCTATGACGTGCCTTGCCTTTTCTTTGTTTAATTTTACATATTTTATAGTTACATGATCATTAAAGAGAATAATCAAATGTGAGCGAAATCATCTGTATGCGTGTATGAAACTAAAACTATATTAAGGAATTGAATATTTAATCAATATTCTTTACCCAAGCCAAGATAACATGCTGAGTTATTTAAGGATTTCGACCTATCAATTGGTCAATTTTCAGCAACACTACACACCAAATCACATCTTGGTAACATATCAATAACGTATGCTTAGAGAAATATTACAATGAGTATATCCTTTGCTATTCCATTCTTTGAAAGTCAAGTGATCCTCAAAAATTAAATCTTAAATTTTCTTTAGTCACATATTTTGTCATAACATACACAATTCTATGATGTACAAGAAATGATTTTATCTATCGTTCATCAATATTTGTATTCAAACTCCACATATCAGAGATCTCATAACCTCAGTCTAAGACATATGCCTGAATTTATCATTACCATAAAACATTCTAACTTCGATCTTAGTGCTTAGACAATTAACCGGTATCATCATGATTTTTCTCCTCTTAGTTTTTAATAATTTTATCGACATGAAGAGATTGCCCATCTTGTTGTAAAATAGGTTGGGGTTGGAATGAGTGGGGTGCACGGGGATGCAATTTTGGAAGCAAGAAAGGGGTGCATGTAGGATGGTGCTCAAAGTAGGGTTGCATGTGAGGTCTACAAGCAGAGACACGTTTGGGTGGGGTTTCAATTTTCAAATTTGAAATTTAAAACTTACTTAGATGGAGGCATAAACATAATTAAATTGTAATTAAAAGTGGAGAATAATTGATGCGGATGTTTATAACATTTAGACTCATACAGAATTAAATATAATTAACTTTTAATTAAATGTGGAGAGGACCTTATGAGTGAAATTTTTCAACTCAAGCACGACTAAGATGTTATTTGACTACAAGTAGGATTTAACTTAGTAGGATTTAGTATTAATAAATACTAAGATGCTGAAATCCTGAATAGTGTTTGACATGACATGTTAAATTCAGTTAAATTAAGTGAAATTGTTTGTTAACATATTTTAAGATGCAAGTATGTTAGTTGAAATATGAGTTAAATACTACATGTCAATAACATAACTATTAAGCCTAATAAAATTTTATATAAAATTTTATTTATAATTATGTTGATAAATAATTAACTATTTATAATATTCATTAATTAGAAATAGTAATTTATTAAACTAAATATTTTCCAAATAATATTTTTATTTATTAATTAGCGATGAACTAGTATATGCTTGAATGTGCAACACATTGATTAATAAATCAAAAAATCTAATTTATTATATCACTAATAATTAATTAAATTATGAAATTTTTTACTAATTTTAATATTTAATTTAATTTTAATTAATTAATTATAAATAACTACTAAGAAAGTTTATATAATTATAATTAATTTGATAATATATTTATTGATTATTATTTATTAAATAATTAAATTAATTAAAATTAACTTCACTAAAATTATATTAAACCCTAAAACCTATTTTCTCCTTCACAAATCTCACCAACCTAGCTTCTGATTTTCTGGTTTCGCCCAAAGGCTTCGCCTACCTTCCCCTTCATCCATCTCTCATGTCCCAAACCCTCATGGTACATTCGCGACTATAGGGTTAACAAATATCCATCAACTTTAGTAAACTTAGCATACATTCACAAAGTTTTCCGCTCCATCATAAATATATAAGTGTATAGAGTCCTGAAAATTAATTATAACAAACCCGTGCAAGGATTTATAAGCTTCCATAATTACTTAATTGGTATTTGAAAGGTTTATAGCTATTGTTTATGAAAATGATAAAATCTTGAATTCTAAACGTTTGGAGCCTAACTCAAATTATATTAGATGTTCATCTCTACATAGTTAGGGGATTTGAATGTTAGTTGTTGATAAATATGTGTGAAAATATTATTCAAATATTTTTTATATCATTATTTCCAATTGTAGGGCTCTACTATATCTGCGTAGACTTTTAACCTAAAATTAATGCATACATAAGATCTTACAACCTCTACTTCAAGGCTACCATTAAGCCTTGTTCTCAACTATAAAATACATTGAAATTTAAGTATTACATTAAAAAAATTAATAACTTGTCTAGATAAAGAGATTAAATTTTGATGTTGATGAGCTCATCATCTTCACATTATACTCCATGAGTGTGTAAGATTGTTTCACTTGTACACATCATGCTTTATTATTCTTTCTATAAATTGACTAAATATTTTAGAGGACACTAAGAGGTATTTCCCATGGCGAAAATAAGTTAATATAGAAATTTTATCGTGTGTATTTTTTATGTAAATGCTTCTCTAGTGAAGGACTATTTTTTCTTAACGCAGAGTTAGTTTTGGGAAAATCTTTTTTGGGGAGTGCGCTCTGGTATGGATATCGGCCATATCCTAATTACTCCAAAATTATCTTGTACTCAATTGATTTTTTCTCTTGAGCATCATTTTTACTGGCTCCACTTGTACTTAATTAAGTTTATTTCATCGTAGTGGTTTTTTTTTTCCTTTTGAAAATATAGTTTTATTTTAATTTTTGAATAGATTTGAACCCCTCCTGGACATCTGTATAATTTTTTTTTTTTAAAGTACCGATGTTAAGAAGATAAATTTTTAAGTAAATAACTATCAAAAGAGAATAACATCAATCAATTAAAGAAGCTAAAACAATTAGCAAAATAAGAAGAAACCATAAGTAACTTATGACTTCCATAAGTATAGCATATTCAATGTGACAAACAAATTTAATATGATTAGGGTAAAGACTGTAACTGTACTACTCGATGCCCTTTAAAGAACAAATGCTACAAGTTGAAAGGAAAAGGCGAGCACATTACCAAAGTCCTCTTTGATTTAGGATATATTTGGGATCACTTTCTATTGTGTGTGTGTGTGCGCGCGCGCGCGCGCGTGTGTGCGCGCGTGTGTGCGTGTGTGTGTGTGTGTAACATGTCTGGTTTGGTATTTTTCTTATTTTTAAAAGAAAAAAAGCTTATGCATTTTAATAAAATGGTTGGATCCAAGTGCGCTCTAGTATTAAGCCCTGCTACTTATGGCGTATATGTTGTCTTCCTTGCTCCACCCAGCACGAAGTATCACCTGTGGGTACGTGGACGGCGAGCCGGGGGCTAGCGTTACCGGTTGGTGAGAGCCAATGTAGTCGACCGGGGGGAGCCGGCAGCGTGATGCGACGGCGATGGGCGGAGGCTGTAATTGGCGGCCTCCGATGAAGGCGACGACTGGCCGCAGTGGGGGTGGGCGGCAAACATTGGTCGTTCCACAGCAAGGGCCGACGTTGGGCGGCAATCGCAGAAGGCGAGCGGCTAGCGGGATGTGACGATGATAGGCGGATACTAGAGGTGCTCGGCGTGTAGGCAGTGGGGGCTGGCAGTGGCTGCGGCGAGCGGCAACGGCAGCAGGCAGCGGCAGCGGGGGGTGACCTAGGCGAAGGGTTATTTTGGTGTTTTAAAAACAGACAAAAACATATTTTTTTCTATTTTTAGTAATTTTAGAATTATTCTCCCAAAAAATTAAAAAAAAACAAAAATAAAACAAAAACCAAATTTGCAAACATTGTTTTATATTTAGTTTCTATTTTTTTGTTTTCAAAAATAAAAAATAAAAATTGATCTCAAACCACCTCTTAACTTTCTACACAGGAACATTTAACGGATAAGCTAAGAACAATTAGCAAATACCCCTCTCTCAGATGGATGATTCACTACCTTAAATTTATAATCAACTATTAACTAACATTTAAATGGAATAACTCGTAATTACAAGGCTATATTGATTTAGATATTAGCGGAAACCTTAGGATGACAAGTATTATTATTATATCTATGGCAAAAAAAAAAAAAAAAAAAAAAAAAAAAAAAAAAAAAATCAATTGTGTCATAAATGTGATACCTATTAATAAAGTTAAATATGTAGTTATCATTGAAATTAGTTAAAAATGGTTAATTGAAAAGGTTCATAAGAGTGTTGAACTGGTAATAAGAAAATATCACCATCATTATAACAATCAAAGTGATATTTATGAGATATTATAACAGCTTGTCAGACCTTATAATAATGTTAATGTCTTTAAATTATTTATTTTATCACTATAAATAAAATCTTAAGATAATGGTTCACACAACCCCAAACTAGGAGAAAGAAGAGTGATAATGCAAAGTGCTAGCCAATTAATAGAGAAGATAAGCTTTATAGGTGCTTGGGGGAAGGATTATCTTCTATTCCTTCAAAAAAGATGTTCATTTAGCTTTGGTTCTACAAAAGGAGAAGATTTTGATCATAATAGGAAGAAGCTATTCTTTGAACTCATATGATACAAAAAAGAAAGGAACTATAACAACTACAATTTCTTTCTTATCATTTCCGACTGACATCATAACAATTGAAAGATATGCTCCCTTTTAGCTATAGACAAAGGAGAAGTTGTATCCATATCATTACCTCCAACTATATATAAAAAGAATATGTTATACAATATCTCTTAGGATGTGTTTTGGGATAAATTTTTTGAAAATTTTATTCAATAAATCATATTCACATCTTTGTGAATATAATTTTTTATCACTTTTCAAAAATTTTTTGTGATAAAGGAAAACCTATCACAAATAAATTTACTGGAGTGTGGCAATCGAGATAAAAAATTAATTAATATCTTTTATCGATTGAAAAATTCATAAGACGAGTTTGTCTTACCTTCCACAACTCTATAGCTAATTGTTGTCATCTCAAACAACTAATTAATTGAAGAGTTAATATTTCAAGTTTGAAACTTAACCGATCATTCTTTTCTTAACATAACTAAACAATAAAATTTAGACATTTTTAAAATTAATATAAAAAAATTTATTTCATACTTTTTTATGTTCCCAATACACTTTTTAATTTGAGAAAGTGTGATTATTGATATCTTGACTCGAAAGTTTTTATACATATGTATTTAAAAATCTTTAGTCATGATATCAATAATCACATTAAATCTAATTTAAAAAAATCTGTGACTAAAAATACTTTTGTCACATCCTTTTTAAAAAGGTTTGATTAATACTTTTGTCACCTTTTTTAAAAGTATGATTACAACTTAAATTTATTGCAAAGAGTATTTTTAACTTTTTTTTCCTTTATAGTTATGCCTAATAGCAATAACATTAGTCATTTTTTAAGCTCTTAATCATCTTTTTAAAAGATGTGGATAATGATTAATAATAAAACACTGTACAAAGAAATAATTAAATATTTTTTTTTAAACGCTCAAGCAATAGATATACATTTATAAATATGATTACAGATTAACAAATGATTAAAACATATTTTAATCCAATTTGTGGTTAATTATACAAATTAAAAATGATATAAACTTGGTGATTCTTGCAGTGATGGAAGGAAAGACTTGAAGATAAAGCAAAGAATCACATAGATCTAGTTGCTCAATCCTCCTTCATTAGGCAAGGAACCATGTCCTGTTTCTTTTCATCTTAAAGTTTGCTTTAAGATTGTTAATTGGTCGGTCATCTTTTCGAATATAATGTTCTTAGAATTTTGGAATTAATAAAATATCTTAAAATGTTGTATGCATATAAAATATAAAATAAATATTCAAGTAACACTCTTAATTAAATGTGAAAGTTATAAAATCACTATTAATAGTAAATTTGTTTAAGGGTATTTTCATTTTTATGTATTTACATATTAGCACTTAAAAATTCATATTTACATGCATACCACTCAAATCATTAAAATCACATTAAAAAATACAATATTTATTATACTTTTAATAGTGAAATACAACTTTCCATGCATATATTTATGGCACTAAGGTGTTATAAGTGTAAATATCAAACTTTGGTGTTAGATATGTAAACAAAAAATAATTGTGTGGTATGTATGTTAATTTTCCAAAAACTAATCCGTCAAATTATTAAAACTTATATTTATATGATGATGAGGCTAATTTTCTTACACATATTCTTGATAAAATGGATCCCATATTACCCCTTAATATAATTAACTACTAGATAATATAATTAAAATGAAAATACAAATACCGCTGATTTATACAACAGTTATGAGCATAATATAAAAAGAGTTTTTTTTAGTAGTTTAATATCATTATCAATATTTCAGTACATTTAACTTTTGAATTTAATTATAATCCTAAAACTTTTAATTATATTAAGAGAAAATATTTGAAATCAAGGTTATATGTAATAAAATTTATTACATTTTGATATAAAAGGTATCATAATGTTCTGGCATTTTTTTTTTTTGAATTTGAAGTGGGCTTTAAATTGGAGCAAAATGTAAGATCAAGAACCACGTTTTCTTATTATATAATTACATTTATTTCTTAGACTGTTTGTGCGGTGTTAGGTATGACTCATATGCCAGATAAGAGACAGATGCTGGAGCAAAGTGAAGCGGAATCATTTACCCAAATGTGGACGTTTCATTAAGTGGGTTGAGGTTGCTATAAGGTTGATTAGGTTAACCTGAGTTAGGTCAGGTTTACCCGATGTTGTTTTAAGTTAGTTTAGGTTAACCCGAGTTAGGTCTGCTTGGCCTGAGGTTTTGTTTAAATTGCATTAGATTAACCCGAGTTAGGTCAGATCGACTCATATTTGTTTTAAGTTGGTTTAGTTAACCCGAGTTAGGTCAGGTTGGCCCAAGTTCGGTTTAGGTTAGCCCAAATTAGGTCGGGTAGATCCGAGGTTTTTTCTATGCTGATTTGGGTCAACCTAAGTTGATTTGAGTTAACCCGAGTTATTTCTAGTTGGCCCCATCTTGTTTTAAGTTGATTTAGATTAATCCGAGTTAGTTTGGATTGACCTAGGATTAGTTTAAGTTGATTTGAGTTAACCTAAGTAAGGTTGGGTTAACCCAAGTCTATTTTATGTTGATTTGTGTTAACCCGAGTTTGGCCTGATTGACCCAGGTTTGATTTAAGTTGATTTGGGTTAACCCAAGAGATGTTGGGTTGACCCATGATTAGTTTAGGCTAATTTGGTTTAACCCGAGTTAGATCGAGTTGACCAAAGTTTGATTTAAGTTGATTTAGTTTAACCCAAGTTAGGTAGGGTTGACCCAAGATTTGCTTAAGTTGATTTGGATTAACCCGAGTTTGGTTGAGTTAACCCCTATCAGTTTTAAGTTGATTTTGGTTAATTTGCATTAGGTTGGGTTGACCTAAGTTTGATTTAAGTTAATTTGGGTTAACCCAAGTTAGGTTTGGTTGACCAAGGATTGATTTAGGTTGATTTTGGTTAACCCGAGTTAGGTTAGATTGACCTGTGTTGTTTAAGTTGGTTTGGGTTGACCCCGGATTGTTTAAAGTTAATTTGGATCAACTCGAATTAGGTCAGGTCGACCCAGGATCAATTTAAACTGAACTTGGTCAAGTGAAGTCTAGGTCGGATTAGACTTGGCTTAGATTTTAGTTAAATCAAGTCTAAATTGGGTTAGGCTTGAGTTAGGTTATAACTTTAAGGTTTTCTTAACTCAATTCTAAATTGAGTTAGGCCTACGTAAGATTTTTGGGGTTTTGGGTTTGAATTAGACTAGATTAGACCTAAATTGGTTTAGAGCTATGATGAACCTAAGGTTTGGTTAAGGTCTTTTTTAAGCTAGAATTGCATCAAGTTAAATTTAGCTAGGTCTAAATTAGATTATGCTTAAGACATGTTTGAGTTAAACTAAGTCGGTCTAGGTTGGGTTAGTCCTAACTTAAGTTAAAGTTAAAGTTTAGATTAGACTTGTTCTAGGTTGGGTTAGACCTAAGTTGAATTCAGAGTTAAATTTAGTTTAAATTAGGTTTAGATTGGGGCTAGAACTAAGTTAAACTTGAATTCAATTACGCTGAGCTAAGTCTAAGTGGGGTTATACCAAGATTAAATTTAGGTTTAACTGAGTTATGCTAGGTCTAATTTGGGTTAGACCTAGGTCGAATTTAAAGTTGGCTCATTAAGGAGATTCTGTAATGATGAGGTTAACCTCTTAATATCTTCATTAGGAATTGATCTTAAGGTCTTATAAGTTAATTTTCATGTTTAACTAGGTGTAGGAGAACTTGGGCTACAATGTAAAATTTACATTTTTACACATTTACCCCTAATGTTTTAATTTTGTTTTTTTAATACTTAGGATTTATTTTCCTAATTTTTTTTTATTTTCATTTTGATTTATATTTTTCTTGTTTATATTTTATTTTTTATAATTATTTTTTAAATTTATTATAATTTTGATGGAAAATTAACCTTATTGATGTTAGGGAGGTCCCCTGACTTTGAAAAAATCAGAAACTATCTCTAATGGCAGAGGGAATAATCCCTGAAAAGTTCATATTTTTATATATTTAATTCTTTTAATTAAAATACCCTCTATAATATTTAATTAATTAAAAATTAAATATAAGTTTATTATTTCTATTTTATTTTTATTATTTCTTCTCTATGCACTGAGTTCAAGGACCTTCTAGGGTAATGTGGTATGAATGCCTCATTAGCCTAGGCCTAGCTTCTTATTTAATGGACTTTTCTATAGTCAATGGGAATCCTAGAGATATTTAATGCGTCGTTAGGGGAATTCCTATGATTTGAGCTCCATTGGTATTTTAGGGCATCTTCCACCTATAGGAAGTCAACTTGGGCTTCCACTGGGCTAGAACTTCAATCATCTCAACCCAATGCCGAGGATTAGGGCTTAATCTTAGGAAACCCTAAGTGAGTGTAAGACTGGCTAGAAGGCCAATATGGGTGAGTTCCATCTTTTTTCATCTAAGAAGATCACTAAGAAACCCTAAGGCTAAATCCTAGGTTTTTATTGGGAGAAATAAGGTCTCACAAAAGTGAAGTCAACAACCCCATTTTCTGATTGTGGCGCATATTTTTTGTTATAATCTTGTTGCGCTAACTCACTATGTAGTGGAGTAAACTTTGTTTCCTGTGCTCTGCTACTTTTTCCCTTGCTTGACCCACCTTTGGAAATTACTTTTTTTGCATATCTTAGTAATGAAATGAGAGCCCTTCCTACAAATTAAAATGAAACAAATAATATTAGCAATAATAAAACTCCAAATCAAAAAGAAACAAAAAAGACTAGCAATAATAAAAGTGAAATCATAAAAGAGCTTGAGATATGTAAAATCACATCAAAATTAGCATATGTTTAAAAGTGAAATATATTTTTTAAAAGTCAATTCTATAAATCACATCAAAAATAACACTATTATCACTTATTAAAAGTCAAATATATTTTTTCATGCATATGTTTAAAACAACAAAATGCTATATATGTAAATATGGAAGCTGAGGTGTGAAATATGTTAAACATATTAATTGTGTGCCAAATAGATAAATAACAAGTTGAGTAACATATTCAATAGAATTACTCATACTAGAAAGAGAAACCCCATATTATGGCCATGGTGCACATGGTTCACTGTAATCTTGCTTCTCACCAATCGGTGGAGATTGTGTTTCCTATGCTCTACTTCTTGTTACCTTGCTTAACCCACCTCTACAAATTACATTTTTTGTCCATCCTACTGATGAACCTCCAACCATTTCCACAAATTGAAACGAAACAAAAAAGGTAAACTTTTATAAAAGTAAAAAATTACTACATTAAACAAATACGACGACTATCACTCATAAGGTGTAAATCAAACTATGAATATTAATTTGTAGGATTTTTTAAAATCAAGAAAAAAAATTAATTTGTTGATTATCATATAGCAGCAAGTGAAACCCCATCTTCAAGTCGTGGTGCATGTGGTTCGTTGTAATCTTGTTCCTCGGACCCACCAATCGGCGGAGATTGTATTTCCCGTGCTCTACTTCTTCAAATAAACGAAAAAGAAGAATGAAGGGAACCACAAAATTATATTTTTTCTACCTTCAAATAAGAAAATGAAACATATATGATATGTTAATAAATGAACATAACAAAATTGAAGCTAACTATTGAAAAAAAGAAAATGGTAGGGCTTATTAAATTAAATTTGTACAACATTTGGATGAGTGGTGATGTCTTAATCAAGTACTTCTTTAGGTTTAACTCTGATAATAAAATTTAAATTCATATTTTGAGAGTCTTTTATATAAAAAGGGTCTTGTTTCAGTTTCTCTCTAATATGAATTAAATGTGAGAAATTCACTAAATGACTTCCAAATTGATCCAACTTCATACCATTTGCAGATGTACTTGCCTATTCACATTTGAATAACACAATTCAAAATAAATCATAATAATTTAGGTTAATGATTGTAGTCAGTCTCTCATAATAACAAAACCTCTCAACTTCTGTAATGTCACCATACCATAATTTTGAGTCTTCTTATTTTCATCAAGATCTCTAGTATGAAAAAATTATTCATTTATGCAAAATCCTTTGTAGCTTTTTGCAATTTATAAGGACCACTAGCAAGCACCTTAATTTCATCACTTTGCAATGTATCAATGCTTATAACCTGCAGGACAATAAATTTAGCATAAAATTTATTTTGAATATTAGATAAATATGAAATATTAAAAACTTACTCTATCTTTAAACCAATAATGAATGTTTTCATTCACAAGCTTCTCGACATCAGAAGGTGTGAGATGAGTATGTTGACCTCTTTTTCTCTTCTATTTTTTTATAAAACTTTCTATTAAAGTTATAATATTATCATGATGACGAAGCACATTTATGTATGCTTCCATTAATGATCTGTCATCCAATAGAACGGAAGTTACCTTCCTTAAAGGCATTCCACCAATGCAAATTTATAAGATTTTACTTTTCAAATGGGTACATCCATCTATATTGCACAAAGCAACCAAATTTTACTTCTTCAACTAAATGAATAGGTAAATGAATCTTAATTGTAAAGAATGAAGGCAAGAAATATTTCTCCATTTGGCATAGAATCAATACAGTGTTATTTTTTAACTTTTCCAATTCACTTAGATTAATGATGTTAGCGCACATTGCTTTTAAAATCTTGATATTTCCACTACAGTGCTCATTACTTCATCTGAAGGTGTGGAACACCTCAATGCAATTGAGAGAATATCTTCAATAAGAACTTGGCAACCATAACTTTTTAAACCTGTTAATTTATACTCGGTGATGTTTACGACTCTATAGATATTTGACGCATAACGCTTGGAGACTTTCATTTTCTTAAGGAGTTCACAAAGCATTAACTTTTCCTTCTTTGATATGTGAACATTTTTGGCAGCAAAATGTAACCTTCATTCTCATTAACAAGAAGATGCAAATCAGCCCTCACTCCAATGTCAACTAAATCTTATCATGCCTATAGATTATCTTTGAATTTATACATATCCAATAAAGTCCTAATGAAATTATCACAAATTTTTTTTATATATGCAAGACGTCTAAATTATGTCGTAACCTCTTGTATTTCCAGTAAGGTTGGTTAAAAAAAAATACTTTCTTCTTCCATATGATTGAATCTTGCAACTACTCACTTATCAGCATAGTGGTTTTCTTCTTCAAATTATTTTTGACTTTATTAACTTTGCAAAAAGTAATTTGTATGTTACGAACTTCTGAAAAAATCTAAGAACCCGTCATTCAATATGGTGCAGTTTTCATCTCCTCTGTGTTATCAAACTGTTCTTTTGTCAATGAAATATGTGATTAGGAGGTAGCAAACAATGATGACCCATATAGGAGGATTTTTTAATCTTATGCAACCATAAAAATTGCATATTTTTGGCACATCAAGGGCAAGTAAATCTTCATTTAGTACTCCTTTCGGATAGCATGTCATGTGCTGGAAAATCATTAGTTGTCCACATTACAATTGCGCGTATATTGAAATTTTGTCCATTAGCAGCATCATAACTTAGAACTCCATGCCATAATTCAATAATTGCTTAAATTAACGGCTGTAAATAAACATCAATAGTATTTCTAGGACTTCTCTCTCCATGTGTAATTCTAGATAGAATGAAAGACATGTTTCATTCCAATCTAAGGAGGCATGTTATAAGAAATTAAAATGATAGACCAAATATTGTATACACTACTTATGATCTTAAAGGAATTAAAACCATATGATGACAAGGCAAGCTAAACATTACATAGGTTCAATACAAAATTAGGATACTGAGTGTCAAAAGATTAACAATTTCTATTATGCTTTTGATGTTACAAGTAGCTATATATAAGTTGTGTTTAACTTAGCTTTTGTTAAGATTTTGTTGAAACATTGGTGTTATCTATCATCCTTTGCATTTTGATTTTGTTTGCAATCCCCTTATGTTGGTTTGCATTTTTATTATATTCAAAATATATGTTAAATTGTTGAAATATAACTAAATAATTATGTTCTTTTAAAAATTGAAGGATTTAAATATCTATCTTAGAAATCTTTTCTCTAACACCTAAATGATTATAGTTAACTACATGTCTGCTAACATTTTTAACACTAAAAAACCACCATTTCAAGTTTTTCTTGCAATAATAGCCGCCTCTTCTTTTTCCTCCAATCTCAACACACTAATAGCTACCCTTAATCTCTCATCTACTAGTATGGCTTTATCATGAAGTAAATCTATAAAGAAGTAAACATTAGAGACTTCAAGAATGGAGATTACATAAAGGGGGCGGCTTTGGGGTTGGGGGTGTGACAAGAATGTTGACGTCATAATGCTGGTGGGGTTGTGGCCAGGAAGAAGATAATAGGGTTATGGATCAAAGTTTGGTGAGTAGGAATGACCTTGAGATTGAACTTAGAGATGCTGAGGTCTTTATGTAGTGAGAAGTTGATAAAGAAGTTTAATTTGGATAAAGAGAGGAGGTTGTATTTCATAGTGGAGGATGGCCTTCTAGAAGAGGAGAATTTTGTCAAACGCATATAGTACGTAAGAGGAGGGAGGAATAGAGAGGAAGGTCAATGAAAGTTGAAATAGAGGTAGAGATAAGAGGGGTAGAAGAACCATTAAGGCCTAATATAATATGTAGAGGATGAGGATGAATGATATCATGGAGGAGACTGTCATAGCACTTTTATGTCTTCTTCAATAGCAAATTTAATGGAGGAGAGTAAAGTCAACAAAAAGTTAAATAAATAATACTTTTGAATTATTTAAAAATATATGGCAAAACTTTTTACCGCTATATCTGCCTGTATAAAATACCGCGAAAACTATTATTTTTTGCAGTGGCTTATTCGAGCTCAGCTCAATCTATATCCAAGCTTTTAGGAATGTATTTATGCTAAATCTCATTTATTTGAATTATATTTGAGCTTAGCCAACCCACGATTCCTATAATAATTATCAAGCATAAGAATGAGTAGTTAATTTAACATAATAAATAATTCATAATCAAGCCTTGATTTTATATATGCAATTTATTTGGAAGAAGCAATGCGTCATATCAAATAATATTTGTTAAGCTTAAAATATAAAAAAATTGAACTATACTATACATGAACGAGTTTTAATCGAGCTGTAAACAAGCTTCTTAACAACTTCTTCACAAACTTTAAATAATATTATTCATGAATATAAATGATCTCACTAAAAAAAATTTCAAATTTGTTTATTTAGTAAGCGAGTATTTACGATTTATTCAAGTTTGTTCAATTAGCTAATCAAACGTTTTTGAGCTAGCTCTAATCAAGGTAAGCCACTGGTAGCTCCTCGAACTGCCAATGAATTTGCAACTCTACCCCCTTCCAAAGGGAAGAAAATTGCGTACGTAAACCGTACGCAGGAGCTGCGTGCGGAATGGGGTACACGGAGGCTACAATCGGGTTACAATCGGGTTACAAGCCCTTTGTACCCTCCATATAACTCATTTGTAACCTACGTGCTCAGATTGTAACCTTTGTAACCTACAACTAGATGAAATAGGAGCGCGCAATGTGGTACACGGAAGTTACAATCGGGTTAAAATCGGGTTACAATAGGGTTACAAGTGAGTTGTAACCCATTTGTACCCTCCATGTAACTCATTTGTAACATGCGCGATCATATTGTAACCTTTGTAAAATAGAGCGCGCGAGTTGCTAAGTGAGTTACATGACTCGCTTGTAACCCGATTGTAACTCGATTGTAACCTCCGTGTACCCCATTCAGCACGCAGCTCCTGCGTACGGTTTACGTACGCAATTTTTTTCCCTTCCAAAGACATAAACTTGCCAAAAGTTTGAATTAGACTCGCCAACTAATTTCAAATTCTTAGCAATGACCCTTCCACTAGATTCCTCCTGCTTGTTCTCTTTCCTGCCATATACTTTCCTCCTTCAAGTAAAATTAGACACATCATCTCTCCCAAAAGCATATGCTCAAAAATAGCAGCAATTAAAGATTAGACAGATAAAAAGCTTCCATGAACAATCAAGGCCATTTGATCAACATCAGACAGTCCAGATGACAGACTAAAAATATTTATTTCATTTAGGCCAATAAAATCAAGATGCAACAGCTCCAAAAGCAGATACAATTCATTCTTAACTATCAAAGAGCTAATAATGCTCAAATTTTTTATCAGCGCACTTACTAGAGAAGTGTGGAAGATCGACAAACAAAATAGCTGCTGCATATGCATGAGACTTAGGAAGGTGTTATTTTAATAAAAAGACTCGCTGCCACCTTACGTTGATCCAAAAGCCTGCAGCATGCATGCACTACATTTTAATATTTTTGAAAGAAGAAAAGAATGATAGATATCGAATCCTACTATATGAAGAATAATTGTATAATTTATATGGTTTCTTTTACACTGGCTATGTTTGTGAAAAAGTAGTTACTTCTATTATTTTATTAATGCTCATTATTTTTTATAAACATTGGTAATTAAGATTTTACGAGTAATAGTGTTGTATGATGTAAAATTTTGTAGTATCCAGACCAAAATTTATATGATTTTTCTTTGTTATGACATAGTGGTATAATTAGACTTAATTTGTTACAAAATGCTCATTGTAAGATCATCCATTTGCAGTGGTTTTAAACAGTAAGAATCAAGAACTGAACAATTAGATTATTTTTTAGCTGTTAAAATAAAAGTAGATTATCGATAGTTAACTATCCAAAATGTTGAGAAATTAGAGCAAAGAAGTGCAAGAATCACGAACCGAACAATCAAGATCAAATATAGGGATTTAGCGGGGTTCGGCAAGATGTCTACTTCCTCCGGAGCGAATAGCGGTGGCGGACTTTTTTTATTTCACGAAAAAAAGTACATCGTCGTTAGGATTACAAATACAACATATATATATATATATATATATATATATATATATATATATATATATATATATATATATATATATATATATATATATAACCATAAGTATACTGATATGTAATTACAAAATTACATCTGTATCGTACAACATGCACAAATGCTTCCACTCTACTCTGCTGGCACGCTCCGTTCCGCTTAAGGATATGTCTCTTATCTAGTATATGAGTCATACCTAACACAAACTCATAGCTTTGTTTGTTCAAAAACCACAGCTAAATCCTTTTTTAATTAGCATCAATTTTGCACCTGTTATGTTTATCAAACATAAAATAAAAAACTACCGCAAATTAAAGCATGAGCTAAAAAATATCATCGTATATTAATCTACTGTGCCTGTATTACCATATCACTTTCTTCATGAAAGTTCATTTGAAATTTTGAATTTTAAAATTGCCCACTCAACTTCCGCACGGATTTTTTGAAGCATAAATATGTATAAAGTTATTGCATAAAGTAGATTTAGACGCTGAAAGTTGCAATTATTTATATTTCTTCTCATTCAGAGATTTTTCTCTATTATCCCCTCGAGCTCTCCATTTTGAAGGATAAAGTATAGTTGCTCACGTGCAGTGCATCTGCCTTTGGCTAGTTTTGTGTGAAGGAGATGTTAACTATGGTTTTGTTTGCTTAAAAATGTGAATTAAAGCTGCATTATTGATTTTATTTTGCCGGCTTTTGTCATTTAGTTTTGTGTATGCGTTGGATATCGGATTTCTGCATGGGAAAGGTCCACGAGTTTATCTTTTATTTTCTTTATTGTTTTTTATTATTTATTTAAAAGAACGGAGAGAGATTATTATACAAGCCCTCAACTATCTTTATGTGTCTAATTATTCGAGGACCACACTCAGTATCGTCAAACTGGCTAGAGGAGAATTCGAACACTTGACTTGAATGGACTTACGACCTTCAAAGAAGTTGCTCCACCAACAGGTCACAACTGACGTCACAAGTCGATGAGTTTATCTTAATTAAGAATTATGACAAACGAATATAAAATCATCTTTGATAAAATAAAAATTAAAGGACAATTATAATGTAGTAAATTCTAGTATGAAGTTATTTTATACATCATTTTACGTGAGTTCGGTATTTATTTGTTTATTTTGTTTTATTTTTTATATATATTATGAACTTCATAGTTATTATTAATTTAGCTCAGGGATTGAATTTGCATTTTTCTAACTGCATGCTTCATGAAAATATAATGAATGAAAAGAAATAAGACTAATAACTTTATGCAAATAAAAAATTTTATAAAATATGGGTGACAGCTAGTTTAGTTGATTAATATCATAGAGAAATATTATAAAATCATTGTCTTTGTCTTGAGTTAAATAACACCTATATCAGATTTGAGCTTTGGCACTGATCGTTTTCAAAGCACAAAACAAAAGACAAACAATTATGGAGATCACTATGGAATGAGTATGTCTTGCTTTAACTAAGCGCTAGATACACAATATTATGTTATTTGATGATGCTATTGATAATCGAGCATAAATAAGTAATCGAGCATAAGTAGCTTACCAATTAATACTATACTGTAGATAATATGTGAAGAGAGAAAAGACTATTTTATTTCGTTCTTTAGTAGATAAGACTCTAATCATTCTTATACAAGAGTAGAAATTATATCATAGGGGATATAGTTTTAGGTTGACTGGTTGAGATTAAGTTTATGCCTTTTGAAGAACGGTTAAGATTGCCCATATATGGGTAATAGTGGTTGTATTTGATTTCACCTTTTTTAGTTGTTGCATTGAGCTGTTATCATTACTGCATTATGTAGTTATCACTTCAACGCATGAAAGTTGAAGATATATTTCTACATCACCAACTTGCACGTGAATTATTAACTAAAGTAAGAGGCTGACAAAGCTTGAGGAAGATATCAACTACTTGATTTTAGTATGACACATGGTTTACAGCAAGGATTTTCAATTTTTATTCAGTCGTGTTGAGTACTGTATTGTCTTTCGAAAATACATGCCTTGAGTGTTAGAGATAGGAGAGGGAGGAGGAGAGAGAATAAAAGTGCTAGGAAATTCTTAGTAGAGAGACAAGGAAACTCTGCGGACCAAGTCCCTTTATTCAACTTTTTTGCCCCCTATTTATAGGAGCGTATTTATACAATTACATAAAGGAGGGATCGGTTATGGAAACCACCCTTAATGCAATTAATATGCTCATTTACTAATAAATTTATATTACAATTTAAATTTGAATATGGCGGTAACTAGTTGATTGATGCGTTTGAGTCTGGTCAACTGAGACAACTGGTTCAGTGGCAATCGCGCCTACCAATGTAAAAGCCGGTATGTCAACAAGTTTTAATCAGATGCCCTTGTAAGGAGTTTAGGCAGTCAGGACCGTAGGCGTGGTTCGCTGATTGAATTCTTGTCATAGTATGATGGTTGACTTTAAACAAGCGGTTGGTTATTGAACAGTCAGCTCAGATCATGCTCCTTTAGGCTGATCCCTCGATTATTCGTCACCATCTTGATGTTCGATTGCTTTGAGGTTCATGTCAATGGTTTTAGTGCAAATATATTAGTTTCCCTAATTTTTTTGCTATTTGAAAGTGCCACTCACGATAAAGACAGAGAAATTATTAATAATCAGTGGTAATAAAATCAAGAAAATTAATTTAATAGTTAACTTCCATTTGAATTTGTGCCTTGCGTGCTCTATAAATGGAGACATAGGCTTGGCATTGCATGCTTTGCTACCAATTTCTCCCAGATAGCTGAGGCACATCATGGCTGATGGTACTAGTCGGGTCAATGTGGACCCCAAATTTCTTCTGGGCCCCAAACCCTGTAAAGAGGAGGAAAGAATGAAGAAAGAAAAATGGTCGAGGCTCAAACCTGATGCGGTTCATATAGTCAGCTCGTTTGATGACGTTGAGGAACAGTCGTCGAAGAAGCTTTGCCAGAAAACTGTGGCGCACGGGCTTGATGCAAACACAATTGCTGAGGACCAGTGAAACCCGACCAGTGAAGAGGCTGAGTTCGGAGGAAAGGAATAGAAGGAAGTGAGTTTCTTCCCGACCTTACCTCAAAAAGGAGGTATCTTATCGCAAGAATAGGATGAAGTTTTGAGATTTATATCTTATCGCAAAAATAGGATGAAGTTTTGAGAATTATCTCTGAAATGGGCAGTATTTTTGGTATGCCAAGTGTCTCCTTGGTTATTAAAGGTTTTGTAAGAACTTTGTGGTGTTATATGTGATGCAAAGGAATCATTAGGTTTGGAATGCCACAAAGTTGGTGGCCTTCGAAGGACATTGCGGAGTCCGCCCCCAGAACATTGGCCAGCCTACATGCTGAATTCGCTAGGCTTCTACCGCCAATCACCTCGGAAGAGCACCAGCCGCCGAACCCTTTGCTCGCTACTGTCTCTCAACAGAAGAGTTCAGGGTGACGGCAACTTTCTCCTATATCCATAGAGCAACATGTAGACGGGACCAGACCCTTGATGGTGTGGATCCATTCTTCAGAGGGAGTCGCAAGAGGTTTGGCCATAGCTCCCGTGTGGGACTTATCAGTCCACCTAGCAACCACAGACTCACAGGTAGCGGCCCTACTAGTGGAGGTCACCACCTTGCGAAGTGGGCTAGCCAAGGCATCGCACAAGTCTGAAACGCTTTGCAAGTTGACTGACTTAGGCAAGTTCCATCGCAAAGTTGACTGTGTGGAACAGATTTGATTAGGCTGAGAGATGGTCCTCCAAAGGTTGACTCAAAGGGGTATGTCTTGATGGAGGCCATAGAAGATTCGTTCGTGCAGCACTTTGTTCTAAGCCAGTAATATTATTATTTACAATAAAATAACATTTAAAAATATTTGAAAGGCTTTTTGATGTGACACTTATTATTATTTGATGCCTCATTTTACGCACTTTCCTTATAAATACAGAAGAAATCGCTTTTCACCCTTTACTCGTTCTGATTTTTTTCTTTGTGTATTTGGTCTTTCTTCTCTATTCGTCTTATAGCTGTCTTTTATTCTTTGAGATGGCTCCCAAATACTTCCCCACCCTGTTCAGATCTATCGGGCGTGTCAATTCCTCATTCCTGATGGATGACATTGTGAAATAGTTGTAGAGGAAGTATATTTTTTATGATAGTATCATTTTTTGGAGGATTTCAGGTTTGGCGCAAGTGACGAACAATGTAGGTAGGGATCTTGTATTTTATTGAGACCATTTCAAGTATGGTCTCTGCTTTTCTTTGTGTGATAAGCTGTAGGGTGTTTTCAATATTTATGGGATCATTCCACCGTAAGTATTGTCGAACTCTATAACTGTCATAATGACTTTCATTCTTTATTGTCATATGTAGCATATTTCGTGGTTGATCGACCAATTTAAGCACTTATACTCATTCAAGGTTGATAAGGAGGGCTTTTCCAAATTTTCGGCGGGCAACGAAATCCACCTGCTGGGGGTGGAAATTAAAAAAAAAGGATTGAAAAAAGAAGTTTATGGTCGGTTCTTGCTCTTGCGACTGGGGGATCCTGAACAAACAATCAGAGAAAGTGTTGGACAGACCGAAGTCTCTTTCATTGAGTATGGATGTCGCCAAGTTGATCGATCATCATCTCTCGGTCCCGCAGTACATCACTGAGGTGACTGTTTCTCGTGTGCTAATAGGCAAAATGACCGAGGAAAAATGGCGCCTCATAGATATTGACGAGGTAATCAGGGCCAAGGCAATGAAATAGAAGCTGGCCGCCAATCACCGAAAGCAATAACATCTCGTAGGGCTAGGTAATTCCATAGAAAATGAGAACCCACTACCTTACAGTGCAGCCTCGAGATACCTTACCTTCGTGATTGAAATAACCATTGATATTCAGAATACGGTGACCATCATAGTTACTGCCATTATTAAAAAATATACTTCTCTTTTTGTTGATGAAGGGGAAGGCGCCGGGAAAATATCTATTTCGGAAGGGATTCCGAATGAAACTATGGCTGCAGCTCCCTCTTCCTCGAAAGCTAGCAATCAATGAATATCGCCATTATACCAGATTCGCATGTCGGAGATCCATCCTTCTTTGCCTTGGACAATAGAGCCAAAGCTACCTAGGCTGCTCCTATTGACTCACTTAGTTCTTCATCAAGTGAGTTGACTTTGTCTTCCCTCAAAAAATAAAATCTATCGATGAGGGAAGGAACTGGTGAAGGAAATATAAGTCCCATGTCCCCCTCTTTTGAAGAGGAGCAAGGAGGCCTTTGAGTGAGAGCCCATGCACAGGAGCATTAGGAGGACGTGGATCAGGTCTGGTAAGTGGTTCGATCTACTGGATTGGTCTTTAGACTGGTACCTCACCTTCCCTTAAGGGAAAAAAAAGCCTGTCAGCGAGGGAAGGAGCTAATTGAAGAAATAAATGTCCTATGTCCCCTCCTTGAAGAGGACAAAGGAAGCCTTCGAATGGGAGCCCATGCACAACGGCATCAAGAGGATGCTGCTCGGGTCTGATAAATGGCTCAGTCTTAGACTGGTACCTGCAGACGAATGAAAACAGAAACATACCCTAACTTTGCTAAACTTGTTGTGGTTTGAGGAGCTTGATCGTACCTTGGGAGGGTTCTGCCGCTAAGAAATCTTCTAGAATTTGGATTTGTTGTAATTGATGGTAGAGTAGAGTGCAAATTTTCTAAGGCTGGCCATGATCAAATTGGAAGAAGCGCTAGATGAGGCTAAAAAAAAGGATGCTTCACTGGAGACATATATCAAGAGAGTTTGAAATGAGTTAGACCTTATGATGCTCAAGTTTGACAATTCTGAGAAGGTGTTGACCTCATTTTTGATGAGGTCTTTTCTCTTCTCTCTCCTTAGTACTTAGGATCTAGCCATAAGGCTTCTCCTTAACTATCTTAGAGGACTAGAAATGGGACCCATCACTTAGAAATTCAAACACTTCTTGGCTCCCTTCAAACCCATAAGTTTGATTGTAAACCCCTAAGCCACTTGGAGGGTTAAAATCAAATGTGGAGGTTTAAAGGATGAGTTTCATATAGGACTCTTTGGCACTTAGGATTACCACAGGTGGCACGGTGCAGTGAGGGTAAGCTTGCACACACCACACTCTCACACACATTCCAAACCCTAAAACTACCTTTAACCAATTTGACTCCCTGACTCATGTAGGTAACTCATATGGGTGGACCTTCACCCCTGAGCCCCTAGCTAAGAGGGTTAGGAACAACATATTGAGTGCCTAAAATGAGTCCTCTCATGGTTTTTGTGAGCTTAATATGGCTTTATGGCTCAACCAAAATGATTTCATTTCACTCACACTTGATCAATCTTCACTTTTCAAAAATTTCAATTTTTGACCCCCAGGACCCTAAACCTACCAAGCCTACCAAATGCCCTTGAAATTGCCCAAAATTTGCAAAATCGCCCAAATTACTCAAAATTTCTCAAAACCAATCCTAAACACTTCCCCCCACTCAAATTTATCATTCATGGCCAAATATACCAAAAATTCCAAAAATACCTCCCAATACCCTCCAAATACCCAAAATACCCCTTTGACCCAAAAATTCCAAAAATTCAGAAAATTCCTAAAAAATTCTGGAAAATCCCAAATATTCTCAATTTCATTTTGTTCAACTACACCATAAGCCAATGTTGTCAATTTAACCCACTTTTACCAAAAACCCCTAATTTGACCTATTTTTAACCTAAGTGGACCCAATGTCCCACCAAACCAACCCAATTGACCTCAATTTTGATCCAATTCAATTCTAAACTTCAATTCAATATCCTCAATACCAATTTAGACCAAACCTAAACCCAATTTCATCAACATGTCGATCCAATTTCAATTTGAAGCTTAAAACCCAATTTTGGCCCATGACCTAAACTTAGCCCAAACCAACCCAACTTAACTCCAATTAGCCCCAAATCTTTTCCTAAGCCTTCCTAACATCCCCAAAAACAAAACACTAACATGATTTACCCCAAATTTGAACCTAAACTCCACCCAAACCTAACCCAAAACCAAAATTCCCTAAATTGGCCTAAACCCAAACCTAACCCAAATAGGCCCAAATCCCTAAATCAAAACCCAAACAAAATTGAAAACTCTTTGTGACACTCCCATAAACATTTACCAACATTAATTTTACATTAAAACCAACATTAGCTAAACCTTAGCCCAAGATAACCCAAGTTAGTCCTTTTTGGCCCATTTTGAACCCATTATCAAAAAGACCCAAATTAAATTCAATTCAACTCAAATGACACCAAACCTTTTCCAAATCACTCATGATACATCCCTAAACTAAATCCAACATTTATTTGGCATGGTCCTTCACAAAACTTTCATCCAAATGTCCATTTAAAAATCTAAAAGCCCACTTCCATAAAGCCTTTAAAAGCCCATTTTCACCAAAGTTCAAAAAGCCCAAAATTTATTCTAAAGCTCACATGACATCTTCTTTGATCATCCATTCAATCAAGACCACCACCTATGTCCAAAATCCATCATGTTGATCAAACCAAAATGGTATCATGACAAATCCCATCAAAAGAATTCAAAATTTTCAAAATTCCAAATAACCTATTTCTATGAAATTGAGCCAAGCCATGAGCAAGCCATAGACAAGCCTTGGAGCCATGCTTAAGCCACATGGAAGCCATGAGAATCTTAGGATTGTCAACCCTCCCTAAATGGCAAAAGGAGGAGATCCTTTAAACACTCCCTAAAAGTCATTAGCCATACCCATGTTCCACCCTAACCCAAAATTAATCCAAATATATTTGGATGGGAACTTCTCCAATCCAAACCAGCTGACTCACCTGACCTCCCTCAGCCCAAATCAGTCCCTTGGTGGGTGCACCAAACCCAAATACATGAATTGAACAAAATCAAGCCAAAATGACCCTTGCCCCATGCTATTTTAATCAAACCTCCTTACACATGGCAATATCCAATTGACCTTACCAAATTCGACCCCTGACCACACTGAGTCAGATGGTGACCTGACCCTAGCCGGCCAGCCACCAGACCGCCAGAAAACGCCATGGCCGAAAGGTCTAAATGGATTCAAAAATTCAATTCCCCCTTGCTGACTTGTCCCAACTCAATTGGACACCATGGCTATTCTTCCCTTGTATAGAGCAGCTGATCCCAAGCCTCAACTCCCCCTGGGAGGCCCTCCAGCCACCTTTATGGCAAGTTATTGATTTTCCAAATTTTTGTGCCTGTTTTGATATTTTAATTCCAGTAATTAGCATGTTACTTAGAAAATTCTAGGAAAACTTGGGGAAGTATCTTAGGACCAGAGGACCCTAGGAAAATTATGGTTTGAGTTAATTCATTAAGAATAATCCTAATTGGCCTAAACACTCAAAATTGAATTTTAATTAATTAGAATTAACCACACATCAAAATTACTTGAAAACAATTCTCTACTGATCTTTAGGGTCAGAGGAGTCCCACATAAAAATTTGAAACCAATTGGAGGTGATTAGCCCCACTAAATGGACTAATTAAGTTATATGACCAAAATTAAACTTTAAAAATTCATAACTCCAAAAATAAAATTTAAAAATTCACCAAAATGGTTTTGGGGCTTCTCTGATGTTAGGGGAGTCTAAGAGAATTAAAATTAAAATTTTCTAAAAATTTTCTTTTTTTAATCATATTTTAATATTTTAATAATTAAAAAATAATAAAAATCATAAAAATATTAAAAATCATAAAAATGTCATATTTTGACTCCTAATCACTTAGAAACAAACCAAATATTTTTCCTAAGTCTCTAGGTTAAGATGTTGAATTCTAAAGGCTTAAAACAACATTTAATATTAAAAAATGAATTTCCTTATATCTTCACTAAATTAATTCTAATAAATCAAAGAAAAATCAGAAAAATATAAAATTTATTTCTCTGAACCCCCTGAGGTTAGAGGGATTTATGAAAAATATAAAAATTATTTTTCAACTTTAATTTTATTTTATAATTAATTAACATTCCAAAACTTAAAATAATTATAATAAATAAAATATAATTTGAAAAATCATTAAAATTGATTTAAATGGACTCTGGTCAATAGGAACATCTCATAATTTTCCTAAGGATATAAACCTTACCTTGGTCATGTTGTTGAATTTTCATTGAAAACTCATATTTTTCACAAAGATAATTATATAAATTAAATTAAATTCAGGAAAAATCACATTTTCTCCTCTAATGTCTTAATTGACATGTGAGTGAAGTGACATAAAAATTTTAAGTTCATTTGAGCTTAATTTAATGAGTTATGAAATAATTAGGCTTAAAAGGGCATAATAGTAATTAAGAATTTTAACCCCTAATTAAAACTTTAGGTGCTAATCGAGGGAGGATAAAATATTTGATCTTAATTTTCTCTTAGATGATTGAAACTTTGGGAAATAAAAGGGTAGGAACCCATTAATCATTTCTAATAATCCAAAAAAAATGAAACCTTAATTAATTAAATAATTTAAATTTTGGAAGATTAATTAAAATCTAAATTATTTAAATGGGGAGTATAACTTAGGGAGACTATAACCCTTTAATTTAAGATCCCTAAATAAATCACTTTAATAATATTCAACTCTTAATCAAATTCAAAAAAAATTGATAATTGAAATTAATAAATTAAATAATTAAAAGAAAAAGAGTAACCCTTATTAAATTAAAACTTAAAATATTGAATAACTTGATAATCAAATTGAAATAAATTTAAAATATTAAAATTAATCTCAAAGATCACTTGAAAGGAAATCGAAATCAAACTTGAAACATCAAAATCAACCTCGAAAAATAATTCATAATTGAAAATCAAACCAATTAAAAATTAACCTAAAATATGTCAATCAAATTAAAATTAAATCATTAAAATCTAAATTGAATAATCTAAACACCTCTTTCAACCCAAATTAATCTAATACATTGAGATCATTTAAAATGTAAAGATTTAATTAAATTAAAACAACTTGAACACCATTCCAAACTTAAAATTATTAAAATTTCATAACTAAATTAAACCATTTTAAATCATCAATTCCAATTTTAAGTCATTAAAATCTTTAATAAACTGATTTGCCCTTAAAGGCTTGCGTTATCATAACTCTTAAATTGAGCATTAAGTGAAATGTCACTTTACTCATAGGATAATCAAACATCCTAATTTACTGAGCAAGAAGCAAAATTTAATTGAATTCTTGGATAATTAATTCACCAGTACAATAAAATTCATTTGGATTCAAAATAATCTCAGAAGTATTGAAAAGATGTTTAACACTCGTCCTAAGCACTTTCTCAATATGATGAGATGTTTTAGAAGAACAACTGAACTTAATTTTTCTTTGATGAAGACAATCATCCTTAACAAAACAAAAGAACCTAGACGTCATAAGAATTGACTAGCTATAGGATTAGGACTTTGGTAGACAACCAAAACCTTCCCTTAGTTTTACCTAGGTGTTTTCTTGCAAATATATATAAATGCCTTAACA
Source organism: Papilionanthe hookeriana x Papilionanthe teres (assembly GCA_022702705.1). Taxonomy (NCBI): domain Eukaryota; kingdom Viridiplantae; phylum Streptophyta; class Magnoliopsida; order Asparagales; family Orchidaceae; genus Papilionanthe; species Papilionanthe hookeriana x Papilionanthe teres. Next base: position 47,452,704 of record CM040424.1, on the reverse strand, counting down.
TGTGCTTTAAGTGTAGCTTGGAATGACGGGAAGACCCTCCATGTACGCTTTTATTTTATTGCAATTTATTTACTTACTTGCACTACGTTTTACTTTTCTTGCATGTTAAACAAGATTGACACTCTGCATGAAAACTGAAACCTTTAGGATAGCCACAAAACTGAAACCCAAAACTAAAATTAAAAGTCACAACAAGATAAAATTCACCGCCACAACATTTCAAAATATAAAACAACTCAAAATTTAATTACAAACAGAACAACAAAACTACAACTATAACTAAATTAAAACGTCTCGCTGGATGATCGGGAATACCTCGGATGATGTAACCTACGTGTCGATAACGGGATTTCCCATGGTCTAAATGAAAGTGTGGAACTCATTCAGTTGGGTTTAGAAAATTCATCTGGACTAAGTGAATCTGATTAAAATAACGGTGCCGGAATGATGGAACCGTGGGATCTTAACCGGTGTTGTTATAACCAACTTTAAGATTCCCCTAATAAAACATTAAAGACATTTGAACTTTAAGACTCTTCTGAACCAAAACACTTCTCTCATCTCCTGATTTTCACTTTCTAAAACTAAACCTCTGCAACAACAAGGAGCTTGGAGCATAGTGGGCAACACGGTCATCGTCGTCAGCAAAATTAGAATCTACATCAGCAAAACCATTCTTAAATTAAATGATCAAGCCATAGGATTTTGAGGTAGTTTGCCTAGTGCAATATAAATCCTCATTCTTCATTAGGCATTTGCATAATCATTTTGTGCAAATTAAGCCCTAACCGGTCTTAGGATTCCGAGGTAGTTGTTTGGTACGACATAAACCCTCACATCTTCGAGGCTACTTGTGTGATTATATCATACAAGCATAAGTCCTAATTAACTAAAATTGGCAGGATCAAAATATTAAATAAACTCTTAATTTGAAGCCAAACGAAAGGATAGTTTGGGAAGTTTCCAAGATTCTTCTTGGATCTTCAGCTTCTCCTACTTCTCTTCCATTGGACTCCTAAAATTATCTGCTCCAAATTTGAGCTATTCCCTATTGAGATTTCTAAAATCCAATCCTTTGAAAACCTTAAACTTTGAAATTCTTGAGAGCAAAACCATTGATCATTATCGAGAGTTTTTTTAAATGATTCCCGTCATTTAAGATGTAATTAACTATAGGGGCTTGCCCATATAGGGAACTTTGAGAACTCAAGTAATATAAACCACCGCTTAATTTCGTTATATTAAGCGAGGGGAACTTGTCGACTTATAAAATTGGTTCGCGGACCAAACGGATGTCACAAATTTTCTAGTTTATTTAATCGAGCCCCATCATCGAGCGAGTGTGTCTATTCTTTGGGATAGATACACGGTTTGTGATACGGTGCTCGTTTATATAAACTATTTGGGATGTGAGATCAGTTTGATTTCATATCTTAAAATTTTCAAATTTAAAATTATTTCAAAATCAAACGCCACTTTTCAAATTATATATATTTAAATTAAAATTAAAATCTAAAATTCACCAACAATTTCTGTAGGCGATCCCTTTTCAAAATACAACACACAGCCTATAAATATGCCGACAGAAGGCTAATCAGGAATCCATCAGCACTACAATGGCCTTGAAGAAGGAGATTGCTAATTTTAGGGAGAAGATCGCCTCATCTGTTTCCAAGTAGGAGCATGAGAATTCCCTAGTGGGTCAACGGCTTGAGGTGGACTATGCCATCCAATGATTCATCAAACATGGTTTAGTAGACAACAAATTTTTCATCCCGGAAGAATTCTCCACCCTAATTCTAGACAAGTTAGAAGAAGCTTCCGAAGAGAAGGATGACTTGGTTAGTGAAGAATGATCACGCACCGCCAACTGCTATATCAAGACTTTTGTTTAAGAATTAATTGAAAAACATTTGAAACTCTTTTTGGATACATGAGAAAGTCATGTTAGTTTTTTTGTTATTTAGATTGCTTGTGATTTGATTGATTGTGTATTTATTGTGTGATTCGATCTGCCATGTGAGTCGGCCAACCGAGATATTTCACTAATTTTGTTTGGTTGGGTTGTCACCTCTAGAGAGACTCGTATCAGAGGCGACCATTATAATCTGTCGTAGATCTTGTCATCGGCATATGTCTTGGTCTTCCTCAGAGCTAAACCTCGAACTTCGGATATCACGCCCTCAACGGTCACCCTCCAACTTTTTGAGGATTTGTTCAATTTAAGACATCGATTAGGAGTCGAACCACGCTCCCAAATATCTCTCATAGCCATCAGTTAAAATATACTGACTGATTAGTTTGCATCGAGCCTAAGTTATCGCACACCCCTGCATCGTTTAAAAAATTGGACCTTGGCCTTGGCTGGATTTGTTCCTTTTGCTAAGTGCCAGAGCCACCTTTGGGAACTTGTTTATGAGATTATTTGCTCCACACTCCTTCGTGGATGTTGTTGTTAGTGAGCAGATAACCATCTCTGAAGACTTGACCTTCTCATCTTTAGAGGCTTGAGATTGTGATGCGAAGGTAGAGCAAGTAGTCAATCAACCCACCATAATTGATCACTAGGATTATAGATATGATCATGTACTTGTGTACATGTTATTATTTTGTCATTATTTCATATTATATATATTATACAATTTATTTTTTAGTTATTTTACTTGTGTTTTTGTTTGAAGTACCAATGTACTGCGAATTCTAGAGTTGGTAGTCGACTCTCCCTCGATGCCTTTAATCTAGTCTAGTTCTCCAAGTGTCGAAAAACGGTGACTGACTATCTTGGTGCTACCGCCTCATCACGTGACCCTGGTGGGTCGGTATAAAGGGCATCATTAATTGTGACACAGATTGATTTTATCTTTTCTTTTTGGAAACCTAGCAGTCGAGCCTCCTTGCAAGTGTTAGGCTGGCAGGTGTCAAGAAATATTGTCACAGCGAGCCCATTTGCATGTTTTTGTCAGATGACTATTATTAGGGCCACTGACTTCCCTTCTATAGAAGAGGGGAAAAGGGCACCTCCATATATTTTGCTGCCACTCAAAGGAGAGTTATTATGAAGAGATATGGAAATCTAGTCGGCTCTGCAAGGGATCGAAGACTGAAGTGACCTTCCATCCGCGAGAATGACGAGCCTATTGACCTCATTTTTTGTGATATCTAGTTTCCTTCATATAATTAGGTTATCGTCATAGCACTTTCCTATTGACTATCCTAGAAGACTAAAGATAGAACCCACATTCATTCAGGAGCTAAATCCACTTATTTACTCCTTTTAGAATCTAACATGAGTGGTCTCAAGGCCTCAAATTTCACTAAATAAAAAAATAAATTGAAAATATATTTTATTTTAAAAATTTAACTATTATTTTTCCGTTACGTTCTCTGATTTTGATAAACTCAAATAGCTAAATCATACATTTTTTTTATTTTTATTTTATTGTTTATAATTATTTTAATAAAAAAATAGAAAAATTTATTTAAATGCTTGATCCATGAAAAAAGATACCTATTTTTATGCCTTGATTTTTATCAATTTCTAAGGATATTATGTTTTAATGAAAGGTATTTTTGTGTTTTTGGATGTAGGTGATGTAAAAAGGTCCAAAAAAGGAAAAAGGGTGAAAAAGGAGAAAAAATGAGCAAAAATGGAGCGAAATACAAGAATTATCAAAAATTATGGCGGCGCCTAGGCGCCAGAAGTTGGCGCCAACGCGCCAGACTCGATACAGAAATTGTCAAGTTTTTGACGACTTTTGGATGGTAATTTTGACGGAGTGAGCGGTTATTAGACATTCTAGAAGGCTGACAGTTATTCCTTGATAATAGGACATGTGATACATTCCATTTAGACACTCCAAAATGGTTTTAATAGCGAAGAGGTGCGAGCCAAAGTGAAGAGGTGCGAAGAACTGGATGCAGTGTCCGGCGTCTAGGAGCCCGATTCCGGCGCCTAGGCGCCAGACAGATCTTCTAGAAGATTCATTGATTTTGGACATGTTCTGAAGAGGTACCTCAAGGCAACCCTTGAAGCCTATAAATAGGAGTCCACTCCTTCGAAAAAGGTGCCCCCATCTGTATCCCCTATCTCTTAGCCACTTTAGGATCTCTCATCCTTAGAGAGAGAACAGAGAGAGAAATTTAGTGCCACTTTTAGTTTAGTGAGTTTATTTTCAAGTTGTTGCATTTGGAGTTCATTGCTATCGTGGAGTCGGTAGGAATCGGAAGATTCGTAGAAGGAATATTTGAGATAAGTATTTTATTTTTGATTCAAAGTTTATTTATTATGTTTTGTTGTTTATATTCAATGTGTTCTGTGTAGTTAGTTTACTTTCTTCCTTCAATTATGGAAAGATAAATAAGATAATATAAAATTCGATGGAGAATTGAAAATGAAAATATTTTCAAAACATTGTGATAATATTAATATCTGATCTTACTTTACTTTTTAAATTGGCCATTTAAATTGTTAAAACCTTGTCGGCATATTTTTAGGTTGTGTTTTATTTTGAAGAGGGGTCGCCTAACAGAAATCTATCGGCGAATTTTTAATTTAATTAAAATAAATAATTTGAAAAGTAGTATTTAATTTTGAAAATAATTTCAAATTTGAAGGTTTTAAGATATGAGACTAAACCGATTCTCACATCCCAAATAGTTTATATAAACGAGCACCGCACCACAAACCGTGTATCTATCCCTAAGGATGTATACACCGCTTGACTGAGTGGGGCTCGATTAAATAAACTGAAGATTTCGTGACATCCGTTCGGTCCGCGAACCAATTTTATAAGCCGACAAAATTCCCTCGCTTAATATGAAAACATTAAACAGGTTTATATTACTCGGGTTCTTCAAAATTCCCTATAAGGGCAAGCCCCTATAGTTAATTACATCTTAAGTGACGGGAATCACCTAAGAAAACTCTCGATAATAATCAATAATCTCGCTCTCGTGAATTTCAAAGTTTAAGTTTTCAAGGGATTGAATTTTGGAATTTCAATAGGGAATGGATCAAGTTTGGAACATTTTGTTTTGTGAATCCAAAGGAAGAAAAGTAGGAGAAATCGCGGATTCGAAGTGAACTTCGTAATTTCCCGACTACCCTATTGTGTGGCTTAAATTTAGGAAAATCCTAATGTTTATTTAAATGTTTTGATTTTATTAATTTTAATTAATTAGGACTTATATTTATATGATAGAATCATACAAATAGCTCTCGAAGATGTGAGGGTTTATGTCGTATAAGACGACTACCTCGAATCCTAAGTCCGGTTAAGGCTTAATTTACATGACAAATGCCTAACGAAAGGTTGAGGATTTATGTTGCACTAGTGCAAACTACCTCGAAATCCTATGGCTTGGTTATTTAATTCTAGGAAAGTTTTGCTGAAGTAGGTTCAAGTTTTGTTGACGACGATGGCCGTGCTGCCCACCATGCTCCGAGCTCCTTGTTGTCGCAGAGGTTTAGTTTTAGAAATCATAAATCAGGAGATGAGAAAAGTGTTTTGGTTTAGAGAAGTCTTAATTTTCCAAGTGTTTTTTGTGTTTTGATTAAAACAAATCTTAAAGTTGATTATAACGACACCTGCTAAGATCCCACTGGCTCCATCCTTCCGCATCATTATTTTTATCGGATTCACTTAATCCGGATGAATTTGCTAAACTCAATCGAATGAGTTCCACACTTTCATTTAGACCGTGGAAATCCCGTTAAGAACACGTAGGTTACATCATCCGAGGTATTCCCGATCATCCAACAGGACGTTTTAATTTAGTTGTAATTGTAGTTTCGTGTTCCGTTTGTGATTAAATTTCGAGTTGTTTTATATTTTGAAATGTCGTGGCGGTGAACTTTATCTCGCAATGACTTTTAACTTAGTTCCGGTTTCGGCTTTAGGGACTATCCTAAAGGTGTGGGTTTTCATGCAACAGTTTGTTTTATCATGCAAGAAAAGTAAAGTACATTTGCACGAAAGTAAATTACAGGAAAGTAAATTGCAAGAAAGTAATTGCAATAAAATAAAATCGTACTCTGAGGGTCTTCCCGTCATCCCAAGCTACACTTAAAACACAATTAGAATATTTAAGCAAGTTCCTAGTAAAGCTAAGGGAAGGGTTATGGTTTTCTACCAAATTCCTAATCCTATAGCTAGTCATTTCCTATGACGTCTAGGTCTTCGTATTTTGTTTGAAGACGATTTTCTTCATCAAAGAATAATTAAATTCAATTGTTCTTATAGATATCCTATCATATTGAGGAAGTGCTTAAGAAGAATCTTAAACATCTTTTCAATATTTCTAGGATTGTTTTAAGTCCAAATGAGTTTAATTATAAAAATGAATTAATCTTAGAGCGGTCCCTCCCACAGAAGTCTTACGAGAATTTTCTCCTTTCCACCCCCGAATCTAGTCCTTTTCCTTTTCTATACCTTTAATCGTTTTGTTCCTAACAAACAAATCATCTAATAAACAACCTTCTAATAAACAAATTCTATTAAAAATCGCAAATACATTAAGATAAACGAGAATGCGTCGACTCTTTCTTGTCATAAGTTTTGTGACGGGAAGGAAGTATAATTCGGGACCCATATCTCGTAATCTACACTACAGAAAATGACTGCACCAAAGCTAATTTTCTCCTTCACCTTCAACGGTCCGGACTTGGCCGTCTACAAGGATGAGCCGCTCGACAATGAGATCATCCGTTTCTGACAAGGATTCGTGAATACGTATATCAAGTTCCGCCGACGTTACTCTTTTCACACTAATGGGCAGCGGCGTAACCGAGGAGCCTTAACTGAGTTCAACCCGAAGTCGACTCAAGAATTCTCTCCCCTGCAAAGTGTTCCAACCAAAAGAAGTACCGCTATTCGTAGGAGGATTGTTGTCTCTACCCCCACCTGTCATCATCTCGCACCTACCCCCGTTTCGCCAAACCGAAGGGGAAGGGAAATCCAAGCTCGCGATGAGCCCGTCACCGTGGAGAGGTACAGATTTTGCTACAATACCATCTATTTTGAGATTGGGTCTAGTTTAAGAGTTGCACCCCTAACTCGACTCAAAGGAGAAATAGAAGTAGAAAGATAGCCAGATCGCAGCTGGCCACCGGCTGCTTTCCCGGAAGAAATACCCGAACCGCCAAGGCATACCGTTGGAAGGAAGTAGGTTTCACCTCTCTCGCTACATCGTATGAAGAAGACATCCGGCATTGCCGCTACATTACCCTGACCTGCATACTATAGTAACTACAAAGAAAAGGGCTAAGACTACGCCATTTGCTCGGCTACAAGCCGTGATAGGAAAATTGCAAAGAAAGAAAGATGCCCCGTATCGAAATCCTAAGAAGAATGGGACGAAAGCGCCTAGATCTCGCCGCATAAAGGAGTGTAGCCTGTCATTGCCATAGAGAAGCCAAGGAAGAAAATGAAAGCTAGTTCACCTGTTGTAGTATCGGGCCATCATATTAGGGATGACACCACCTACCATCATATAGCCGACAGACCGTCAAGAAAGAACTCTGTCTTACGCATTAATAAACAACACATTATATAGAAGGTCTTTTGATCAGATGTGGCTAAGATGCCCGAGCGGGTCCGAGGCTCGTGAAATTGTCAAAGAAGTACACTCAGGACTTTGTGGCGCTCATCACCGGGCCCGAAGATGAAAAAATGAAGATTAAAAGACTAGGGTATTATCGCCCGATGATGACCGATTGCATGAAAGCGTCAAAGAGTTGTCACCAATGCCAAATACATGGAGTGGTTCTATATCAGCCCTCAAATGTGCTACATCCAACAATCGCGTCGTGGCCATTTGAGTGTTGGGGCACAGAGCATCGTGGGTCCGATAGATCTGCCTTTCAAGAGGACATCGCTTCATTATCAGAAGACAGACACTTTTCCAAGGGCAAAAGCGTATCGTTCGTAGAAGTAAAGGCACATCATGTGTTTGTTCTTCAAGAATCAAGTTGTCTACCATCTCGAGTACCGTGCGTAATCATTTCGATAATGGGTCTGCGTTCAAGAGTACGAAGATCAACAATTTTGTCGTAAGACATGGGATTGATTGGCGCTGGCCCAATAATCTATTACCCAAGAGCGACTTCAAGCCGAGGCTTTTAATAAAACTCTCGCTCCCAAACTTCTAAAGAAAACCTTGGACGATAATAAAATAAATTCGCACGAGAAGTTGTTAGAAGCCTTTTGGGCCTACATGACGACTTTCGAACTCCCACCCGCCCACGCCTTACGCTTTAGTGTACTGTGTCCGAGGCCGTTTTACCCTCGAGGTACAACTCCCTCACTCGAATTGCGCTGCGAACAAGATCACTATAAGAAAATGCCAAATTACTATTAGATGAATTTGAAAGTCTGAAGGAAAAAAGACTAGCACAAGAGAATTTGGAACAATATCGTCAAGATGATCCGTGCCCATGATAAACTAGTCCATCCAAGGACATTTAAAGTCATGGACTTGGTTCTAGTTCTCGTGAAGACCTATTTCGCACACCGCAAGATAGGAGGTAAATTTGAACCAACATGGGAAGGGCCATTTTGTGTCGAGATGCCTACTCAGAGGTTCCGTTCAACTGGTGAATTGCCGTGGAGAATGACCTATGCTTCCAATCAATGACTATATTTGAAGAAGTGTTACACAACCTGATGTTTTGAATGTTGAACTTTAAAAATGAGGTCTCACTCCTAGAAGCACAGGTAGAGTACTCATTTGTGACTGGGTCTGAACCCAAAACATAAAAAAAAATGGATGATAAAAAAGAAAATCATTAATAAAAAATGTGTTAAAAAGAAAAGAAACGTGTGAAATTGTAATGATAAAATGTCAATTTTTCCTTTTAAATCAATTCATTCCTGATCTTTCCCTCATCTCTTCGTACTTTCTTTAAAAATTAAAAGAGATAAATAAGAATTTTTCATTAATAAATACTTTTCTTATTGTTCTTATTCTTAGTACAAAATTTCCCCGATCCTTTCCTCGTTGTTTCCACAGTGAAATGTCGAATCCCGGCTAAGCTTCGAACTTTAGAAACGACGTGAGTCTAGCACTTGATGAAAAGAGGGTGAGGGATGGAGCCATGATCGAGATTGACTCTGACTTCACACCAGCTGGGTGATCACAGAAAAATATATTAAGAAATTCATACCCATTTTTTATGAAATTGCAATTTAAAGAAATGTATTTTCTTTATTTTATTACAGAATGGTTTATAAGTGATGGAAGCAAAGCATGAAATGGAGCGAATTTGGATCAAAAAAGGAAGAAATTCATGCAAAATAAACTAAGTCGCTGACGGCGAGATCGAACCCACCGACGGTGAGATCATGAGGAGAATTTTTTAAGAATTTGCAACTACCTTGCCGACAACGAGCCCGAGCCCTCCGACGGCGAGATCGCGCGGTTTGGAGACCTTCTAGAAGCCCCACCGATGACGAGGTCGTTTCTCGCCGACGGCGAGATCGTTCCAAAATGCTGCATACATTGAACCCGGATGCTTTTTGAAGAGGTGTTACGCATCCTTGACTTGTCTACCTCTATAACAGAGGATGAATTTTATTATGTGTGTGTCTATTTGTGAGAGTCTTAAAGGTTTCACTTGGTGTCTATTTTAAGAGTTTTAGTAAGTGTAATTAGTGAGTTTAGAAGTGTGTTGTACTAGAAGGAAAAGTCAAAGTATCTTCAAGGAGTCGTTTGGGGAGGAAATCGAGATAAGTATCTTTGTTTATTGTTGTTAACTTTAAATGAAATCCATGCTTGCTTTAATTCCCATGCATTCTCGAGTAGTTTTCTAAATTTTTCCTCTGTTTATGAAATTATGCGAATTGATGAAGTTAAATAGAAAGTGCCTAATATATTAAAATAAATTGTGATAATCTTTTACTTAAAACTTAATTTACTTTCAACTGCCCGTTGATTTGTTATAACATGTTGAATTATCAACTATAGTAAAGATTATATCCAATATTCGTGAAGTCAAAAGTTCATGGAAGGAGGGTGCAAATAAAATAGGGAAATATTATTTATCAGACGTAGAATTGACATTTTATGTGACAAACACTAAAATATTCAATTTGGTCCTATTGTTTGAGAGCCGAAGTGTAGATGTTAGCCCTCAAAAAGTGTGAACGTGAGCCCCGAAGTGGCAACAAGACCCTCCGTCTCAACAAATTTAGATTCAAGAATCAAGCATAGGACTAGTCAATGTTCTTTGCACCTAGACCAAAGGGTAAAGAATAAGAATGCTCCTATTTGTCACAATACAATAAAAAAATCTATTTGAATTCATCATTCACTTAATTTTCTAAAAACAAGGAGAAGGATACTTTTTCTCAAATCTTTAAATCAACTTTATTTAAACATTAGTTTACTTTAGTTCACTTTAGTTACATATTCTAAATTTCGTATACTATATTAGTAAGTAAATACTCTTAAATTTAGTCGTTACAAATCTTTCAAAACTTCTCTCATGGGATCGATAACTGTGACTCCACTAGAGCCCCGTATTACTGATACGATACGTTTACTTACTTGTAATCCACATTATACATTCCATCATAAAATTAAATATAAATTAAAGCGGGATCAAGTTTTTTGGTGCCGTTGCTATTTTTGTAAACATCAAAAAGTGGGTCAAGTTTTTTGCGCCGTTGCCGGGGATCGTAACGAAATTATTTACTAGAGTAACGTACAATTTTAAAATTTGTTTTACAAAATTGTATGTGTAAATTTGGAAACGAAAATTTAATATCTTAATACATTTAGAATTAGAGCGTACAATTAAAAGAATTAGAAAACAAAAAGAAAAATTAAAAATTTAAATACAAATATGAATATTCCTGAAAATGAAAATATCAATCACCAGAGACCATTAAGAGATTATACAACCTCTACAATAAACATGAAATTCATTTAACTTTTCAAAAACCCCGATGTAGTCGCTAACTCATTTCCGACTTAAACCTCGCAATTATCCAAATGGTACAAAATAATCAATTTAGTGGTTCACCTAACAAGATCCTAGTTTACATCTTGCTAGTTTTTTAGAACTATGTGCTATTTTCAAATATGTAGAGTATCTAACAATGCTATTGGGATTTGGGGACTTTTTCTTTTCTTTAAAGGATAAGGCTAAAATGTGGTTAAATTCGTTAGCACCTAGATTCATTAAAACTCGGGGGAGAGTTATCACAAAATTTCTATCCAAATATTTTCCACCATCTAAAACTACTAAGCTTAGGAAATGATATAACTTCTTTTAGTCACGGATTGAGAATCAATATATGAAGTTTGGAGAGATTTAAAGAACTTCTGGTGAAATGCCCACATCATACGTTACCGACGTGCTTAATTATTCAAACTTTCTATAACGGATTAGTAGGATCTCTTAGATCAATCATCGATGCCGTTGCTGAGGATCATTAATGTCAAAACCATTCTGGCGAGTTCTCATGCACTAATCGAAGAAATGGCTACCAATAATTTTCAATGGCCTCCGCTCGATAGAATGAATCCGAAAAAGATGTAAATGCGTATTCATGAAAATGATGCAATATCTATGTTAGCTTCATAAATCACTGCTATATCTAAAATTAGATCATTTTAGAATGAATTACTCTCCAACTATATTAGAAGAAAACTCATCTCAACAACTTATAGAATCTTAACTTTCATAATAAAACTATAAATGCTTTTAATAACAGACCCAATAATCCTTATGTGAATTATTATAACTCGATGGAAAAATCATCCAATTTTAATTGGAATAATAATACAACTAATCAACCATGGATGAACAACATAACACAACCATTAGGAAATCTCTCTAACCAAGGAAATTCTAATTATTAACCTAGTTATCCACCCGGATTTAATAATAATACCCTCAATTTAAAAGATAAGAAATTATCTATAGAAGAATTAATATTAAATATGGGTCAACATTTACAAAATCAAGGAAATCAATTACAAAATCAAGGAAATCAATTACAAATACAAGGAAACCAATTACAAAAAATCAAGGAACAGCTATTAAAAATATTGAAACTCAACTCGACATATCGCTACCGCTTTAATGATGTATCAATTCGGAACATTTCCTAGTAATGTGGAAACAAATCCCAAAGACAAAGGGAATGAACAAATTAAAGAGATACAATTATGAAGTGAAAAAGAATTAGAACTCGAATTCGTAAAGAACTTGAAAGTCAAAAAGAGGAAGTGGAAATCGAAAAGGAAAAAGAATCAAGATCCGAACTTAGAAAATCCCTTAATACCAATGAAAGAATAAAACCTCCACCACCATTTCCTCAAACGACTAAATCAACATAAAAAAGATAAACAGTTTGCTAAAGTCCTTGAAATTCGAAGAAATTGACAATAAATATTCCTCAGAAGCTTTAGAACAAGATGCCAAACTATGTAAAATTCATGAAAGATATTCTAAAATAAAAAGAAAATTTACCGATAATGAAACGGTCGCACTTAGTGAAGAGTAAAATATTATTCAGAAAAAGCTTCCTGAAAAATTAAAAGATCCCGGTAGTTTCACTATACCTCGCGCTTACTGGAGAAAAATTTTATGGAAAAAGCCAGGCGACTTAGGAGCAAGCATTAATCTAATGCCTCTATCAATTTTTAAGAGATTAAAGATCGTGAGAAATTTCACCTACTTCTGGTAACCCTTCGCCTAGCCGATCGTTCGTTACATATCCTAAGAGAGTTATTGAAGATGTTTTAAGAAAAGTGATAAATTTATCTTCCCCGTATTTTATTGTTTTAGATACGGAAGAAGATAAAGAAATTCCCTATCATCTTAGACACTATTTTTAGCCACTGTGAAAGCTATGATCGATGTTCGAATGGAGAATTAACTATGAGAGTAAATGACCAAAAAGTTACTTTTAATATTGCTAAATCTATGAAATATTCAAAGACTAGAAAGATGATGAGTGTTTTCTTGAATGGAAGTACCTTGGTCATTTACAAAAAGAACATTTTAAGGAATATTATGAAGAAAAATTAGAAAATAAAATACCGAATTAATTGAAAAAGCCGATATAAATGAAGAACTAGATTATATTCAATGTGGAATTTGAATTTTGATAATACGTAAAACACCGAAAAATATAATTCCATCAATTATTAAACCTCCGAACTCGAGTTAAAAATATTACCTAATCATTCAAATATGCTTACTTAGGTAGTTCTTCAACTCTACCAAATATTATTTCATCTGAATTAAATGAATCTCAAGAACAAAAACTTTAGATACCTTAAAAAAATATAAGAAAATTTTCGTTATTGACTTTTAGCAGATATTAAAAGAATTAGTCCTTAAATCTGTATGCACAAAATTATTTTAGATAATGAACATAAGCGTAAAGTAGATCCCCAAAGGAGATTAAACCCTATAGTGAAAGAAGTAGTCAAGAAAGAAATTTTAAAATGGTTAGATAATGGTATTATATATCTCATTTCTGACAGTGCTCGGGTAAGCCCACTCCACTGCGTGCCTAAGAAAGGAGGAGTGATCGTAAAAGCTAATGAAAATAATGATCTTATCCCTATAAGATAAGTTACCGGGATGGCGAATATGTATCGATTATAGAAAATTAAACGCAACCACCAGGAAAGATCACTTCCCTTTACCATTTCTGGGAACAGATGTTAGATAGATTAGCGACATAAGTATTTTTGTTTCTTAGATGGATACACCAAGCTATCATCAAATAAAAATTGCTCCCGAGGATCAAGAGAAAACTACATTTACTAGTCCTTATGGAACTTTCACTTTTCGATGGATGCCTTTTGGATTATGTAATGCACCTGCAACATTCCAGAGATGTATGATGTCTATATTTAGGTGCAAATTAATTCGATAATGGAATGGAAGTATTTATAGATGATTTTCGTATTTAAACATCATTCGACACATGCTTAAATCATCTTGAAAAAGTATTTCGAAGTATGAGAAAACTAATTTAGTTCTTAATCGGGGAGAAATGTCAATTTATGGTTGTAAAAGCATATCAGACTGTGCATAAAATTTTGGAAAAGGCCTGGAAGTAGACCTCGCAAAAACGTTATAGCTAAATTACCACCTAACTACGATGAAAGGGGTAAGAAGTTTTCTTGACATGCCGGATTCTCGCGTACGTTATATAAAAGCATTTTTAAAAATTACTAAACCCCAGCCAACTTCGAAAAGGACAAGAAATTTGAATTTACAAATGAATGTATGAATGTTTAATTATTAAAAGATAAATTAATTACAAAGACCTATAATAGTTTCACCTAATTGGGAGAAATCATTTGAGCTTATGTGTGTGATGCTAGCATTGCGCTATTATGAGCAGTTCTTTGAGCAAAGATTTGATAAGATTTTCAAAGTTATATATTATGCTAGTAAAACTCTAAATGATGCCGAAATAAATTATACAAGCATCGTAAAGAGAATTGTTAGCAGTTGTATATGCTTTAATAAATTTTGGCATTATCTAATAGGAACTAAATGTATTGTGCATACTGATCACTCTGCTATAAAATATTTAATTAAAAAGAAAGATTCTAACCAAGATTAATTAGATGGATGTTATTAATGCAAGAATTTGGATTTTCGAGATCGTTAAAAGGAATGATAATCAAATCAGGATCATTTATCAAGATTAGGAAAATCATGAATTATCTAATACCGATAATGAAATTATGTACGCTTTTTCGATGAACAACTTTATAATATAAAGGAGTGGAAAATACCTTGGTATACCGATATATAGTAAATTATATTGTAAGTGACATTTTACCACCTATGTTAACTTTGCAACAACAAAAAAAACTCATTCATATACTAAAACATACTTTTGGGATGAACCGTACTTATATAAGCAATGTAAGGATCTAATTATTTGAAATGTGTGCCTTATGAAGAAACTGAACCAATTATTCAAAATGTCATGATTCTAATTTTGGAGGACAATTTGACCGATAAACCGTGTATAAAATTCTACAATCCGGATTCTACCGGCCTACTGAGAGATGTATTCGTATATATAAAAACCTGCGATAAATGCCAAAGAGTAAGAAATATATCAAGAAAAATGAAATGCTCGAATTTTATATTAGAAGTTAAAATTTTGATGCTCGGGGATTAGATTTCATGTGACCTTTTATTCCTTCATTTGGAAACCTTACATATTAGTAATTTCGTTGATTATGTTCCAAATGGATCAGCCACAAGCTTTACCTAAAGCATGCTAAACGTGTTTCAAAATTTTTAATGAAAAATATTTTTATTAAATTTGGAATGCCGAGAGTGATTACCACCGACGGAGGAACTCAGTCGAGAAATAAATATATTCACAACTAGTAGAAAATATAATATTATTCATAAGATATCAACCGCTATCATCCACAAACTAATGGGATTAGCCGAAGTTTCTAATCGAGAGATTAAACATATTTTAGAAAAGTCTGTAACCCTAATAGATTGGACTCATCTATAAGACTAGACACTACATATGTGTATACAGACTCATATAAAACTCGATTGGAATGACTCCCATGTGCTTATATATGAAAACTTGCCACTTACCGCCGAATTAGAACATACAAAGCATAATGGGCGATTAAAGAATTTAATTATAATATGAAGAAGCCGTGAGAAGAGATTGTTGCAATTAAATGAATTAGAAGAATAAGGAATGAATCATATGATAATGATAGGATTTATAAAGAAAGGATGAAATTATGGCATGATCAAAAGATTAATCAGAGAAATTTTGAACCAGACAAGAAGTTTTGCTATATAATACTAGATTGAAATTATTTCCTAGGAAATTGAAATCTCGATGGTTAGGACCTTTCACTATAACTCAAATATTTTCATATGGAACTATAAGTAGAAATTGAAGATCCAAAAATGTAACATAGATTAGCAAACGGACATAGATTAAAACCATATTTCGAAGGTAGAAGACCAATTTTAAAGAGGTTTTAATGCTTAGTCGACCTGATTACTAACTGAAATTAGGTCGGGCTGACGATGTTAAACCAAGTGCTTTATGGGAGGCAACCCATAGTAGTTTTTTATTTTAATTATATACAAATTAGTGAGTATGTAATAATAAAATAAATCTTACTATTCAATTTTAATTAAACCTATATGATGAGATCAGAAAATATTCGATCTCGTAGCGAAATTGGGCACGACCAATCTCGCCCATTACCGAGCCCGCCGAGCGCCGAGATCACCGCCTAATTACATTTCGCCTTTATAACTAGCTTCGCCGACGAGAAAACTTCGCCAACGGCGAAGCAGTTGAAAAATTGGTTTCTTAAGTTTTATGTGCGGTTTTGGACGGTTATAAAGCTATTTCTTTGTAGAAAACCATCCCAAATTCATTTTTACACTATTTTCTTCCCAAGAAATAACTAGAGACCATTCCTTTCAATCTCAAATGGCCACCAAACTCTTAGAAACCACGTAAAACCGGAGTTTTCAACCGAAGAAAATTCTTCGGCCTATATGCAAAGATATTTTCAACAAAGTTTTGATGAAGAAGTGATTTATTAAAGAAAGGGATTTTTCAAATAGAGGAGTAGAAAATTCCACCACAAAAATCAAGAAAATGATCATGCAAAATGTATCGGGAGGTATTTTTCTATACGACATCCGTCGTAGTTATTCCCTGTAGCTAAGTGTTTTACTTTAATCTACATGCGATCAACAATGGAAGTGTCTACATCATAAAAGAAGATGGGTAACATTTACTCCTTCAAGGGTAAAATGAATTATTTTCTATAGAGAATACCCCCGTCCGTCATTTTTTAAACTTTGTTCCTTCAAGATACAATATGAACGAGATTTATAGATACCCGACCGACGAACCCGATGACGGGGAGTCAGGCGAAGACGTTGCGGCCGCTTTTTCGCATCACTTCTTAACCCCGTTCCGAAGCATTGGCATTTTTAAGTCTCTAACAAAATTATTACCCACTATGAGGGTAAATAAGGTTTCAAAGGAATGCGTTATGTTAAATTACCGTATTCAAATTGGATTACTCATCGATGTCGATCAATTATAGTAAAGTCCGTATCGTGGATTGACAGTATGGCTCGCCCATGGACTTGGACACCCATCGACTATATTTGTTTTATGCGTCGGTACCAAGTTTCTTATGAGGCTTGGGAAAAGCTACTTTGCCATGGAAACCACTTGATCCTACGTATATGTTTCCAACTTTGGATAACAATGAGGAGATTGAATGATTTTTCCCGACAGAGCATCACGTAACAACTCTTTTAGTGAGGCCCCCTATCAAAACAAATTTCATTCCGAAAGATTAAAGAATTAGAGAAAGAATTGCAAAACGTGATGAATTCCATCGATAATATCTCCCGATATGTCTTCGATCACATCGACCGGAGGATGAAGGAGCACTTAGATCATACGACATCTGGAGGCTAGTTTTATTCATTTACCGAGATAGAAAGGGTGGATTGATGAAGAATCTATCGTGCACTCCTTCGTACCTTTCTACAATATATTTATGCACCCGCATCACATCGGAAATATCGTAGAGAATGTTAGTTCGTACACCGAGGAGTAGTAAATATTTCTATCTTATGTTACATTTCAGTGTATATACGTGTTGATTTGGATTTAAGTTTTACTATGATTTAAACTTTAAAATTGATCATCTTGCATTTGATGAGATTATATGAATTGTTATGTCTCAGCATTTAGACTGTTGTGGTGTGGATTGTAATGCCGAGTAGTTATAAGAGTTTGAAGTATTGAAGTCTTTAGTGTTAGAAATTTAAAAGTAAAAAGGAAGTTTGTAAATCTCATGGATTTCATATATAAAGTTATATTGTTTGTAAGCCAGGTGAACTTTATGAGTATAAGTAGCTAATCTTCATACTAAATTATTAAATTAAGTACTCGAAAGATTGATTAAGGGCAAATCGAGGTTGAAAATGATTGACGAATTTCAAAAATTTAAAATTTTGGGATCTCGCCGACGGCGAGAATAATCCCGCTGACAGCGAGGGAAAACTCGCTGACAGCGAGAACGATCTCGCCGACGATGAGATTTTCCCGAGAGTTTAGCCTTGGTAAATTAATTAGCTCGCCGACGACGAGAAAAATCTCGCCGACAGCGAGTTCGCGAAAAGTCCTATATTTGACCAGTTAACCGACACTATTCATCATCCCCTTCCACAAAACTTCGAAAAAACTAACCTAGGGCTTATGAGATCTTGGATTTGAGGCGATTTCAACACTTTTTGACACCAGATTTCATCTTCCCTTGGTAAGAGCTTTACTCCTATGCAAAAATTTTTTATTTTCACCATGGATTTCTTCTACATTGGGAAATTTTGAAAAAATTCGAAATGTGGAGAAAATACTTGGAAGAAATTCATGTAAATTGATTTAAATGGATTTTAGATGTTATAGGAAGCCTTCTTGGTAATATTTGGGAGTTTAGTTAAGATTTTTGTAAATTTCACAGATCCAGAATGGCTCCACGACAAAAGCGACGGTTGGATTACGACGAAACCCGATTTGTGAATGTGAAAGCACAATCAAGATATTTTCACAACATTCAATCAAGAAAATGCATTCAAGATCGAGTTTTTAAGAATTCAGGAGGAGAGGTGGAGCGAGTAATAAAGGAACGAGGATGGGAGAATTTTTGCTATGTTTCATACAGAGCAGCTGTGGAGGTAGTTAAGGAGTTCTATGCTAATTTGACTACAATTGATTATGCACCAATCAAGGTCCGGGGATTTTTGGTAGAATTTAATGCTGCAAGGATAAACTAGTTCTATGAAGTTCGTGATCTGCATCTTAGCGAGTACGAGAATTCAGGACGATGGAAGGACCTATGGAAGAAGTTATAGACTTTCTCACTGATGGGAAAGGCGTCTGGAAGATCAAGCAGCGGGAAAGGGTAAATTTTCCTCTTTCTATGTTAAATGCAACTTCAAAAGCCTGGCACTATTTTATCTGCTCTACAGTGTTACCCACTTATCACCATAGTGAGGTAACAAGAGATAGAGCAATTCTAAATTTCTGTATTCAGAAAAACAGAAGCATAAACATAGGAAATGTTATTTATAGAAATATATTAGCCACCTCAAGAAGTGAAAGTGGAGGAGGACTAGGACATCCTGGTCTTATCTATGCACTCTGCCAATTATCTGGGGTAGAGGCAAGAGATGATGAGGAATGGGTTGAGCCTATGAAACCCATTACTCTGGCTAATATTAAGAAATATGAATCCCACGAAGGATGGAGATCTGGGACAAGGGACTATGTACCTTCTTCAAGTAGAGATATACCCTCTACTAGTTATGACTCACCTCCCTATAGTACTCCTACCCTTCAAGATCTGATGAATGAACTGACCCTAAGTAGAAAGAGTTTTGAACAATTTGGAGAGAATATGGAAAGAAAATTTAAGCATATGGACCACAGGATTGATGGCTTGGAAAGAAGACATGATTATGATAGTGGATATCTCCAGCGGCATTCAGAGTACGAAATTGCATATTATGAGGCTGAACGTCGATATAGGAGTGGTGAGTTAGATGTTGTCTTTCCTAAGTGCTCCCGCTACACACAGTACCAGCCTGCTCAGCCTTCTCAGTCTGGAGATCAGGGAGATGATATAGCCTGGGATTTTGATGTGGAAGATTAGAGATTTTGCTTAGTTTGTTTAGATTAATTGTTATTTTGAAAACTTTATTGTTCTGTGTGTGATTATTCTGTACTTTCTGTGGACTGTGGATTTGGTGTGTTTGTGTGTTTGCTTATGCTGTAATGTTAGACTTTTTTTATGTGTGTTAAGTTAGTTTGCAATTTTCTTTTAGATAAGTTGTTAGTTTTTCTTTAATGTGTTGTTTAAGTTTTTATAAGTTATGAACTTTTAATATGTTTAGATTGTTTTAATATGTTTAAAGTAGGTTAGTTGATTGTATGTGTAGTAATATATTAAGTTTTCATTTGTTGTGTTTTATACTTATTAAAAAATTTTTATCCCAGCACTTTCTTTTAAATATTATATATATGGAAGAATACTAACAGTACAGGTTCTTTAAATAATGAAAAGCTTGCAAAAATTTCAAGAAAAAGAAATACCTAAAGCTCAAAGAAATGATGTACTTTACTATATATTTTTTTCCTTTTCACCATTTAAAAATAGATAGAAAAATTTAAGTTTAGGGGAAGGTCAAAATACAAATTTAATTATTAAATTGTTCTCAATTTCTATTTTCAAAAATTATTATCAAATGATTTTTCTATAGTAATTTTTCAATTCAATAAACATGAATTACTTTATATAATTATTATAGAAAGTTAAATAAAATGTTTCTAGTAATTCAATTATTTAATAGAATAAGATATTTGGTTAAAAGAAATAAGAATATAGTAAACTTATTTAAAGTAAGGGAAACTATATTCTAAAATTGAAATTCTTAAGAATTTAGGTGAAAAAGAAGAGATTGAAACTCAATGAAGTAAAGGTTATAAAATACATATAAGTAAAGAAATATTTTAAGTTTCAAATTTAGGAAGAGAAAGTTGAAGTTCAAAATTATTAACAGGCTATCCAGATATAGTAATCCTCACTTGAAAAAGAAAAAGAGAATGATTGAAAATCAATCCAAAAAGGAAAAAAAGAAAGAAGAAAAGAAAAGAAAAAATATAAGTGAGGAGAGCTCGAGGAGATGCGCTTATCGAAAATTGACTTCAATCGGAATCGACATAAAGAGTAAAACTCAAATATATTTCTAAACTTATATATATGGATTAGTATTTTACTAAATAGTGTTTTCTTGAACTTCCTATCATTTAAATATCTTAAGTAATTTACTCTTTTAAATATAGTCATTCACGAAATAAATAGAAAGTTAGAAATCTTAGACACGATAACTAAATAATCTTATATACTATAAAGTTAATTTAATTACTTAAAAATATTTCTATTTAACTTTACTATAGTATTATTTAAATTTAATTCATTGTATATACGAATTGAAAAATTCTATTACGAAATCATTATTTTATTTAGTACTTAAAATTACTGAGGACGAAGTAATAATTAAGTTTGGGGGATTTTGATCACAGGAAAATATATTAAGAAATTCATACCCATTTTTTATGAAATTGCACTTTAAAGAAAGGTATTTTCTTTATTTTATTACAAAAATGAAGATTTATAAGTGACGAAAGCAAAAAACATGAAATGGAGCGAATTTGGATCAAAAAAGGAAGAAATTCATGCAAAATGAACTAAGTCGCTGACGGCGAGATTGAGCCCACAAACGGCGAGATCATGAGGAGAATTTTTGAAGGATTTGCAACTACCTCGCCGACAGCGAGCCCGAGCCCGCCGACGGTGAGATCGCGTGGTTTGGAGACCTTCTAGAAGCCCCGCCGATGGTGAGGTAGTTTCTCACCGACGGCGAGACAATTCAAAATGCTAGATACATTGAACCTGGACGCTTTTTGAAGAGGTGTTTAAGCACCCCTTGGACCTTTGTCTACCTCTATAAATAGAGGAAGAATTTTAGTATGTTGTGTGTCAATTTGAGAGAGTCTTAGTGTCTACGGTGTGTCTATTTCAGAGAGTCTTAGTGTCTACTTGGTGTCTATTTTAAGAGTTTTAGTAAGTGTAATTAGTGAGTTTAGAAGTGTGTTGTACTAGAAGGAAAAGTGAAAGGAACTTCAAGGAGTCTGTTTGGGGAGGAAATCGAGATAAGTATCTTTGTTTATTGTTGTTAACTTTTTAAATGAAATCCATGCTTTGTTTAATTCCCATGCATTCTGAGCAGTTTTCTTAGTCTTTCTCATTGTTTATGAAATTATGTGAATTGATGAAATTAAATAGAAGTGCCTAATTTATTAAAATAAACTGTGATAATCTTTTACTTAAAACTTAATTTACTTTTCAATCTGGCCCATTGATTTGTTAAAATATGTTGAATTATCAACTATAGTAAAGATTACATCCAATATTCAGGAAAGTCAAAAGCCTTGGAAGGAGGATGCAAATAAATAGGGAAATATTATTTATCGGACGTAGAATTGGATATTTTAGTGTGACAGACTAAAATATTCAATTTGAGTCCTATTGTTTGAGAGTCGAAGTGTAGATGTTAGCCCTCGAGTGAGGGAACGTGGGAGCTTAGAAGTGGCGACCAGTATCCTCCCAAGTCTAGCGCAGATTCGGTAATCGAGCATAGGACTAGTCAATGTTCTTTACACCTGGACCAAAGGTTAAAGAATATGAATGCTCATATTTGTCACAATACAATAAAAAATCTATTTGAATTCATCATTCACTTAATTTTCTAAAAACAAGGGGAAGGATACTTTTTCTGAAATTTTAAATCAACTTTATTTAAAGCATAGTTTACTTTAGTTCGCTTTAGTTACGTATTCTAAATTTCTGTATACTATATTAGTAAGTAAATACTTTTAAATTTAGTTGTTACAAATCTTTTAAAACTTCCTGTGGGATCGATAACTCGAGGACTCCACTAGAGCCCTATATTACTTGATACGATACGTATACTTGCATAGAATCCACATTATACATTACATCATAAAATCAAATATATATATTAAAGCGGGATCAAGTTTTTGGTGCCGTTGCTATTAACATAATTTGCAAACATAAAAAAGTGGGTCAAGTTTTTGGCGCCGTTGCCGGGGAAGTATAGAGCTGATGGATTCCACTGCTGCCCATACCAAAACTCTGGTACCGACGAGGAAGGGTCTACGAAGGTCTTAAAAAGTGGGGGAACCATCCTTTCTTTGATCCAATAGTTGCCAGAAACTAACCTTACCTTCCTCTAGTTCCCACACGAAAATGTCATTGGCTTGTTCCCTGACCTTCAACAAGCTTTTCCAATGTTTGGAAACACCTTGTTTTGATTAAACCATATTTGGATGAGATCTTTTACAACACTTTCCCCACATGAACAAAGCTCATAAAGAATCTTTCAGTTTAAACTTGATCCATTGTTTATAGTAAAAGACTTGGCTCATATGTTGAAAATTCTTAAAACCCAAGCCACTAGCTGCCACATGTTTACACAGTATTGTCCATTTGGACCAATGCATCTTCTTATGCTATCCTTCCAATAAGAATTTATGAAATTAGTTTCCAGCAACTTCTGGGTACTCTTCTTCATCCTTACCATTCGCAAGGTATAGAGAGGGAAGGTAGTTAGAATAATTTTTAAGAGGGTAAACCTGCCACCCATGGATAGGAAAGCATTGGTCCAGCAATTTATTTGGGAGGTCACTTTATTAGTCACCTCATCATACTGAGTTCATTTCTTTCTTCCTTTAATCAATTGGATTCCCAGATATTTCAAAGGCAGCTCAGCTAAACTAAATCCAGTGTAGGCCTTAATCAATCTGCTACAACTAGAGTTAAGCTTTTTTGCTGATAAAAATTGACACTTCTCATTACTGAAAGCCATACTAGCCACCTCATGAAGATGATTCAGAATGAGACTGGTCTTCCTCACTGTATGTTTGTTGCCATTAGTGAATACAATTACATCATTTGTATATGCAAGATGGCTTACCAACTGAGAAGAGCTGTGCTGATATCTGAGATAGGGTTAATTTAATATGGCTTGATTCATAACCTTAGAGAAGTAATTAAATGACATGATGAAGATTGTGGGGGATAGTGGATCACCTTTTCTGATTTCCCTACGAGCTATTAAAAATCCACGACAAGTGCCATTGTTCAGAATGTTGTAATTGGTATTGGATAACCATCTCATGATAAGATTACAAAATGCAGATTTAAAGCCCCTGACAGTAAGCACCTGGAAGATAAAATTTCAACTGATGAAGTCATATGCCTTCCTTAAGTCTAATTTCAGGATTAATTTACAACCTCTGCAAGATTTATTAATATCTAGGATCATCTCTTGGGCTAGAAGTATATTATAACTGATGCATCTTCCCTGTACAAAGGTTGATTGGTTCGGAAAGATGAGTTTGTTGAGGTGGGATAGGAGATTGCTCACCAGGATTTTGCTAATAACCTTTGTGAGGTTATTAGTTAAACTAAAAGGCCTAAAATCATTCCAAGTAAACTTCTTGTTGTCTTTTAGAATTAGAACAATGGTGGTTGAAGAAAAGTAATTAGGCAAGTCTGTGCCTTGAGAAAAGCTTTGAATGGCAGCTATCACATCCCCTCTAATGATATCTTAAGCTTTACTCTAGAATACAGCAGAATACCCATCAGGTCCAGTTGACTTGTTGCCATCAATGTTGTTCAGTGCTTTTAGAATTTCCTCCTCCACTATTGACTGTCATAATATAGCTCCTCAGCAAACACATAAGCATAAATATTGGAATTGATATCACAACTAGAAGACAACAAGGATTGGAAATGATAAATAGAACTTTGGGTCAAGTGGTGAGGTTCTGAGATCCATTGCCTCCCATCATCTTTAATTGCTAGGATATCATTCAGTTGTATTTTATATATTATCAAGGCATGGTAATATTTGGAATTCTTATCTCCAAAAAGGAATTTAATAGCAATAGCCATTTGTTTCAAAAATTTCTCCTTAATAGAAATAGTTTGCAGCGAATTATCATGGGCTTCCAAAAGGGAAAACTCATTATCCACTCCAGAAGCATGTTCCTCTTCTAGTGAAGCTACTCTTTGTTCAGTTAGAGAAATCTACAGATGGATGTCTCCAAAAATTTCCTTATTCCGCTTCTTCAAATGACTAGCCATATTTTTTTGCAGTTTCCATAACTTAATGAGCGGCTTACCCATCCGATCAAAAAGAACAATATATATATATATATATATATATATATATATATATATATATATATATATATTGAAAAAGTACCTAGGGGAAGAAACAGCCCCTAGGTGGATATATTGATTTGATATAGAGATGATTACATGATTCTTACATATGGGATGCTAAGTGCATCACTTTGTAACAAAAATTCTAAAGCGAGGAGGGGAGAGGTGGAGACCAAAATACTTTCAGTTGGCCGACCAATTGGGTGGTCTATTGCCTTCCACAGGAATATGAGAAAAGGAAAGTCATGAGGGAATCGGTAAGACCAAGAATATTATGAACCCATATATATATATATATATATATATATATATATATATATATATATATATATATATATATATATATATATATATATATATATATATATATATATATATATTAAAAATTTGTTGAGAGATTTATTGTAATTGATGATTTATTATACTTTTTGTAGCTCATTATTTGATAATATGCTTCAATAATAAAGAATGTTTGGTACTACAATCTTACCTTCATCCAATACAACCAATACTGAGATCCCAATATTCTTCATCATATCATAATATGCTATTAGCAAGTAAAATAAAGTTAGGGGTGCAATAAAGTAAAAAAGTAAAAATGATTCAAACTAATTTTCTATGATTCAACATAAGCACTCATATCCATGCATATGGTCTTCTTTTAGAGAGTTTCCCTCCAATTTCAATTCATTATATCAAGGTAGACAAGTTTCTCTTTTTGTTGTGTAATGGAAAATGCTACACCTATCTTCAAATATAAGTGAGATAACAGCTACTCTTGCCAACCAACTATTGAATTAAGGATCTCTATAATCAAATTAAGATTTTGAGAACCCTCAAAAAATCAAATTCATTTATTCAAAAATAGTTTTATCCATAACTTGGAGGAATGTACAATTTATAAAAAATGAAGAAAAAATTCTTATGCGCATTATAATAAAGAACTGTTTCTTAGAGTTTTAAAATTTAATCTAAAAAAATTAACTCTAGAAAACATTGTCTATAAGTTCTCTCGGTGTTTTTATTCTTTCCCTCATTTAGTGTTTGAATAATCAATTTGTAAAATGTAATCTATGT
The DNA here is from genome assembly GCA_022702705.1 of Papilionanthe hookeriana x Papilionanthe teres. Lineage (NCBI taxonomy): Eukaryota > Viridiplantae > Streptophyta > Magnoliopsida > Asparagales > Orchidaceae > Papilionanthe > Papilionanthe hookeriana x Papilionanthe teres. The sequence goes on along the minus strand of CM040424.1, from coordinate 47,426,745 downwards.
CAAAAACTATAAATTTGAATCATGAATAGAATTATGTGTGATAGTACTAAATAATCCATATCGTAGAATGTGATGATTGAAACTATATTTACTTATTTCAAAAATAAATTTGTTGTAGTTAGTTAGATTATCTATGAAAATCTACTATTTATGCATTGCACCATATGAATAGTTTAAATTGTAAAATAATATAATCAAAAAATTTATTAGGCGACCTTACCTTTTGAAATAAAACCAATAATGTAATGCAACTAACAAATTAGCACAATTATTTTGACTATTTTATTTAATAAAGATTTATCTGATTTTTAATTTCAAATAAAAGCATGTTATATATATAATACATTGAGTTATGATTAGTTTATGTATTTTTTACAAATTAAATTATAGTCCCATGTGTATATATGTTAGTTTTTTTTTAATATCCTTTATACTTCAAATACTTAGAAACAAAACTCTAATAAAATAAAACTATTTTTCTTAACACTTATAACACCAACTTCTATGTTCTTGCTAGTTTGATTCTCTAAGGTTGCCATATATTTTAAATTACTACATAGAGGGCCAAGCATTACAATTTCTAGCTATGCATTTGCTCACAATACTTTATGTTCATTTTTAAGTGTACTTAACTTTCACAATAGTTCTTTTTCAATATAAACTTGTAATTTTATTGCTCATACCTAAACCAAAACTAGCCACTAGAATTAGCAATACTATAATATTTTTGTGATGATGAAAACACTATGGTAATACCATAAACTCATGGTGTTAATAATTATTTCAGTGGTAAACATTCCTAATTACCATAGGCCACATACATAATCATTCCACAGCAAGTTTTGCTATATTTAGAATGTGATTTCACTAACTCCAAAAGGTGGATTATCATAACTACTGGTCACCTCCACAATTTTCTTTTATTGGTTCGTTTGTCTAAGCAATGTTAGTTTTATTATGGATAAAGAAATTTTCTTACACAAACATAAAACTATTAATTACCATTATTTATTTTATTTTATTTATTTTATTTTATTTATTTATTTATTTATTGCAGCATCATTCACAATCCTTATGTTATGCTTAACGCATCCTTAAAAAGAAGATTATTCAAACTATTCTCAATTAATTCTATGACTTACTTGTACTACCTCTTCCACTTATTCATGTCATGCCCCATTTGTCTCTATGGGAACATGTACCCAAATCTTCTGGATAGCTTTCATAACCGACATATACTCCTCATTTGTCACATTCTTTTTGTATTACATTCACCTTAAGATGGAGAACCAATTGCTTGTTCTTTTTATTCGTCTTCACATTCTATGCTTCCTTCCACATATATGTTTGAATGTATCATCTCTAGCTTTAGAAGGATCATAGTAAGTACTCTTATTTACAATTAAAATCTTCTTTTATTTATATGATTTATTTATGGTGGCTATATTGCCTTCACTTCTAAAAGTGTGAACAACATGGAAATCATTAGTAGCATAACTGTCTCTTTTGCCTAGCCTAATCTTCCGCCTGTAGGTCATGCAAAATGTTTTCATGTGGAAAACCAGCCTTGTCATCCTTAGAGAACCCCATGACCACCGTTAAGTATCTACTACATTAGCTATATCCATATTATCTTTACCTATTTTTTGTGGACTTTGTTGCTCTGAATCACCACAATCAACTTGTTTCGATACCATCTTATCCACAGCCTTCTGGTCATGCAATTTTAATATCCAAAAGGGATGCCATCCTAAGTGCCCAAAGTTGCCTCTTTGACCTAATAAGGTTCATCTCGTTTGCCATATTAAGGTTGATTAGACTTCACCTATCGAATTAGGAACATCTAAGCCTTACAAAAGTCCTAATCTTATTTCTCTTTAGGCATTGCCAACTTCACTTCTTGGGAAAGGATGATCACGAGCTTCTAACTCTCAACCATCACATCGAGGTTATGCCACATTAAAGACATATTAAAGTACACGACCACTTTAAATATTCAGAAAGAGGATGCTAGCAAAGACCATATCTTTCCTTCCTCATATTGACTTATTCACCTATATAGAGGAGGACAACACTTCATAACACTTAATAAGTGCTGAAGAAGGTTGCCTCGAATAAACGCTACCATTCATTGCCGTACTTTAGTAAGTTTACATTTCAATGTATGATTAAAAAAAAAACCATTTCAAAATATGATTTTTCTGCACCGGGGCTCTTCTTTCCCCCTAAAAAAATAAAAAAAAATAATTTTCAAAGTATTGTTTTCAAAGAAAGATACTTTCCAACATCTTTCACCAAGATATTTGTGGTGTCTTGTCGGAGAAATATTTACGTACGGAGAGCGCATGTAGTTCTATGTGCGTAATACCCTCTTAATAACCTCTCAATAACCTCCGTGAAAAGTTATTGCAGAGTTATTTCAGTGTTATTTGGAGTCAATACCCTCCGTGATTACCATTCACATTTTTTGTTATGTTAGGTAACCACAGAAAGCATTGACTCCAATTAACGCCGAAATAACTCCGCAATAACCTCTTAATAACCTTTCACGGATGTTATTAAAGGTTATTGGGAGGGTATTACGCACGAAGAGTTGCATGCACTCTCCATACGTAACTATTTATCCCTTGACAGGATTTTTTTTCCTGTTTTTTTGTTTTTTGGGTGTATTATTGGGGGGGATGCACCTTGAAAAAATTGCAGCACACAATCTAAACTTTGACTAATCAGTTAGAATACGAGAAAGGACTAGTGTGCAATTACGTAATTTTATCTCTCACTTTATGCAACCCTTAGATTAAACCGAACAAATATGTTTATGTAAACTCTGAACCAAAAATAAATAAATAAATAAACAAATAGAAGGTATACTAAGGGTCGGTTTGAGGCAGCTTGTGCATTTTAAGATAAGCAGCTTATCCTAAAACGCGGCTCCACGGGTCGACCCACCCCCAAACGCAATAAGCAGCATTTTCAAAAGCGCATGAACCAAAGGGTTAGGAGGTGTTTTTAAAAACACCACCGCACTATAAGCTGCCCCAAAAGGACCCTAAATCAGCCAATTTAAACGATGCCATTTTGGAAAATAATATATATAGTGCATAGTTTTTATTGTTTGAATCAATACAAGATATGTAAAAGATGTACTTCCGAAAATAATATATATTCGAAGCCATCGGTGGCTTAGTCGCACATTCACCATTTAAATATTAGCTTTTATTTACATCAGCGAATCTATTTCACGAAAGTAGAATACTTTTCATAGCATCGAGGTCTTCGTCAAGACTGACGACAGGAGGTAGAAAACCTAGCTCGGTCTAAAAATTTTTTTATAATATTCTGAATAATTAATCCTCCCACTTTTCAACTATACGAATAAAATACTAGTTTGAATAAATTTATTTGAGATGATGTCATTTGAATGCTAGAAAGTAGAATCACTTGTAGAAAGGAACGAAAAATGGGATACTTACAGTTATGTTTTACTTCTACGTTTATTCTTTGTTGCGTATTCATCTGATTTCGGAGGCCATCTATTCAGCCTATCTGGTGAAGATGACCGGGCTTTATATGTTTTAAATAAAATGGTATTTTGATAGGAGAAATGCTAAGACAAAATATGAACACATATCTTTTTTTTCTTTCTACGTTCTTCTTAGTACATACTCAAACACATCACATCTAATTATATTAATGACACCTCATTATCATTGTTTTAACACATTTCAATCTTATTACTATTATTATTGTTTAGAATACTCTTCTACATGAGCCATTGATTATATACGCTAGATTTTTCTACAAGTTTTTTAAAAATATATTTCCGGTATAATTTAAAACTTTATTTTAGAATAAATTTCTAGAAATTTTCAAAATTCATTTTAGATTATGAGAAAATTTCATATGGACGAAGATCAAGTTTAATTTTCAACTCCCCTTTTAAACTTTATTTGTTATTCCTTAGCAAGGCTATAATCTTTAAATTTGAGTAACTTGGTGAATATATCAGTTACTTGATCATGAGACTTCAGATATCCTATTTGCATATCATTTTTGTGATGCAACCTCTAATGAAGTGATAGTGTATGTCGATATTTTACTTTGATTATGGAATACAAGATTATTGGCTAATACGATGGTTGCTTTCTTATTGATATAGACCTTCGTTGGCTCTTCTTGCGGAAGTCTTATCTCCAACAAATTTAGAATCAAAATTGCATGAAAAACACAAGAAGTTGTAGCAACATGCTTAGCTTCACAAGTAGAGAGGGTGATGATTGGTTGCTTCTTTGATATCCAAGTAAAAACTCTCATATGTAGAGCATGATCTTATTTTGCTTTTTCTCTCATGCAAGTCTCCGACCCAATCACTATCATTAAATTAGACAAGCTTGAAATCTTTTGATGATGAATAAGATAAGCCAACGTCGATCATACTTTTGATATAATGAAGAATCCTCATGATAGCTTTCAAGTGAGTAGTAGTTAGAGCCTCAATATAGTGGCTAACACGTCCAATAATATAAAAATGTCTTTCCTAGGTCAATTCAGGTAGTGCAGGCTTCCGACCAAGCTTTTAGGAAAATTTTGATTAAGCTTTTCTCTTATCTCATTCTTGGATAACTTGCATTCACATTCCATCAATGTTTTTTTGGGCTTGCAATCATTACTATTAAATTTCTTGAGCATTTCTTTTCCATAGCTGTATTGAGAAGTAATGATGACTTCATCCTTTTACTTCACTTCAATACAAAGATAATATGCATTTTATCCAATGTATGTCATCTCAAACTCATTAACCATCACTTTATTAAACCCTTTAAACACACTTGGATTACTTCTAATCAAGAAAAAGTCATCCATGTATAAGCACATCATCAAAATATCTCCATTTTTACTTTCATATAGAGTGTATGCTCATGAAAGCATTTGATGAAAATGATATAACAAAAATACTTGACGACCAGTTGTTTCATGCCCTATATGCATAAAACCGTAGAGATCCTTCTTTAGCTTCAAATACTTAGTTTCTTCCCCTTAAAATTTGTTGTCTAGTGGTTGTTGAATAATAACTTCATCCTTGAGGACTCAATTCAGAAAGGAAGACTTTACATTCATTTGATGAATTTTTCAACTATATTGAACTGCTAACAAAATAATTGGCCAGATAGTTTCAAGTCGAGTAATGAAAGCAAATACCACATCATAGTCTATGCATATTATTCAGATGTAGCTATTGGGACTCATCTTATTTTATATTTCTCAGCTTCACCTTTGGCGTTTCTCTTTGCTTTATATACCCACTTCCCAACAATCGTGAAGTGCAACTAACTCCAAAGTATCATTTTCTACATCACATTGATTATTCACCCATGTCACCTTCCACTCCTTACTTCACATTACTTCTTCAAAATTCATGGGCTCATAATCAACAAAAAGGCAAATGAGTGCAAGATTTTCTTGAATCTTGGTTATCTAATAAATTTTCGTTAAGCTTCTGAATTGTGGCACTCTTTCATTTGAACTTGTACTTGAAGATGATGAAGATGAAGATTCCTCTTGAGTATATGTAGTTGGTGGTGTAGTAAGCTACCACCTTTCTTGATTCATTATTCGTTGCTCCACTTCATCATTCTCATTTTATGGAAATAATTTGTAGCCCTCATTATGTGGGTCCTAGAGCCATTCTCATTCTTGATTGAATACAATATCACAACTGATGATTGACTTCTAAGTGTGTGAATTATGCAACTTATATCCTTTCGAGTTTCAGTCATAACTTATTAAAATAAACTTCTCAATTTTGTTATTTAGTTAACTCCATTGCTAATCGAGTATGTGTCCATGTGCTATGACTCAAAATACTCTTAGATGGGAGATATCAGTCTTCCTTCCACTCCATGCTTCTTGTGTGTCATTCCCTAAATACTTCTTATTTTAGATCTGTGGACAAGTAAATTATTCATGCAATTGCTTCAAAATAAAATTCCTAAGGTAGCCGCTAACTTTTAAGCATACTCTGAGTCATGTTAAGCACAGTTAGATTCTTTCATCCGGCCACACCAGGTTGTTGAGGGGATCTTAGGGCAGTCAACAATCGACATATTCCATTGGCTTCACAAAATTCTTGATATTCCTTTAAAGTAAATTCATCTCCATTATTTGATTGCATGGCATTGATCTCGAGATCACTTTATCTCTCCACCTAATTATTGAACTTCTTAAATAATCCAAAGCCCTTTGGATCTTTGCTTTAAGAAATATGTCAAATTTTTTAAAAAAATTCATGAATGAAAATAAGGAAATAATTACTCTTTTTAGGAGAAATTGGCTTTATTGGATCACACACATCCATATGTATGGGGTCAATTTAATTTTGTTCTCTTGATTTTAAGCCCTTTGAAAAACTTTTCTTGAATTACTTCTCAAGCTAGAAGCCTTCACATATTTGGTTGGGGTGATTGATGCAAGGTAAGACTCTCACCATTTTTTTATGAATAGCTCTAATCATCCAAATGTAAGATGGCTAAGCTGATGATTCCATAACTAGGATGGATCTGTGTAGCAAGCTTTGAAACACTTGACAATATCATTTTAAATATTGAGCAAGAACATTCCTTTTTTGGACATTAGTATATTAACAATAGCTTGCTCATATTATCTCTTATAAAAAGCTTGTTGTCTTTCTATCGGTCACCAAAGGGGAGTTGTCAGTTGCTTTGAAAAATATGTTTAATATATATATATATATATATATATATATATATATATATATATATATATATATATATATATATGCATGTCGGCATATTTATATGTTGTGTGTTTTGAAAAGGGGTCGCCTACGAAGTTGTCGGCGAATTTTAAATTTTAAATTTAATTTAAATATATATGATTTGGAAATTAGCGTTTGATTTTTTGAAAATAACTTTTAAGTTTGAAAATTTTAAGATATGAAATCAAACCGATCTCACATCCCAAATAGTTTATATAAACGAATACCGCACCACAAACCTTGTATCTATCCCGAAGAATAGACACACCGCTTGATGATGGGACTCGATTAAATAAACTAGAAGATTTGTGACATCTGCTTGGTTTGCGAACCAATTTTATAAGCTGACAAGTTCCCCTGCTTAATATAAAAGAATTAAACAGGGTTTATATTACCTAGGTTCTTAAAGTTCCCTATAAGGGCAAGCCCCTATAGTTAATTACATCTTAAATGTCTGAAGACACTTAAGAAAACTTTTGATAATGATCAGTGATTTCGCACTCAAGAATATTAAAGTTTAAGGTTTTCAAACAATTGGACTTTGGAAATTTCAATAGGGAATAGCTCAAATTTAGAACAGTTTATTTTAAGAATCCAAAGGAAGAGAAGTAGAGGATGTCACGGACCCAAAGTGAACTTCGGTGACTTCCCAACTATCCTATGGTTTGGATTTAGTTTGAGAATTTATTTAATGTTGTAATCCTGCTAATTTTAGTTAATTAGGACTTATATTTATATGACATAATCATACAAATAGCCTCGAAGAAATGAGGGTTTATGTCGTATTAAATGACTGTCTCGAAGTCCTAAGACCGGTTAGGGCTTAATTTACATAACATGATTATGCAAATGCTTAACAAAAAGTTGAGGATTTATGCTTCACTAAGCAAACTACCTCGAAATCCTATAGCTTTGTTATTTAATTCTAAGAAAGGTTTTGTTGACGTAGATTCCAGTTTTACTGACAACGATGGTCGTGATGTCCACTGTGCTCCAAGCTCTGTATTGTTGCAGAGGTTTAGTTTTAGAAAGTGAAAATCAGGAGAGAGAGAGAGAGAAGTGTCTTAAGGTCCAGATGTTTTTAATGTTTTAATTAAAACAAATCTTAAAGTTGATTAAAAAGAACCGATTAAGATCCCACGGTTCCGTCATCCCGGCACTGTTATTTTCATTGGATTCACTTAGTCCAAATGAATTTGCTAAACTCAACTGAATGAGTTCCACACTTTCATTTAGACCGTGGGAAATCCCGTTAGCAACACATGGGTTACATCATCCGAGATATTCCCGATCATCCAATGAAAAGTTTTAATTTAGTTGTAGTTGTAGTTTTGTTGTTTTGTGTGTGATTAAATTTTGAGTTGTATTATATTTTGAATGTTGTGGTGGTGAATTTTATCTTGTTGTGACTTTTAATTTAGTTTTGGGTTTCAGTTTTGTGGCTATCCTAAAGGTTTCAGTTTTCATGCAAGGTGACATTCTTATTTAATATGCAAGAGAAGTAAGTATAGTGCAGGTAAATAAATTGCAATGAAATAAAAGCGTACCTGGTAAATATTCCTATTTATTTTCTCCTGCACTTAAAACACAGGTTAAAGAATTTATATAATTGCAAGAAAAAACTTATGTAAAGCTAAGGGAATTATCTACCAAAATCCTAATCCTATAGCTAGTCAATTCCTATGACGTCTAGGTTCTTGTGTTTTGTTAAGGGTGATTTTCTTCACCAAAGAACAATTAAATTCAGTTGTTCTTCTAAAACATTTCATCGTATTGAGAAAGTGCTTAGGATGAATCCTAAACATCTTTTCAATACTTCTGAGATTATTTTGAGTCCAAATGAATTTCATTGTACAAGTGAATTAATCATTCAAGATATTTAGTTAAGTTTTGTTTCTTACTCAGTGAACTATGATGTTTGATCATCTTATGAGTGAAGTGACATTTCACTTAATGCTTCATTTAAGAGTTATGATAATGAAAGCCTTTAGGGGCAAATTAATTTGTTGAAGATTTTTAACAATTCTTAATTATGAAATTGATGATTTTGAAATAATTTGGTTCAGTTATAAAATTTTAATTAATAATTTTAAGTTTGGAATAGTGTCCAAATTGTTTCAATTCAATTAAATCTTTATATTTTAATGATCTTAATATTTCAAATTAGTTTTAATGTTTTAAATTTGTTTAAGGTTTGTTTTCAAATAATAAATTAATTTTACTGTTCTTAATTTAATTTAATTAAGTTATTAAATCACTTAATATTTTAAAGTTTAATTTAATTAAGGGCTATTTTCTTTTTAATTATTTAATTGTTAATTTCAATTTCATCTTTACTTTAATTAAGAGTTAAATATTATCAAAGTGATTTATTTAGGGATCATAAATTAAAGAATTGGTATCTTCCTAAGTCACATCCCCAACTTTAATAATCCAAAGTTTGATTATTCTTCCAAAATTTTAATTATTTAATTAATTAAGGTTTACTTTAAATATTTTCAAGATAATTAATAGGTTTTTACCCCTTTATTACTTAAGTTTCAATCACCCAATGAAAAATTAAGATCAGATATTTTACCCTCCCTTTGATTAGACCTAAATATTAATTAGGGTTAAAGCCTTTAATTACATTTATGCTCCTTTAGGCTTATTTATTTCATAACTCATCAAATTAAGCTCAAATGAATTTAAAAATTTTTATGTCACTTCACTTATATGTCAATTAAGACATTAGAGAAGAAAATGTGATTTTTCTGAATTTAATTTAATTTATATATTTATTTTTGTGAGAAAATGAGGGTTTTCAATGAAAATTCAACAACATGACCAAGGTGAGGTTTCTATCCTTAGGAAAATTGTGGGATATCCCTACTAACCAGAGGACCACCTAGACCAATTTTGGTGATTTTTTGAATTATATTTTATTTATTATAATTGTTTTGAGTTTTATGATATTAATTAATTATAAAATAAAATTAAAGTTGAAAAATAAATTTTATATTTTTTATAAATTTCTCCAACCTTAAGGAGTTCAGAGAAGCAAATTTTATATTTTTCTAATTTTTCTTTGATTTACTAGAATTAATTTAGTGAAAATGTGGGGAAATTCATTTTTTAATATTAAAAATTGAAACCTTTAAAATTCAATTTCTTAACCTATAGACTTGAGAAAAATATTTAGTTTGTTTTTAAGTGATTAGAAGGCAAAATGTGACATTTTTATGATTTTTAATATTTTGTGATTTTTATTATTTTTTAATTATTAAAATATTAAAAATATGATTAAAAATGAAATTTTTTAGAAAATTCCAATTTTAATTTTTTTAGACTCCTATGATATCAGAGAGCTCACAAAACCATTTTGGTGAATGTTTTAAGTGTATTTTAGGTTTTATGAATTTTTTAATTTTAAAAAAAGTCATGCAACTTAAATAATTCATTTAATGGGTTAAATTATTTCTAATGACTTCAAATTTTTATGTGAGGTTCTCTGCATCCTAAGTGACAGTGGAGAATTATTTTCAAGTAATTTTGATGTGTGTTTAATCCTAATTAATTAAAATTCAGTTTTGGGTGTTTAGACCAATTAGTGTTATTCTTAAGGAATTTAACCAAACCAAAATTTTCCTAGGGCCCTCTAGTCATAAAATACCTCCCCAAATTTTCCTAGAATTTTCTAAGAAACATGCTAATTACTGGAATTAAAATGGAAAAACAGACACTTAAATTTGAAAAATCAATATCTTGCCACAGAGATGGCCTCTAGCCTTGGAAAATTCAGGGAATGTTCTCAATAACAGAGGCTAGAAAAGCCCTATGGTCTCATGTCATGGTGAATTGTGTGCATGCATGTAGAATTAAAACACTGAAATCATTAAATAATTAATTAAAAATAAAATACTCATCAAAATAACTTAATTATTTTTCCACATTGTTCTTCTCTATTCACCGAGCAAGAGGGTATTTTTATTTTTTTTATTTTTTGTGATTTTTCTACACAAAGATATGAATTTTTGAAGTTCTGGGTAATTAAACAAATAAAAAATACCCTATTTATCTACTTAAACACGTCGGAGCCATGTCATACTACGGCGGATCGAAAGCCCACGCGGCGCGCTCCCATTTGACGCCGCCATCTGACTGGGATGCCATGCGGCTCGTGGTCTCATCCCATCTCCTCATCTGGCTCGATCTGAACCATCCATCTGATACACGCACGATTCGACGACTGCTAGTCATCGTCTCCGACTGGTGTGTCCTGAGAGCCGTCCACACTAAAACCCTAAGATCTCCTTCATTTCTCCACCAAAGTTCATGTTCTTATACTCTATGGATTTGTCTTAATAAGACGCACACATCTATACGGCTAACATGATATGAAATTGAGCTAAACAAAATGGAGAACTCACAGAAGCTCAGGAGGAAGAAGAGGTCCATACCTTTGCTCTTAGGAGTGAAGCTTCAATCAGAGATTTGTGGCACCTTCGATTGAACCTAAGGAAGCTCCAGATGAAGTCTCTTGCTCTGGTGAATTGCCTAGACCTGATTTCCACCAAGCCCGATTTCAAAGCTTGGCCGATAGAAGAAATGGCTGGCCTGGAGAGGGGGCTTTTGCTGGGGAACTTCTTCTCTTGGTCTGGTGAAGGTGTAGAGTCAATCAATTTAAGGATTGGCTCACTGTGGTGAAGTGTCTTGGTTTTAGGCTTAAAATTGAACTCAAAAATTGAGCTCGACCAGAGGGAATTGGGGCTGAATTTCAGTGGGGATCAAGTGATGTATGTATGGAGAAGAGTGTGGAGCAATTTTGGCAGAGTTTTGGAAAGGTTTTGTTCAGCACCTCTTTGGCCGAGAGGGGGTGGAGTTTAAATAGAGCTGGCTAGAGGGCTTCCCATGGGCAATTAAGGGTTGAGATTTGCTGCCTAGGTCAAGGGAAGAACAACCATGGTGTCCACTGGCCATGAGGCAGCTCAATAAGTGAGTTTGAATTTTTTGGCTCACATGAAGCTCTCGGCCATGGGGTTTTCCGCCGGCTGTGGTGGCTAGCCGGCCAGGGTCAGGTCACCATCTTGACTAGTGGGGTCAGGGCTGGGATTTAGTGAACTCAATTGGCTTTGGACATGTGTAAAGTGGTTTGATTTAAATGGTATGGGGAAAGGGCTATTTTAGGCTTGGTTTGGTCAACTCATGCAAATGGGTTGGGTGCACCCTCCCATGACCTGGTTTTGGGCTTAGGGAATCATTTGGGTCGATTTGAATTGGAGTGGTGAAGTCTACATCCATGGTGAGGTGGCTGAGCTTGGTTTAGAGTGTAGCATAAATGAGGTTAAAAAGGTTTAATGAAGGGTTAAGAAAGAAACCCCTCCTCTTGCCATTAATGGCTTGGTGAGGTGGAAAGTGGCTTCCATCGCTTGTATGTGGCTTATGCATGGCTTCATGGCTCCATTTGGCTTTGGAAAATGTTTGGTCAATTTCATAAAAAAGTTATTTGGAATTTTTGAAAACTTTGGATTTTTTGGATTGGTTATGTCATGATGCTATTTTGGTTTAATCAAAATGATGGGTTTTGGACTTAGGGGATGATTTTAATTAAGTGGGCATGATGAGACCATATCACATGGGCTTTGGAATAGATTTTAGGCTTTTTGAAATTATTTTGGATGGGCTTTTAAATATTTTAAGAGAGTGGGCTTTTAGGTTTTAAAACAAGTTAGTGGATGAAAGTTTTGTAAAATATTAGGCCCAATAATTATTGGATTCTATTTGGGAATGTTTCATGAATGGTTTGGAGCGAATTTGGGGTAATTTGGGGTTGAATTGGATTTAATTTGGGTTTCTTTGGTAATGGGGCCAAAGTGGATCAAATTGAGCTAACTTGGGTTAAGGTTGGACCAATGTTGGGTTTGATGTAAAATTAATGTTGAAAAATGTTTATGGGGGTGTGAAAAAGAGTTTTAAACTTTGGTTGGGCTTTGATTTTGGGATTTGGGCTCATTTGGGTTCATGATTGATTTAGGCCAAATTGGGGATTTTTGGTTTGGGTAAGGTTTGGGTGGAGTTTAGGATCAAATTTTGGACAAATCAAGTTAGCGTTTTATTTTTGTGGATGTTACGAAGGTTTAGGAAAATATTTGAGGTTAATTGGAGTTGAGTTGGGTTGGTTTGGGCTAAGTTTAAGTCATGGGCCAAAATTGGGCTTTAAGCTTCAAATTGAAATTGGATCCACATGTTGACGAAATTGGGTTTGGATTTGGTCTAAATTGATATTGGAGATATTAAATTGAAGCTTAGGATTGAATTGGATCAAAATTGAGGTCAATTGGAGTGATTTGGTTGGACATTGGGCTCTCTTTGGTTAAAAATAGGTCAAATTGGGGGTTTTGGTAAAAGTTGGCTAAATTGACAAAATTGGCTTATGGTGTAGTTGAACAAAATGAAATTAGGAATATTTGAGATTTTTTGGAATTTATTGGAAATTTTTCTGAATTTTTGGAATTTTTGGGTTAAAAGGGTATTTTGGGTATTTGGAGGTTATTGAGGGGGTATTTTGAAAATTTTGGTATATTTGACCAAGGATGATCAATTTGAGTGGTGGGAAATGTTTAGGACTGATTTTGAGGAATTTTGGGTAATTTAGGCAATTTTGCAAATTTTGAGCAATTTCAAGGGCATTTGGTAGGTTTGGTGGGTTTAGGTTCCCGGGTGTCAAAAATTGAAATTTTGGAAAAATGAAGGTTGATCAAGTGTGAGTAAAATGAAATCATTTTGGTTGAGCCATGAAGCCATGTTAAGCTCACAAGAGCCATGAGAGAACTCATTTTAGACATTCACTATGTTGTTCCTAACCCGCTTAGTTAGGGGCCTAGGGGTTGAGGTCCATCCATATGAATTACCTACACGAGTCAAGAAGCCAAATTGGGTAAAAATGATTTTAGGGTTGGAATGTGTGTGAGAGTGTAGTGTGTTTGCAAGTCAACCCCCACCAGACCAGACCATCCAGGGTAGTCCTAAGGCCAAAGAATCCTGTAGGAAACTCATCCTTTAAACCTCCATATATTGATTTTAACCCTCCAAGTGGTTTAGGGGTTTACAATCAAACATGTGGAGTTTACAGGGAGTTAAGAAGTGGTTTTAATTTCTAAGTGGTGGTTCCCATTTCTAGTCCTGTAGGATAGTCAAAGGGAAAACAAGTATCAAGGAGAGAGAAGAAAAGACCTCACCAAAAATGAGGTCAACAATTTATAATTTTGAAAAGTAGTATTTTAATTTTGAAAAATAATGAAACCAAACTGATCTCATAGATACAATAGTTTTAATAAACGAGCACTACACTGCAAGTCATGCATCTATCCCGAGGAATAGACACATTGCATAAGAGCAAGGCTCAGTCAAACAAACTAAAGAAATTTATGACATTCGTTTTAATCTGCGAAACCTTGATATTGACCGAAATGTTTCCATACCTAATACAAAAGGTTAGATAGGGCTTATATTAAGCTAGATTTTTTAAGTTTCCTATAAGGGAGGGACCATATATATAATAACATCTTAAATGACCAAAGTCACCTAAGAAGACTCTCGATTTAGATCAGATGTATTATCTTCATGAATTTAAAGTTTAGGGTTTTCCAATGTCAGACATAGGGAATTCAAATGGGCAAGGATCAATTTAGAACGAGGTATTGTAGAATATAAAGGAAGAATGTTATGGGATGTCACAGATCCTGAGGATAACCTCGATGACTTCCCAAACTTTCCTATGATTTGGCTTCAATTCCAAAGAGATTATTAGATGTTCAGTCTTGCCAGTTTTATTATGTAAGACTTACATTTGTATGATACCATTCATACAAATAGCTTAGAAGATACGACAATTTATGTCATGCAGAACGACAACCTCAGAATTCTAAGACGAGTTAGGGTTTATATTGTACAACATGGTTGTACAAAGGCCTAAAAAATAAGTTGAGGATTTATGTCGCACCAAACAGACTACCTCAAAGTACTATGGCTTGTTATTTAATTCTAATGAGATGTTTATTATTGTAGACCTGTTTCGTCTCTCGAAAATGTCCTCCTTAAGGTCCTCGTCATGTTGTCCACGTTGTATACTCCAAGCTCCTCGTTGAAGTAGCAGTTCTAAGATTCAAGGTTCAAATGTTTTTACCGTGTATGTTTCAATGTTTAGGATTTTGTTGTGAGTGTTGTTTTTGTTTTGGTTTTGGTTTTGCACATAAAGTAAATAAATGCAGGTAAGAAAACATGGTCAAGTAAATAAAAGAATCACGCAGTGCACAAAATAAAATGTGTATCTGGGCTTCTGCTATCGCTGCATGGTTAGTGTCATGAAGCATAATATAATTTGCAAGAAATTTAAATAAATTGTAGAAAAAGAAAGCAGTAACTCTGGTGTACAAAAGTTGCAAAATGAGTCGTAATAAAAATAAGAACTGGCAAAGCAAACCCATATTTGAAAGATCAAGACTAGATATAAGACATCAGTAATGGTGGGGGCTCAGAGCTGGACTGTGTGCTTTCTAACCTTGGGTAAGAGTTAACAAACCAACAACCTACAGAGGGTAGTCCTAACCTTGATCCAAGCGACTAACCGTGGACCTTTACAAATTTTCATCAAAATTCTTTAATTATTATGAAAAAGTTGTTGTTTAAGTTTTCATGCATAATTTGTTTTAACCAGGAAAAGAAACTTTGTTTTAGTTTTATAAAATAGTGTAGTCTACAGGCTAGTCACTCTAATCAATCTAGGATCACTAGCAACCTAAGAACATCGGAGGCAATAATCACACAAAGAGTCGGTGAATAGTATCATCCTTCTTTTCCTCTCCCATCATTGAAGGTCCTTGAGTTAAGAGATATTATTCGAAAATTCCCACATCGTATCCCTCGTTTAGTACACATTAAAACTCAGACTTATACCAGTCCAATGATCCATATTAAAATTATATGACTGGTATCATCAGACTGGTATCATGCAAATGTAAGTCTGAGATACTATTATGTAGGGCTTACATTTATATGATACCAGTTACCTAGAACTCAGACTTATAATAGTCCGATGATCCATATGTGGCAAAAACAAATGTCCTCAGTTTCTCACAAGGACTTAAATACCTTACGTAAAACTTAAGTCCTTAAGCATTGGGTTATAAATGTAGGATAAGTAGTTTAGGACATTTCTATTGAATTAAACTAATTAACGGGTCCTGGGGCATAACTCGGTGGGTCTTTAAAGATTTTAAGGATGATTTTCTTCATCAAAACATAATAAGTTTAATTATCCTTCAAAATGTCCAAAATCTTACAAAAACTTTCGGGGTATAACCCTAAACAACTTTTAAATCCTTTGAATCGTTTCAAGTTCTTTTGAAATTATTATATTGTTGAATCATTCATCTATATTTAAGTTAGGACTTAGTGGTGATATTACAACTTGTGCTCAATGAATCTTAATGTTTTAATTAATCCATGAGTGTGGTAACTAAGTATTCATTTGAAGTTCTATTTATGAATTATGTTGGTGGATGCTTTTAAAGGAAATTTGAATTGTTAAGGACTTTTGCACTCCCAATTTAGGTTAGTGTTTTAAGAGTATTTATAATTGGATATATTTCATTTTCTAAACCTTATTAAACAAATTAAATCAAACCTAGCTAACTACTAAGCTTTTAAGGTTCCTATGGGAAAATTCATAGTGTTGTTTTATGATTTTCGCATTAAGATAATAGAACCTTTTACTTTTATACAAGTTGAACCTTCAAACTCACTTAGTGGTGTAGTAAATAAAAATTATTTGTTTATTCATGAGATTGATACAATGAATCTTATTTTGTATATTACGCGATCAATATGTATACTTTTTTGGTTGACAAATTACTTTATGGCTTATTTGGGAATCAATGTACGATCAAAATATTTTCATTCTTCTCCATTTGTGGAATCACTCATTTAATTGATTTCCTCTGATTTGTTACGATGCCTCATATATGGATTAAAATGCATAAAAGTAAATAGTCTTGTAAGAAGTGGAATAAATGGTAGATAAAAAAGATGTTTGTAAAAAACTTCTTTTCGTATCTTTCATTTTTTTTTACTCTGAGATTTGAACAGTCACTCTATTGTATCAGCCCTATCAAATAACATACATCCATTTACACATTAATTAATCTTCTCTTATTACAAATCTAACTTAAAGTATAGTTTTTTTTTTTTTATACAAGTCATGGAGCAATGTTTTCCTTATGATTTGCTTATTTCAATAACCCTACAAACTAATTGAAGGACTCTCGAGGCATTTTCAACTTTGTTTTAATTTTTAACATTCTCAATGCTACATGTAACTTGGAATGGGTTTGTGCCGCATTTAGTAAATAGTAAAATATTTTTGTTTTTTTTTTGTTTGGTGGCACTACTTTCACTTGACTTGGATAATAAGGCCTTACTTCATCAAAAACAATTTTTATAAGTTTACTTAAGGGAAACTCAAGTTTAGGATTATAGCTCTTTGATGGAGTATAACTAATTAAAGGATCAACATTACCATGTGAAGTTCAGAAGCTAATAATCAGATTAAATTCACTGATGATATAAATCATACCTAACTTTGTCAGGCGTTAAGTTTGCTCGATTCCTATGTTTCAAACATTGAAACCAAAACCTACCCTCAGGTAGATAAGTTTAAAGTTGAGATGTCACTTGCATGAAAGTCTCGACACTGCTTAAGAACTCTTCAGTGAGTCACTTTCTACATGGATATAGTCAATTGTGCATACATGATCTTAATATATGAATATCCATAGATAGTTGTCGGCTACAAAAGGGTTTTTAAGATGGATTTAATTTAATATATATATAATTTCAAAAAATATCATTTTTTTTATTTTGAAAAATATGAAATCAAACCGATCTCATATAATCAATTGTTTAAATAATCAAGCGCTATACCGCAAGCCATGTATCTATCCCAAAGAATGGACACATTGCTTTGTGGTGAGGCTTGATCAAATAAACTAAAGAATCCATGACATCCATTTGGTCTGCGAACCATTTATGTTAACCGACAATTTCCCCTATATAGTATAAAGCAACTAGATAAGGTTTATATTAATATGGGGTCTTTAAGTTTCTTATAAGGGCAAACCCCTATAGTTAATTACATCTTATACAACCGAAGTTACCTAATAAAACTCTTGATATAGATCAAAAAATATTTATATTCATGACTTCCAAAAAATAGGGTTCTTCAAGAAAATGTGATAATGGGAAATCCAATTGGTGAGTGGCTCGAGTTTGGAACAATTATTATAGGAACCCAAAATAAAAGAAAGATAAGGGAAGAACATAGATCCAAGAAGAATCTTAGTGTTTCCTTAAACTATCCTACTGTTTGGCTTCAGTTTAAGATATTTATTTAATGTTTCATCCTGCCAATTTTATTATCTAGGGCTTACATTCACTTGATATTGATCATGTGAATAGTCTGGAAGATAGGAGGATTTATGTCATATCAGATGACATCCTCGGAGCCTAAGGCGAGTTAGGCCTTATATTGCACAAGGTGCAAAGGCCTAAAGAGATAAGGTGAGGGTTTATGCTACACTTGGTAAGCTACCTCGAAGTCTTATGGGTTGTTGTTTAATTCTAAGTTTTGCTGTTGAAGATGGCCGTGTTGCCCACTATGCATGCTCCAAGCTCCTCGTCGTAGCAGGTTTAGTTGTAGAAGTGTCAAATTGAGTAGAAAATAGAATTAGCATGTTTTGGAGAGAATTTAAATTGACTTATTAGAGGAATATTTAAGTTGATTATACGACACCGGTTAGGATCCAATAATTCTCTTATTCCGGCACCACTATTTTCTTCGAATTCACTTAGTCTAAATGAATTTACTAAACCTAACTAAATGAGTTTCATACTTTCATTTAGACCATGGGAAATCTCATTAGCAGTCGTAGGTTGCATTCTCCGAGGTATTCCCTATCATCCAATGGAGGTATTTTAATTTAGTTGTAATTGTGATTAAATATTGAGTTGTCTTATATTT
Organism: Papilionanthe hookeriana x Papilionanthe teres; assembly: GCA_022702705.1. NCBI lineage: Eukaryota > Viridiplantae > Streptophyta > Magnoliopsida > Asparagales > Orchidaceae > Papilionanthe > Papilionanthe hookeriana x Papilionanthe teres. Next base: position 47,407,915 of record CM040424.1, on the reverse strand, counting down.
TGATTGTTATGGCGATGAATTCTATCTTATTTTGATTTTAATTTTGATTTTTGTTTCAGTTTTGTGGTTATCATAAAGGTTTTATTTTTCATGCAGGGTGACATTGTTATTTATCATTCAAACTCATAAGAAAAGTACAGTAAAGGAAGGTACTATCAACTTATAAAAGTGTATCTGGCGAGTCTTCTTGTTCCTCGACCTAAAACTTTAGTATATTTTCTATAAAAATTTATAATTTGCAGGAAAGAAAAGCCTATAGATAAGTTTGTCATGGGCCTGCTAAGTCCTATGTCATAACTTGGTGGGTCCTATTTATTCATTTGAGAGATGCCTTCATTTAATAAATATGGTAAGTTCAATTGTCCTACAAGGTGTCCAAATGGCTTGTGAGAAGGTCTAGAGAATACCTAGATAATTCACAACCCTTTTAAATTTTCTTGAATCATTTGGACTTATCATAATTATTAAATGAATCATCTACTTCATACCCTTATGCTCAGTGAGCTAATGTTTTAATTATCCTGAAGGTGGGATAAATATCACTTGATATTTTATTTATGAATTATGTAAGTGGGGCCTTTGGAGGCAATTTAATTTATGAAAGAATTTAATCAATTTTGATGAGCTTGTAATGTTTCAAATGTGTTTAAAATTAGTTGTGTTTTCTTTTCAAAACCTCATTAGTCAAATTTGATTAAGCCTAGTCTCACTACCAAGCCCTCAAGACTTAGGTGAGTATATTTATAAAATTTAGAAAAGTTAAGTTACAGAAATGTGATTCTTACTAATGTATTGTATCATTATTTTATTATCAACTAGGGGTGTTGAATTAGTGAGTTATCAACTTCCAAAGTCAACTAAGGATCATTTGATTTAATTTTCATGTAAATTAATATGATTAATAAAATCATAAGCTTAACTTTTAATGCGACAAAAATGAGATGGGTTTCTACCATTTATCCCTTCTTGTATTTCAATCTTTTAAACATGTTTATTAAGATTATTCATTAGACTTTTACTCTTAAAATCAAGCATAAATGTTTAATTAAGGCGAAATCTTAAAAATTGTACTTTTACCCCTAGAGGTCTTATCACTTCATAATTCATTAAATTTAATTTGAATGACTTTAAAATTTTATATTACCTCACTTATGGGTCAATTAAAGCATTAGAGGAGAAAATGTGATATTTTTTTGATTTAAATTAATTTATATAATTATTTTTATGCAAAATAAGGATTTTCAAAGAAAATTCAATAACTTAATAAAATGAAACATATGTCCCAACGAAAATTATTGGAGGTTCACATAGACTACAGAATCATTTGGACCAAATTTCATGATTTTTTAGATTTTAATTTAATTATTATAATTATTTCAATTTTTGGAGTATTAATTAAATATAAAATATTATTTAATTGGAAAATTGAATTTTATATTTCTCTTAAATCTGTCAAAGGTCAAGGAACTTGGAGAGAAAATTTTCATTTTTTTATTTATATTTTAATTATTAGAATTATTTTAATGAGGAATTAAGAAAATTTCATTTCAGCTTTCAAAAATTAATTTTGACCCATTAAAATTTAATATCTTTATTTAGAGAGATATTAAAATTACTCCAATTATTCCCAAGTGATCATGAGGCAATTTGAAATATTTTCAATAATTTTACTAATTTTGTGATTTTTAATAATTTTTAATTATTTAAATATTAAAATAATGTTTAAAAATGAAAATTTTATTTTAATTACAATTTTATTTTTTTAAGGACTCCTCTGATCATAAAAAACTCTCAAAATTAATTTAGTGATTTTTTGAAGTGTATTTTAATTATTTTACTTATATAAGTGTTAAAGGTGTGATTTAGCTTGAGAAATTCATTTAAGTGTTTAAATTAACTCCAATTGAACTAAAAATTTTATGGTAATTTTCTCTGACCTTAAATTACAATGGAGAATGATTTTTAGGGTATTTTCATTTATATTTAATCCAATTTATTTTTTTAGAATTTATGGTTTAATTACAATGAGGTTTATACTTAATGAGTTAAACTAAGTTTACATTTTTTCTATGTTCTTCTAGTCACAGTGAACCTACCAAAATTTACCTTGTGTTTTTATGATCAATATTTTAATTAATATAATTTTTATACCAAAACAGACACCTACAACTTGAAAAATAGAGATATCCTCATAGAGATCTTCCATGACCTTGGAAAAAATTAAAGAAGATCCCCCATGACAGAGAGAACAAAAGCCTTAAGTTTCAAGCCATGATGAAATGTCTATGAAAATGGAGAACAGAAATACTCAGAACAGTATTTAATTAATTAAAAATAAAATTTAAACTAAATAATCTTGAAACCAATTCTACATTGTTCTCTCTATTCACAGAGCAAGAGTATTTTTTTTATGATTTTTCTACACCAAATTATGGATTTTTAAAGTTCTGGGAATTAAATAAATCCATTAAATCTGTAATTTTTATTTAAGTGACGCGGCGCCAGTGCAACCTTAGCAGCTACAAAAGTCCACGCGACGCTCCCTTGTTCGACGCTGCCATCTGACTGGGCAACCACCTGTCTGCGCTTTATACACCGTACTCCCATTCTACTCCATCCTGGTCGTTTGTTCGATACACGCGCGATCTAACGGCTCCTGGTCTTCGTCCCCAACTGGTTCATTCCGTAAGCCGTCCACCTTATAACTCTAAGATCTCGAGCTAGACTCAACCAAATCACTTGAGGTTTGTTTTTCTATGGACTCATCTAAACTAAACAAATTATCTATATGGCTAACCTAGCCTGAAATCAACCCAATGTGCATGGAGAATCAAAATAAGCACAGGAGGGCGAGAGAGTTCAATACCTTTGTCTGAGAGGGAGGCATCGATCAAATGGTTGTAGCAGCTTCGATTGGTCCCAATGAACCTCCAGATGAAGCCTTTTGCCCTGGTGAAATGTCTGGACCCAAGTTCGACCAAATCCGATTTCAGGTGTTGATCAAAGTATGGGTAGAGGCTCTCTATGATGGAGCTTTGATGGGGGAACTTTTTCTTTCATTTTGGGGATGGTGTTGGTGTAATTAATTTGATTTTGGTTCAATGTAGAGTGGTAATGGAATGTGTCTTGGTTCCAGCTAGGTTTTGAGCTTCAAAATTGAGCTCAGGTAGTGGGGGAAATGGCAGGGAAGTGGTTGGGATGAGCTTAGAGAGGTTGCAATTAGCTTTGGGAACAATTTGTCAGAATTTCCTCTAAGTTTTGTGCACACTACCCCTATAGCCCTCAAGAATGGTGGTTTAAATAAAGGAGCTTATAGGGGCTGCCATGGCTGTGATTTGGGTAATTTTAAGTGCTTCGGTGGAGGGCAGCAAGTGTTAATTAACCAATCAGGGTGAGACAGCTTGGATGGGTCAATTTAGGTTTTTTCCATAGGAGGTGGCTCTCGGTTTTGCCTCCTCCAGCTATTAGGCCAGCCGGCCAGACCAGGGGAGGTAGTCAGTGGTCAGGTGAGCCAGAGGGCAGGTCATAAGTGGGGTGAGCTTATGTAGTTAAGTGCTCATTGTAAATCTCTTTAAGTTTTACCCATTTAAGGGAGGGGATCCCCCAAATCATGGGACCTTTGGTCCCTGGTTCCCCTAGAGTGGACTACGTGGATCTATCTCAGTCCTAGGGGTCCAATGGCTGGTTATGGTGAGCTTAGTTTAATCAATTTGGCTACGTTTAGTCAATTTGGTTCATGGGTTTAAGTTTGGGCCATATGGGTTGATGTTGGGCTAGGTTGGGTTCAAGCTTGGTTTAGTTCCAATTGACTGCTCAGAATAATGTATATGATTGTCATAAGGTATTTAGAAGAGGATTGGGGTGGTTTTGAATAGGTTTGGGGGATCAATTTGCTTGATTTGGGTGTATGGTCAATTTTGGGCATGTTGGGTTAGCTTGGGTTTAGGTTAGGCTAAAGTGGGGTCAAAGGTCAATTGATGGTTTTAAATGGTCTAGGGGAATGTCTTGAAGAGTTTTCAATATTAATTGGGTGTCAATTTTGGGATGAGGGTATTCAATTTAATGCATTTTGAACATGTACCCAATTTGGGGCAAAATTGGAATTTTTGGATTTGGTTGGACTTGGGTGAGGTTTGGACTCAAATTTGGGGCAATTAATGGTCAGTTTTGTTTATGGGAATGTCATGAAGGCTTTAGGATTCAAAATTAAGGGAAACTGATTGACATTGGGTTCAATTTGGGGAGATTTGGTCACATGGTCAAAATTGAGGCTTTTTTGTTTGGGTTTAAATTGGGTTCAAATGTGGGTTAAATTGGGCTTAAATTTAGTTTGGGATGAGATTTAGCATTGTAAATTTCTGTTTAGAATTGAAATTAAGGATAATTGAAGTCAATTTGGTGGACATTTGGGGTGATTTGAGCATTTTAGGCTTTAAGGGGGCAATTTGGGGCTTTTGATTAAATTGGGCTAATTTGGTCAAATTGGGTCAATGTGGTGGTTCAAGATTGAAATTGGAAATATTTTGAGGGTTTTAGGAATTTTTGGGAATTTTTGAATTTTTTTGAAGTTTTGGGCTAGGAGGGGCATTTTGGTAATTTTGGAGATTTTAGGCTTGGGAAGTTTGGTAAATTTGAGGTGTGTTGGGTATTTTAAGTAGTGAGGAATGTTTTGAGATGATTTTTGGGAGATTTTGGTAATTTTTGTTGATTTTGGGAATTTTGGGCAAAATTAAAGTTTTAGGGGTAACTTGGTCATTTAGCGGAGTTAGGGGTAAAGGGGTTAAAAAGTTTGGATTTTTGGTAGAACTGGGGTTGAGTGAGATTGATGACCCATTTGAGCCATGGACTAAGGGAATTCCCAATTTGGATCCTCCATGTACTGGTACTAACCAAAACCCTAGCCTGGGGCTAAGAGCTTTGGGAAACCACCCACATGAGTTTCCAAAAGAGTAAATGATCAAGTGTGGAGAAGTTTGGTTTAGGGTTGTGAGGTAGTGTATGAGAGTGCAATGTGCAAGTGTGTGTGTGAGCCTCACCTAAATTACACAGGGTAAGTCCTAAAGCTTGATCATCTTATAAAGAACTCCTCTTGAGCTTCCTAATGCTTGGTCTCATCCTCCTAAGCAATTAGAGGTTATACTTTAAGCATTCAAAAACATCAAAGTAAAGCAAAGAAGTGTTTTGATTATCTATGGAGTAAGAGTTTCATTGCTAGCTTCTCTAAGATAGTCGTCGGGGAAAGTCCTACATTTAGACACTGAAGCTATTCGAAAGAAAGATCGGACCTCAACTAAAAGTGAGGGAACAATAACCAATATAATTGATAAAATAATACATAAAACATAATTACTATTTAAAAATATTAAAAATATAAACCAAGATATTGGCATAATACACACATAATACTCAAAACATTAATACCACGTCAAAAACATTATCATTACTATTTTTTTAAAAGCGAAATACATATTTTCTTGAATACGTTATAACACCAAAATGTCATATATGTAAATTTGAAAGTTTAGGTTTGAGATACATAAATACAAAGAGTTTTGTGCTAGGCATGCAAGTTTGTCGTCAAAACTTAGGTGTTAGACATGAAAGACCTACTAGTTGACTCGGATGTATGTTGCAATGACATATATCATCCAAATTGTAGAGAATTGAATCACATTTTTTAATTTCCCCAAAACACTTAATATCAAATTTCAATTAATGTAGCGATCAAAATTAACAAAAAAAAATGAACAAAAAAAAAAAAAACTTAAAAAAAATACTGGAATCAATGCACCTATAATTTGAGTGCAATAACTTGAGAAGTGACCCATGCAATACTGGTAATCGAGGTGGCGTCACTAGGCTGCAAAGCAAATGCATCTGCAAGAGAGAAAATGAGAAATTTTGGTCATCATTTCGATAAATTCAATTGTTCCGACAACTTTCTGAAAGTACTTGACCATCGATTTTTCATTCTTAAGAACTGACGTGTTCAACCGTGAGTTAAACTTCCTGACCATGGCTAATTAATTGGATAAAAACTTATGAGCAAGATTACTTACAGTAAATAACCGTTGATTTTTCATTTGCTAATAACCTACAACCAACCATCAAATAATATTTCAGATCAATCAGTTATTAAATTGCTAAAAATCGACAATTTCACAGTTATACTGTTTGTTATCTTGGCTGTCGAAAACTACCATTATTAAAGACAAAAAAAAACCCACACACAATTAGCCATCAATTTGGCTGTTGATTTTTGTTAGGAAGGTTTCATGTGCATTTATTTGAAAGAAATATTATTAATCCTTTGAACAGTTGCTTTTTATTTTAAAAATTCATCTATATAGTATTTTAAAAAGTGCTTTATGTTATATGTAGGGGTGTAAACGATCCGAACACTAACGAACAGAGCTAGTGTTCGTGTTCGAAATATTTGAACTCATCACTGTTCATGTTTGGTTTGTTTAACAAACCGAACGAAAAAAAATTATTCGTGTTCGTTCGTTTTGCTTATCGAAAGAAACGAACCAAACATGAACTGTTCGCGAACAACTAGCTTTTTTGACAGCCCTAGCTTTGATAGCATACTTCCTCAAAATGAAGCAAATTGATCAGGTATTTCGTACACATCAGATAATCTATACTTCCCCAAAATGAAGCGAAACCGAATAAGGCGTTCGAGAACTTTGTTTAGAGTTTTATTTTAATATATAGTATAAGTATATTAATTATAATATTATAATATTTATTTTAATATAATTAATATTATAATATTATTATTGTTATTAATAATTTATAGAAGTTTAATTATTTAAAATATGATAAATTTTTATAGTATATAATTATTTTTAAAATATCATAAATTTTTTATATATAATTATTTAAATTATTTTATATTTCGAACAATAACGAACCGAACACAAACGAACACATTATTGCTCGTGTTTGGTTCATTTAACAAACCAAACGAAAAAAGTTGTTCGTGTTAGTCTTGTTTGCTTATCGAACGAATCGAACATGAACTTCTTGGCAAACCGAACACGAACTGTTCGCGAACAACGAGCTATTTTTGACAGCCCTAATTATATGATCTATTATTCTTATTTACAAGCATAATAAATTAACTTTCTTCTTTACCGATTGTATATTCTTATTAAATTACAGAAAAACGAATTTATTTCTTTGACTTTATATAATTTTTACTTTTCTTTTGTCTGCGCACGTGGAAGACCAACAATATCCGTCAAAAATGGCTGTTGAAGATTGTGACCTAAAAGCTGTGAACATGTGCATTTTAAGATCATGAAGAAACATATGTGGCGACAACGGCGGGCGCCACTAGTGTAATTACGGCAATTAATTTATAATCGTGAGAAAAATAATAACGCAACTCATAAACAAGTTTCACTTAAAACAACGTTGTCAATGTCAATATTCATATCGATATAACTATTGATATATTCTATTGAAATTAAAAATTAGTAGGAATACGATGCTTTTAGATATCATAATAATTAATAATGTGTATTCAAGACGTTTTGGAAAAAAATATATTACATAACTTACTTGGAAGTAGATAATTTTACATCTTTGTAAATATATTGTCAAAATGACAATATCACCTCCATAATTCTTGCAATGAAAAACATTATCAAATTTGAGTACATTGAGGTATAGAACAACATAAACTTAATAAACTAGACCTTCTAGTGAATCAAATTGTGCTTATCTTCTTCCACTTTTATTAAAGGGTTGCCACATTGAGGAAGTAACGACCAACCATATCTTGTATGCAAGCCAATTAAGGGCGTTGTGATCAAGATTGGCTTTGTGCATGCTCTCCTTTCATGCAACAATGTTCAGTTGAAGCAAAGCTTAAGTTACATACATAAGTTATGATTATATTCAACGTTCTATGAGGTCCATTGATCTCTATAGGTCTCCAATTCACAACCATTTTTAGGTTTGAATAGTTCTTGTGAAGATGAAATTGTTGACATAAAAATAGTATTCTAATTTCAACATTTTCTAATGAATTCAAAGTTGGTTTGTCACTTTCATTTCTCAACGTTCCTTTGACTCTTTAAAGTCCATGAATCTCAATCTTACCATTAGGCACCAAGCCTCTTGCACTCGAATCTTAGTCCAATCAATATGTTCTTATGATACTATATTTAATACCATTTTCACTATAAAGTACCTCTTTATTGCATCAATGTTGTTAGTAAGAGTAGGTTCTCTTCCATAATCTCAGAGGGTACTTCCAAACCTCAGCTCAAAGTTATGATTTAAAGTAATTGGTTAAAATCTTGATCGTATTTTAATCATCTTCATTAAAAAATTTATTAAAATAACTCACTCACCTATATTGAATATCTTTTTCTAAGAAAAACACTTTTTGATGTTCATCTTTAATACACTTTACTTGAGTTAAATCTTTATTTTTCTTTTCTCTTTTCTTGACTAGTTTATACATATATTCTTCACCCTCCTTAGTATCTAACATGTAATAAAGACACTAAAAGTAGAATTTTTAGCGTACAGATTATTCTTTTAGACTTCCTGCGGACCGTTTTATATTTTTCCTAGTTTTCTACGCTCTACATTTAAACCAATTTTTATAACATAACTTTTTATATTTTATCTTTTTTTGCATATTATTATTCCACCACCAACTATTTTTATTTATAGAAACTTTTTCTTTTGATTCTCCAAGTATATCTTTAGTCACTTGTTTAATAGTATTAGTTAATTTTTCCCACATAGCATTTGCATCTTCATAGACATCTCAAATGTTTAACTCTTAAATTTTACTCATAAAAATAATTTTATTTGTGTCTTTTAGATACCCTCATCTAATTCTATGTTGTTGAATCCTAGTATTCTTTATTTTACAACTCATCATCTTAAAATCTAGAACTAATAATCGATGTTGGGTACTTAATTCCTCACTTGGAATGACCTTACAATCCTTACAATCTTGACGATCTATTCTTCTCATAAGAAAATAATCAATTTATGTTTTATTAGATCCATTTTTATAAGTAATAAGATGCTCATCTCTTTTCTTAAATAAAGTATTAGCAGATTATACGCTAAAGTAAAATTTAAAATGACTCTACATTCTTCATTAATCACTCTATAACCGTAGCCACCATGAATATTTTTGAAATCTTCTACCACTCTACTTACCTCAAATAAAAAAAATTTCTTCAAGAGGAATCAAGTGTATTAAGTCTTCTAAATCATTACAGAATTTATCTTTAGAGCTTATATCTAAACCAACTTGAGGAGCAAAAGCACTTATAATATTAAAAATATTAGTATTAATAATAATCTTAAGTGCTATAATTCTATCTCCAACTCTATTAATTTTAACAACATTATCTTTCAAACTCTTATCTATAATTACACATATATCATTTCTAGTACGACTCTTACCAGAATACCATATTTTAAAACCTAAGTTATCAATCTCCTTAGTTTTTTCTCCAACCCATTTAGTTTCTTGAATACATAAGATATTTAGATTTCTATGAATCATAATATCAACCAATTCCATTAATTTACCATTGAGAGTACCTATATTCTGAGATTCTATCATAATACTAGTATCATTGACTATCTTCTTTACCCGCATCCATCCGTAATGTGGGAACATTTGCTTACTGGACACTATACTCGGGCAACGCCAGAAAACTGTATTTTATGTATGAGTCGTATAAAAATTATTTTTCCTAGAATTTATTTTATTATATTGATCTATATAATTAGCAGATATTTTTTGCGAAAGCGTTGAATATAAATTAGAGTTCAAGAAAAAAAAAACCAATATACAAAGCTTTATATAATTTTTTTCATGCAAAAGGACAAATTTGCAATTTCAGCACATGGGGGCCGAGAGATGGAGACCAGAAGTCATGAGAAAAATAGGAATGCATGCCTATAAAAAGGATACCCATGGCTTCAAAATCTTGAGGCGTTTGGCCTTCCAATTGAGTCATTAGAAAGAAGCCAAATAGAATTAAGTGCAACTTGTATAACACAACAAAGAGAGGATATGGGGAGGGCTCCTTGCTGCTCAAAGGTGGGACTTCACAGAGGACCCTGGACTGCAAGAGAAGATGCATTGCTCACCAGCTATATTCAGAAGCATGGCGAAGGCAACTGGAGATCCCTTCCCAAGAAAGCAGGTATACATACGTTTTCATATTCACATCCTTTGTCCTTTACATTTAAACTACAAAGATTATTGCATGCATGGCTCTCTCTGTCTCTCCCTCTCTCTCTTTCTGTAGGAATTAATTAGCCTAAAGTTTTTATCTTGTAATTATATTGTGAATTTTACTTGCTTAGGAGTAATTAACAAATTACTTTATTTTAGATATTTGAATATATCCATTTTTTCTACTTAGGATGAATTCTCTTCAGAAGCAATCTGAAGTATGGAACAGTTTATGTTTACTGCTAAATTGATTGATATGAAATCATATTCTTTCAATTATCAAATTTCGTATGAAATGCAATGGGACTGTTGAAAAGCTGTCAAACGGCACCTTCTCTTTCTAGCTATTTAATTCTTCAGACGGCGGTTCTTTCACGCACCTAAAGTGAAGACAAATGTAAATTAATGTCAGTTCTTACTTGTTGAACAACTGTTCCTCAAACCATTGAAGTCAAACTCTCATTTTCCACCTGGCACTTGATGTTGAATCAACTTCTTAGCATATAGTTAAATCCAATAGAAGTGTACATATATAATCTTACATGTTACTAATCTTAAGAGTGCACAAATAGGTCTGCTTCGTTGCGGGAAGAGCTGCAGACTTAGATGGATGAACTATCTCCGACCCGACATCAAGAGAGGAAATATTGGCCCAGAAGAGGAAGATCTCATAATTCGTCTTCATTGTCTCCTCGGCAACCGTTGGTCCCTCATAGCCGGACGTCTCCCGGGTCGCACAGATAATGAGATTAAGAACTATTGGAATAGTCACCTCAGTAAGAAACTCAAGAAGCAAGGGTTCGTCATAAGAGAATGTGCACCCAGATCTAAACGATCAGGTGCACCTAGCTATCATAAGAAAATAAAGCACAACAATAACAAATTAGCCGAGAACAAACAAAACAATGATGCGGATGAGTGTAACAAAATATATGCACCCAAACCGACAAGATTTAAGCCAAGCTGGTCAGTGACGGAGAAAAGTAAGAGCATTATAGAAGAGTGTAAGAAGGGAACATCAGATGCGAGCAGTGGAACTAATGATGTGGATTGGGTATCATGGACGCATGAAGATCATGTAGAGGAATTTGATCAAACGGCTGGTTTATTTAATGCTCCTTATTTGAATTTTGCTTCTGATTGTTCCATGCTAAATATTGAATCACTTGATAGATTATTTAATGAGTACTCACAGCTCCTGCAGCTGGAGCTTGATGTGTAGCTGAGACTCCATCGCGATCATATGGTTGTATGTACTGTATGCAAGCATATATTTGATGATTTCTAGCGTTAAATGTTCATGTGACGTTATAAAAAAATGTAATCAATATTGATCAAACTGTTACAACGTTAAATATAAGTGCTAAATGGAAATATATGAGGGTTTTAAGAGTGGAGTATTTATAGTTTCACCAACTAAATTTTATACAATAAAAAGACCTTTTGCTTTTAAGTAAATTTTATTAGATAGCAACATTAAAATTTTAAAATTTTCTGAGCGTCATATGAAATGTGAGATCTTTTTCTCTCTCCATCTCTCTCTCTCTATATGGACATGCATATAGGTGTGTGTGTGTTCAAAGGAATAGGTATTTGAGTCCGGTGGGCCTCAAATACCAATTCACATATAATGGGGTGTCTGCATCATGTGTCTAATATTCAAGAACCTCGCGTCACAGGTGATCAAACCCTTGACATGAGGGGACTTATAGTGAACCCCGCCAACCAACAGGCTAAGACTAATCACAACACATTAAGATCAATGAAATGAAAAAGAAAAAAATATATATCTGTAGGAGGTTGTACAATGCAAAATTCTGGATATAGTATTCTAGTTAAAAACATTTTTAAAAAGAGTCGTAATCTCTGTTAGCAAATATATCTCACCGACAAGGAGTGTCCTGAAAATTATACTAAATAGCAGTATCATTATCCATCACATTATAAACATTACATAAGCCCACCATATATAAAATAATGAATACCCATATAAGGAACCATGCAAACTGCTTGCATAGAGAAAACATTACCAAGAAACATGTATAATGAGCGTATCACCATCAGCTTCTCTAAGATACCTTCTTGAGTACTAAGGGCCTCTTTGGCACAGTTTAGTCTCTGCGGCGCGGCTCGCTGCCACAGTTTGCTAGGCTTAGTTGGTGTGGTGCGGGTACGTTTAATTAAACACGCATGATAAGCCTCACTGCACACTTGGCCCTACTATTTCCGTGTTACTTTGCAACAATACCCCCGTGCCCTCCCTCCCGCTCAGCGTCATCCCGCATGCGTCAGCTTTCTCTACTCTTTCTTTCGTCGCCGACACTTGTGATTAGCGTTTTCGCCGGCATTTGCTTCTTTCTTCCACCAGTATCCTCTCTCATACTTTCTTTGTGGAATAGCTCTATTAGCCATATGATTTGAGCAGAAATTTTTTTTTTTTTTTGAGATTTTTACATACGTAGCACCGGTAACATCGCTTTTTTTTCTCTATTTTCGGTAGCTACAACCCCATTTTTGCTTTGTGTTTAGCGATTTCAGTTGGTTTTGGCATGTTCAATTTGTGTTATTTGGTTGATATATACGTGGCGACAGTTCTGCTTTATTGGTTTTGATTTTATTGGTATCATTACATACCTTCTACCCCAAATTATTTTTGGCTTTTTTGTTTTCTTTTTCCTCCGTTGATTTTTATATTTGAATGTGAATTTGAGAAATGTATGCAATTTGGCGTTGGAGGTTTGAAAAATAATCTTTTTGCTACTGTATATTTTATTAATATGGATTGGAATTTTATCAAAACTTTTGAAATTTGAGTGAGAGTTTGAGAAATGGATGAGAATTACTGGCGCATTTGTAAACAGTAATGTATCAGGTGTTGCGTACATCGTGAATATAGATTGAGAATTTATCATAAATTTTAATTTAAGAGTTTGAAAAGTGCTTGCAAGATGGTTTTGCATTTGTTAACAGCAAAGTTTTAGGTGCAACGTATATCACTAATATGAATTGGGATTTTATCCTGAATTTCAGTTTCTTAGTAAGAATTTGAAAAATGGTTGCATGGTGGTTTAGAATTTGTTAACAGCAATGTTTCGGCTGCTATGTATATTTTATTGTCATGTAAGAACGGAAAAGGGTTGGTATAATTCTTTTTTTTTTTTTTTTTTGGTTTTGTGCATATTTTGTTGTATTGTGTTGTGTAATAGCCATGTTATGACCTTGATTTCCCAAATGAAAAATAGTATATCTAGTGATTTATATTTCATGGTTATTGAACTCTATTGTTAAGATGTGCATGTGATATGACGAGCTTTTTTCTTGTTTATATTTTGATTTTAGAGTTTCTCTTGTGCTTTCAAAATTTGATCCCACTCTTTGGTTGTTGTGGAGTTGGTGGAGTGGTGTGGAGTTGTGTGGCGTCGGGGGAGGGGGTGGTATTGTGTTGTGTTGTGTGGAGGTGTTGATGTGTGGAGTGGAAGTGTTGATGTGTGGTATGGAGGTGGTGGTTTGGTGTATGGATGTGATGAGGAGGTGATGGTGTGTGCAGTTGGGGTGGTAGTTTGGTGTATTTATGTGGCGTGGAGGTGGTAGTGTGTAGTGTAGGGGTGGTAATGTGTGTTGTGTGGAGGTGGTAGTGATGATTAAAATATAATAATCTTATCTTTATTCTGAGTTGTGGTAATTATTTTTGTGTCCAATATTTATGTTGTTTGACTCTTTCTATGCTTGGAACACAATGATTAAGATAAAAGAACTTGTTTCATTTGCTATGCAGGATAAGGAAGCCAAATTAATATTTTGCAATATCTACCCTAAGGAAGTGGAACAGAGAAATAAGCCCACAACCTATTTTAACAAGAAGAGACGGAAAAATATATGAAAAGGTTCAAGGAAACTATGAGTGGGGAATACGATAGGATGCAATTGAAAAAAAAAATTGGGATCGATTAAAAAAGACAAGAAATTTTGGAAAGAATTGAAATGATGATCTAAGGGCTTAGGTTGGGATTTGATAAAGCGGACAATAGATATAATTCAGAAAAATAATGGGTCGAGAGATTAGAGATGAGAATAGATCAAACCGACATAATATGATTTTTTTTCCTGAAGTATATCAATATATCCATGTCTCTTTATGTTGTAGGTAGTTCTAGCTGCAAAAAAATTTAAATTCAATGGTGTTGACCCTGAGCTGAAAGAAAGTTGGATTGTATTCTTGTTGGAGTCATAGCAAAGGAGAATAATGCATAGAGCCCTAGTGAGTGAGGGTTTACAGGCATAGTTGAGAACTTGAATGCCAAATAAACAATTGACTCCAATGAAGATCCCACCCCAAACCTAAATGAAGTTGAATCCACTGTACGACTTATTTTTAGGTTTGTGTGTTGTATTTAAAAAAAGGGGTCGCCTACAGAAATTGTCGGCGAATTTTAAATTTTTAAATTTAATTTAAATATATATATAGTTTTAGAAAGAAGTATTTAATTTTGAAAATAACTTTAAGTTTGAAAATTTTAAGATATGAAATCAAACCGATCTCACATCCCAAATAGTTTATATAAATGAGCACCGTGTCACAAACAGTGTATCTATCCCGAAGAATAGACACAGTGCTTGATGATGGGGCTCGATTAAATAAACTAGAAGATTTGTGATATCCGTTTAGTCTGCTAACTAATTTTATAAGTCGACAAGTTCCCCTGCTTAATATAAATGAATTAAGCAGGGTTTATATTACCTGGGTTATTAAAGTTCCCTATAAGGGCAAGCCCCTATAGTTAATTACATCTGAAATGTCCGAAAACACTTAAGAAAACTCTCGATAATGATCAGTGGTTTTACTCTCAAGAATTTCGAAGTTTAAGGTCTTCAAAGGATTGAATTTTGGAGATTTCAATAGGGGATGGATCAAATTTGGAACAGTTATTTTCAGGAGTCTAAAGGAAGAGAAGTAGGAGAAGTTGAGGATCCAAGAAGAATCTTGGCAACTTCCCAAACTATCCTATTGTTTGGCTTCAATTTAAGAATTTATTTAATGTTGTAATCCTGCCAATTTTAGTTAATTATGACTTATATTTATATGACATAATCATACAAATAGCCTGGAAGATGTAAGGGTTTGTGTCGTACCAAACGACTACCTCGGAGTCCTAAGACCGGTTAAGGCTTAATTTGCATAACATGATTATGCAAATGCCTAACGAAAAGTTGAGGATTTATGTTGCACTAGGCAAACTACCTCGAAATCATATAGCTTGGTTATTTAATGCTAAAGAAGGGTTTTGCTTATGTAGATTCCAGTTTTGCTGACGACGATGGCCGTGCTGCCCACTATACTCCAAGCTTCTTGTCGTTGTAGAGTTTTAGTTTTAGAAAGTGAAAAATCAAGAGATGAGAGAAGTGTTTTGTTTTAGAAGAGTTTCAAGGTTCAAGTATTTTTAACGTTTTATTAGGAGAATCTTAAAGTTGACTATAACAACACCAGTTAAGATCCCACGGTTTCATCATTCCAGCACCGTTATTTTTATCAGATTCACTTAGTCCAAATGAATTTGCTAAACTCAACTGAATGAGTTCCACAGTTTCATTTAGACCGTGGGAAATCCCGTTAGCAACACGTTGGTTAAATCATCTGAGGTATTCCCAATCATCCAACAATACGTTTTAATTTAGTTATAGTTGTGGTTTTGTTGTTATGTTTGTGATTAAATTTTGAGTTGTTTTATATTTTGAATGTTGTGGCGGTGAATTTTATCTTATAGTGATTTTTAATTTAGTTTTGGGTTTTAGTTTTGTGACTACCCTAAAGGTTTCAGTTTTCATGCAGGGTGTCAATCTTTTTTAACATGCAAGAAAAGTAAAGTGTAGTACAGGTAAGTAAATTGCAATAAAATAAAAGCGTACCTGGAGGGTCTTCCCGTCATTCCAAGCTACAATTAAAACACATGTTAAAGCATTTATATATTTGCAAGAAAACACCTAGCTAAGGGAAGGTTTTGGTTGTCTACCAAAGTCCTAATCCTATAGCTAGTCAATTCCTATGACGTCTAGGTTCTTTTGTTTTGTTAAGGATGATTTTATTCATCAAAGAACAATTAAGTTCAATTGTTCTTCTAAAACATCTCATCGTATTGAGAAAGTGCTTAGGACGAGTCCCAAACATCTTTCAATACTTCTGAGATTATTTTGAGTCCAAATGAATTTTATTGTACTAGTGAATTAATCATCCAAAGTTTAGTTGAGTTCTATCTCTTGCTCAGTGAACTTGGACATTTGATTGTCCGATGAGTAAAGTGACATTTCATTTAATGCTTCATTTAAGAATTATGATAATGAAAGCCTTTAGGGGGCAAATCAGTTTGTTAAAGAATTTAACCGCTTTGATTAAAGTTGAATTGATGATTTGGGATGATTTAATTTAGTTTCAAAATTCAAGTTGATTTTCTCTTAAGCATTTTAAATTGTTTGATTTGAAAGAGGTGTTTAGATTATTAAACTTTTAATGATTTAAATTTAATTTGACTTAATTGTAACACTTTAGGTCAATTTTAATTGGTTTGATTTTTTATGTTTTTAATTATGAATTGTCTTAAGGTTGATTTTCTTTAATGTTTCAAATTTGTTTTAGATTTTTTTTAAGTAATTTCAAATTAATTTTAATGTCTTAAATTTATTTCAATTTGATTATCAAATCACTTAATGTCTTAAGCTTTTAATTTAATTAAGGTTTATTTTCCTTTTAATTGTTTAATTATTAATTTCAATTATCATTTTTGAGTTTGATTAAGAGTTGAATATCATTAAAGTCATTCATTTAGGGATTTTAAATTAAAGAATTGATATCTTCCTAAGTCACATTCCCAACTTTAATAATCCAAATTTTAACTTATTCTTCCAAAATTCAAATTGTTTAATTAATTAAAATTTACTGTAAATATTTTCAAGATGATTAATGGGTTTCTACCCCTTAATTTCCTAGGTTTCAATCATTTAATAAAAATTTTAAAATCAGATATTTTACCTTCCCCTTGATTAAACCTAAATATTAATTAGGGTTAAAATTCTTTAATTACTTTTATGTCCTTTTAAGCATGCTCATTTCATAACTCATCAAATTAAACTCAAATGAACTTAAAATTTTTATGTCACTTCACTCACATGTCAATTAAGACATTAGAGGAGAAAATGTGATTTTTCTGAATTTAACTTAATTTATATATTTATTTTTATGAAAAATATGGGTTTTCAATAAAAAAGCAACAACATGACCAAGGTAAGGTTTCTGTCCTTAGGAAAATTATGGATTATTTCTATTGATCAGAGGACCATTTGGACCAATTTTGGTGATTTATTGAATTATATTTTATTTATTATAATTATTTTGAATTTTGGAGTATTAATTAATTATAAAATAAAATTAAAGTTAAAAAATGAATTTTATATTTTTCTTAAGTCTCTCTAACCTCAAGGAGTCCAAAGAAGCAAATTTTATATTTTTTTATTTTTCTTTGATTTATTATAATTAATTTAGTGAAAATGTAGGGAAATTCATTTTTTAATATTAAAAATTGTTTTAAGCCTTTAAAATTCAATATCTCAACCTATAGACTTGAGAAAAATATTTGGTTTATTCTTAAGTGATTAGGAGGCAAAATGTGACATCGTTATGATTTTTAATATTTTTATGATTTTTATTATTTTTTAATTATTAAAATATTAAAATATGATGAAAAATGAAGATTTTTAGAAAATTCCAATTTTAGTTTTCTTAGACTCCTCTAATATCAGAGAAGTTTCAAAACCAATTTGGTGAATTTTTGAGATGTACTTTGGGAGTTGTGAATTTTTAAAGTTTAATTTTGGTTATGTGACTTAATTAATCCATTTAGTGGGTTAAATCATTTACAATTGATTTCAAATTTTTAGGTGGGACTCCTCTGACCTAAAGATTAGTGGAAAGTTATTTTCAAGTGATTTTGATGTATGGTTAGCCCTATTTAATTAAAATTTAGTTTTGAATGTTTAGGCCAATTAGGGTTATTCTTAATTATTTAACTCAAAATATATTTTTCTTAGGGTCCTCTGGTCATAATATACCTTGCTTAATTTTTCTAGGATTTATTAATCAACAAGCTAATTATTGGAATTAAAATGCCAAAACAGACACTTAAACTTGAAAAATCAATAACTTGCCATAGAGATGGCCTCTAACCTTGGAAAATTCAGGTAATGTTCCCAAGAATAGAGGCTACAAAAGCCCTATGGTCTCATGACATGGTGAATTGTGTGTGTGAGTACAGAATTAAAACACTGAAATCAGTAAATAATTAATTAAAAATAAAATACTCATCAAAATAACTTAATTCTTTTTCCACATTGTTCTCCTCTGTTCACTAAGCAAGAGGGTATTTTTATTTTATTTTTGTGATTTTTCTACACAAAGATATGGATTTTTAAAGTTTATGGTATTTAAATAAATAGAAAATACCCTATTTATCTACTTAACCCAGTCAGCGCCGCGTCAACATCGGCAGCTCCGAAGCCCCACGCGGCGCGCTCCTATTCAACGCCGCCACCTGAGTCAGCAGTCACGCGTCCCGCGGTCTCGCTCCATCTCCTCGTCCGGCTCGATCTGGATCGTCCATTCGATACACGCGAGAATCCGATAGTTCCTGGTCATCGTCTACGACTGGTGTGTGTTGAGAGTCGTCCACACTAAAATCATAATATCTCCCTCATTTCTTAACCAATTTACATGAAATTTGATCCTATGTGTTCGTCTAAACGAGAGCTATAAATCCATACGACTAATATGCATTGAAATCGACTCAAACAAAATGGAGAATCGAAAGAAGCTCTCTGGAAGGAGGAGTTCCATACCTTGGCTCTGAGAAGTGAAGCTTCAATCAGAGGGGCTTGGCACGTTCATTGGAGCTGGAGGAGCCTAGGGATGAAGCCTCTGACTCTGGGGAATTGTTTAGACCAGACTTCCACCAAGCCCAATTTCAAAACTTGGCCGATAGGAGAAATGGTTGGCCTGGAGAGGGGGCTTGTCGGCATATTTTTAGGTTGCGTGTTTTATTTTGAAAAGGGGGTCGCCTAACAGAAGTTGTCGGCGAATTTTTAATTTAATTTAAATAAATAATTTTGAAAAGTAGTATTTGATTTTGAAAATAATTTTAAATTTGAAGGTTTTAAGATATGAAATCAAACTGATCTCACATCCCGAATAGTTTATCTAAACGAGCACCGCACCACAAACCGTGTATCTTTCCCTAAGGATAGACACACTGCTTGACGGTGGGGCTCGATTAAACAAACTAAAAGATTTGTGACATCCGTTTGGTCTGCGAACCAATTTTATAAGCCGACAAATTCCCCGCTTAATATGAAAGCATTAAACGGGGTTTATATTACTCAGGTTCTTTAAAATTCCCTATAAGGGCAAGCCCCTATAGTTAATTACATCTTAAGTGATGGGAATCACCTAAGAAAACTCTCGATAATAATCGATAATTCTGCTCTCGAGGATTTCAAAGTTTAAGTTTTCAAAGGATTAAATTTTGGAATTTCAATAGGGAATGGATCAAATTTGGAACATTTTGTTTTAGGAATCCAAAGGAAGAAAAGTAGGAGAAATCACAGATTCGAAGCGAACTTCGGTAATTTCCCGACTATCGTATTGTTTGGCTTGAGTTTAGGAAAGTCCTAATATTTATCTAAATGTTTTGATCTTGCCGATTTTAATTAATTAGGGCTTATATTTGTATGATAAAATCAAACAAATAGCCTCGAAGATGTGAGGGTTTATTGCCGTACCAGACTACTACCTCGGAATCCTAAGACCAGGTTAGGGCTTAATTTGCAATGCAAGTGCCTAACGAAGAGTTGAGGATTTATGTTGCACTGTAGCAAACTACCTCGAAGTCCTATGGCTTTGTTATTTAATTCTAGGAAAGTTTTCTTGAAGTAGACCAAGGTTTTCTTGATGACGATGGCCGTGCTTGCCCACCATGCTCCGAGCTTCTTGTCGTTGCGAGTTTTAGTTTTAGAAGTCATAAATCGGGGGATGAGAAAAGTGTTTTGGTTTAGAGAAAATCTTAATTTCCAAGTGTTTTTTACGTTTTAATTAAAACAAATCTTAAAGTTGATTATAACGACACTAGGTTAAGATCCCACGGTTCCATCCTTCGGCATCATTATTTTTATCGGATTCACTTAGTCCGGATGAATTTCGCTAAACTCAATTGAATGAGTTCCACACTTTCATTTAGACCGTGGGAAATCCCGTTAGCAACACGTAGGTTACATCATCCGAGGTATTCCCCATCATCCAACAGGACGTTTTAATTTAATTGTAATTGTAGTTTTGTGTTCTGTTTGTGATTAAATTTTGAGTTGTTTTATATTTTGAAATGTTGTGGCGGTGAATTTTATCTGGTAATGACTTTTAATTTATTTTTGGTTTCAGTTTTAGGGACTATCCTAAAGGTGTGGGTTTTCATGCAACAGTTGTTTATCATGCAAGAAAAAGTAAGTGCGATGCGATTAATGAAATTGCAATAATGTAAATTGCAAGAAAGTAAATTGCAATAAAATAAAAGCATACCTGGAGGGCCTTCCCGTCATCCCAAGCTACACTTAAAACACAATTAGAATATTTCAGCAAGTTCCTAGGTAAAGCTAAGGTAAGGGTTATGGTTTTCTACCAAATTCTTAATCCTATAGCTAGTCATTTCCTATGACGTCTAGGTTCTTTGTGTTTTGGTTTGAGGACGATTTTCTTCATCAAAGAACAATTGAGTTCAATTCTTCTTATAAATATCCTATCATATTGAGGAAGTGCTTAAGAAGAATCTTAAACATCTTTTCAATATTTCTAGGATTGTTTTTTAAGTCCAAATGAATTCAATTACACAAATGAATTAATCGTCCGAAGTTTAGTTTTGTTATCTTGCTCCGTGAACTAGGACGTTTGAATATCCTATGAGTGAAGTAACATTTCATTTAATGTTCTATTTAGGAGTTATGATAATAAAGGTCTCGAGGGCAAATTGGTGTTCAAATGGTTTGTGATTTAGTTTAATTTCAATTAATGGGTTTAAATTTGGAATAGTGTTCAAGTTATTTTAGATTTATTTTGAATTCTTTATGTCTTTGGTGATGTTATATTTAATTCAACTTAATTTAATTTAATTTAATTTAATCTTTAATTTAATTTAATTCAATTTAATTCAATTTAATTTGGTTTAACTTAATTTAGTTTAATTTGATGTTACATTAAATTAATTTGATTTTGATTTAATTTTAATTTAATTTGATTTAATTTTAATTTAATTTAATTCAATTTAATTTAATTTAATTTTAATTTAATTTAATTTAATTTAATTTAATTTAATTTTAATTTAATTTTATTTAATTTAATTCTTAATTTAATTTTATTTAATTTGTTTATTTAATTTAATTTAATTTAATTTAATTTAATTTGTTTTTATTTAATTCAATTTAATTTAATTTGATTTAATTTAATTTTTAATTTAATTTTATTTTTTAATTTTAATTAAAAAATTTTAAAAGAGTTTAATAATTTAATTTTAGTTTAATGATTAAGTCTTTTAATGTTTTGAATTTGAGTTATCATTTTAATTAAGAATTGAATATTAATGAGATAATTAATTTAGGTATTTTTAAATTAAAGAATAAATCTCTTCCTAATAATATCCCTATTTTAATCATTCCAATTTTATTATTCTTCCAAATTTAATCAACTATTTAATTAAGGTTTAATCATTCTAAATTGCTCAATGGGTTTCTACCCTTTAATTATTTAAATTTCAATCATCCAAATTAGATTAGGATCAAATATTTTATTTGTTAATTTTTTATTAAACCTAAAGTTTTAATTAAAGGTTAAAATTTTAATTACCATTTTGCCCTTTAAGCTTAATAATTTCATAACTCACTAAATTGAACTCAAATGAACTTGAAATTTTTATGTGACTTCACTCATATGTAATAAAGACATGAGAGGAGAAAATGTGATTTTTCTGTATTTAATTTATTTATATAATTATTTTTGGTACAAAATAGAGATTTTCAAGGAAAATTTAATAACATGACCAAGGGAAAGTTTCTGTCCTTAAGAAAATTAGGAGACATTCCTAATGACCAGAGGACCACTTGGACCAATTTTGGTGATTTTTTGAATTATTTTATTTTTATTATAATTATTTTAAGTTTTGGCGTGTTAATTAATTTAAAAATAAAATAAATGTTGAAAAATGAATTTTATATTTTTCAAAAATCTCCCTGATATCAAGGAAATCAGAGAATTAAATTTTGTAATTTTTTGATTTTTCTATGATTTATTATAATTATTTTAGTGAAAATGCTAGAAAATACATTTTTTTAATTTTAAAATTACCCTAGAGCTTTAAAATTTAATATCTCACTAAATAAACCTAAGAAAAATATGGGGTTTGTTCCTAAGTGATTAAAATTCAAAATGTGACATTTTGGTGAATTTTATTATTTTTGTGATTTTTATTATTTTTTAATTATTAAAATATTAAAATAATATTAAAAAAATCAACTTTTTTAGAAAATTAAAATTTTAATTTTTTTAAATTCCCCTGATATCAGAGAGGCTCCAAAACCAATTTGGTGAATTTTTGAAAGCTATTTTGAGAGTTATGAATTTTTAAAGTTTAAAATGACTAAATGGCTTAATCAACCCAATTAGTAGGGCTAACCAAGTCCAATTGACCTCAAATTTTTATGGTGGGTTCCTCTGATCCTAAAGGTTAGTGGAGAATTAATTTCAAGTCAATTTGATGTATGTTTAGCTCTAATTAATTAGAGATCCATTTTGGGTGTTTAAGCCAATTAGGGTTGTTTTAAATGAACTAACTCAAAACCTATTTTTCCTAAGGTCCTCTGGTCATAAGGAACATCACCAAATTTTCCTAGAATTTATTTCACAACATGCTATTTATTGGAATTAAAATACTCAAAACAGTAACATGAATTTGAAAAATCAATAACTCTTCATAGGGATGACCTCTGACTTTGGAAAATTCAGGGAATGTTCCCAAATTCAGGAGCTTCAAAAGCCCTATGGTCTCATGCCATAGTGAATTGTATACATGCATGGAGAATTAAAAATATGCAGAGAGTAAATAAATTATTAAAAATAAAATACTTGATGAAATTAAATAATTTCTTTTCCACATTATTCTCCTCTATTCACTGAGCAAGAGGGTATTTTTATTTTATTTTTCTGATTTTTCTACACAAAGTTATGAATTTTTGAAGTTTAGAGAATTAAATAAATCAGAAAAATCCCTAATTTTCTATTTATCCACGCGGCGCCGCGTCAACCTCGGCAGCTCCTAAACGCCGCTGTCGCGCTCCCATTCGACGCCGCCATCTGACTCAGCAGCCCGGGCCCCGCGGTTCTCGTACCGTCTCCTGATCCGACGCCATCTGAGCCGTCCGTCCGCGCGTGTATTGAATGGACGGCATCCGTTCATCGTCCCCGAGCGTCCTCACCCGAGAGCCGTCCACACTAAATCTCTAAGATCTCACTCGATACTCAATAGATTTTTATGTTCTTATGCTCTATGGATTCGTCTTGAAGAGACGAACACATCTATACGGTGGTCATGCATTGAAATTAAAGCATTTGAAATGGAGAATCTCCGGAAGCTCGGGATGAAGAATTAGCTCATACCTTTGCTCGGAGAAGTGTGGCTTCGATGCGAGAGTTGTTGCACCTTCGATTGGATCCCGGCAAGCTCCGGATGAAGTCTCTCGGTGCAGTGAATTGTGCTAGGTGGGATTTCGACCAAGCCCGATCACAAAGCTTGGAGGCTGGAGCAACTCGGGTGGCTCGGGGATGGGGCTTTTGTTGGTTGACACCTTCCCTCGGCTCGGTGAAGGTGTAGAACCAATCGATTTGGGGATTGGCTCCACTGTGGAGAAGTGTCCTGGTTTTGGGTGGAATTTCAGTTGAGAAATTGGATTTTGTCAGTGGGGATTAGGGCAAATTGACACTGGGGCTCAACTGCTCTGAGGGTGGAGAAGGGTTTGGAACAATTTTGGCAGAGTTTCGGCAAGGTTTGTGCAACTCTCCTTTCATGGCCGTGAGGGGTGGTGTTTAAATAGGAGAGGGTGGAGGGCCTCCCGGGAGAGTTAGGGCTTGGGATCGAGTGCTCTTGGCAAGAGAAGAACGGCTCCAATGGCCACTGGGGATGGGGCGGCTCGGCGGTGAGAATTCCAATTTGGGCTCACATGTGAGCTCTCGGCCATGGTGTTTTCCGGCGGCTCGGTGGCTGGCCGGCTGGGCATTGGTCACCATCTTGTTCGGGTGGGTCGTGGCTGGGGTTTGGTGCATTCGATTGAGGTTTGACATGTGTAAAGGGTTTGATTTAGATGGAATGGGGGAGGAGCTAATTTTGAGTCTAAATGGGTCAACCCACCCATTTGGGCTTGGTGCACCCCTCGAGGTGGCTTTGGATGTTGTGGGGGATCAAAGGGATCGATTGGTTTGGCATGGAGAAGTCTCCATCCAAATATATTTGGATTAAATTTAAGTTTAGGTGAAACATGATTAAGGCTAATGAGCTTTAGGGATTAAGGAAAGCCCTCCCTCTTCTTACCCAATATGGCATGGTGGAGTGTCCAAAGCTCTCATGGCTCACATGTGGCTCATGCATGGCTTCATGGCTCACCTTTGGCTTGGCACGAAGTTTGGTCGATTTCATGAAAATAGATTTTAGGAATTTTTGGTAATTTGATGGAAATTTGTATGAAACTTGATTTGGAATTATTTGATGATGAATTTAGGACTTAGGTAATGGCTTTAATTAAGTGGATGGCAAATGGAGATGTCATGTGGGCTTTAGGGTAGATTTTGGGCCTTTTGAAATGGTTTTAGATGGGCTTTTAAGATGGTTTAGGAAAGTGGGCTTTTGGATTTTAAAATGGATTTTGGGATTAAATTTTGTAAATAGGTTGGGCCAAATAATTGTTGGGTTTAGCTCATGGATGTATCATGAGTGACTTGAAGCAAATTGGGAGTGATTTGGGTTTGAATTGGGTTGAATTTGGGCTCTTTTGGTGAATGGGCCAATATAGGTCCAAGTGGGCCAAGTTGGGCCAATGTTGGGCTAGGGTTGAAATTGATGTAAAATCAATGTTGAGAAATGTTTATGGGAGTGTTTCAAAGAGGTTTTACCTTTGGTTGGGCTTTGATTTTGGGGTTTGGGCCCATTTGGGTTAGGTTTGGGTTTAGGTCAAAATTGGGCCTTTTAGCTTTGGGTTGAATTTGAGTGGGGTTTGGGTCTAAATTTTGGGCAAATCATGTTAGTGTTTTGCTTGTGGAGATGCTAAGGAAGATTTAGAAAAGGTTTGGGGTTAATTGGAGTTGAATTGGGTGAGTTTGGGTTAGGTTTGGGTCATGGGTCCAAATTGGGCTTTAAGGCCAAAAGTGAAATTGGATCCAAATGTCAATCAAATTGGACTTGGATTTGGTCTAGATTGGTTTTGGGAATGTTGAATTGAAGTTTAGAATTGAATTGGACCAGAATTTGGGTCAATTGGATAGGTTTGGTTTGACATTGGGTTCACTTGGGTTTAAAATGGGTCAAATTGGGGGTTTTGACAAAAGTAGGGTAAATTGACAAAATTGGCCCATGGTGTAGTTGGACAAAATGAAATTGGAAATATTTAGGATTTTCTGAAATTTTCTGGGAATTTTCTAAATTTTTGGATTTTTGGGTCAAGAGGGGTATTTTGGGTATTTGGAGGGTATTGGGAGGTTTTCTTGGAATTTTTGATATTTTTGGGTATGGATGATCAATTTGAGTGATGTGGAAATGTTTGGGATTGATTTTGGGGAATTTTGGGTGATTTGGAAATTTTTAAGAAATTTGGGTAATTTCGAGGGTTTTGGGTAGGCTAAGCGGGTGTAGGGTCCCGGGGGTCAAAAATTAAAAATTTGGAAAATTGAAGATTGGGTAAATTTGAGTGGATTGAAATCATTTTGGTTGGGCCATAAAGCCACATCAAGCCCACATGAGCCATGAAGGGACCCATTTGAGGCATTCACTATGTTGTTCTTAACCCTCTTAGCCAAGGGCTTAGGGGTTAATGACTATCCATGTGAATCACCTACATGAGTCAGGAAGCCAAGTTAGGTATAGGTGTGTGAAATTGTAGTGTATAGGTGTAGTGTGTGTGTAAGTCGGCCCCTTCACCGGACCGAGCCACCTGAGGCGGTCCTAAGGCCAAAGAGTCCTATAGGAACTCATCCTTTAAACTTCCACATTTGATTTCGACCCTCTAGGTGATTAGGGGTCTACGATCAAGTTTGTGGAGTTTGCGGGGAGTTAAGAAGTGGTTTGAAACTCTAGAAGGTGGGTCCCAATTCTAGTCCTCTAAGATAGTCAAAGGAAAAGCCTAAGGCTAGATCCTAAGTACTAAAGGGAAGAAGAGAAGACCTCATCACAAATGAGGTCAACAGGGCTTTTGTTGGGGAACTTCTTCTCTTGGTCTGGTGAAGGTGTAGGGTCAATCAATTTGAGGATTGACTCACTATGGTGAAGTGTCCTGTTTTTTGGATGGATTTTGAGCTGAGAAATTGAGCTCGGCTAGAGGGAATTAGGGCTGGATTTCAGTGAGGATCAAGTGCTTTAAGCTAGAAGAAGAGTGTGGAGTGATTTTGGCAGAGTTTTGGTAAGGTTTGGTTCAGCACCTCTTTTGGCCGAGAGGTGGTGGTGTTTAAATAGAGGTGGTTGGAAGGCTTCCCAGGGGAAATTGGAGGTCGGGATCGATTGCTCGAGGCAAGGGAAGAACAGCTGCAGTGACCATTGGCCATAGGACAGCTCAGCCAATTCAATTTGAATTTTTGAATCAAATGGGTGCTCTCGGCCTGGTGTTTTCTGGCGGCTGGGGTGGTGGTCCGGCTAGGGTCATGTCAACATCTGACTCAGTGTGGTCAGGGGTTGAGTTTGGTGCAAGCAATGGGTAGTGGCCATGTGTAAAGAGGTTTGATTTAAATGGTATGGGGAAGAGCTTATTTTGGGCTTGGTTTGGTCAACTCATGGAAATGGTTTGGGTGCACCCTCCCATGACCTGGTTTTAGGCTTAGGGAATCATTTGGGTCAGCTGAATTGGAGTGGTGAAGTCTCCATCCAAGGTGAGGTGGCTAAGCTTAGTTTAGAGTGTAGCATGGATGAGGTTAAAAATGCTTAATGAAGGGTTAAGAAAGAGGCTCCCTCTTTTGTCACTAATGGCATGGTGAGGTGGAAAGGGCTCTTCATGGCTCTCATGTGGCTTGTGCATGGCTCAATGGCTCCATTTGGCTTAGGAGTGGCTTGGCTCACTTACATGGAAATGGATTTTGGGATTTTTGATGAGTTTAGAGGAAATTGGCATGAGGCTTGATTTGGAATGATTTGATTATTGATTTAGGACTTAGGGATGATTTCAATTAAAAGGATGATGAGAGGAAACTTCATGTGGGCTTTGGAATAAGTCTTGGGCTTTTTGAAATCATTTTGGATGGGCTTTTAAAATGGTTTAAGGAAGTGGGCTTTTAGGTTTTTAAATAAATTGATGGATGAAAATTTGTGAGGGGTTGTGTCAAATAAATGTTGGGATTGGTTTAGGAATGTGCCATGAATAATTTGGAACAAGTTTGGGGTGATTTTGAATTGAATTGGGTTCAATTTAGGCTTTTTGGTAATGAGGCCAAAGTGGATCAAATTGGGCTAACTTGGGTTAAGGTTGGACAAATGTTGGGTTTGATGTAAAATTAATGTTGAAAAATGTTTATGGGGTGTGACAAAGAGTTTTCAACTTTGTTTGGGCTTTGATTTTGGGATTTGGGCTCATTTGGGTTCATGATGGATTTAGGCCACATTGGGGATTTTTTGGTTTGGGTTAGGTTTGGGTGGAGTTTGATTTCAAATTTGGGGCAAATCATGTTAGTGTTTTGTTTGTGGGGATGTTAGGAAGGTTTAGGAAAAGATTTGGGGTTAATTGGAGTTGAGTTGGGTTGGTTTGGGCTAAGTTTAAGTCATGGGCCAAATTTGGGTTTTAAGCTTCAAATTGAAATTGGATCCACATGTTGATGAAATTGGGTTTGGGTTTGGTCTAAATTGGTATTGGGGATATTAAATTTAAGTCTAGGATTGAATTGGATCAAAATTGAGGTCAATTGGAGTGGTTTGGTTGGACATTGGGTCCACTTAGGTTAAAAATAGGTCAAATTGGGGGTTTTGGTAAAATTTGGCTAAATTGACAAAATTGGCTTGTGGTGTAGTTGAACAAAATGAAATTAGGAATATTTGGGATTTTTTGGAATTTTTTAGGAATTGTCTGAATTTTTGGAATTTTTGGGTTAAAAGGGTATTTTGGGTATTTGGAGGGTATGGGGGGTATTTTTGGAAACTTTGGTGTATTTGACCAAGGATGATTAATTTGAGTGGGGGGAAATGTTTAGGATTGATTTTGAGGAATTTTTGGTAATTTAGGAAATTTTGCAAATTTTGAGCAATTTCAAGGGCATTTGGTAGGCTTGGTGGGTTTAGGGTCCTGGGGGTCAAAAATTGAAATTTTGGAAAAGTGAAGATTGATCAAGTGTGAGTGAAATGAAATCACTTGATTGAGCCATGAAGCCATATTAAGCTCACAAAAGCCATGAGAGGACTCATTCTAGGCATTCAATATGTTGTTCCTAACTCTCTTAACCAGGGGTTTAGGGGTTAAGGTCCATTAATATGAATTACCTATATGAGTTACGAAGTCAAATTGGTTAAAGGTAGTTTTAGGGCTTGGAGAATGTGTGTGTGGGAGTGAGATGTGTGCAAGTCAACCCACACCAGGACTAGACCATCCAGGGTAATCCTAAGGCCAAAGAGTCCTATAGGAAACTCATCCTTTAAACCTCCACTTTGATCTTAACCCTCCAAGTGGCTTGGGGGTTTGCAATAAAACTTGTGGGGTTTGAAGGGAGTTTAAGAGGTGTTTGAATTTCTAAGTGATGGGTCTCATTTCTAGTCCTCTAAGATAGTCAAGGGGAAGCCCTATGGCTAGATCCTAAGCACTAAAGAGAGAGAAGAGAAAAGACTTCATCAAAATTGAGGTCAACATCCACTAGTAGGACAAAGCGTCCGAGGAACATCATATGCTAAATTTTTCAAATTGTGACTTCATACACAAATGATCTTGGGACAACACATATAACTTCCATCCAACAAGTTATGAAAATTTTGGAAGCAACTCCAGAAATTTATGTGTCGTTATATTTGTTCTCCATAAAGTTACTATAGGACTTAACCCATAGAGAGTTCATTATGATGATGACCTTTGGTCGTAGGGCCTCAATTGTTTACGTTATTTTTATGATAACAAGGACGCTTGAATTCCTTTATATGTCATTGGACTATTTGTATTTGTTTTCCACTTTGAATGTTTCTTCCTTTTCTTTGGACACTGTTAATGCTCATTTGGATGTTTGTTTTTTCATCGTACAATTTGTTATTTAATTTTTAAAGTTCATTTATGATTGGTACTTAACCAGAGTATGTTGTGATAGTACATAATTCAATGATTCTTATGTGTTACCAAAATAGAAAACTTGCTTAATATGAATTTAGAAAGAGAGAGACGTGGAAGGAGAATTATAGTTGTAGTGTGTTTGATGTATGAGTACTAAAACTCATACATAAATCAATCTCCTGTATGACATCATCTTACCATGATAATAAATGAGTTGGGGAGTAGCTTGTAGAACATCCAACAATACTCAGCAACATGTTTCGTATGTCGTAGGCCATATTTATTGATTTATCAAATGAATTACACAAGAATTATGGACTTAAAAGCTTTTCTAGAATGACTTCCAAAGAGGTGTTAGCAATAAACTTCTCCATTTTATCACATAAAGAATCTATGAGAGGAGTTGATGGCTGTCTGGATTGCACCACCGGTCTTCATTTCATCTATTGCTTGAAGTTGTCATTGTGGTTGAGGATTTGCCAAATTGTTTATCATAATGTTGCCCACTTCTCTGAATTTTCCTTCGTCTCAGATTATGCTGATGAACTAGGAGACGAGAAATCGGAGGAGTGGAGCAGGCAATAACAAAAACAAATAATAAAGTGTATGAGAAGCTTTCATAAGGTGACTTATCATATTAGTTTCAAAGCAAGAATACAAAATGAAATCAATCTGGTATGCATTGAAGACATAGGGATGTGCTCATGCTGAGTGACATCAGAGGAGGTGGCATAAAATTGCCAGGAAGGAGTTAGAGGCACAATAGGGACAGTAGATCGCTTTGCAATGCTGCTATCTTGGCAGCAAGAAGAGTAATTTGAGCCTACAATTTAGTAATCATCTCATCCTTGCCTCGATCCAGTTAATCAGTTGTGGATCCACCATGGACATTAGTAATCTCATGATGATCATCCTCAATGAAATTAGGGTCGTGGCCCTCAATATTTTAGCTCTATGCTCGAGTGGTCACAGTCATGACCCACCCAGTAGCCATCTCAAAATCATGGAGTTCCTTACCATGGAGGTCATCCTTCTTAAGCAGATCCTCTGGAAAGTATGAGAGGCCTCTAGATAATCATAATTCAGAGTATCAAAGCCATCCTCAGATAAATCATCCTTAGGATTGATCTCGTGCCTTACCCTAGGTCACCCCATGATGTCTCTGAGATGCGATCAACTGAAGGGACAATCCCTTCTGAGATCGACTCAACGACATCTAGAATTGGAGTCAACGCCTCGATAGAAGAAGCGGCGAGTGTCTTTCAGACTCATTGCATCCTTAGTCGATCGGGATGGTTTTTCTTCTGTAAATACTTGTTCTAGTACAACTAATGGAAATGTCATCGTGAACGTGCCCTAATACTCTCTCTATCAGCAAAAGAAGTGCTGGCTCTATCTCTACTTAAACACGAAGAAGAAGAAGAAATATAAAAAAACAATATTTTTCTTTTTATTAAAAACAGGTATATCCAGTGTGGGTTGCGCTGTTACAACCGTGGACCTAGGAACATTAGGAACAAACTTCAACACATCGGCATTAAACGCTATGTCGAGGGTTCCTATGAACTCTCGAGAGGCTCAACAACCTGCGCAACGGAGGGTAATGTCCTAGCCAAGTAATGAATTGACGAGTTGAAGCCCATGTCTGTTACTTGGCCCTGAGAGTGGGAGAAGTGGAGAAACTCTCTAACAACCTACTCGGATGTCTCAGAGATCCGTGTAAGGAGCTTCTTATCACAAACATACCCTTTTCCTATTAGAGAAGAAATGATCCCCATAATTTTCTTAGAAATAACACTCGTGGCAGCCTTATCATTTTGGAAAGCAGGCCTGAGGCAGTCTGTGCCAAGAAGAGGAGGAGAGCCCTACTGATAATCCTGGATGGAACGTAGTCTTTCCAACTAGAGAGTACAAATTAAGAGTTCCAATCTAAGGTAGTCAGAGACTTTACCTGAACTGGAACCGGTATAGTAGGAGTAGAAACATGCTGCTGAGCACTGAGCAACCTATTACAGGTTCTTTGGCCACTCTTACTGATTTTTGGAGTAGATTCGACCTTATAAGGAACTAGGACAACAGGGTCTGGGATCACATCATGGGGAACAACAATAGCAGTGGCGTAGCCAGAAGACTGACATGCATGAGGCAGAGAAATCCATGAACACAGATGGACAACCTGACAGCCTAGAGAAGATTGACATGTGTTTTGGCACATCGCCATCAGATGCAGGTTTTTTCCTCCTGGAAGGGGCAAGCTCGACGTGAGCCACTGCAACAGGAGCAGCTCTGTGGGCCTGACTCCCCTTTCTAGTGGGAGAGCATAGAGAAGCGGCCTCATAGGGAGTAGGATTACCCAGGGTAATCCAGACAAGGTGCTCGAATAAACCGAAGGTTATGATGACCTCGAAAGCACAAAAAATACTGAGGGAAAAGGAGACAGTGCTCCCCTATGAGTAGCCATCATGACGAATCTCTTGCTTTCCATTTCTACCAAGAAAAAACAGATAACAATCAGCCAAAGGGAAAGGTAAAGAAAAACCAATCACAAAAATAGTACAATAACACCGACACATGCGACTATGCAACCGGACTTGTGAGGATGAAAAAATGGAACAAAATATGTCGAGTTGCTACCCCTAGCAATGAACGCATGGACTGAAGCCAATGTCTCATAAAAAACTCAACTAGTGACTCGAGGAAAAGATACAATGTCACCATAATAATATGGTGAGAGAGGCTATAACCCCAGAATAAAAAAGCAAAACTCCTAACATTGAGAGAGTGACTCATCCCCACTAAAGTAGCCAGTTTATTTTTCTTATTTTTTTTGCACTCAAAGTCACCAGCTTGTCAATTTATATGTCATTGTATTATTCCTCTATTCAAATAAATCTCTCTCACGAATTAAATAAATAATTTGAAAAGGAGAGGAATTGAATAGAACGGATATATGACAAATAATAGACAAACAAATAAAAAGAAAAAAGATGGAAGACTTATATATAGGTGATCCTCATGTGATGGGTCAAGATTATACTGCCAAACAAGATTGGATTGAAATACTTCGAAACACGACATCCATGAAGATAATCCTTACATATCCACCTGTAACCAGAGAACCAAAAAGAATATTTTTGTCCCGCGGTCAACAGTCTTCCAAGGGAGCGTATCCCACTTAGTTAATCACATCCTGAGGGATACTCAGGAATACTCTTAATAGAAGGTGTTTCACTTTATTATCATAGACCTGGGCATATGCTATCGAAGGAAGGTATTCCATGTGACAAAGTTCTAATACCTCAAAGCTCTCACTAAGCCATCGGGGAAAGAGTGATTCTCTCACATCCCAAATGGGTAGTATCTTATTAGCACAGAAAACCCATGGAATAACTATAATCTTCTTGACAGGTATATTCCAATACGTCAAAGCACGTACGAGACATAAGGCCAGAGGACAAATCGTTGTATTCCAAACGGGTGGCATCTCATCAACATCATGTCACCAGGGTGATAGCAATGATATCAAAAGGGGCGATAGGGCACAACAGGGGTAGTTAAAGGAAGGGTGGAGTGGTTCTAAAAGGTAGAGGTAGCTGGGTTGAGGTATCACATACCCGTCTTCCGAAGCTACTAGGATCCTAATTCTACCCAGTCATAAAGGTAGTCTACCCAACAAGATCAGAGATCCCCTATCAGTAATCTATTAATTGTGTCATCCACGGGGACCTCGGTAGCTCTAAGGCCAAAGGAACAAAACTTTATTCTATGAGCTCTAAGAGGTGAGACTTATATCTGTTGAAATGGCAAGGATGCCTCAGGAAAGGAAAAGAGAGGGAGGTTCAGCTTTAAAACTAGAAACCAAAAAAAAGGACTTACACCCCATTTGGGTCGGAGAGTCTTCTATCATCCTAGGCGCACTATGTAAAAACCTATGCTCGGTCAGTCAAGTTGGAGAGGCACAAAGACTTCTCCTTAAAATATGCAAATATGATGCAATTATCTATCACTATCCTAAGCATGGAGGCCCAATTAATATGACTGGGTGATGATTATGCATGCAACTCATTTTAAAATAGAAAGGTCATGCAAAAAGTAAAAGACATGTTTTAAATGTCCTAAATTTTTTAATTCTAAAATTTTGATTATCTTTATAATTTATTAGGATTTTTCAGTAGATAAACTATAATTTCAAGGTCCTTGATGAGCCTAGATTATAATTTTTATGATATCTCAGATGTGTAGAAATAAACAATGAAAAGCAATCCATGCATGCGGACACTCAACAAAAAGAGAAAAGTAATCCAAACTATATGTAAAGAGGTCAAATGTCGCTGGGTCGGCAACATATCTGAGGAAAAGCAAGAAAAGCGGCTAGACTCTGCATATACATGCTCGATTCAAAATGTATACAAAAATAGTATTCAGACTTCAGATAAGGAACACGAGCTGGCACTCCTGGTCCCCATCACATGGTTCGATGCATCATCCACTTTAAAACCTGTATTTGTACCTTATTTCTGATATAGACTCAACCTAGGGACTCTATCAAAAATATTTGAAGAGAGAAAACAAAAGACTCTATTTTCATGAAAATGAGCATTAGCGGGTAAAACCTTACAACGCATAATAGCCCATGCCTTATTATTGGGTGAGCTAAATGGCACCTATAAGCAAAGGTTAGAGAACATTACTTGCTCCCGCTTTTGGTACCTATGTGTGTGCATGTACATAAGAACAAATTTCTATAGAAGAACGCTCTAATATACTACCATGCATATCAAGCACACCAGTACACCAAAAGTAAAAAAAGGTGACACATTGCTAGCACAAGAAAAATCATCATAGAACAATGACCAGAGGTGTCCAAAAAGACTACCTAGCATCCTAAATCCTAGCTTATCTCACCATCTAATAATAAGTGTCCTAACCAACATCTAAGTGAAGGGTAAATCTCCAGATACATATGCCTTTGACGGGGTCGCCACATAGACCTTGTCCTAAACATCCAAGAGATCTAAAGGGTGTCAACCATGATGGATTTTAAAAGCTTGGCCTTATATATGGCCTAGTTTTCTACATGCATAATTTTAAAATTAAGGAGAGAGTCGTAAGTAGAAAATATTATTTTTTGTTTAAGATAAGGGTCATTAAATGCAGACCCGTAATATGCAGGGTGACAAGCATTAGATCTCTTGGATCCTTAGCACGATCATACTCTTTCCAATCCCAATGAATTAAATCACATTGCTCACTGGGATCAACCCCACAAGCAATGCTTGTTAAGTCAATGCGACTGACACATGAGTCACTTTTCCTATCAATTTTGGCTCACTATCAATGTATGCATGCAAACGCAAATGCAAAAAACATGTGACGAGTGGTGAGAGTGAGTATGTCATTATGGTTGTGGTTCAGGAGGTAAACTACAGTGAAGGCAGAGGTCCGACAGATGGGTATGCAGTGAAGGCAGTGACCCGAGGGGTGGACAAGTCGTGAAGGCAAAATTTTGACAAATGGGCATGTCAAGGAGGCAGTAACCTGGGCATGGGCATGCCATGAAGGCAGCGACCCGACATGTGGGTATGTTGAGGAAGCAGTGAACCAGGAATAGGCATGTTGTGACGATAACGGCCCAATAGATGGTTGTGCTGAGGAGGCAGTGACCCGGAAATGAGCAAGTCGTAATGGTAGCGGCCCAATATATTGGTGTGCCAAGGAGGCATTGACCCAGGAATGGGCATGCCACTATGGCAGTAGCTTAACAGATGGGTATGACGATGAGAAAGTGACCATTGAGTTGGCATGTCATGAAGACAGCGTCCCGATAGATGGGTATGCTGAGGAGGTAGTAACACGGGAATGGGCACGCCGTGAAGGCAGTGACATGATTGATGGGTTCATCGAGGAGGCAGTGACCCAGTAATGGGAATGCCATGAAGGAACAACGTGACAGATGGGTTCACCGAGGAGGCAGTAACCCGAGAACGAACATGTTTTAAAGGCAGTAGCCCCATAGATGGGTATGTCAAGGAGGCAGTTACCTGAGAATAGGCATGTCGTGAAGGTAGCGGGCCTAAAAATTGGTATACCGAGAAGGTAGTGACCCGAGGATGGGCATGCTGTGAAGGCAGCAGCTCGAAAAAATGGGTATCACGAGGAGGTAGTGACCCAAGGGAAAGGTTATCCTCTCCAGGGAGGATCCCAAACAAACATAAAAATGTAAGCACATATAGAGTATGATGCAACATGCAAGCAGGCAGGCATACACATGCACATGCAAAACATGCACTAAGCAGGTGATCGATCGACAAAGCCAGGGTGGCCAATCAGACTGAAGTGGTCGTTCGATCGAATGGGGTGGCTGGTTGGGCTGAAGTGATTGGTTGACCAAGCCGTGGTGGCCGATCAAGGCACTAGTGATGCCAACTGGTCTAGTACGGCTGATTGAGGCGCAAGTGATGCCAATCGACCCAGGACAACCAATCGAGGCATGTCGATCGACCTACCGATTGAGGAAACGTGCAAGATATTTCAATCAAAGCACCTGCATGCAAACAATGCAAAGCAAATGACTACATACAATAATGAGTTGTGCTCATGCTAACGAGCTCACATAAGACACCTAGGCTTAGCACTCGGATGTGTGGCATAACCACCTCCTGCTTAGCGAGGCGTATGTGGAGCCTCACTTTCAGATCTCCAAAAAAGAAGACTTTCTATGAGGTAGCTACAATGATTTTCTCATTTCACAACTCCTCATAGTATTGCAAAGTGAGCTAGCTACAAAGCTTTTTCTCACTTTACAAAACCCAAAATCCCAACCTCTCCAAGGAAGGTTTGGGGATGTCAAAGCAAGGGCAGATTCGGCCTCCAACCCACTAGACTTTGTTTTAGGATTCAAAAAAGGGAATTACTCGGCTCCACGAAGGATTTTCCCATGCTAGAATCATATTATAAGGCCTTCTCTAGGAAAGCAACAGTCCATCACAAAGGAAAGTGTCCCGACTAACGTTGGCCGACGCAATCTCCCGTGTGGATGATTTAACTCACACTTCGATAAAAATTAACCCTAGGGAAAATTAAGGTAGAAAACATGAAGGGATTTGAGAATGCTATATCATCACGATGTTTGCATAATGTCCAATGGAATCAGGGATGAAGCTCTCCCAACTATAGAAGAGAACCCCACGATTTGGATCGGTGGTGCTCTAATGATGCTTCCCCATCATAAGAAGAAACTCTCCCCTAAGCAGAGAGTTTTGCACAAACTCGAGCTCCAATGAAAGTCTTTCCCCCAAAATGAGGAAGTTCTCCTCAAGAGAGAGACTCAGGCAAAGTTGCTTACAGAGACTCTTCTTCTTCCTCTACCGACAAGGAAATGGCCAGATTAGGGAATGGAGAGGAAGAAAAAGAGAAAGATGATCAATACAAAGTGGAGGAGGAAGAAGAGCCCAACCTTTCCCCAATAATCCCTTACAGCTTTCTATCGGCTCTTCCTTAGCTCCTCTCCAATACCAAATGCACCGATCGTTCGAAATGAGGAGAAGGGCACTTAGACGGCTCCTCCCTCTTTTCCAAATCAACCTAAATGACCCCAAAAAGTTTCATGGAAGCTTCTAAAGTGGGATAAAAAGAGGTATTAACCAACCTATTTTATCACTTCTAAGGTTTCTCTGTGGTTCCAACGACTTCGGGAGTCGAAACGGTGCCAAAATAGTCATTTGCGCGACCGGGGAAGTGACCGGTGCCTAAGCATCAGGTGCTTGGGTGCCTAAGCGCCGGGCTCCTAGTTCCTAGGTGCCACCCTAGCGGTGCCAGATTTCCATGCTCCTAGGAAAAATTATCATTTTTGGTATGGCCTCGAGCTCCAACGTTTGTTCTTCCACCAAAATGAGGAAGCTTTCCTCAAGAAAGAGACTCCGAGAATGTAATGCACAAAGACTCTTCTTCTTCCTCTGCCGCAAGAAAATGGCCCGAAAAGGGAATGTATAGGAAGAAGAAGAGGAAAATGAAGAAGAATAAGTGGATGAGGAAGAAGAACCCAAGCTCTCCCAAAGAATCCCCACAGCTCTCTCTTTGCTCTCCCTTGGCTACTTCCTGATACCAAATGCACCGATCGATTAGAATGAATAGAAGGGTGCTTACACAGCTCCTCCCTCTCCTCCAAATTAACCAAAATGCCCCCATAAAGCTTCATGAAAGCTTCAAATCCCTCGAGGTTCCTCTTAGATTTCGGTGGTTTTGGGAGTTAAAACGGTGGCTAAAACAGTCATTTTCACGACTTGGGAAGTGACCATTTCTTAGGTGCCCGGTCCTTAGGTGCCTAGGTGCTGGTCTAGCACCAAGGAACCAGGCTCCTAGCTCTTAGGCACTTGTTTGGGCGCCTAGGTGACACCCAAGAGGCGCCAGACTCCCGTGCTCAAGAGAAAATGGTGATTTATCATCTGTTTTGGGCGCCTAGGCGCCCGATATTAGCGCATATGCACCGGGCTTGTTACCCAGATGCTAGAAATAGGTGTCAGACTTCGATAGGCTCGGAATTGATGATCTTGGATGGCATTTCGGGTGCTTAAGCTCCCGGGGCTAGACCCTAAGCGTTAGTCTAGGCTGAAACATGGAGTTTCACTGAGAGCGCTTAACGGAGGATTTCTCAAACCGTAGGCTATAGGTGACTCCGTATGAATGAAATGTGATCCCATAACTATAGAATCAAGTCTTTTGATTGGCCATACAATTGGGAATTCACTTTCAGTGGTCGTCCTAAGCCATGACATGGGTAGGGCATCCCGAACACTAAATTTCCCGTAGCATATGTGGATTTTGTGACTTCCCCTGGCCACGAGAGACTCCACATTGATATTTGGTGACTTCTAATCATCAAATTATTCACCAAGCACGTCTCACGTCTCCGATGGCAAGTTCACGCGGGTACAGCTAAATCAACGCCAACCTGAGCTTTTTGCTCCGAATAAGTGCTAGAGAGTCCCGGGTTGGTGTCCTGAGCTATCAAATGCTATGGACGGACCACAAACCATCTCAACTCATGCAAGTGGGCACCCTACACTTGTGACAAAAAATGAAGTCAACAACATGTTAAAGTAAGTGCATTTTATTTATTTCATTATTTGATTAGATAAATTACTATTTGACAGCGCTATTTCATTAAATGCTTGGAATTTAGTAGGTGTTATAATGTAAATACTAAAAATAGAAAAATTTTTTTCTTATGCTACAGGTTTTTGATAGCTTTTCGTTGGTTTTATGATAGTTTCAAAGTTATCCACAAGCCAAACTGATGGATAACATATGGATATTTTTAACGATTGTTGACTGAGACATAGCCGGCGCTTAAGATGCATCACACAAAAATGATGGGCGCGACACTTTTTCGACAGTTAACACAACGATTATAAAAAACAACGCATAGGCGACACTTAACCGATGATTTTTACCTGCACCAAAAAAACCAGTGCGACACTTTCCAATAGTTAACCCATCAGTTGTAGAAAATGAAGAATGAACAACTGTTAATCGAAAGCTTTTACCTGCGTCAAAAAACTGACCGGTACGATACTTCCGACAGTTAACCCATCGGTTATAAAAAACATATATGTCTTATAACTGACAGTTTTGCTGCTTCAAAAAACCGACGGGGCGACACTTTTTCAACGTATATGTCATTGCACTTACCGACGGACGAACAGTTGTTTATACGAACTGACGATTACCGATGATTCGATTTTCTCAAAAAAAAAAAAAAAACTAAGACATTAAATTATCGGATTACTATTGGTAGATTTATACTGTCAAAATATCGGTCTGTTTTTGAAATTATCGACAAACATTTTACTTATGAGTTTAAAATCATCGGTAACATTAAAAACGATAATTTTATTTATCATAGTCGATTAATTGTGGCCGTAAAAAAAAAAAAAAAAACTAAATTCCTTCTATAGTTACATGACAAACTATTATCCGTTTACTTTTATATGTATGTGTGTGCCTGAATATAGATTCGGAAGATTTGCACATGTGGTACGTCCCATATGCCACATCATAAGACTTTGATTATCGGAAAAAAAATCAAAAAAAGTATCAATACTTCCCCCCTGCTGGACACACATATGAAAATAACTCTTTATTTTTCTGCACGCCAAAATGATTTATTACTCATCATTTCTGAAATTAAAAATATAAATAAAATTATATTAACACCAATTAATTAAAAAAATAAATAGTAATTCACTGCAAATATATATAAGATGTCAGAAGTAGCACTGAAATAGAAAAGTCCCAATGAATAACAGATTTTTTTTTGGTGATATGAGTAAATGTAGTACGTTTAAGTGCCGCACCTTCTCAGGGAATGCCAGGGTAAACTTGGCAACTAAAAGATGACAAAAAAATCCACTATAAAATTCAATCACATGCCAAAAGGTTATTTCACGTTGTATAAGTATAAAAGTTGCATATTTTGATGTGACATAGAAGATTCAGACGATGTCAATGTCAAATTGTAAACTTTAAGTGTTAAAAATGTAAATACATAGGCAGTAGGTGGTATGTATGTAAATGTCTCTTTATATCTAATTATAAGAATATAAATAAGGCAACTGGTGAGGATTATGAGACAGTGATGTTTAATATTCAACATTGATGTTTTTGACCAGCAAGAAGGGAACGAAGTGAATGAGCAACTGGTACAGGGGAATGAAGTGGATGTTTTGACCGCTAAGAGGGGGACGAAGCAAGATATGTAAATTCATGGGAATTGAGTGGTATTTATGTATATTTTCAAGCCATGAAGTCTACCAAAACATAACATTCCAAAAATAAAAATGAAAAAAATAAAAAAAATAAAAAAGTGGAATCTTGTGTAATAGAATTACAAGATTTATCGCAGTCAAGAACAGTGAAATCTTAAAAGAGAAAAAGACTTAAACATGATCTTGTCAGTGCGATCTTCTGAAAGACAATGGATGTGGTCAAAGGATGCTACTTTAATCGGGTTTTATAAATAGCAGGAAGACCATATTTCGACTTTTAAAAGCAAATTTGTTACAAATCTTCAAAAAAAAAAAAAAAAAAATCTGAATGGAATAGTCTAAAGATCAATTAGACGAAAAATAAGAGCAAAACTACACAGAAAATTGAAGCTGATGATATGCATCAATTAGCGGAGAGCAGAAATAGGATGGTAGTGCAAAAAAGTTTAAAGCTGACAATTTGCAGGAGTTACTTTCAGTGGTCTCTATACGCTAAATGCAACTATATTGCGAGAATTCATTTATGAAGGTGCTTTTGGGCAAAATCGGAAGGGCAGCAGAAGGAACATAGGGAAGTTCTTAAAAATCTGATCGCACACTGAACTAGAACATAAGGAAATTTAAGATTTGATAATCATCATAAATAATAAAAAACTAAATATAGTGTAAATGACAATATAATGATGTAGTATATCATGAAATATAAATTATATGGGAACTTAAAACAACTCATTTAAAAGACTAACATTTCCTTCTGTAGCATATATCAAAGTTGATTGCTTCAAATCTTCCATTCCATTCCTTTAAGAACTTGTTTCCCTAAAAAAATTAACAATAAGAAAATAATAACATAAAGTAAGAAAGATTTGTAGGGAAATATAAGCTAAGAAAATAATACTTAATAATCAATTGCAAAAATGCATGACAAGTTATTGTGGACATTAATGTGAATAAAATTACTTGTAAACTAAGGCAACAAAAAATCAATATACATGATATAGGATGAGTATTTAGATGGGTATTTGGCACTTACACACATGAAATTTAAGTGCACATTCACATAATACACATTTTAGTTACACATTCACACACATATAAACACATGCACTTCAACGCCTACACATTAACAAGCACACACACATTAACATGTATATTAATACATATTACTT
Organism: Papilionanthe hookeriana x Papilionanthe teres; assembly: GCA_022702705.1. Classification (NCBI taxonomy): domain Eukaryota; kingdom Viridiplantae; phylum Streptophyta; class Magnoliopsida; order Asparagales; family Orchidaceae; genus Papilionanthe; species Papilionanthe hookeriana x Papilionanthe teres. Next base: position 47,366,186 of record CM040424.1, on the reverse strand, counting down.
ACATATATGTTAGTCAAATTACAATCTCCCCCGCTTTTAACTCTTTTTCTTTTCATCTTTTTTTTTTAACTTATGGGTAAGGGGATTAAAATTAGGATTTGGTGGATTTAAATGTGCTTAGGGTAGGTGAAGGGGTGTTTAGGCCAATGTAAGTTCGAGTAATGTGGACTAAGGCTTAGGGGCTAGGGTTAAATGGTCTAAGGCTCGATTTAGACTATCTAGGGCTTGAAATTGGATCCTTTAGGGTCAATAGGATTCAGTTTGGGAGTCTAGGGTGGTCGTAGGTTCAGTTAGGTTGAGTTGAGGTGATATTGGGTTCGGGTAGGCTAATGGGACATGTAGGTTTTGTGTAGATTAAATATTGAGGTAGTTTAATGAGTTAAGTGTTAATAGGTTAGTGGATAGGCATTAGGATTAGATAATTTTATGGGTTAATAGGTTTTTAGGTTAATGGGTGGGTTTGTGTATGTTTGGTGGGTTTTTGGGTAAATTTAGGGTTAACTTAAGTTAATGGTTAAATGTGTTAGGATATGGTGAGGCATTGTGTGGTGTCTCGATTTTTAGTGATGGAAGGAGTTTGGATCTAAATATTTGGTGACGGAAAGGGTTAGGGTTTAAGTTTTGAATGAGGGAAGGGATTAGGGTTGATGAAATTTTGGTCTTTTTTGTGTGCGAGGGGTTAGGGCCTTGATATTTTTGGTTATGTAAGGGGTTAGGGTCTTGTTTATTTGTGAGGGAAGTGGTTAGGGTTGATTGAATTTTAGTTTTTTGGTGAGGGAAGGGGTTAGTGTTTCAATTTTGGTTAGGAAAGGGTTAGGGTTGATGGAATTTTGGTTTGGTTTGCAATGTGGTGAGGAATAAGTGGAGAAAGGAAAGGGAGATGGTTTTGCCATGAAAAAAAGAGAAGGAAAAAACAATCAACACGGAGTACAAGATAAAGGGAAATGATTTAAATTATGCAACAAGAAAATTGGGCATAATGGAACAAATGTTCCATAATTCACACCATAAAATGTCAAATTGGATTTAATCATGCAAAAAGAAAATTAGAAAAGATGGAATGTGTAAGAAATTATACTTTGCTTTGAGAAATTGGTGTTCTTTCTTGGATGAAAGTTTTTCTTGCATGCTCTTCTTGGATTCCTTTCCTTCCATGACCTGATCCCTCAGTTTGGTGATGGAAATGGTGTGTGGTTCTTGGTTTTATGAAGTGAAGAAGAGAGAAATTGAGAGGAGGCTCTCAATTTTTGGTGGTGGAAGAGGGAGGAAATGTTGGATGGAAAAATGAGAGAGGGAAAGGGAAATAGGAAGGATTTCAGTGGGGGATAAGAGGGAGAGGGGTTTGGAAAGAGAATGTGAGAAGAATTATGGGGGTCACTGTTTTGGAAGTGGTTTTAAGCGGGAATTTTTTGGAGAAAGATGGGGGAAGTAGTTAAGAGGGAATGGGGAAATTTTTGAATGACGGGACTTGGAGGGGATATTTGGAAAGGGGGGGGGGGGTAATCAAGTAATTTAGCAAGGTAGTTTTGTAGTTATGGTATTTATGTCAAAATGTAAGTATTTTTTTATTTTGAAGAGGATGTAATAAGGAATCCGACAGTCTATATTGGGCTAGGCTCAATTGGTTTTGACCAACCATGACATCATCAAAATTTTGTGTCAAAAGGGTGTGATAGGATTTTAAGTGGTTTTTCAGGTTTGTTAGGGTTAGGGAGGCCTTTATTAAGGCTATGGATTAATTTAGGTAGATTTTTCTCACAAGGTGAATTTCATGGTCAAATTGGGCGTTTGGGTCTATAGAAAGGCTCTTAGGTTTTTGGGTTTATTTGGGTAATCCAAGGCATGTCTTGCCCACGAGTATCAATTGGTCTATTACTAGGTCGAAACCCTAAGTCAACTCAACCAAGGGTTGAGGACTTGGGCTTTCTTTGATGAAGCTCGTGAAACATAACCCTGGCCCGGGGGTTATGTACCGGTGAGTGGGGTGAGTCCTCACAAAAGTACGGTTAACATGCATTCAACTGAATGCATTATATTTAATTATTTTAGTAGATATATTAGTTGATTTGTAACAAAAAGGTGATGAAACCTTACAAAAATCAATGCATTTTAAAAGGATTGAATGTTTTAGATAGCTTTGAATTCAGAATATTAACAGTTTGTTGAGCCTGTTAGGGCTATTGAAGACCAATTATTGATGAACATTTATCCAAATTTTCATCTAATCTTGGATGTCACTATAGCTACAACAACTCTTTCAGACACAAAATATGACAAAAATATATCTGTGTAAATGCTAATGTAGCTACAGTGGTATCCAATATTAGAGAGAAATCCATCCTAATGAATTGAGAATCAATGTTTGACCAATAATAATTTTCGGCGGAACTAACATTACTAAAATGTCAAACGATCCGACTTGTAGTAGAACTAGTTTAAATCTAATATGTTCTATTACCGTAGCTACACCAAACCTTGCAGGAGTATTTTTTTTCATTTTACTTTCCAAATGGAAAACCAATCATAGCACTAGACATACTCATCACTGCAAACCCCATATGTGATTGACTGCATACCTGTAAATATGTTCTTAGAGGGAGATATTTGATATGATATAAGAGTTTTCACTACATACTCCAATGCGAAGTCTAATTTTCTTGCCCAAAATGAAAATTCACTTCGAAATCTAAGTTGTCAATTCCAAAATAAAAATTCACTTCGAAATCTCATAGCATTGCCAAAATGAGAAATGTGATAATGGAAAATAGATTTCAAAGTGAATTTCCATTTTGGAAATGACATATTAGTTTTCAAAGTGAATTCCATTTCAGAAATGGAAATTAGATTTTAGAAAGGAAACGGTGAATACTCTTTACATCGTGAGAAATATCTTCTTTTAAGAAAATATTTTCAAGTGTGCAGTCAATTGCATAAGGGGTTGCAGCAATGAGCACGTTTAGTTCTATGAGTGGCATTACAATTGGAAACAAAATACGAAACAAATATGCCCATGATAGGTATGGAGTAGCTACAGTTGCAGTCAATATTAGAAAGAGAAACAATGAAGTCTAAATTAAAAGTTGAAATATTTTTTCCTTAATACGAAACAAAAATTACCGCTAAAAAATTCACTAATTTTAACTTAGACTCAGATTTCTTTAGACCCGACAAAAATTAAGCTCGAAATTAGAATATCAACAGCCTACTGAGGCTATTAGAGCTGTAGAAGATTGATAATCATCGAATATTTATCAATATTTTTTCACTTTTTGTTTGTTCCATAGCTACACCAACGCATTCACAATTATATTTCATTCACATTGTATAGTAAAAGTGTATATCACTTTTTCTTTGTCCCATATCTACACCAACGCATTCACAATTATATTTCATTCACATTGTATAGTAAAAGTGTACAACCAGTTATCTGTATGGGGTTTGTGATTATCTATACACTTGGAGACAAAATATGAAACAAATATAGCTGTGAGCTGAACTAGTGTAGCTATAGTGGCATACACTATTAAAGGGAGACATCTTAATTAATTATGAGTCAATTTTCAATCGTTTAGCGATTTTCGACATAACTAACATACTAAGAAGTTAAATGACCCAATTTTGAGCAGAAATGATATGGGTTCCAACCAAAAAACTTGAAATTTACTAATTAATCATATCCCAGTTTATATCACCAACACTTTGAACAAGAGGCTCGAGATAGAACTACCACTACTAAAATTACATTTCATGTATTCAATTCTTGATCTACTGAAACGAAGGACTTTAGACTTCAATATCAGCTTCCATAGTTTAAGTATTTCCTAAAATCTTTCACTAGTCTTATCCACTAGAAGGATATCTCCGGTAAAAAGCATGCACCAAGGTGCATCGTCCTATAAATGTCTAATAAGAGCATTCATAAATAAAGTAAAAAATAAATGTTTTTAAAGCTAATCCCTGATGTAATTAGGACTTGTCAAGATCTAATTACGGGTCGAGCCGGGGTCGGGGCTCAAAATCGACTCAAAAAAATTCCATCCAAAATTTTGGCTCGTAGCTCAACTTATTTATTTCAATCCAATCCCGATCTGATCCAAAATTTGAATCAATTTTTTGAGCGATTAATAATCTTCGAGCTGAAATTGCTAAATTCATAGTCATATATTATTAATGATCTGATTTCGAGCCGAGATGGGGATGGCTCAAAGTCAGCTCAAAAAATAATTGATTCAAAATTTTAGCTCACAGCTCAGCTCTTTTAATTCGATTTGATCTCGATCAGAGCCAAAATTCGAATCAATCTTCGAGCGAATAACGACGTTCGAGCTAAACTCACTACCCAAGATCAATCTAATTGAAATAAGAAAATATTTGACAAACCTCCTAGTTGCTAAACCCTAAACCCTAAACACCTACTTCAAAGTAAATGAAAATAAAAAAGAAAATGAAGATAATAAGTTCCCTTCCTCACTCATTCGGGTAGCAGAGGAGTGGAAAGAGGAGAAAAATGGGAGTTTCCAGTCACTATAAGTCGAGATCCCGCCATGGTGTTCCCTGCGATCTCCTATTCTGACTATATCACGAGGGATTTGGGGACGAAGGCAATGGTTATAGGGAGAAGAAGAGGGCTTCGGGCAGAGTTTTCTGGGAGAGTGAGCGAGTAGAGTAGAGGAGGGCCGCGAGAGAAATTAGAGCAAGACTAGGAGGACGATGATATTGGTTGGGATATATGATTAGTTTCGAAGACTGATAGGCTTTAATTGTGTCGGCTATTAAAACTTTTATCAACGGACGTTCTCTTCGCTTAATAATAAAATGTTTTTGTTAAAACCCCGCTAGATGGCGGATTCGAAGATAACCGAAGAACTATAGCCGTCGATTAATACTTGCTTATAACCAATGAACCGATAGGTTATTCCGTTGTTTATAATTAAAACAGTCCGAAAATAAAATATTGTTGATAAGTAACAGCTTATGTTTTAGTTATGTCATCGTAAATAACCAAGACAAATAACTGTCGCCAAACTGCCAGTGAATAGAACAATATTTCCAACATATAAAAATTCATCATTTTTGCCGTCGGTTTTAGCAATTTTTCCTGCAGTTAACTTAATAGTCTAATATATTATGATTATACATGGATATTACTTCTTTATTTGTAGAATTTATTTGTTTCTATGCTCAAAATATTTTTTTTTTCAAAGTTATTGGAGATTGAAAGAATAATTTGATACATGTTTTTATGTTATTTGAGATACTATTTCATATAAATTATGTGTTTTTTTTTTTTTTTTGCATTGACTTTCATATTTGAGGCATTTACATTCATACCACCCATTTTAATGTGTCTACATATCTAACACAAACTTCAATTTTTTTGTGTGTGCTACAAAGCACAGAAGTAAAAATTGAAGCATAGCTGTCAAGACATAAATACATAGACTTTAGCGATAAAAAAGTTTTTCATACATGTCGCTAAAGTCTAAGTATTTATGTCTATATAAAATCATAAAATTAATTAAAAATAAAAAGGTTCAAATTAGCAGCAGTTAAAACTGCTGCCAAAGCCATCGCAGTTAAAATTATATGCCTACAATTTTGAAACTGCTGCTAATAGCTTTGGCAATGCTTAATGTTGTTACAATGAAGATATCAGTTAGAATTGCTATAACAGTCACCGAAGCTTAAAAGCTAAAATCTCTTGCAGCGCAAACAATTACAGTGACTTAAAAGTAAATTGCTTTGAAAATAACGGGGGTTTTAATCGCTGCCATAGCCTAAGTAATGTGCTGTAAAAACTCTCTTATTTACAGTAGTGTGCAATTAAGAGAGGATGATGGGTTGTATCCTAGGAATAGAACAAAGAGCTCTACAAATTGGTGCGCCTAATGCTTAATGTATTCTATAGAAAGTGTCATCGATATGCCTCCCTCTCAGACTATTTTAATCTCATTATTTTCATTTTATTTACTTCATTATACTGAATTTATTTTTAGTTTTATACTGCTAATGTATATTCACAGTTCCAACAAATGCTTCCTTAGATGATCATTTTGCGTTGTGTGAGAATGCATACAATAATTAAGAAGATAATGTCCTTTTTGATTCACCATGTTGCATGACATATTGACGTCTACAAGAGGTGTGCCGAGTGCCGACTGTATTAATTTTGGCTAGTGTTAATTTTATTTACATAATAATAATGTTTAATTAAATGGGTACAAGCAGTATGCCTCATAAAAATAATTAAAAATAATAGCGCAACTATTAATGATTATTTTTTTTTGGTAGAAGTCTCTTAGATTTATTTTATTATAAATCAATTAAAATTTTTATTACACGAACATATATCTAGTAAATATAAGTTTTAGCTGGATAAAATTTATCATATTAATATTATGACTTCGTTTGGGGGCAGTTTATTCGCTGCGACAGTGTTTTGAAAATGCCACCCCACCATTTGGAAATTATATTTGTGCAAGTTTATCCGAAAATACAATTGGTTTTTTACACTAAATACGGAACGCGATTAAACCCTGTAATCCACATTTCTAGATAAGTAGCTTATCTGAATAAGCACAAACTGTCTCAAATGCACCTATTTCGATTTTCCATAATTTTTTTTCTTTTATTATTTTCTTATTTTTGGGGTCGATGAAGTTGAGTTGCAAATTATATCACATGCACGAATATGTCAATTCAGATGAGCTGCTTCATTTATTAAGTATTACGAGACGGAAAGTAAGATTAGAACATCTTATCCTCACTTTAATTTGTTCCTTTTGTTCAAAGCATGTGCACCCTGACTACTTAAAAGTCTACTGGGATTTTATTCTTACTTTTCTTTTTAAAATATATTTAATAACTATTCTTTTGTAAATATTTATTTTCTCAATAAAAATTATTTATTTAAAAAATAATCAAATTACCGCTTGTCATATGATATAGAAAATTAATTATTATTTTGAAATTTTGATTAAATCTATCCAAATATTTTTCTCAAAAACTATAAACTCGCCAAGTTGGACGAACTTAAGTTTGAAGATAACTAGGGATCTGAAAAACTGTAACGCATTACCACCACAACCGATCGTCATCATCCAATCATTGTTGTCGCTATCCCACTACCACCTGATTGTCATCACTTGACTATTATTATCAATTGTTGCCGATAAGTCATAATCGTCAATTCACTATCATCTGATCATCATTATTCGATAAATCATAATTATCAGGTCACCATCATCTGATCACCATAATTCATTTACGGTCAATTTTTCATCATATCCATCTTATTATTTATGTGTGTAAAATTTTTATGCAAGACTAAAACATAATTTAAAGCTGTGAATTTTTTTAGCACCCAACTATTTAAAATGTTCAAGAAAAATAAATCTTATTTAAATGTTTCTCATTTAACACATTTATAAAAATTTGTCTTTTTCGACTAAATGAAGACTATTAAAAATGAAAGCTATTCAAGTCAAGACTATTTCTTTATTTTTTTTTTAATTAATTTGCATTATTTTAATCCCTATTATTTAAAAATTATAAATTTTGTCTAAATAATTATCAGTGATACCTCGGTAAATGGTATATTTGAAAGATGAGCGATTGTGTGTTATCACAAACGCAAAAGAGAAATAATACGTATTCAGATCAACAAGCTGATGTAAATTTCAAATTGTAGAATAAATTATGATTATTTAAAATTTAAATTTACCTAAACTCTTAATTGATTTTGATTTATTTCTTACTTTTAACTACTTCGATTTATTTTTTTCTTACGGCTAATTTAAAACCTAAAATTTAGTCAATATATTATTTGTGATATTTATCACATATATGTATGTATATCAAAACGCCTCCCAATACGAAGTGAAAATACTAAGATGTAATTTTGCAGTATTTTTAGCTAATAAAAATTATTGAAAGTAAAAAATTTAGAGAAAATAACGATCACAAGCTTTAAGTAAATTCTCATTATGCGACACAAATCTCAAGATAATATTTTAACAAGAAATATTGAAACTTCGATTAAAAATAATCCTGAACCCTGATTTGAACGAATTTAGAGTTAAATTAACCGGCTTGAGAAGGCGGACCCGATAATACAAAAGTTGGTCTAATCCAAGTTAAATCAAGCCCATATCAAGTAATTAACTCACTTTTGAAAGCTTAAAGTATATAATTAGCAGGTTGACAAGCTTATAGTCGAATAAAGTGCATCGATGAGAACAATCCAACAAACCCAGGATCACTCAATTCTGACATTATTAAGGTACAAATGTTCACTTAATGTCATCCAATTGAGGGAATCTATCTGAACTATTCGAAGAAGTTGCATGAATTACTTCCGTATTTTCATAGAGACACCTTCCAAACTCTATAAAAAGAGTTATACCCCCCTCTTGAAAGAAAGGAGACTTGAAGCTAAAGAAGATTGAAGCTTAGATGAGGAGTTAAAGTCTGACAGCGCTTCTGCACAGCAAATCCTCTCAATGCCTCCCACTTCTGCAGTCGCCAACCACCTTTAACCACAACCTCCTAGCCACCATCGACCACCACTTACTCCATGCAATGAAGTCTCTTATGACGCCAAAACGTACATTATGGAATCCCAATGTACATTGTAGAATATGGAAGCACCCGAAAGAGCAATATGTTATCATGTATATTATGCAATGACACACCCCAAAGATGGTGTAGACAGTGCACCCCCAATACGGTGCAATGACACGCTCCAAATAAAGTGTAATAACACAACCCACGTGCGGTGAAATGATGCTTCTCAAAGATAGCATAATAATGCACCCTGAAGACCGTGACTTTCTCCAAACTTCTACAGCTCTATCCTCTCAACTCACAACTACGTCATACATAATCTACTATGGAATGCAAGATTCACAGCTTGCGTAGCTTTCGAATCTGACCCTTGTGACCAACGAATGTCATCACAATTCACCACCACAGCCTACGTGACAAACTATGACTTATGGGTTCACAGCTCGTTCAACTCTTAACATTGGCCTTTACAACATACAAATATCATCACAACTCACCACTACAACCTACATGATCAATTAAGGGCAGCATAGTCCACAGTTTGTGCAGCTCCCAACTTCGTCCCTACATCCTACATAGATCATCATAGCTTAACGCTACAGCCTATGTGACAAACTATGACCTATGTGGTCCACAACTCGTGCAGCTCCTGACTTTGGCCTCTACAGTCTATAGATGTCATCACAACTCATTACGACCTACATGACCTACTAAGACCAATAGGATCATAGCTCGTGCAACTCTCGAATTTGATCTTAACATCCTACGAAGGTCATCACAAGTCATCTCTACAGTCTAATTGACCAAATATAACTTAAGTTACTCACAAAGCTGGTCCTGAATCCAACGACTACTCCTTATGGATGTCATTGCAGTTCACCATTATTTTCTATGTGACCAGCTACATCCTACATAGTCCACAACTTATTTAACTCATGGCTTTGGCTTTTATGGCTTACAAATGTTATTATAGCTCATCATTATGGCTAATGTAACCAAATATGACCTACATGGTTCATCGCTCATGCAACTCTCTACTTAAGACTCTGTGGAATATAGATGTCATCACGGCTTGCTACTTTTTCCTATGTGACTAACTGCGACCTACGAAATCCACAGCTCATGCAGCTTTTAACTTTGTTCATTGCTTCCTACAAATAGTAGGCCTACTAGTTCCACAACTCATGTAGATCATGTAACCTACAGATGTCATCACAGCTCATCATTACGGCCTACATCACTAGCTATGAACTACGTGCTCTATAACTCATGTAGCTTCAGATTCCAGCCTATGCATTCTATGGACATCATCACAGCTCACCATTACGACCTACTTGACTAACAATGACCTACATGATCCACAACTCATGCAGATTTTTGGCTCTGACCTCTGTGGCCTATAGACGTCATCACAACACACCAATACAGCCTATATGGATCACAGCTTGTGCAGCTCTCAACTTCAGCCATTGCATCTTACAAACAACATCACAGTTCACCACTATGGCTTTTGTGACCAATTATGGTCAACATGATCCACGACTTCTGCAGCTCTCTCCATTTATTCCAACCTACGGACGTCTTCACAACTCACTATTATGTCATATGTGACCAACTATAACCTATATGGCTCACATCTCTTAGAGCTTCCTACTATAACATTTGTAGCATCACAGCTCACCACTATAGCGTACATGACTAACAATGTCTTACGTGGTCCACAGCTCATGCAGATTCTGACTCCGACCTCTATGGTCTACAAACGTCATCACAACTCACCAATATGGTCTATGTGGATTACAGCTTGTGTAGCTCCCAACTTTAGCCACTGCAACATACAAACATCATCTTAGTTCACCACTAAGACTTATGTGACCAATTATGGTCAACATGATCCACGACTTGTGTAGCTCTCTCCATTCTTTTTAGCCTATGGACATCATTACAATTCACTATTAGGCCTACATGACCTACTACAGCTTACATGGCTCACAACTCCTAGAGCTTCCTAGTATAACATTTGTAGCATCACAGCTCACCATTATAGCCTACATGACCAATAATGGCCTACGTGGTCCACAACTCATGCACATTCTAACTACGACCTCTGTGGCCTACGGACATCATCACAACTCATCAATATGGCCTCTGTGGATCACAGCTTATGTAGCTCCCAACTTCAGCAACTGCAACTTACGAACATCATCTTAGTTCACCACTACGTCTTATGTAACCAATTATGGTCAACATGATCCACGACTTGTGTAGCTCTCTCCATTCTTTGCAGCCTACAGACATTGTCATATCTCACTACTATGCTCTTTGTGACTAACTATATCCTACATGGCTCACGGCTCCTAGAGCTTCCTATTATAACATTTGTAGCCAATCGATGCTTTTGAAGCAACCATTTACGACCCACACAATGAAACACTATCATAGTTTTCAACTAAGGCCAATACGACAAGCCTCAACTTTTATAACATTCATGACAAGCATCTACTTTTGTAGAAAAAAACAATGAACCTTATAAACTGCTATCACTGAGAATTACATTCATTATAGCAGGACTACAGCTATTGTCTATGAAATATTATTATATATTTATAATAATCAACGTTTTAACTCCATCTTCCCCAATTCATGAGAAGAAGGGATTTGTGTACTCACCATTCATAACGGATTGTTTTAATTAGGCTAGGTCCTGTAATTTTTTGCCATTATTATGATTTTCCATGTAAAAATTCAAGGTAACTCCTCCTACTTGTCTTGAGGTACCTAGGTTTATCTAGCGATTTTGTTTAATGTTATGATGATAAATCATTACTCTGTCTCCACGGATCTTTAGCACACATCAAATGATATGTTTGAAAATTAAAAGTTTTTCAAGAATTTTTTTTTTTGAAAATATATGTAAATCTGATTTAAAGAGATTAAATCAATTTTAAAATGAATAAAAAACTACACTTCACAAAATTATGAGCCAAAATCTTCTATAAAAAAAAACTCCCTTAACAAACTTATACATTGCACACTATCCAACTAAATTAGAAAAAATCAATTTTATGTAATATATTCAAAAATTTTTAATTTTCATAAATAAAAAGACTGAAAGGAGACCAAGGCATTTAGCTAGGCGTGGAAACTTGAAACAATGTGCAAGAAAATATTTTACACCCATTTCTAAAAATGCATGCAAATTTAAGGGAATTTGATGTAAAAATGTTTTGCAACTACTGAATCCTTATTTGGTTGTGATTTAAAACAATGGAATAGAGCATAAGAAAGAACAGAGAGAGTCAAAGATGGGAGTGAATAGTAATACATATTATTTAAATCTTAAAATGATCTCTCTATGGAAGAGTATATACTGTTGTGATATTACATTTTTGCCCCTTATTTAACGAGAGATGGTTGTAAATGATATTCTAAGTATTTTATATATTTATATATATGAGCCTATTACTTGTCTGTCCTCTGATTTGATTTTCTAAGATTGATTGGCCCCAGCTCGGTGAGGTTAATCTAGTTTACTAGAATGTGCTGATTTTACTATCCAGCTAAGCTTGAATAACTTTGGGCTGATAGGATTGACTCGATTAGCTAGGATTTGCTAATAGGTCAATCTAATCTAGCTGTCAACCCTTGATCCCCAAATGACGATCACATGTTAGCAAAATGAGATTAGGCTATCGGATAAATGGCGAATCACCGTAACCCAATAGGTTGCTCATTTTTTGATGCGGCTATCATTTAGGTGATTTTAAGGCTCGATATTCTAGTCAATTTTTGGTCCCTAATACGAAGGACTGGGGACATCTATGGGACGGTTGCTGACATTGAGGAGTTGGATTCTTTTCAGGGTTGGATCTACTAAAAGTTAGGTTAATGCCTCACTCAAAGTTTTTATAATGGTTAACTCAGATGATTACATGTTATACTTTAATCGAGTTGGGGTTTAGAATTAGACCATTCAAGTTTTCTTTTAGTTCTTCTCCTTGCTCAACTAGCTTCTAGTCTGAGCTCCAATGGCTACTTCATATTAGATAAGTGAGACTCTTGATCTTCTATCGATGGGCCATCCTTTAGTGTGCTTCCTCCTTTCTTAAGTTGTTCTTTAATTCTAGTTCTTCAATTTCATGTACATATTATTGTTCTTCAATTCTCTTACTTCTTAAGAGTGACATTATAATAAGAATAAGAGAATTAAATGTAAAAATTAGAGAATTATTTACTTATTATTAGTGCTTCAATAATTAAACTCCCTAAATTTATTCATCCTTGATTCTTGTAAATAGAGTGTGACGAGACTCCTTTAACGTTCCATATTTGTCCTGCACCTCTTTTTCTGAATTGGTCACATTCCAAGCACTTTCATGGAAAACATCTCGAGCCCACCAGATGTTCTTATGCCAAGAAAAATGCTTCTTCCCACGCATGGGAAGATGGCAAGGTAAAACTTTTTAGAATGTGAGAAGAAGAAGAAGAAGAAAGCTGCCACCCAGTGGATCAAGAAAAATTGTCAGACTCATTTCATCGTCCTCAATGGAGGAAAAATTGGGTAGATGATCGAGGTAGATTAGGTGGTCAGAGTGTCATTCCATCGATTCAAGCTTCTATCGTGGCTCAATACTAGATGGCCAAATATATCATATAAAGAAGCTATTGGTACTCTATTTTAGCCCAAGAGGCAAAAACCTGTGGATGCACTACTGCCGCCTGGGACTATGTCAATTACATGAACTAAGTTGGATCGACTTCTTGGTATGGGGAGCCTCAGTTTTTTATACCTGAACCCAAGAGGTGAGGCCTCGATTGGGATGGTTCTGGAGCTCTGTTGGCAACTTGCGTTGAGGTTGTGTAAGAACTCCTCCTGTAGGTGGCACAACCTAGATAGAAGTCAGGTGCATAGAGGTTAATGGTCAATCAATTTGGAGGTTGTTGGAGGTTTATTGTATGACCGAGAAGGGTCCTATTTTGGGAGATGTTTAGGTGGAGAAATTGAGCTCAGGCAGTGGGGAAGATGGCTGGAACACAGTGGGATCGCACTTAGGAAGGTTTGGAGAAGCAATGAAAGGATTTTGGCAATGTCTCCCCAAGTAATTAGATCATCTCCTTCATTGTTCGTCATGGAATTAGGGATGAATCGACCAAGCCAGGGGTTTCTGAGGTGGAGGGCTAAACTGCACAAGTGACCAATGGAGGTGAGAAACATTGGATGGGTGCAATTGAGTTCAAACCAAGGGGTAGGCACCCTCGGTTTTGAGTTTTACGGTGAATAGGTTGGCCGTCCAGGGGAGGGCTGGTGGCTAGCTGGGTCAAGGAGCTCAATAGAGTTTAATGGTGAGGGTTTGGGGGCTTGGGAAGGCTAATGGCAAGTATCTATTTTGTTTAGCTAATTATGGAGGAAATCCCCAAATTTAAGGGACCTTTGGTCCATGGCTCATGTGATTAGCATACTAGGATGCTTAAGTGTGGCATAAATGGTTAAGGCTTGGTTCAAAATGAGGGTTTAAGCTTAAAATTGGATTTGGGCTTGGCTTAGAGTTGGATAGAGTTTGAATTTGGGTCAATTGAAAGTTCAATTTGTTGTAGAATATTTTAATGAGAATTTTGGATATTAATTAGGTTGAAATTGGGGAGACATGAAGTTCAATTTGGGAGATTTTTAATTTTGGGGCAAAATTGGGGGTTTTGATTTGGGTTGAATTTAGGCTAGGTTTGAGCTTGGCTCTAGTCTAATTGAAAGTTCAAATTGGTCTAAGGGAATGTTTTGAAGAGTTTAGGATTCAAATTTGGGAGAATTGAATTAGTTATGGAGTTCAATTTGATGGAATTTGGGAATATGGTCAAATTGGAGATTTTAAATTGAACTAGGAATTTGTGTTTTGAATTGGGTTTAATTGGGCTAAGATTTGGTTTCAAATGAGTTTTTACATGATGAATTTGAGTTTGTACTTGAAATTAGGGGAGTTTAAAATCAGTTTGGTGGAAATTGAGGGTGATTTTGAGAATTTAGGCACTTAGGAGTAATTTGAGAATTTTGGCAAAATTTGGCTATTTTTGGTGGATTTAGGTGAAATTGAAGATATTGGATGGTTTAAATTGATTTTTGGGACATTTTGAATGAATTTGATGATTTTGGGAATTTTTGGGACTTTAGGGGTATTTTGGTAATTTTGTTAAATTTTTGGTCTTTTTGGAATTTTGGAGATTTTGGAGTATTTTGGTAAATTTGAGTGGTTTGGAATTGTTTTAGATGAGTCTTGAAGAAAATTTGAGTAATTTTGGGAAAATTAGGGTTTCAGGGGCATTTTGGTAATTTTGAAAAATTTGGGACTAAAAGGTTAAAGTTAGGAATTTAGAAAAATTGTAATCAATTGAGGATACTAATCATAAAGCTACTGTTTTTTAGTCATGAGACCTAGGAAGATCACATTTTAGACCCTCCATGTGTTGATCTTAGTCAACCCTAGCCTATGGCCAGAGGTTTGGGGGACCACCCACATGAGTTTCCCAAAGAGTGGGGAACCAGGTTAAGATATGTATGATATGTGTAAATACCATTTATTAATAATGAGGAATTTTCTACAGAAAGGGCCTAGGATAGAAACAAGAAATAAATTGTGATAAGAAGTGGTAAGCCAAAGAAGTCCCTAACCCACCAAAGAAGAGAGCTCAATTCTATCCTCTTGGTCTGATGAAGAAGGCTTGTCAGTGATTGGAAGAAGATAATGCAATATTGATCACACCATTCATCCCACCCAGCCAACAGATGGAGTCTCGTTGACTTCTTATAATCTCAAGCTTGCCATTTTCTCAATCTTAAAATAAAAAGGCATACACATGGTGCTTATTATTGGCTTCCACCTAGACAATAAGAATGCTAGAAATAGAGTAGACAATAAGAATGCCCCATCTTCCTCCTATCCGATAATAAGTATGGCTTTTTTCCTTCTTCTAAGGGCCTGAAGCAAGGTTTGGGAAGAGATTAGCAGTTATCAGAATATCTTAGGGTTGGCTTTTAATCTTCTAAATGTTTCTTTTATTGTTCCAAAAAAGTTACCATTACTAAGAAGAACTGGATTATGGACTACACTGGTTGTAAGAAAGTTGAGTTGCCTTTGAATTATTTAAGCCTTAATTTAGATAAGAGCAGGAATAGTAATGCTCTTTATTTAAGTATTTTTGATAAAATCAGGAAAAGAATTTTATCTTGGGAGAATAGATTTCTTTCTTTTGGGGGAATGGATCACTCTTTTGAAGAGTGTTCTTACTTCCCTTCCCCTTTATACCTTACAAGTGTTGAATATTCCTTTGGGTATTATTAAAAAGATTGAGATACTTTTTAATAAGTTTCTTTGGCAAGGTAATGGCACTTCAAAAATTCATTGGACCAGTTGGAACAAGCTTTGTAAGCCTATTGAGAAAGGAGGTCTTGGTTTTAGAAGTTTACATGATTATATTAAAATTAATTACATGAAATTATGGTATCGTTTCAGGAAGAAAGATTCTATTTGAGCTTCTCTTATGCATTCCAAATATTGTGATAACAAACATCCTTTGTCTATTACTCACCATAAGAATGACTCTTTTATTTGGAAGGAAATGTTGAAGGTTGCTAGAAACACTGAAGATCTTATTTGTTGGGATATTGGCAAAGGTGATTGCTCTTTTTGGTATGATGATTGGATGGGAAAGAGTGCTTTAGCTAATTTTTATAGTGGTCCTGCTGATATTGGCTTTAAAGTTAAAGATTGTTGGTATGATAACTGTTGGTGACTTGGAGATATTTTGCATTTGCTTCATAGGGCGGATGCTAATTTTATAGCTTTTATTCCTATTAACAGTGAGAAGAATGATTTACCTAAAATCAAATGTAAGTTGGGAGAGTCTTATTCTAAAATTTTTGCTAATTCTTTCAGAAGTTTTTAATGGGTTGGACCTTAAATGGCTTTGGACTCCTTGGATTAAACCTTTTATATCTTTTTTTATTTGGAGAGTTTTGCATAATCTTATACCTACTGCTGATCTGCTTAAGTTGAAAGGTTTGCAGATTCCATCTTGTTGTGTTCTTTGGAAGAAGAATGAAGAGACTATGTCTCATCTTTTTGTTGATTACCAGTTTGCTAATGACATTTGGAAGGAGGTGATGTTAAAATTGAAATGTCAACAATTTTCCTTTCAATATAATTTTGTTAGTGATATTTTCTCGGATTGGAGGAAGATGGGGCATGCCTTTTTTTTTATGGTGTCTGCTGTTGTTATATGGTTCATTTGGGTAACTCGAAAAGATGTCATATTCAAGAATCTGGTACTTTCCGTTTATCATATTGTTAGTTTGATTTATAACTTTCTGCTTAAAAGCCTCAATTTGCTGACTCCTATTGTGAAGTTTGCGGGTAATTTGAGAAGTTTACAACTGAAACTTGATATTCCTATTAATGTTAGCAACAGGGGGGGTATCTTTGGTGCATTGGTGTAAATCGGATGCTCCTTATTTCAAACTGAATATTGATGGCTGCTGGAAGAATAATTGTGCTAGTATTGGGGGTGTTTGCAGGATTTTCTGGGTTCCATTTGTTGTTGGTTTTCTGCAGGTGCCTGTTCTGGTTTCCCTTTTGTTGGCTGAGGCGGATGCTTTGGTGTTTGGTCTTATGGTGGTTAAGAAGCTTGGTTATGTTATATTATTTGTGAAATTGACTCTTTGGTCTTATGGAGATATTGCAGCCTCCTTGAGGATCATCATTGGAGTATTAATGTTCAGATGAAAAGGATTGCTGATTTGGCTAAGGATTCGATTATTAAGAGGTCTCATGTTAAGAGAGATAGTAACAAGGTGAATCATTGGGCAGCTAAATTGGGTTTCTTGCGACATTATTTTCTTATCTCCTAGGTTATTCCTGTTGATTTATATTTGTTGGCCTTAAATGATTTGTCTTAGTTGTTTGTTTGTTTGTGTTTGTGGTTTGGTCTTGTTTGTTGGGTGGTGTTTTGTTTTATGGTTTTTGGGTGAGTTGTATTTTGTTTTTTTTTTTAATTTTTAATTTTTTTATTTTGTTTTTTTATTTTATTTTATTTTATTTTTTTTGAGGTGTGAGGTCCTTTATATTCTTCTTTTTTGTGTGAGTTGTATGTGGTTGTTTTATTTGAGACCTCTATCATCTCTTTTGTAATTTTTGTTTTTGATGGAACGTGGAAGGAGCCGTATAATGCTCGTTAAATTAAAAAATACATATCTTATGTTTATATATATATATATATATATATATATATATATATATATATATATATATATATCTATCTAACTTTGATAATTACATGCACAACAGTCAAGTATTTAACATTGCATTAAAAATATCACTATTGCTTACTTTTTAAAGTGAAATACACTTTTTCGGGAATATGATTATGACATCAAAGTGTTATAAATGTGAACATGATTAGATGTTAGATTTGTAAATACAAAAGAATTGTGTAGGATTATGAAAATTTCACTAATAATAATACTTTTAGTGGGCCAACATGGAATCAGCCTAGAAACTCCAACCTTTGTTATAAGTGCTTTAATCATTGGTGTTGTAATTGCTTAAAGAAAAACTGCAGCATATGCAATAAGAGAGATAAGAGATTCAACACTCAACAACCCAGCTTTAACATTTGGCATTGAGTTCATATCTACCTCCATAAAGTATATAGAAGATATATACTTCTCGAAAAATAGACTCACTACTACTACTTGGCTAGCAACTTCACCTCCAAGTGATTTGATATGATCATTCAGACGTTCAAATCTTCATAATCTTTTAAGAGTATAATTAATTATTGGGACATTTTTTTTTTAATTTGTTTCCCACTAGAACTCTTAAATGATAGTAGTCATTGGGTATAAAAGATTTTTGAGGGTATAAACGGCTAAATTATAACTCAACTAGTAGAATACAAAATGATGATAGCATTAGAAGTATGCAACTAATACACATAGAAGTTGTGCTTTTGATTACTTCGAGATCTATGTATTAATGAACATTTAACATGGTCTTCTTTATCTAGATAAAATTTGTGTGCTTGTCCCCCTAATCAAGCAAGTGAAATTCATCATTTGAGAAGGGCATTGCTTTATTATTAGTTTGACATTACCAAAATAATATTTCACAAAACAATAATTATCAATCTAGTTCTTAGTCTTATTCTCTAAATCTAACATCTTGATGTGCTTTGATAAAAAATAATAAACTTATATGCTTAAACATCTTTATCATGGGCAGTTGAAGTTTAAATAAGATATTTCATGCTAACCTTTTACCCTACAAGTATATGATTAAAGATATAATACTTGTTAATGCTTTTGATAATGTGTAAAAGGATGATTCCATAGAAGTTAAAGCTGTCAGGTAACTTCTAACATGATTGGATATAAAGGTTGAGTTAAAATTGAGCTTTATAATAGTAGACCTCAACATTAAAGTGACTTCGGACACACACCTTTTGTAAGAATCCAAATTAAACGACTCAAGAATACCTGTAAACCACTTGAAAAAATCTCCTTCAAAATTGACACCAAGGATGGATAAGTGTACTCAAACTTTTGGAACTGCTCGATACTCTTTTTCAATGCCAAGAACGAAAGAGGTGAAGATAAAAAAACAAGAACTTAGGATGAGATATCTAGAGATCTTTTTAGTCTAGAGAGAAATGGAAAATATCAAACTGCCAACAATTTACCATAAAGTATTATAAGTAGACATGTTAACTCCTTTTAGAAACATCTAAACTAGGCTAAAGGGATTTTATCATATGATTATCATTTTATGTATTCTTTAATGCAAAGAAATGGGTATGGGAGCTTTTGTGACTTGAATTTGCATTTTATAATCCTAACAATAAATTGGAGTTTTAGACCATCTACATAACAATATGATAGTAGCAAAAATAAAAAATGTAATACTAACATGTTGTTAGCAACACAACCATAAATGTTAAATGGTTTGTTATTTACAATTAAAATTTTACATTTAGAATTAAAATCTTCAAAATACATGTTACTGGAGTCCTAGACCTAATAATAGCATGGCAAATCTTAAATATGACCATAACAATGACATCATATTTAAAAATATGAACATAAAACATAAGATTGCAGCTAGATATTTGGACATCATAAAGTTAAACCAAGATGTAATCATCACATATATAAAATTTTGATGTGATGCTATTTTACATATAACATTTACAACAATGGAAACATTAGAAAACAATCATTATATTTTTTACAAAATGTTTGAAAATGTATGGTTCTGCTTGTGTTAATATTTACAGGATGAAGAGTTTATTAAACTTTTCAAATAAACTCATAATATAACTTCAAAATAAAGAACATTCCATAAAAGATGCTTCAATAAACAGAAGCAATTTAATGCCAATAATAAAAAGAAAAAAAATAATAGTCGTAAACTAAAATGTGATCACCCCCAAAAATAAATTTTCGCTAACAAATCAATTTCAACATCAAATGAGTTTAGGTTTTGATTTTTATTTCAAAGATCGGTTGCTTATTAATATCTATTTTTCTACTGAATTAAATAATTTACTTTTTCCCAACTAAGCAAAAACTTTTTCAAAATATGAAAATTATATTTGTTTATGATTATTTTTAACTACTTTTATGAACAAAATATATAAAACTAAAATCTAAGGAGCTCTCAAATAACCACACTATATTTTTTTTCGCAGCTAAATAATCTCAGTGTGCATCCACTGGCAATCTCTATTGTTGACTTTTTTTTCTTAATTCAATTAGAGGAAATTCATTAAATCATATTGCTAATAAAGTTTAATTTACAAATAATTTTTCCTGACTGCGAAGTCGTATTATCAGTTGTTGTTCTGGCACGGCATTGCACTATATTTTGCAAACTTATTTCTTAACTAATAAAATATCAGAGAGGATGTTAGAAAACAATGAAGTCCACAAGATAGAAAATAGCAGAAAATCCAGAATATTTTTTCAGGCAATTTGAATTGTTCTTACTGATTTTAGTCCAAGAGATAAAATTGTAACTGTTGAAAAAAATTTATTTGCATGCGCAACTTCTGCAATTATCAAGACTTAGCAACATCATTGAATGAATCTTTGGGATATTTGACGTGAAAATCAACCCCTTGAAGCTGAAATTCAAAGAAAAGGACTCCTAGTGCATCATCTGCTTCTTATTTCTACTCCTTTATGTAATCCTAAGCTCTTTTTCTAATGAATTAAATTCAGCACAATTGCAAGTGACAATTTAGAACAGTCGAGGATTTCCTTAATTTTGTTCTGATTTGTAACCATGTGGAGATTAGAAAGCATTAAAGTTTCTCTTTGTTATGATTCTTGACTTCGTCTAGCCATTAAAACTTACGTTAGACTTGATAATTTTGCTTTCCATTCAAGGTTAAATTTTAAAACTTTATGATAGTAGAACCGTAGCTACAGATGAAGATATAGAGGAAAAATAACCGTCACGTCTAGTCCAATGTAACTTCTGAATATTTTATATAGAGTTATTGTATATACATACATACATGCATGCATACATATATCCCATAAAATATTTTTTTTTGTGGGATATATATATATATATATATATATATATATATATATATATAATTTTATCATTCTCCTTCTCACAGCCTAAGCAAGCCAGTGTGGTCATTCAAGCTCAATCATTAAACATAGTTTTAGTCTAAAACTCGAAATTCAACATAGAGCTTCAAAGTATAGCCCGAGCGGTTGGAATTCAATTCCCTTCTCTTTTGAGATGCTATATCACAGGTTCAAGAGTTTCTTATATATATATATATATATATATATATATATATATATATATATATATATATATATATATATATTTGTCCTCCAGCGTTCACATATAATAAACATATCTTCAATGAACTTGACACTTCATTTTACAAAGGTACCTCCAAGCACCCCTTTCTGACTCCATGCGTAAAAAAACTGCTGATCAACTAAATAAATTATTATTAAAGTTCTGTTTGATTTGCTGCAAAAGAAGTACATTGTTTTTTCTTTGCAGGAGTATAAAAAATTTGAATGTTTGATTCAATTAATTCGAGATGTAAAGTAGAACTATAATATATTTAAAGTTTATTCTCTAGTTTATTTTTAATATATTTGAAATTCATCAAATTTAGACAGATTTTAGTGTTGTTTAATGCAACACTGTTATTTGTTATTTGCCATCTCCAACTAAGGGGGTAAACAAACCGAACACGAACGAACAGAGCTAGTGTTCGTGTTCGAAATGTCCGAACACATCACCGTTCGTGTTTAGTTTGTTTAACAAACCGAACGAAAAAAAATTGTTTGTGTTGGTCTAGTTTGCTTATCGAACGAATCGAATACGAACTTCCCAGCGAACCGAACACGAACTGTTCGCGAACAACGAGCTTCTTTGACAGTCCTAGCTTTGATAGCATACTTCCTTAAAATGAAGCAAATTGATCAGGTATTTCGTACACATCAGGTAATTATACTTCCTCAAAATGAAGCAAACTGAATAAAACGTTTAGGGTTTTGTTTAGGATATTATTTTATTATATAGTATAGTATATTAATTATAATATTATAATATTTATATTAATATAATTAATACTATAATATTATTATTGTTATTATATATTATTATTAATAAAAGTTTAATTATTTAGAATATGATAAATTTTTATAATATATAATTATTTTTAAAATATCATAAATTTTTTATATATAATTATTTTAAATTATTTTATATTTCGAACAATAACGAACCGAACACGAACGAACACATCACTGTTCATGTTTGGTTCATTTAACAAACCGAACGAAAAAAATTGTTTGTTCGTCTCGTTTGCTTATCAAACGAATCGAACACGAACTTCTTGGCGAACCGAACACGAACTGTTCGCGAACGAGTTTTTTTGACAGCCCTATCTGCAACCACTACCACAAAAACCTAAAGAGGAAAATTTCATTACAACCCACCACCAACCCTGGAGCCGCCACCAACAGCCAGCCACCGCCAATAGCTACAGCCCATTGCTCATTGCTTACGCCGTCTTTGCTGACCACCAATAACATATTTTATATAAAAATTCTTTACAACAATGTTCCACCAAAAAATAAAACAGAAATCTAATGGAGTGGCAAATGACATTGCATGTTACTACTACTACATGTATCTATCAAACGAATTTATTAAGCATCCAATCTGATTAATCGTCAACAATTGGCACCTTGCCCTTCACATAATATCTCTCTCAAAAAGAAAGTTTACTGAATAAGATCAAATATTAAATCATTCACCCAGAAGTAACAAATTAAATTTTAAAATAAAATAAATAAATGTATTAAGATGCTTCACAATTTCATATATCTTATTTTACATTATCAAAAAATAAAGCTCCAAATTATTGGCAAAAATAGCTTACTTGCTAGCTGAAGTTCCTAGCATTCTGCTGCATAATTTTACAGCCATTTAATCATACTGATTTATAAAAAGAATCATATCAACTATAAAAAACAATAATAATAGCAACTCATCTAGTTGAAGTGTGTGCGCTTGGCCAAGATACATTTTAACCAACGAGTAAAATATCCAATAAAGCAGTTCATCCAAATTTCTATCACAAAAAGTTAGGACGAATGCAAATAAAACAAATGAAAATGATCATCTGACAAATGATAAAAAAATGAGAATCAGGAATTTATTAAGCTAATTCAAAATCACGCAAACAACCCGCACAAAACATAAAAAAGAAATTACAGATCAAGATTTAGAAGGGCCAAAGGTCACCCCAAAGAGACCTGCGTGCCTGGAGATGCAGATCAGGAGTCTCTCTCTTTGTAATCATTATCCGTTCAAAGGCTCCTTCAGATGCATCCCTTTTTATGGATCTGCACACATCTAATGCAATCCGCTTACCTCTTCGCACTGGTGTGTATATGATCCGACCCCAACCGCCTCCAAGATCAGCATGACCGTGCTCGTCGTCTTCATTGTTGTAATCTTCATCATTCTTGTGAAACGGAGTGATCTCAGAAACATCTGAAGCATAGGGGATAAGGCCCCGTTCGTCACTGGAGAAATCTTCATCAATCTCGGTTTCAATTTGATCCTCTGAAAAGAATTGAACATGAGTTTTCAAATTAGTGACACAATGGAGAGAGTTTCAACAGATCATTAAGAGAACCACAATATGGCAGTAATGCTTGTATAATATGCGAGTTTGAGTAGTAGATAGATGTTTTCCTTTCCTATTAAACACTTCAAGAAGAAAAAATGCAACTCCAAATAAGAGGGCCAAAAAAAGTACAAGTTGCACCGCTTGCACCATCAGTCTCAAAGAACAAGAAGGCAGATTTATGCATGAGAAGGTGTATTTCATTTTTAGAAAATTAATAATAGTATATTTGATGTGATATTGAAGATATGAGTCTTGTTCAAGAAAATATGAAATATGAAAGTTCAGGTGTAAATATATAAATACATGCGAATTGTGTGGTGAGCGTGAATGGCCCGGGGACTTGCTTTGTGATGCGGAACAGTGTTTAACTAAACTCACCTTGACCTCAACTAGCCAGCAAGACAAGATCACAGCTCATAAACCATCAGATGACTAAGAGAGTTGACAGTATCTTCGTTAATATTACTGCGTTTTTCTCCTAAATGAGATAACCTTCACAAGTTTATATTCAATTCTATAGAATTAAAGGTCTTTATTGTACGAAGATTAAGCTTTATCAACATTCCATAAAATCTTAAACCATTCATTTAGCAAAATAAATTAAGAGGATTGGGAGACAACTGTGACAAGTAGACGCCCAGATTAAAAAAACTCAATTTAACACATGAATTCTACCAATCAAAATCATAGACAATAGCACAAATAACGTGAAAATTTCATGTATCAAGTGCCAAACCATTTGTAGAAATCTTATGCTACGAGAATCACAAGTTATTCTCGTACAAGTCAAGCCATCATTGGAAAAAGTTTTTAAGAGCATGTTGAATGATTAAACAATCTGAGCATGCATGAAATTGTGTATGACATTTCTTGAATGATTTTCTTCAAAATAGTGGAAGGTTTTGATCAAAAAAATGAAGGCTATATTTAAATTTTAAAATACATAGAAGATGCAGACATTCCCCTCCTAGTAGAAAAAATCTATCCAACTTTGTGGCTACTAGCCTCCTCATAGATCTTTAAGCATGACTATTCTCCTACTATATAGGTTAAAAATAGTCATACCTATTGCTTCCCTAAAAATCAAGGCGACAATAAAAATAGCCCGGCCCAATTTTCCAATGTCTAGGATGCCTCTTAAGAATTTCCATTACCAAATATTATAGTTAACTCTTTTGATATTATGCTCAACTTAAACTAAATTATTTTGAAGCAATACTGTTGAAAGTGTGGTGAGGTGAGCCTTAGCATCTTACACGCCTCTCAAGTTGGCGCCATAACAAAGATGTGGCAAGAGGCAGCACTCTGTCATAAATCACATAAAACGACTGCTTTGCTTTAATTTGAGAGATGGATAATAATAGTTGGCATGCAAAAGATGATTCAAGTAAACATAAGAAGAGATAGGGGGCTACAAATACACTAATTAAGAAGAGAGGAATGGTAACAATGATGGAATATATAGTTGTTAAAATCAGAATATCCTGATAGTCTCTTCTAAAGTAGAGTAGTTTAATCATACATGCTCAAAAATAATTCATTTAAAGAGATTTTTGTACATTGTATGCTATAGAACTTAAATTTCATTATTTAATACTTTTTAAAAATATTCATAATAACTTAAATAAATTAATAAACTGATATTAAAATCTTTTTTAGTGTCTTACTTCACTCATGTAATAACCTCTAACATTAGCTTTTCATAAACATTGTTATAAAACTCCAATCCGGTTACTAAAATTTTATCTCAACTATGAAAAGCAAGGTCTCTCACGATCAAATTATAAAATTTTATCTCAATCTATATCCATGCTAATCCAGTACTTTCTATACCAACAGCATGTTCATTCACAATCTATCACACTTCCTAAATGTCTTGACAAATCTACACTTACATTAATGATAAGGATAAGTTGCTCATGTAAAAACATTATAAAATCCCAATGTTTTAAAAGCACACTTCCAATAAACACTAAAAAAATTATACTACAAAGAAATGCAATACCATACTAGTACAATGGACCAACAACCCCACCATAATTGTTTTTACCCAACTAAAAAGATTGCCACAATTTTAACTCAAGTTCACAATCCTTGCAGATAGAAAATAATATGTTTGAAAAAAGATAACTTGGGTGAAATTAAAAACATTAAATGAGGGGACTAAGAGCTTGCGAAACTTAAAGCAACTTTTTTTTGCCAGCACCCAATCAAATGATATGACGAACAAATATTCTGCATTGCACATGCACCTCCCCAGATTTATTATAATCATATGCGTTAGAAAGAAGCACAGCATTATTTGAGCCTTGGTTGCTTCATCATAACCAGAGAGAAAAAAAAAACAACAAGCCACACTAGTCATCCATAACCTTTATATTATGGTTCCCAAATCCTGGAAATGATTTTCCAACCAAAACACCTCTTCCCCAACACATTATAGAAAGATAAGCTGCAAACGAGAGGAAAAGCAAGCAAAATAATGATATGAACTGATAGAAATGATGTAACAGA
Source organism: Papilionanthe hookeriana x Papilionanthe teres (assembly GCA_022702705.1). Classification (NCBI taxonomy): domain Eukaryota; kingdom Viridiplantae; phylum Streptophyta; class Magnoliopsida; order Asparagales; family Orchidaceae; genus Papilionanthe; species Papilionanthe hookeriana x Papilionanthe teres. The sequence continues at coordinate 47,339,882 of CM040424.1, read as the reverse complement.
ATCAAATATTTTTCTTTTTCTTTTTTTTAACTTCATTAATAGTTGAGAAATGCATGTTAGACTACGGTGATCACCCCAATTCAGTCAAAGATTTTGCCAGTTTGCCACCACAAAAAAAAACATTCAAAACAAATTTTATAGTAGACAAATTCAAGCTTATTGTTTATAAAGCAAAATATGCTAAAAAAGGAGGAGATTAAAACAAAATTCTCAAATTTGTACAGCCTGCCTATTTATTACCATAATCTATGATAAGATCCTCTGGCTTCCGCTTAGCAAGTTTTTCCTTCAATGTTTCAAACTCCATTCCATCAAGCGGCCAAGCCTCCCTGCAAAAGAAAAAACAAAAATGAGAAATAACCAAATAAAAAAGTATTAGAATATTAAAATAATAACGGATATCCCTAGCAGTTGTTAATATTGCAGAATTTCTTTTATTTGCCATTATTTGATTTCCTATTTCATTTTATTTTGTTTTTATTTCTTTCCTATTTCCCGTTATTCTGTTTTTATTTCTTTGCTGAGGAGTGCCCCTTGTAATAAGGTTTATATACCCATCTTTCGATCAATAAGATACGCTGCTCTACTCTAATATTTCAACATGGTATCAGATCCAGAATCTAACACTAGATCCCAGCCACCGACGGCCTTCTCTGCAGGAACTCCTACTCGCTGGCCCTTCCAGCTGAAATCTGTAGCAGCTGCTCTCCCTTGTCCTCTACAGCCGCCGGCCTCCTTGACAACCACAGGCCTCCTCCCTGCAGATGCAAATTCTCCCGCGAGTTGTCCCTGCAAGTCTTCCCTGCAGTTTTTCTGTGGCGGCTGGTCTCTCCTGCATTTGTCTAAACTACCAATTGTATCCAAGAGCGGATGACCTGCTACTGAAATCTGGCGATATTTCGGAATCCCATCCAAAGTTCTTTTGGCTCAGTCGAAATCATGGTGGACTCCTCCAGCACTAAGCCATCCTAAGAAAGCGTTCTTGATTCCACTAGAGGTTCGACTACAACCTCTGTTCTCATGCAGACCAAAGGACCAAAAACCAATATAAACTTATTGATTATAACTCACAAACTAAATAACATTATTTCTACAATAGTCCCAAGCGATGTCTTCATTAATCAAAGGACGCAAGAAATTTGATCACCTCACAGGCATGATCCGTGAATCTCCAAAGGCTGATCCGACATATGGAGCTTGAGAAATGGAGAACTCCATAGTCATGTTGTAATGGAACCGTCGATTGGCCACTCATATATGTTCCTCCCTGCTGCTAGTGCCCTCCGGATGACAGTCTGTGATATTTACTCGAATGTAGGAAACTTCGACCAACTCTATGAGGTCTCTAAGAAGATCAGATAGATGAAAGAGAGATCAAGGACCGTGATCCAATACTACAATGACCTAGTTGCATTATGGATGGGATGCAACCTGTACTACGACTACACTTAGGACTCTCCGGCCTACCTTTCTCTCTTCCAGAAAATTGTAGAAATAATTTTATGTTCCAATTCCTGACATGCCTCAATAAAGACCTTGACAATGTCCGGGGCCGTATTTTTCGCTGAGATCCTCTTCCTTCCGCTCGCACTGCTTTCACCAAGATCCGCCGGGAAGAAAGGCAGAGACTTGGCATGCTTCGCACTTCCACTCCTTCAATTGAATTGTCTGCCTTTGTCTCTAATAGTGCTCAACCCTCTCGGGCAAGTCAACCCATTTGTAATTATTGTCGTAAATCCAACCACACTCCTGACAAGTGTTGGAAACTCAATGGAAAACCGACATTCAAATCCTTGGGGAAATCCTCTGTTGCCAAAGGTCTTACTACGACATCAGAGTCTACCACGGTTCAACCGGCTCTCACCCAGAACATTTCAGAATCATTCGACTCTCTGAAAGGTCAGATTGAGCACTTAATCAAGCTACTCAGACCCAATCAGTTCTATATTGACACATCGGCCTCACATGTCCGTCGAGGTACTATCCCAATGGCACTCATGTCTATTTCCTCTAGTCTGTAGATCATTGATTCAGGTACCCCGGACCATATAATTGAATGCTCGCAAGCTTTCTCGACATACTATCAATGTTCTAAAAAAGGCGGCTAGAATTGTGGATAGCTCCTATGATTTCATTGTTGGTAAAGGGCTTGTTATTCTAACGACCGGTCTAACTCAGGAATCTATGATACAGGTACCACTATTGAAGTGTAATATTTTATATGTCAGTAAGTTGACACATGACATTAATTGTGTTGCTCATTTCTCTATTGATGTTTGTCTTTCAAGATAGTCGTTCGAGGAGAATGATTGAAACTGCTAAGCAGGTAGTTGGACTCTATTACTTCCAAGAGAAAAGCACAGAGAACGATGACATATAACTCATTAGTTGTAGCCTATCTCGAGTCACTGAATGTTACATTATGTTGTTGCATTGTCGTTTGACTCATCCTAATTTCCAATATTTTTAAAAATTTGTATTCACTGATTTTTTCTAAATCCGCTTCTTTTCCACTCATTCGCAGTGACATATGGGGACCCTCTTGCTCTGTCAACTACACCAATAAACAGTGGTTTCTTATTTTGATTAATGATCACACTCAAATAATATGAGTCTAAATTTTAAGAAAAAATTGGAAGTTGTTATCACTTTCCAATCTTCTACATCTCCATTTTGACCCAATTAAAAACTCCAATTCAGGTCCGTCGGACCCAAAATTATTGTGTTTTTTTAACTCTATTTTAGGTGAATTCTTGGTAAATAAAGGCATCCACCATAGCTCGTGTGCGGATACTCAACAAAATGAGATTGTCGAGAGAAAAAACCGACATCTCCTCAACGTTGCTCACTCCATTATGTTTCAATATAATATCCCGAAACATTTTTGGAAGAATCTCATTCTGACTGCCACCTATCTCATAAATAGTCCTATTTAAAATTCACTACTTCCGAACCCCCTTAACTGTCTTGATGTCATGCTTTCCCACCAATCAAATCTTCTCCACTTTAGATACAAAAATTTTTAGGTGCACAACATCTCTTCAGAACACTGACCCCACTTGGAGTAAATGCGATCTCAAATCCATAAAATATGTCTTCCTAAGGTACTCTGCCTCTTAAAAATGGTATCGGTGCTTTGATCTTATCACAAACAAAATAGTGCTAACGTCTCCCTTTTTGAAAGTATTTCCTATTTTCCTTAACTTGACCTCAAGTGAGGGAAAGTTAGAGTTCTTGGACACTATTTCTTATCCTACTCCTTTTGATGTTCCCCACATTGTTTCTGCCAAGGAATCCTTGATTCCTATTGTTCCACCATCTCCTCCTCCCATTCTCCGTGTCTACACTCGGCGCATTCGTCTCGATGCCCTTCCTCTGGAGCCCGCTACCTCCTTGCAGGACCTTGAATCACTATAAGCGACATCCCCATCACTACTCCTACTCTAAATGAGGTGAGTTTCTTCAGTAAGGTGCGCAATCAGGAATGCTCTCTATTCCATGATAAAATATCTCTTTTTCCATAGTTTTTTGCCAACCTACAGAGCATTTTCTCTTGCCCTGGCGGAAATCAGATCACAGCTACTGTTGAGGTTGCACTAACAGATCTGCTTGAAAAGCTGCAGTAATAGAGAAGACAAATGTCCATCGGCGGAACCATACATGAAATGTCATAGATATTCCTAGGGGTAACAAAGCAGTGGAATGCTGATGGATTTATAGCATCAAGTTTAACTTAGATGGCTCCTTTGAACGCAACAGGGCACGTTTGGTCTTCAAAGGATACTCACGTACCTACGGAGTTCACTATGAGTAGACACTTGCTCCGATGTCAAAAGTTAAACACCATTCGGTTTCTGTTATCTCTTGTAGTGAATCTGTATTGGCCCTCAATCCAGCTCGATGTCAAGAATGTGTTCCTTACTGAAGATCTTATAGAGGAGGTGTACATGTCTCTTTCCCTTAGCTCTGACTCTACTGGCTCCCCAGGGCAAGTGTGTCGGCTGCAAAAATCCCTCTTTGACTCTGCTAAACCAATCCCCATGGGTCTAGTTTGCCAAGTTCACAAAGTTATTAGTGGGTCATGGTTTAAATAAGCTTCAATCAGAATAACTCTCTTTGTTTTATTCATTCAATGGACAGACTGTTATTCTTATCATCTATGTCAACAATAATGTGCTCACAGCGGCATTTGAGTCTTTAAAAGGCATTCTAGGTACGTCCTTTGAAATGAAGGACTTGGAATCCCTCTGATACTTCTTAGGCGTGGAAGTTGCTCAGTTGGGGCATTTGTCTGTTTCAGCGCAAATGTGATTTATCTATTAACGGAGAATAATTTGCTTTTGTACAAACAGGTGGCTGTCCCAACGGATCTTAATGAAAAATTATCTTATGTTCTCAATTGAGTTCCTGTTAACAATACTCACTACCAGCGAACTGTGTGTATACTTATCTACTTGCCCATACAAACCCCGACATATGACATGCGATTGGTAAAGTAAGTCAATTCATGCATGAACCCTATGAGCACTATTACCACACTATCCACTGGATTCTCCACTATTTATAAGTCATATCGGGCTAAATTTTATTTTTCTCACGCCACACCTCTCATTCTATTATTGTCTATACAGATTTTGATAAGTCGGATCAGTCCATGATCGATGATTTATGTCCGGCTACTGCTCATTTGTATGGGAAAATATTGTCATATAGAAAATCAAAGAGCAGTCGCTAGTTGCCCAAAGAAGTACTGAAGCTGAATTCAGATCCATGTTCATGGAGATCTGTGAAGCTCTCTAGTTACACACCATGCTCCACGAACTACGTATGCCAACCTTCAGGCCTCTGCAGTTGTTTTATGATAATAAGGTCACCAATAACATTGCCCATCATACCAAACATGTGGAGATTAACAACCACTTCATCAAGGACAAACATTAGTCCGGGAAAATTAGCATTGCTTTTGTGCCCTCAACTGGTCAACTAACTGATATCCTCACAAAGAACATTACTTGACTACTGTTCGATGTCTTCAAGTCCAAGTTGAACATGATTGACATCTAAGCTTCAACTTGAGGGGAAGTATTAGAATATTAAAATAATAATGACTATCCCTAGCCGTTATTAATATGTAAATTTTATTTTATTTGTTGTTATTTGTATTCCTACTTCCCTTTATTCTGCTTTTATTTCTTTCATATTTTTATTTATTTTGTTTTTAATTCTTTCCTTATGAGTGCCCCTTGTAATAAGGTTTATATACCCCTCTTTCTATCTACTTCAATATTTCAACAAAAGTAAAGCCAATATAAAATTAATCTTTAATTTTCTAGAAAGTAATAAAATATTGACCGAGATATGTGCTTATTTCCATAGGAAACAATAAAGCTTTTGAATTCTTTAAGTTCATTAAGCAATTTACCAAAAACTATCCCAACCACACTGCAGTTACTAGAGTAAAATCAATAGGTTAACATACAGCTAACTATCACGCCCTCCACGAGAAGCTTGCAAAACGATTTATTCCCATATTAAGGCAAACGGAAAGGTTTTATAATATTCATATGAAATCTTGAATGTATGGATGACATTATAGTCCACTCAAGGGGTTATAAATCTCTGAGAATGTTAAATTTCAGTGTAATATTTGACTGCTCAAATAACGGGAATGTAAGCAAAAGCGACGTGATTGTTCTTGTCTATATTATTTATGTTTATGCGTGAAAATCTGAAAAAGCCAAAGAGCCCTAATTGATCAACGAATAAAGTGCGTCTAGTCCAAAAAGATCCATTTACAAGTGAGGCCATTAAGAGCCATTTAACAATTTAGAAGATAAAAAGGCCAGAAGAAGACGATAAAGCTGAGAGGAAATAATATTTATATATTTTTCAAAGTAGGTACAGACTTACGGTAGAGACCAAGACAAAAAATTAATTGCAAAGCCATTGAAACAAACCTAATTCAAGATAGCTCATAGCTGCAGTTATAAAATAGTTATAGCTGCATCAGCTCGATACATGGTTCAAACAGAAGTTTCACGCGGAATCACCTTAGAAATAAAGGAAAAAAATTCTATCTTATTTTATAAGATTTGAGTAAAAAAATTCAAGGAACGGCTCGTGCTATCTTTTCTATGGAAATAAGCACATATCTTTTCTTGTGGTGGTTGGGGGGGGGGGGGGGGGTGCTAGTCAAAATACAGCTCTATTTTCCACTATTTTAATCTCAATAGAAATTACTCCCACAAATAATAATTTCTTAATTCATTCTTTGTCAATTTTACCAAACATCTAACATGTGTGCTAGTCAAAATACAGCTCTATTTTCCACTATTTTAATCTCAATAGAAATTACTCCCACAAATAATAATTTCTTAATTCATTCTTTGTCAATTTTACCAAACATCTAACATGTGTGCTAGTCAAAATACAGCTCTATTTTCCACTATTTTAATCTCAATAGAAATTACTCCCACAAATAATAATTTCTTAATTCATTCTTTGTCAATTTTACCAAACATCTAACATTCTTAGTTTACCACTGAAGAAATGTGGAGATACTATATTCACTTATTCTTTCAAATTCAAATTATGACATTTCCCCTTACTATATAGGGAACAACTTGGGCAAACCTAATTAAAACTTACAACTTATCAAATACAAAACAAACAAGGAAGAAATGAAATACAACATAATAAGAAAAGAATAAAAAGAAAAATTGAAATAGGAAACCCCCTCCAATAACTTCCACTAATTGAACCTGTGGGACTTAAATGGCTGACAATCTGGGCCCGCCTAACAAGGCATAACTCTAAACTCACTCTCAAGCTAGGTCATAGATGTTGTAAAGACCTATTTGGTATTCAAATCAGCGAAACATCAACGACTTGAGAATGAGTTGGCATGTAAATTAAGAGGTTGTTTGGTTTGTTGAAAATGAAATGCAACGTAAAAGAATTGCAGAGTACTATGATTACAATTTATTTAAAATACCTTCTAGTTTCTTGTACTGTAAATAAACGTAGAGCTTTATATTTTTTTTGTTTGGTTTGAAGTAGATTGAAAACAATGTATTTCAATATATATTTTTTTGTAAGGCGATGGCTAGCAACCAGAGTACGTAGGCGGGTAGGCCAGCAGCGGCCCTAGGCTAGAGGGGGCAACGAGTTGGCAAGAGGACGGTCGGCGGGCCAGCAGGACGGCCTGAAGGCAGCAGGACAGCCGGCTGCAGCGGCTGACAGCTAGCTATCGTATCGGACTGCAGGCAATCGAGTCAGAGGCAGAGGGGGCGGCAGTGGGGGCGATCAAAGGAGATGGTGGGGTCCAGCGGGTTGTTTATAACATTTTACATGAATTGTGAATTCAAATTCGACCAAATCGGTTGAATTCTAAATTCAACCAAAATGAACTACAATGTAAAGCTTCAATTCATTCATACTTCACATTGTATTTGTAATTCATCATAAAAGACGCATAATTTTCTCAAATCTCTGCAAAATAATTACAGTACATCAAAATTCACTCAAGCAAATAGCCCATAAGTTAAAAATGCTACCATTGACATTTTTAGAGATAGAATGTCTCGCAATCTCAATGTATTTAGTCATGTCATGATGTATGAGATTCTTTGCAATACTAATTGCTGTTTGACTGTGACAAAACATCTTTATGGGATTGATCGTGAAGCATCTCAACTCATTTAGTAAAATTTGGATCCACATTCCTTCACACTCCCAAGGGAAATGCCTAATACTCATTATGCACTTCTTCTAGAGATCATTGCTTGCTTCTTGCTCCCCAATATGATAAGATTTTCCTAAACATAAGAACAATACCCAGATGTGAATCGTTTCTCCATAAGTTCTCCTGCCCAACTTGCAACATTGTTAATTTCTACCTCCCTGTTGTCTAATTTCTTGAACAATAACCCTCTGTCGGGGTATTCTTCAGAATCCTCCACATTTTGTAAATCATTGTCAAATATTCATCTGGACTATTCATATGTAGGCTCAATTTGCTGATAGAATAAGTGATATTGGGTCAACTGTCTGACATGTAGATAAACTCTCTGATATCTACATTTTTCCACTGGTGCATTTTCTCCCTTTGAATGTGAACTTTTATTGAAATTCATAAGAGTCTCAATAGGTTTACACCACCGCATTCTTCTCTCTTTTAATACCTGTTCAAGAAAGAATGAGCGAGGCATGTCAGAGGAAGAATGATAGTTTGACTCACTAGGGACATGGGCACACTACCGATGTATGAAAACAAAACCTCGTGATCAAAATGGAGAGGAGAATTATTCCACAGCGGAGTCGTCATAAATTGTCGGCCATTTTTACTTTTGAAAATAAAATTTTAAATTTTAAATTTAATGGAATTCGAACCTGAAGTCATACCTTTCAATGCCCAGAAAATTTTACTCCAACTTCAACACAAGAACGTCGGAATATCCTTCCAAAGCAACATGGATTATTTGTGCGAAAATCAGTAATAAAGAAATGACATGCACTACATAAAGCTATAAATTTACAACAACAAAGCCTTAATCCCACTAAGTGGGGTCGGCTACATGAATCATTTTTCTCCATTGCTCCTATTTAGTGCAAATTTTCGTTTAATTATAATAAATTAACATCATTTTTATGCAATAAGCCCAAGTTTTCCTAGGTCTATCTCTGCCTGTCTTAACATAAGTTGTATCTAAAACACTACTCTCCTAATCGGATCAGCAGGTGGTCGAGGTTTAATGTGACCAAACCATCTAAGGCGACTCTCTCTAATTTTATCTGTCACTGGTGCAACACCAACCCTATTACGAATATATTCATTTCGCATTTTGTCTCTAAGTGTAAAGCCACTCATCCACCTAATCATTCTCATCTCGGCAAGACTTAACTTAGCATTATGCTTCTCTTTTAAAGGCCAACATTCAACACCATAGAGCATTGCGGGTCTCACCACCATCTTATAAAATTTTCCTTTCAGTCAAAGCGGTACTTTTCTATCACACAATAGGTCGAACGCATTCCTCCACTTCAACCAACCAACTTGAATTCTACTATTAACATCCCCATCTATATCATCATCGCTTTAAACAATGGACCCGAGATATCTACATCGTTCACACCTTTTAATAATTTGATCACCCAAAGTTACACTTATGTCACTAGAGCTACTATTACTAAAATTACATTCCATGTATTCAGTTTTAGTTCTACTCAAACGAAGACCTTTAGACTCCAATGTAGACCTCCATAATTCAAGCTTTTCCTGAGTTTTTTCTCTCAGTCTTATCCACAAGGAGGATATCATCAGCAAAAAGCATACACTGAGGTACATCCTCTTGAAAATGCCCTGTAAGACCATCCAAAAATAACGCAAAAAGATATGGGCTTAAAGCTGATCCCTGATGTAAACCAACAGAAATAGTAAAATATTTTGTCAATCCTCCAGTTCGAACACATATAACAGCTCTAGTATACATATCTTTAATGACTTGAATATATGCTATATCAACACATTTCTTCTCAAGGACTCTCCAAAGAAAATCTCTAGGAACCTTAACGTAATCTTTTTCTAAATCAATAAAAATCAAATGTAGATCCTCCTTATTATCTTTGTACTTCTCCATCAAACTTCTCAATAAATGTATAGCTTCCATAGTAGACCTGCCCGGCATAAATCCAAAATGATTATGAGAAACCTTGGTAATATGTCTTAACTTATGTTCAATTACCCTCTCCCATAATTTTAAAATATGACATTAATTTAATTCCTCTATAATTTGCACACTCTTGTGCATCTCCTTTATTCTTAAAAATGGAGACCAAAATACTCTTCCTCCACTCCTCAAGCATCCTTTAGTTTTTAAAATAATGTTAAAAATTTTAGTAAGCCAAGAAACCCCCAAATTACCTAAACATTTGCACACTTCAATTGAGATATCATCAGGTCCTATAGACTTTCCACCCTTGGTTTTCTTTAAAGCCTCAACTTCTTTTCGACGGTAAAAATGAAAAGTTTTATTATTAATAATGATATTAAGATCACTAAGGTCGATCGTATTTTCAGCATCTTCATTAAAAAGTTTATCAAAATAACCCACCCACCTAAGTTGAATATTTTTTTCTAAGAAAAACACTTTTTGATTTTCATCTTTAATACATTTTACTTGAATTAAATCTTTATTTTTCTTTTCTCTTTGTTTGGCTAGTTTATACACATATTTTTCACTCTCCTTAGTATCTAACATGTTATAAAGATCACTAAAAGCAGAATTTTTAGCGTCACAGATTATTCTTTTAGACTCACTACGTGTCATTTTATATTTTTCTCAGTTATCTACGCTTTTACATTTAAACCAATTTTTATAACATAACTTCTTATAATTTTATCTTTTCTTGCACATTAATTCCACCACCAATTATTTTTATTTATAAAAACTTTTCTTTTGATTCTCCAAGTACAACTTTAGCCACTTGTTTAACAGTATTAGTTAATTTTTCCCACATAACATTTGCATCTTCATGGACATCCCAAATGCTTAATAAAACTTGAATTTTACTCATAAAAATAATTTTATTTGTCTTTTAGATTCCCCAATCTAATTTTACGATGTTAAATCATAGTATTCTTTATTTTACAACTCTTTATCTTAAAATCTAGAACTAATAATCGATGTCGGGTACTTAATTCCTCACTTGGAATGACCTTACAATTCTTACAATCTCGACAATCTCTTCTTCTCATAAGAAAATAATCAATTTGTGTTTTATTAGATCCATTCTTATAAGTAATAAGATGCTCATCTCTTTCTTGAATAAAGTATTAGTAATAATCGAATCATACGCTAAAGAAAATCTAAAATGACTCCACCTTCTTCATTAATCGCTCCATAACCGTAATGTCATACGAATATTTCGTAAATCTTCTACCACTCTACCGAGCATGTCCATTTAAATCTCCTCCAATAAAATTTTTTTCTTTAAGAAGTATCGATGTATTAAATCTTCTAAATCATTCCAGAATTTATCTTTCATCTCATATCAAACCAACTCATGAAAGCATAAGAACTTATAATATTAAAAATCTTAAGCATCAATAATAATCTTAAGTGTTATAATTCTATCTCCAACTCTATTAATTTTAACAACATTATCTTTCAAACTCTTATCTATAATTACACCTATACCATTTTTAGAACGACTCTTACCAGAATACCATAGTTTAAAACCTAAGTTATCAATCTCCTTAGCTTTTTGTCCAACCCATTTAGTTTCTTAAATACATAAGATATTTATCTTTTTAAGAAACATAATATCAACCAATTCCATTAATTTACAATTGATAGTACCTATATTCCAAGATCCTATCCTAATACTAATGTCATCGACTAACTTCTTTACTCGCATTCGTCCATAATGTGGGAACCCTTGCTTGCTTGACACTACACCTGCAGGCCAGCAGCAGCCCCGCACACTTTCCACGATATTCGAGCCATACGACGCGTCGCTTTCAGGGGACGCCCTAGCACTTACACAATGATCAAAATGATTCATGTTATGATTTTTTTCGACAAGTTTTACGCTGGTTGTCGACTACCTAAAACAACCCTCCACTTCACATCCGGGCTTGGGACCGGCAACGACAGTATCATGGATCTATAAATTTATAATCTTCTAAATCAAGCAGAGCACAGGAAATCGTCAAAAGAGTACATTCAAGGTTGTGTGCTGCTCACCAATCGGGTACGAAAATGAAAATGAAGTCCAAAAGGTTGGAATACTATTGGTCAATGATAATGACAGATTGCATGAATGTTGCTAAGAGTTGTCACCAGTGTCAAGTACACGAATCAGTCTTACATCAACCTCTAAATTTGCTAAACTCTACAATTGTGTCGTTGTCATTCGAGCATTGGGGCACAGATAGCGTGGGCCCTATAGACCCTCTGTTGTCGAAAGGACACTAATTCATTCTCGCAGATACCGATTGTTTTTCGAAGTTCAGTGTGTCGTGGAAAAATCATTTCAGACAACAGGTCCACATTAAAAAACAGCAAGATCAATAATTTCATCATAAGACGCAGTATTGATTGGAGATACTCCATTATTTACTACCCAGGAGCAAATAGATTGGCCGAAGCTTTTAATAAGACTCTCGTTCGAATTCAAACTAAATTTTGAATGAAAAAAAAATAAAAGATGAATTAGCACGAGCAGTAATTAGAAGCCTTATTGGTCGATAGAACGACATTCAGAATTTCAACTCTGTCTACACCTTACTTCCTTGTGTATGAGTCTGAAACCGTCCTTACACTAAAAATGCAACTCCCTCCCTTCAGAGTGGCAGTAGCATACAAAATCACAACAGAAGACAACACGAAGCTCCAGCTCGAAGGAAAACGAATGTCGATGCAACAAAGTTTGGAGCTTTAACAGGCCAAGATGATACAAGCCCCAATAAACTGTTTCTCTCAAAGACTTTTAAAATCGGTGTTCTGGTTCTCGTTCTCAAGCGTCCTATTCTTGCACACTACAAGACAAGAGTGGGTCTTACCAGCTCTTGATTGGTGTGTGGTGTTTGTTGTGCAAGTGTAGCATTTGTTATTGTGTAAAACAAAAACACTACACATCAAACATTACACATCAAACATTACACATCAAATATTACACATCAAGCACTACGCATCAAACATTACACACTAAATAATACACATCAGATGTTACATATAAACACACCACACCTTCAATCCAAAAATTCATATACTACATATAGGTACTACGCTTCTAAAAGTTCAAATACTACTTACAAGTTCACTTATCAATTAAGCGGTATGGATTAGAATTGCCCAATTATAGGATAATTTGCTGGTGACTTGTGATTGATATTGATATATAGACTTTGACGCATTGGTTGCCTGTAGGATTATCGAGAATAAAAAGTCTAAAACTGAGCATATTCCCAAATTGAATTCTTATACTCTTTTTTATTTTCCATATGCATATCACTTAACCCTTTATGAAAATATTCGTGCTCAGGTTTCTATATTTAAACTGCAAATCTTTTTCTATTATACACACTTATGTTATACAACTATAATGTGTTTGGAGCATCGTTAGAAACAGCAGATTCGTGCTACTACTTTCTCTTACTACGCAGCATGGATAATAATGCACTTAATTCTCTTACAATTTTCTCTTTACGCCTTTACGAGGTAAACCCAGTTGTGGTCAAGGCATCGAGGATTGTGAAGCTACTCCAAGGCGGATAAAACAAACGACATCAAACTTCATTTCAGTGAAATCTTTTCAAAATATCATTTTTTAATTTTAACATTTTTATAAAATGTCATGATAACATCTTCAACAACCACAAATACTAATTCAAAATACATTGTACAAAACACATTAAATATGTGTAATAAATTGTTTAAGATATGTATTCCCTTCTCTCTCCTCTTTTCTCGGGACGAGGCGACGATGTGGTCGAGTGCAGTAGACGAGATGAAAACAGAAGGAAGAAGGAACTTCAATTGAACTTTCGTAGATTTAAATAACATACACTCATAGGACATCGAGATTGCTCGTATGGTATGATGTAAATCCTCACATTATCTTTTAGGACTTTCTACGATTGTATATCGTACCATTAAGACCTAAACTCTGTTTAAAGTTCTGAGGTCGTTATTCGGTATAACATAAATACTCCTATTTTCTCAGGTTATTTGCATTTAATATGCAAACTTAAGTCTCAAATATCTAAGTAATTTACAGAACTAAAACACAATTCCCCTTTCAAAAATGTAAAGCTAATTTATAGGATAGTTTGAGATGTCACTAAAGTTTCTTCAGTATCTTTGATATCTCCTACTCTTCACTTCTTTTGATTCTGAAAATAAATGTTCAATATTAAATCATTTTCATTTGAATTTCATACAAGCAATCGCGAAAACCTAAACGTTAAAATCTTGAAGATGAAGCTCATGATCTTAATCGAGAGTTTTTTTAGGTAATTTCAGTTGCCTAAAATGTTTAACTATAGGGGCTTGCCTCTATAGGAATTAAGAAACTAGATTAATCTAAACCCTACATAATCTATATATTACATACAAAAATTTGTCGGTTATAAAATTCGTAGACCAAAATAATCATAAACGTTGAAGTTTAGATAGTTAAGCCTACTAACAAGTGATATGCTCGTCTTTCGGTGTGATGTATTATTTATAGTATCGTGCTCAACTATTTAAACGATTAGATATATGAGATTTATCTGTCTCGTTATTTTCAAAATAAAAAATATTATTTTCAAAAAATCATAACTACATTACATATTACAATAAATTTAAAATTTAAAATTTCATTTTCAAATAAAAAATGTCCGACAATTTCTGAGTTGGTATTGTGAGTTGGTCTAATTCTCCTGTTTCACTTAGGTTGGGTATGAAGTTTTACTTCTAACTTCGTAATAAATCCTAAGACAACAGACGACATTTTTCTCGGCTAGTTTCAGTTCATATCTTAGGTTGGGTATGAAGTTTTACTTCTAACCTTGTAATAAATCTAAGACAGCAGACGACATTTTTCTCAGCTAGTTTCAGCTGATGTAACTTCTCCAGCGGTATTCTGAGTTGATCTAGTTCTCATGTTTCGCTTAAGTTGTGTTTGATGTTTTACATCTAACCCTGTAATAAATCCTAAGACAGCAGAAGACATTTTTCTCGGCTAGTTCCAGCTCAGATGTAACTTCCTCGGTGATATTCTGAGTTAGTCTAGACGACAATTTTCTCGGCTAGTTCCAGCTCAGATGTAACTTCCCAGCGGTATTCTGAGTTGGTCTACTTCTCTTGTTTCGCTTAGGTTCGGTATGAATTTTTACTTCTAACCCCGTAATAAATCCTAAGACAGCAGACGACATTTTTTTTGACTAGTTCCAACTCAGATGTAACTTCCCCAACGGTATTCTGAGTTGTTCTATTTCTCCTGTTTCGCTTAGGTTGGGTATGAAATATTATTTCTAATCCCGTAATAAATCCTAAGACAGCAGACGACAGTTCTCATGTTTCACTTAGGTTGGGTATAAAGTTTTATTTCTAACCTCGTAATAAATCCTAAGACAACAGATGACATTTTCCTCGGCTAGTTCCATATTATGTAGAAATTTTCGGTCATTTTTTATTTGAAAATGAAATTTTATATATTGAATTTAATTTAATATGTAATGTAGTTATGATTTTTTGAAAATGATAGTATTTTTTATTTTGAAAATGATAGTATTTTTTATTTTGAAAATAACGAGACCAGATAAATCTCATATATCTAATAGTTTAAATAGATGAGCACGATACCACAAATAACACATCACTCCAAAGACGAGCGTATCACTTGTTAGTTGGCTTAACTATCTAAAGTTAAAAATTTATGACTATTTTAGTCTGCAAATTTTATAGCCGACAAATTCTCCTATCTAATACACAGATTAAGTAGGGTTTAGATTAATCTAGGTTCTTAATTCCCTATAGACAGAAGCCCCTATAATTAATTACATCTTAGGCAACAAAAATTACCTAAGAAAACTCTCGATTAAGATCATGGGCTTCGTCTTCAAGATTTCAACGTTTCGGTTTGTTGCAATTTCCTCGCCTTCAAGATTTCAACGTTTTGGTTTTGTGCAATTGCATGTAGGAAATTCAAATGAGAATGATTCAATATTGAATATTTATTTTCAGAATCAAAAGAAATGAAGAATAGGAGATGTCGACACTGAAGAAACTTCAGTGACATCTCAAATTATCCTATAAAATAGCTTTACATATTTGAAAGGGGAAAGATATTTTAGTCCTGTAAATTACTTAGATATTCGGGACTTATGTTTGCACATTAAATGCAAATAGCCCGAGAAAATAGAAAGATTTATGTCATACAGAACGACGACCTCGGAACCCTAAACAGAGTTTAGGACTTAATCGTACGATATACAATCGTACAAACTCCTAAAAGATAATGTGAGGATTTACGTCGTACCATACAAACAACCTCGACGTCCTATGAGTGTATTTTAGTCAAGTCTACAAAAGTTCAATTGAAGTTCTTTCTTCCTTCTGTTTTCGTCTCGTCTGCTGCACGAAGATGAATCATCACTCGACCACATCATCGCCTCGTCCCGAGAAAAGGGGAGAGAGAAGGGAGAACATATCTTAAATAATTTATGATAAATATTTAATGTGTTTTGTACAATGTATTTTGAATTAGTATTGGTGGTATTGAAGATATGTTACAATGACATTTTAAAAAAATGTTGAAATTAAAAAATGATATTTTGAAAAGATCTCATTGAAATGAAGTTTGATATCGTCTGTTTTATCCTCCTTGGAGTATATTCACGATCCTAAAACGTCTTGACCACAACCGGGTTTACCTCGCAAAGGCACACCGAAAAAATTATATGAGAATTAAGTGTATTATTATCCATGCTGCGTAGTAAGAAAAAGTAGTAGCACGTACCTGCTGTTTCTAACGATGCTCCAAACACATTATAGTTGTATAACAAAAGTGTGTATAGGAGAAAAGGATTTGCATTTTAAATATTTAACCTGAGCATGCATATTTTCATAAAAGGTTAAGTGATATGTATATGGAAAATAAAAAAGAGTATAAGAATTTAATTTGAGAATAGGCTCAGCTATAGACTTTTCATTCTATATAATCCCATAGGCAACCAATGCGTCAAAGTCTAAATATCAATATCAATCACAAGTCACCAGCAAATCATCCTATAATTGGGAAGTTCTAATCCCTACAACTCAAAGGGTGAAAAGAGCATTTATAATTGATTATTGATTTGGAATTTTCACCTATTAAAGAATGATATAAGATTTTGTGCATCATTGTATCTACTTCGCATTTTCAACTTATAAGCCATTTTGACAATTCATGTGCTTATCAAATAATTATAAACATTGTCAAATTAGAAAAAAAAAACAATTTAACAAATAATTTTGTAACATCAAGCTTTCGTTCTAAATTCAAACTTTAAGCATTATATACAAATGTTATACATTATATATATAAACTTCCCAAAAATACGTATGCACTTCCTATTATCAAGTAAGCTGCAATTAAATCATAGAAATCTTCAAAGACAACATTATAAACTAACATTATATCCACACAAAAATGGATTTAGTGAAGTTTTCAAGATTCATAAACTAAAGTAGCAATAATGAGGTCCATAAAAAGAAAGATTTCATATTTTATTTAAATCCAAAGCTATAAGAATCAAATGGCTTATGGATAGACAGAAAATTTCTTATACAATTCTGCTCAAATTTCTGATTTCCATAAATAGTCCAACAAATGATCACTCTGGCCAAAATAACATCAGCAATATTTTGATATGAAATACAATTTTCATACATATCACTTTAAAGAAAGGGCAATAGAAGACCCTAATTTTCACATTATGAGATATAATATAACATAATATAATCTTTTTCTAATGGACACTAATTAAAATCATTCTCGACTTCCTTCCAAACCGAGAAACATTATCCATGCACATATTTATCACCACATTCAAGAAAAACAAAAACAAAGGATTCACGAGAAACATTGCTCATGGAAGATATTACATAAGCAAGCAAAATCATTAATGAGGTACAACCCAAAATTGAAACGCTCCCCTTTTCCAAAATGATTTATAACATAATTTTATCAGAATAAGAAAACTAGTCGAGAGTCCCATGTTTCGTTTCCATTTACCAAAGCAAAGGAAACCTCCCAAATTGAATCCAATCACTGTTAGGAAATGCAAAATTTACAAACATACCATCTAATTCTCATGTATTTACATACATACAACTTAATACTTTTAATATGATATGAAAGATGTGAGTAATGTAGATGTAGAAAGGAAAACTTTGAATGTTAGATATGCAAATATTCAAGAATTTGAAAATTTAGATATGTAAATGCTTAGGAATTACAGATTTTATAAATTCATTTTAAATTCAAGTGTTAAATACGTGAATACTCAAGAAATTAAATGGTATGTATACATATCTCCCATTGAAAAATTAGAAGCAATTATCCAATTAGCCATCCTTTTATCAATATCAAAATCTCCATAGCACAACTTTAGAAACCATGTTTTTATTTCAAGAACATTTAATTCATTCACAAGAAACGAGGCGATCGTGTTTGAACATTAATTTCAATAGGTATGTTGATTTCAGAGCAAGCTTTCCCAACCTCATGACAAATTTGTATAACTGAAATTGGCCTTAGAAAAAACATTAAGCATTCCTTCCGTTCAAGAAGACTTGCTAAGAAACAAATCGCGTTGATCCAAAATAACGAAGCACAACCCATTCATATCAAGTAAACTCAACAGCCATAAAAAAAAATCACATCTCTTGAATAAAGTGCATAATGATCTTTATAATCCACTCAAATTGATCTTTTATTTTTTGTCTTTTTTTTAAAACAAAATCATGTTCAATGCTCCAGAAAACATCAAATCCCTTAACAACGGAGAAAATCGTTTCATAATCCATAAAGATCAAAGCAAATATAAAGGGGAAGAGGCTTTGCGTGAAAAAATTTAAAAAAATGGAGATGAAAACTTTCTGAACTCCATGAACTAGAGAAAGAAAGATGAGAGATCGTCTCGATACAACCAAAAAAATTTGGGCAAGAAAAAGACCAACCTGATGGAAGATTGCAAGAAGTTAGGGTTCCTCTTTGGGTCAGCATGCAAGAGTGATCGGCGAAGGAGAGGCTCGGCGACTAGAAGGAAGGCTGGCGAGGAGGTGTTCGTCGGCCAGGAGAAAGGCTGGCGAGATATTTTCGCGAAGAAGGAGAAATCGAGGAGAGGGGCTGCGTGTGTGAGGGAGAGAGGGTTTTGTTGGGTTTTGTTTCTTTTTTTGCGTGAGGTTCCTTTGGCCCGAAGGAAGGAGGGGGCGTAGATTTATAAAGCAATTTTCGTTTTTTTTTATTATTATTTAATTTAATTTAATATCATTTCTTTACTTCAAATTTTTAATTTGCGCACAATCCGGTCTCGCTCGGAACACAACCCAAAAGGGTGTCCTCCCTAGATAAAATCGACGTTCCGGACGCAGTGGCGCACTCTAATTCATCATCTGGGGTCGTCCAGACAAGTTCGCCGACGGTCTTATCAATTTAAATTCAACTTGCACCACGTGGCAATCGAAGTTATTTGGTACGACCCAAAGTCGTTTGACGAGCAGATTGTTGACCGGTCCTCGCCAAAACGACAACCATGGTCAAACATATTGCTCTCAGCAGAAAATCAAACATCACAAGACGTGAGGTCCACTTATGATTTTCAAATTCCTATAAGAACTCAACATGAATTTCAATATGTCGGCTTTTAATCACCTCAACTGGACACTGAGGATTGTAAACCGTCCATACAAAACTTCAAGGAGTGAAGAAACGTCTTGAATTTCTAAAAAAAATGTGTCCCAGTCTAGTCCTCTAGAAGAGTCAAAATAGGAAAATCCTAAGGCTAGATCCTAGGCTCTAAAGAGAGAGGAAAGAAAGACCTCAAAATTGAGGTCAACAATCTATTGATAGTCTATCCCATAAGACTGAGTGATAACTTTGGCCACCAACCAAGCTTTGAACTTATGAATGCACCCATCTTCTTTACACTCGAATTTGAACCCCCATTTGTACCCAAGTAGTTTTTTATCTGGAGAAAACTTTTTAAAAGTCCATGTGCCATTTAGATCAAGATTACATACAAAAAATTTTATAAGGTGATGATAACTTCAAAAAGGCAAAATACTCCTAGATAAGATAATTTGTGCAACTTTCTCCGTTTTCTACACTGGATTCCACCATCATTGGAATTTCAAAAATATGTGGATACAGGTTTAGTTGTGAATAGTCATGTGGTTGCATATTGTCTTCATCCTACTTAGTGGATTTCTTTCTCCTAGTGTATACACGAAGTTTCTTGTGCATTTTTTGTTGTCAATCTCAGGTTGGATAGCCTCAAGTGGTGGAACATGAAAGACAGGGTGGTTAAAGAGAAGTAGAATAGGTTTGGTGACTCGTTCAGTGTGGATATCCAGAGTGTCTCAAATCTGTAATTCTAGTTCAAATCTGATATTCAACCAGAATTACAAATTTAGGATAGTAGGATTGTTTTTTAAAGAATGTAATATCCATAGAGTTATTATATTTTTTTTATTAATGGAAGAATAGCACATGTGCCCTTTTTAGTTAGAAGCATAACCAAGAAAGATACATATGATGGATTTTAGGTCAAGCTTTGTGTGGTTTGGTTGGTGATTAGGAACAAGAGAAAAATATTATTTTTTAAAGAAAGATTAAAAGAGAATGCCTAATAATTAGTCTTATGAAGAAAATAAATAAATATATTAACTGAAGCTATATTTCAAAAAATCAAAATGAGGAGAAACATTATTGACATCAACAATGCACATAAATAAAAAATTTACTAAAAACTTGGACATAAGAAAGCACAAATTAGTCATTTAGGATAAATTATATACATCATTCATGCATTAAAGTACTTACTCTGGTCTTTTTCCACGCTTTAAAGCAACAAAACAAAACTTCTCATCCTCAAAACCACGCAATGACTCTCCCTTAGACCGCTGCAATTATGGAAATAGCCAATGAAATTGCAAGATGATAAATCAACACTTAACACAATTCAACAGAAATCAATGTAAAAAATAGCATAAAAAGGTATGAACGCTCTGCAAATAAAATTCCTAAATCAATCGGGTATTAAATAGACTAATAATTATAGTATGTGCATCTCATATTCAAATTGCATGAAAAGAAAGATTTAGAGAAAACAATGCCAAAGCTATCCCATAGACAAAGGATATATCATATAAGAGGAATCAAGTTTCACATACACTTGCACATAATACTAAAATAGGGGACCAAGAATTATCATTTTTTCAATAAAATGTATGAAACAATGAGACTATCATATCCAACAAAGGTTTAAAGACAATCATACATGAAGAAATCTTAATGATTGCAATATAAAAGTTTACATTTAACAAAAATATTAAGCAAATCAATATTCTAAGCATTTTTATTTAAGTTTTATTATTTAGCATTTATTTTCATTTGTTCATGTCTGCAATGATGAAAGCATTTAAAGATGAGATTTGACCTGTTTCTTTTATAATCAATTATTTGATCTCGTTCGTCATTTGGCTAGCTTGGATCAAGTGTAGTCCACCCCGTCCTCTATGAAATATTAAAAAATATTTTTTTTAATCTAATACTCAAGACAAATTTGCAATCAACTAACATCTCAAGTGAATTTCTCCTGTTAGTGTGGTGCTATAGTCATAGGTCAAACATTTTTTGGCGGTCTAAGCGATGATGCAATTTTCTGAAGAACTTTCAAGGATAAGCAATTTTATTGGCACCTATAATTTGGCCATTATTTATTTAGAATTTTCTACTTCCTCAATATCTTCTTAGGCAATGGCATAAGTTGTACTTTATCACAAAATTTTCACAGCAGCTATAAAGGCATATATTTAAATGTGATGGCGAAAATAGGGTTCTGTTCGCAAATTTCAAGCACAGCTTGCGATTTAACATTGTATCCAAGAAGATTCAAATCAAGAATTTGAAATCTTAGGGGCATCCTTCTTAAAAGAGCAACACATGATTCATGAAGGGTTGACAAAAGTTATTCGAAAGCATCTAAATGATAATTTTTTATTATTTTTTTAATTCCAGTTTCAATCTTGTTTGTGCATGTTGAATATATGATTCATTTAAGTACAATAAAATGCAACTACTAAATGTGGGTTAAGTCATATTCTTAAATTAAAATGATGCTTAAAATTGGATTTTCTTTACTTCTGTCTTTTTTTTAATAATCAAACATACTAACAAATCAATGAACAATTTTCTTTTACATACTTTATTTAATGTTTGCTATAGTTCTTAATTTTGTTCAAACTTCACACAACTCAGATAATAATTGTGGAACAAAAAATCAATTTCTAGTTATTTTTGTGTGGTTAAGAGATTCCATTGATCTATTCAAATTTATTCCAACGTTACACTGTCCATTGAGAACAGTATTCATTTTTCAATAGATTGCACCTAAATTTATGGAGTCTATAGAAGTGACAAAGTCTTCATCTTTCTGAAGACCTACAACTTGATAGCACCGCAAATTTTATTCTAAGAGCATGAATTTTCCTTTGAGATAACAATTTTATACATTGAAATTTTGATAGCTGCATAATTTACCTTGGGACAATTACTTGGTTGAGATTCTTAGCAAATGCACAAAAGTTAGGTGAAAAACCTTCATTCGATACTAAGTTCTAGATATGGTGTATACTGAGAAATTATGTCAGATATGCAAGGCAATTGGTTTATCAAGCTCTTCACAATCAAATCAACAGCTATAGGTTCCAAGATGGTGTTACTTTGGAAAACTTTTTGGGATATCTAGGCTAAGGCTAGAGTGTTGACCTTGCTGAAGATATTTTGGGTGTTCCACTTTTTTGTTTTCCGCCACCTAGAATAAATAAGCATCTGGAGGGGTGGCGGGGGGATAACAATAAATTATTTGGGTGGTTTTCATCTAACTTGTGCAATGGTGAGATTGTCCCGGTCAACATGGAGGTTTCGAGCATACCGACAATTGTAGAAATATCGTTAATGTTCATATTATTGACAAAAATTATCCCACCCAATATCAACTTTCGGATATCATAAATATGGTTGATGCATAAAAGTGTTACCATATATGGAATTAAAATACGCAATCTTGTAATGGTAGAACACTCGTACCCTTCCTGATTAGAGAAAGATCATAACACCATGCATATGATGACCACGAGATCAAGTTTTTCCTCTTTGTAAAATGAATATGGTCATATGAAAAATAAGTACACTTTTATCAAAATATTGAAGATAATCCTAATGCTCGAGTGAAAGCATAAGAGAACTTAAGAATTTGAAAGTTCAGTAAATGAGATATCTTGTTAGGAAAAATTTCCACCAAAATTGTTTATAAAAGTTCGTAGTGAGAGCAAGTGGTGGGATTGTCACGGTCAACATGGAGGTTTCAAGCATAATGACAATTGTAGAAATATCGTTAATGTTCATATTATTGACAAAAATTATCCCCTTCAATATCAACTTTCGGATATCATAAATATTGTTGATACATAAAAATGTTGCCATATATTAATTAAAAAACACAATCTTGTAATGGTAGAGCACTCATACCCTTCCTGATTAGAGGAAGATCATAACACCATGCATATGATGACCAGGGGATCAAGTTTAAATGAGATATCTTGTTAGGAAAAATTCCACCAAAATTGTTTATGAAAGTTCGTGGTGAGAACAAGTGACATGGCAACCTTAAATGTGCATATTTTTTTCCTTTCAGTTACACCATTTTATTATAGTATGTCAACACAAACTTTGATGAATTATCCCCTAATTTCAAAGATAATCACATATAATTGGAGCAAAATAATCTTTCGCAATGTTAGTCTCCAAAACTTGTATTTTTGTTTGAATTCAACTACCTACGATCCAATTTAATGAAGAATATCATTGGGACTCCAATGTACTCACTAACCAAGGATATACACCAATTTTCGATTATATTTTAAAATTAAGATGGCCCCAAAATATAAAATAAATACAAAAGGTAACTTATTTTTTGTGGCTTAAGTAAGGTTAAAATTTTTTAACATTTTAAATTTAATAAGGAAGAGGGATAAATCAGCTGGAAATCCCAAGTGTAATCATAATAGAGATTGCATTCCATCCATAAAGCAATCAAGTCATTATAATACTGAGTCACCATCCTTGATCCCTATTTCGCCTCGCAAATTTCTTAGAAACCTCATAGAGTTGGCCAGAATTACCTATGTCCGACTATGTATCGCGAACGACAGTCCAGAGGGCACTTGCAAACGGAAGAACAGGTACGAATGGTCAATTGAAGTTTCAACGAAATTAATCAACCATAGAATTCTCTGCATCCCACGCTGCACCCGTCGGATTAGTCTTCGGAGGTTTACGAATCTTACTTGTGAGATGATTGAATTCACTCGTCCTTTGACGAACAATGACACTGCTTGAGACCATTGGAAGAAATTAGACTCGTTGAGTCTATGGGTGGTGATCAGGAAGTTCATGTGGTTTTCAGGTCCTCCGGTCTGCGAAGGGATTGAGGTTGTTGTTGATCCTCGGAGGATTGAATCAAGTACACCATTGGAAGGAGGCTCAGTGGTGGAGTCTGTCATGATTCCGACTATGCCAAAGGTAAGGTTGGAATGCCGAGACATAGAAGGATTTCGGCTGCAGAAGAAGGTCCAGCGACTGGAAAAGCTACAGGAAGGATCGGCTATTGAACCTTTAAGAAAAATGTCTAGAAAAATCAGCAGAAATGATCGATTGATGCCACCGATGGCTAGAACTTCAGGAAAACATGCAGGAGCGATCAGCTGGAAAAAAAGTACAGGCGGTCCGACGATTAGAAAAATCTGCAAGAGGATCAGCTGATACCACTGACGGCTGGAAAAAAAAATACAGGAAAAAAGCTAAGGTTAGGAGGATGTCTTGCTGGAAGAATCGGCAGTAGGTGGCAGGAGTACCTAGGATTACATACCTGGCTCTGATACGTTAATTTTAGGAATTGAGCAAGATGATCTTATCGATGTGAAAGGGGAGTTATAAGTATATATTACATGACTCTTAACATAGGAAAGATATAAAAAAGGAAAGACATGTAAAGGGGAAATACATAATACAGGAATAAAATATATAAAACAGAAAATGAAGGAAAAGAAAATAAATAAATGCTAATAACTTCTAACTTGAATACATAATATATTTATCTTCCTATGAGCTAAAATATCTACTAATTCACTAATTTACTAATGAGTGTACTTATATTCCAAGATCTTATCCTAATATTAATTTTGTGGACTGCTGTTTTCCCATGATTCTGTCCATAATTCGGGAATCATTGCTTATTTAACATTATCCTCGGGCGTTGGTACAACGCTCCTTGCACATCTTTTTATTGTATTCAGGTTACACAAGACGTCACTTTCAGGGGATGTCCTAATATTTATACAATGATTAAAAGAATTCATGTAATGATTTTTCAACAAAATTTTATGCCGATTGTCGAATACATAAATTTATAGATACAAATGCATATTAAAAAAGTGCATTCATGTATATTAGAGACACAATAGAATGTAAAACATCAGAAATATTTTGAGGTCACTGTCAATTTATTTACAGTATAGATGTGGAGTACAAACTGCTTGAACTTCTAAAGCTGGTCACCTAAAAAGATAACTTCACACTATCCCTTTAGCATCCTCTAGTCACCTTTACTCCCCCCTCCATTAAAAAATAAATAATCACTGGTACCACTGCGTGCATCTGGCCACATGTTACAGAAAAATAAAATAAAAAAGAAGGTAAAGATATCAATGATGTGTAGACCTTATATAAGCGTTGAGATGATGTCCTCTCTATTCTCTGAACGAAATGACAATATTTACCAGAATTCTCCAAGGGACATTGGCCATCATGGGAACACTGCAAAAATTAGCATACAATATCCAATTAACAAGACATTTTTATAAACAATGTAGAAATAAATTGGAAACAATTTTCAACATTACACACTGGAGCAACAACAAATGCATCATTTCTTGAAGATTCCCCATCAACAACAATACTTTTTTCAGCACTTGGAACTTCATTTGATTCCTTACTCTTCCGGCATTTCTGAAAAGAGAAGATAAAAGATATTAAACATGATAAAATTTAACCCAGGAACCAATGGTGCAAAAAGAAAATTTGAGAGAGAGATGATTTGCGCACTCTTTTAGCCATCCAAAGAATATACGAACGCATCTGCCGTATAATTTTCGAACCATGTGGAGTTCCAGGCTCCAAAAGAACCTGTTGTGAAATGCTTCTGGTCATTTATAAAGCAGTATTGGTATTGATAACCAATAAAAGGAGGAAAGGAATAATAAGGAAAATATAAAAATAGCTTACAATCCAACAGATTACTGCTTTATATAATGAAAAAAGATGATGCATTTCTATCTATTTAGAGAACAGGATAAATCACCTAGGAGTTGTTTGGTCGGCAACATAAGAAATGCACTGCATTCCTTTTGCAAAAATTTTGAAAATCCATACATTTGACCAAGATAAAGATAAATGAAGTGTAAAATTACAAAACATTTGGAATTCAATCTCTAATTCAATTTCAACGTATTTGAAAGTCGCTCAATTTGGGCAAATTCCAAATACATTGCTTTGTGTAAGATATTACACACTGCCGCCCGCCACCAACCGCTGACGCCCGCTGACTATTGCAGCCACAACAACTCACTTGTCGCTCGCTATCATTACCACCACCACCCCTACAGGAAACCAGCCGCCGCTGCTACCCACCACCCAGCCACCACTGCCGCCAATCACCATTTTGTTGTTCCTTAGTTTTGGTTCCATTACTTTCAGGCCTTTCCAAACACGTGATGAGGTTATTGTAACCAAATTGACCAAAATTGTAAATTCAGTTTGCTTTTAAAACTATAGCCCATTTTTTGCACCCATCAAAGATCTTCAAAATGATAAAATTCTACAACAGATTTAGACAAATTTGATAGAAAGAATCTTAGGCTATAGATCCCACTAATGGAATTGGGTACCTAGGATAATAACTTCACGGGCTTGGTCTCACTTTACCGTCAAGAAACGAAAGAGAATTTAATATACAAAGAAAAAAATTAAATATATTTAAATTATATTGTGGCACCATAATCCTTTTTTTCCGGGCACCATAACAGATGGCATTTCCACTTATATTTGCATGCATAAGCAGGAATGAATTGGCCGAGTGGAATTAATTGGGTTGAACTAATATATATTTATATATATTCATACCTTAACCATCCCTATTTCTCTTCGTTTACCCTCCTGTACCGCGACCTGGGCAATCTCCTAAGGCAAAACAGAGCTGGGGCGGAGATCAGAGAGTTGATCTCTCTCAGTTAGGCATCTGGAAAGAAAAGCCAACGCATGTAGAAGAAACTGGAGTTGTATAGATAAGGTAATTAAGATATGTGTGCATATATAAATATATGTATTTAGCATCATTAAATCAAAGTAGCTACTCTTATTTTTCTCCCATTTTACTGTGGTTGTGAGCTTGGCCGAACCTATGGCAGTGAGCAGGCTTTGGCTATAAGAAAAATGGGAGGAAAATAAAACAAGGAAAGAATGAAGCTAAGCTTTAAGCAAGATAATTAAGTACATAAAAATCATTGTTTTAGAAGGTACTCAAAGCTTACACCTCGAAGCGTACCTCAAACTGAGGTGTACAAAAAAACCTTAAGGCTTAAGCATCGTTGTCACCAGTGAGGCTTGCAGCGTACACCTCGCATTGTTTGAGGCAATGCATCAAGTAAAAAAAGCATAGCATAGTAGTTTACTAATATATATTATATTATATTATATTATATTATATTTATACTATGCCTCAAAAATTCAGATAATTTAGGTATGATTCTTTGATTATGTTATTAATTTATTCGACAACAACAACAGCAAGACTTTATCCC
The DNA here is from genome assembly GCA_022702705.1 of Papilionanthe hookeriana x Papilionanthe teres. Taxonomy (NCBI): domain Eukaryota; kingdom Viridiplantae; phylum Streptophyta; class Magnoliopsida; order Asparagales; family Orchidaceae; genus Papilionanthe; species Papilionanthe hookeriana x Papilionanthe teres. Next base: position 47,312,208 of record CM040424.1, on the reverse strand, counting down.
ACTATGTGGGTTCAGCTATATGGATTCATTTTCTCCATCGCGTTCAATTCAGTGTCAAATTTTCATTTGATTCTAATAGATTAAGATCATTTTTTATACAATATGCCCAAGTTTTTTTTAAGTTAACTTCTGCCTTTCTTAACATAGGTCGAATCTAAAACATCTACTCTCCTAACAGGATCATCAGATGGTCGGCATTTAATGTGACCAAACCATCTAAGACGACTCTGTCTGATCTTGTCTGCCACTGGAGCTACACGAACAGTATCACGGATATATTCATCTCACATTTTTGTCTCGAAGAGTCAAGCCACTCTTCCACCTAAGCATTCCCATCTTAACAACACTTAACTTTGTTTTATGTTTCTCTTTTAAAAGCCAACATTTTGCGTCATAGAGCATTGCAAGTCTCCCAACCATCTTATTAAATTTTCCTTTCAAGCTAAGCGGTACTTTTCTATCAAACAATAGGCCTGATGCATTCCTCCACAACCAACTTGAATTCTACTAATAACATCCCCATCTATAACACCATCACTTTGAACTATAGAGCCAACATATCTAAAATGATCACACATTTTAATTATTTGATCACCCACAGTTACAACTCTGTCACTAGAGCTACAACTGCTAAAATTACATTCCATGTATTCAATTTTAGATCTTCTCAAACCAAGGCCTTTAGAATCCAATGTAGACTTCTATCATTCAAGTTTATCCTAAATTCTTCTCGAGTCTTATCCACCAGAAGGATTTCACCAGCGAAAAGCATACACCAAGTTACATCATCTTGTAAATTTCAAAAAAGAGCATCCAAAACTAAGGCAAAAGATACCCTGAAGTAATATCACTGAAATAGGAAAATACTTGATCAATCCTCCTACTCAAACACAAGTAACAACTCTAGTAAATATATCTTGAATGGCTTGAATATAAGCCATATCAACACCTTTCTTCTCTGGAACTCTCCAACGAACTTCTCTTGGAACCTTATCATAAGCATTTTCTAAATCTATAAAAATCATATGTAGATCCTCCTTTTTCTCTCTTTGCTTCTCCATCAAACCTCTCAATAAATGCATAGCTTCTATAGTAAACCTACTCGTCATAAATTCAAACTGATGATGAGAAATTTTTGTATCACGTCTTAACTTATATGTTCAATTAACCTCTCCCAAAATTTTAGAATATGACATGTCAACTTAATTCTCTACAATTTACACTCTTTTACATCCCTTTTATTCTTAAAATGGGGACTAAGATACTCTTCCTCCACTCCTCAGGCATCTTTTTAGTTTTTAAAATAATATTAAAAAGAATAGTAAGCCTAAAACCCCTCAAATCTCCAAAATATTTTCACATTTCAATTGGGATATCATCAGATCCTACTGACTTTTCACGCTTAATTTTCTTTAAAACCACTTCAACTTCTTTTTTATTAATTTGATAGCAAAATTAAAATATTTTATTATTATTAAGGATATTAGGATCACTAAGGTTCGTGTTTTTCAGAAACTTCATTGAAAAGTTTATCAAAATAGCTCACCCGCCTATGTTGAATATCTTCCTCTAAGATCAGTACTTTTTTATTTACACCATTAATACACTTTACTTAAATTAAATCTTTACTTTTCTTTTCTCTTTGTTTGGCTACTTCATATATATATTTTTTACCCTCTTTAGTATCTAATCTATTATAAACCTCACTAAAGCATTATTTGGGATGGCTTCTCCATTTGCAAAAGTTCTTTTCAAAAGCAACTTAACAAAAAAAGGTGGTATAAAGTTTGGTCTTTAAAATGATACAATTGTTTGGATAAAAAATTGTGTGTTTTTAAACACAAGTTTTAGTAATTTTTTAATATAAAAGACTATATTAATCCTAATATTTTTAAATTATAAAATCATATCTAAATTATCAAATTATTTATAGAAAAAATTTAAATACCAATAAATTTGATAAATTTAGATTTATGGAATCAAGGTACTGATAAATTCATATAGTATTTGGTTTAGTTAAAATTAAACGCAATAATTTGAGTTGTTTTTTCAAGATTAAAGAGAAATTAATCTTGAAAATTTTATTTAGAAAATATCAACATATTATATTACGTTTTAAAATAATAAACATAATGATGATGTGAGGAAAAAAAACACAAAAAAAAAAAATTCAATTTCTAATCAAGGGTACTAGGGAGCTCTTTGCACACCTTATAATCATCTTCTTCCTCAAAACTTCTTTATTTTTACACTCCTTTTACTCCATATACATTGCCATTCTTCTCCATTGGAACTCCCAATGCAGAGCCTCATACGGATTGCTTTCATCCCATTTATTTGATCTGCCCTTTCTTCTCCTGTTGAGACTGCTATAATAAATGCCCTCGAATAAATTTTTCTTCTACTCTCATCATCCACACCAGCTTAAGGTACTATGGAATAGTTTTTTTCTGAAACACCGAAAGCCTTCGTAAACAGTGGAACAGAGTTATTCTATCGTGATATGAAAATGGAGATAAACTTCGTTTACGTGGAAGCATTTTCAGATAAGTTGAAGGGCCAAACGAACAATGAGCATACTCTGGAACCGAACGGAAGAAGCAGTATTTTAAGCGTCAAATATTGTTTTCTTAGACTCCCTATGGGTCACCTTACATTTTTTCAAGTCATTTAAGCTTTTACTTTTATATCAATTTTTATAACACTTATATTTTAACTTTTCTTGCACATTATTATTTGGTCATCAACTATTTTTATTTATGAAAGTTTTTCCTTTCGATTCCCCAAGTACATCTTCATGAACAACCCAAGTCTTGAAATCTTGAAGTTTACTCAAAAAATTAATTTTATGTCTTTTAAGTGCCCCTATCTAACCATATGAGAATGTTTTTTTGTATTCTTCATCTTACAACACAGTCTTAAAATTCAAAACTAACAATTGATGTGAAGCACTTAAATTTTCATTTCAAATGATCTTTACAACTCGACGATATCTTTTCTCATAAGAAAATAATCAATTTGTGTTTTATTAGATATATTATTATAAGTAATAATATGTTCATCTGTTATCTTAAATAAAGTATTAACAATAATAAAATAATAAGCTAAAGCAAAATTTTATATGGTTTTGTCTTCTTTATTAATCACTCCAAAATCGTAGTAGCTATGATTTTTTTTAAAATCTTCCATCACTCTACCAACGTATCTATTTAAACCTCCTCCAATAAAAATTATTTCTTCAAAAATATCATATGTATTAATTCTTCTAGGTCATTCAAGAATTTTTCTTTTGAACCTATATATAAACCTACTTGAGGAGCATAAAACTTATAACATTAAAAATCTTAGTACCAACAAGAATCTTTAGGGATATAATTTTATCTCCAATTCTATTAATTTTTACAACATTATCTTTCAAATTCTTATCTATAATAACACCTATATACCATTTCTTGTGTGACTCCTACCTGAATACCAGAGTTTAAAACGAAAGTTATCAAACTTCTTACTCTTCTCTCCAACTCATTTAGTTTCCTGAATACATAAGATATTTACCTTTTTATGAACCATAAGATCAATTAACTCGATTAATTTACCTTTGAGAGTACCAATATTACAAGATCATATTCCAATATTAGTTTCATGGACAAATTCTTTTTACTCGCATACATCTGCAATGTAGGAACTCTTGCTTATTTGACACTACACCCGAGCGTCGGTGTAGCATCCCTAACACACTTTTCACTATATTTAAGTAATGCATTATGTCGCTTCCAAGGAACGCCCTAGCATTACACAAAGATTTAAAGGATTCATGTCATAATTTTTCGATAAATTTTACGCTGTCTATTGACTACCTAACACAACCACTCTACTTCTCGCACCTAGCAATGGCATGTTATTAATTTATTCATTTGTTTTAAATTATATTAGATTTAAAATTAATTAATAGTAAGAAAAAAAATTATAATGAATGAAGAACATTTTAAAGTTGCAAGGAAGGTTGAATTAGAAAAAAATAAATATGAAAATTCTTTTTTAAAATGAAGAGGAAAAGAAGAGTTCACTATAGATCTTGAACATCATTGAATATTTAAATTTTAGGTGAACATTTAACTTGAATCACATTTTAAACTTCTATTTTATATCACTACTTAAAATTAAGATTTGTCGTTTATGCCATTATAATAATAAAAAAAGTTGATAACTATAAATATAATATGAAATATCTAAAAAAAAAAAAAAAGTTGATAACTTTAACAAAACCAAAAAAGTGTAATAAATGCATATATAACATTGTTAGTAAAATAACTTATCAGTAACAGTTTTATATATTCATAACAATTATTGCATCTATTATTTATAAGAATGATTATTTCTTCTACTGATGTTAGACATATTTGTCATCAACCAGCATGCACGTTACTTCTTCCTTTTATGTTTGAATATTATATTGATATTGCTTACCTCATTAAGCTTGTAACTAACAAGATACTATAATGTCAATTTTTATAGAGAAAATGAGCAAGTAGACCGTTAGAAATGTGAGTTGTTATTTTATATAGGTTTTGATAGTACTATTTTGGGTGTCTACAAAAGGCGATGATAACCAAAGTTAGAAAAAATTATTTGGGGTATGAATATATATATATATTTGAAGTATTCTAAAAAGTTTATATTTTAATTTGAGGATTATTTATATGCACTTTCATATTTATATTCTGAGTATTTGAAAATTTGAAATGTAAGAATATGATTTGTAACAATTTAGTGAGGCAAACTCTCTACCAATTAGATCTTAATGAATACAAGTTAGGGAGAGTGACAAATTGAGTCATTCATCCACCTCTGTTACACCTCTGGTTCATTTGAAAGGATTGATTAGGGTATGACAATTGATGCCAACACTAGCTTACCAAGCGCCTAACAAATACCAAGTTTTGCAGAGTGTTTGAATTGGAGTTTGTGAAAAACAACAATTTAAATTGTTAGCATGGGGCAATATCAGAAAAGGTAAAGGTGAATGAATACACACTGTGGTCACTTAACCTAACAATTTCGCTGTAAAAAAGATTGGGTTTCCACCAAACTAGATAAAAAGAGGCTCTATCCTCCCTGCATTTATTCTTTACTGATAACTTTCAAACCATTGAAAAATGGGATAGCTCATAACATGGATAGTGCAAAACATGCCAGTAAATGGTTGGAACAACTACATTTCTAAAAGCCCGCACCATATTTTCAAATTAATTATAACCAAATAGCAAATAATTCCTGAGATGTTGAAGGAGGTTGATATTTTCACCTGAACAGTTTACTGAAATAATTCTAAACATTAGTAGTGTGAAACTGATTGTTTAGCAAAATGATGGACAAGGCGTATTAAACTTCAAATTAGAGTATTACAAACATTAGGTGTAATGCCAACCTATTTGGAAGGCTATTCTAACTAAATTCATGATGAACCAATCTGAAAGATTTTTGGTAAATAAAAGCTTTCTCGACGGTTTGGGGTTAGAGAGTAGAATGACAAGGATTAAAGGCATGCCCCCAGAAAGGAGCTCCCTTACAACAAGGTATAGGAGGAGTTTATCTATGCATACTCAACCCAACATGTGCAAAAGGATTATTTCTATTAATGATAAACCAATTTTAATAGATTTATAGTAAATAAGAGCTTTCCCGGGATCTCTGGTGAGAGAGTTGAAAGACGAGGAAAAAAGACATTGGTTTGGCTAATAAGACATGTTAACAAGGCATTGGTTTAGTTAGAGGTTGTAAGTTCACCTAGTACCATTATATGAAATTCCATAAGAAATTTGTTTAGTTAGAGGTTGATGACAAAGTACTAATGGGTTAAGCATACCATGTGAGTTGTTCATACATAATCTGTAGTCAGACTTAATTGACATAGGTCAAGTCTTACACTTCACTTTTTAAGCACACTTTTTGGCATACCAATGCAAATAAGAATGACTAGTAAGGGATCAAATATCTTATGATGTCCTACAAAACATTCTAAAACAACTCATCTTGGCCTTATTTAAGCCAAATGATATTAAGTATCATAACACTCATAATAATACTTTCAAAGAATATTTTAATCTACATTACTTTCACTGCTTTCAATGCATACATCTTCATGATTAATATCTTGCCCAATTTTTAGCTTAACAATACTACATTAGCTAGGCTTTCTTTGAACTTAACATGTCATTCTAACTAGCTATGTCAATCTAGCAATCACATATTTTTAGTTATATTTTCAATTCTTTTAGTCATAATCACTATGGATCCACTCTCAAAGATCATCCAATTAAGACTTAGGCCAGGTTTAGGGCAGCTTATTTGGTGCGGTGCGTTTAGAAAATGCAACCAGACTCGTTTGGGTAAACTGCGTTATGTCAGTTTTTTCAAAAAACTACGTTTTCAAATCACTTAAATCAACGTTTTCACACCGTTCCGAGATAGGTGCGGTGTCAGCTCTATCTGCAGTCTAGCTTTTCAAAAAAAAAATTATAATAGCCACCGCAGCTTTTTGAACAACATATTATTTTTCAGCATCTTATTAATAAGATGTAGTTGCCCCAAACAGAATCTTGTATATCCCTAATTTAATCATACAATATCCCTAACTTAATCATACAATATATTAATTATCCCTTTAGTCATGATCTTTTGGCTAAAAAATACAATTTAATCAACCTTTTAATAGGATCTCCTCTGATTTAGTTATGCTATGTTGATTTAATTTCTCTCAGCTAGCCATATACTCTTTTAACTAGGCTTACAATTAATCATGCTCTTTTAGCTAAATTATTCTCCAGTGGGAACACGCTCTTTCAATCTTATTGTCCATTGATGTCATTCCTTTTAGAAACCTTTTTAAACTTAATTATATCAAATTTACCCTAACTTAATCATACATCTTTAGCTATGTTATTCTAGTGTTCCCCTTCCATGTAACCGACCATTTCAATTCTATTTATACACTTTATTCATAACATTACTTTTTTCTCCAAGTAGACTGCCTCTATTTGGAGTTTACCCAAACACTCTTGACATTTTAGACCTCTTTCTAAATAAATTGAACCTTTCCAAGCTTCAAGTGCTTATACTATATTTAAACACTTAATTCTCAAGTTCGATAGTTAACGCTCTCAAATATCTCTTATTCATACCGTTACGCTGAATTTTTCTATCCGCACTCCGGACGTAGATCAATGTCGGAGTCCAATTAAATCAGGACACGTGGAAGAGTGCGTCCTACGGTATAAAACATTTAAAAAAAAAACGGAAATACGTTTTAGCCCGGCCAGGCCCGATGCATTCCGCCTGTTCGACTATCCCGCCTTTTAGAATGTTGAGAAATATGTTTCAAAATACTTTTAGGGATTTTTCGAGCCTTCCACTTTTTTTTTCAGCTAGCTTTTTCGTTGTTGGCTCTGCTAGGGTTTCGCATTTTCTTTGTTGGAGAGCTTCGAAGTTGTAAGACAATGGAGTTAGATGATCCGAAGAATACACAGTTGGAAGAGCTAACAAGAACAAAATCAGAAAAGGCGGAGAAGACAGATATGGAACAGCCAAAGAAGTCAAAGAAAGAGAGGAAGAAGAAGGAGATGAAAAGGTAGAATAAGGAGGGCATTGAAGCGGAAAACTTTTCCTAGTAATTTTCATCATTTTTTCCTTGTTACTTTTTTAGGGTTGAAGGTTTTGGGAGGTAATTTCAGCTTATTTCTAAGTTATTCATCATTTATTTTGAAATTTATCCTTGGATTATTCTTGGGTTATTCTTGGATTATTCTAAAGTTAGCCTTTATTGGCAGCTATTTGAAGTTCATTCTTGGGTTATTATAGGGTTATTTTTTGTTTCTGTTTAATTTTGCGAGTTATTAAAGAGTTATTTTGGGGTTATTCATGGGTTTTTTTTTGTTATTCAATGGTTACATAAAAGTGTATTCTTATGTTATTCTTACGTTATTTTTTGGTTATAATTGAGTTATTTATGATTTAGTTGATATCCCTTCAGTTTTGGGTTATTGTTGGGATATTCTTGGGTTATTGATGAGTTATTGCCGAGTTATTAATGAGTTAATATTTTTTTAGTTGTGGGTTATTATTGGGTTTAGTTAATATCCCATCAATTGTGGGCTATTGTTGAGGTATTCTTGGGTTATTGATGAGTTATTGCTGAATTATTTATGAGTTAATATTTTGGGTTATTTGTGTTTTATTTTTAAGTTATTTGTGAGTTATTTTTAGGTTATTCGTGGGTTATTTTTGGCTTACTTGGTAGTGTATGCTTATGTTATTCTCGCATTATTTTTTTGTTATTATTGGGTTATTTATGATTTAGTTGATATCCCTACAATTCTAGGTTATTGTTGGGGTATTCTTGGGTTATTATTGGGGTATTCTTGGGTTATTGATAAGTTATTGCCGAGTTATTTATGAGTTAATATTTTGGGTTATTCGTGGGTTATTTTTGGGTTATTCGTGGGTTATTTTTGGGTTATTCGATAACTACCTAGAAGTGTATTCTTATGTTATTCTTGCGTTATTTTTGGGTTATTATTGAGTTTAGTTAATATACCTTCAGTTGTGGGTTATTGTTGGATTATTCTTGAGTTATTGCTGAGTTATTATCAGTATTAATAAAATTTTTATTATTCATGTAGGTTAATGAACAAACAGTCTATGAATTGCAGATGTCGTCCATCAGCAGTTAGAGAAACCTTGGACAAAGTTCGACCAACTGTCTCTGAGGAGACATGATCAAAACTAAGAGAATTGAATCTGAATCAGTTTTTTGAACCCCCCTCCCATCCTGAAGATCACATCTTAACCATGCACATATTGAATTGTTGGGATATGGATCGATTGACATTCAGATTGGGCGAGAATGAGCTCAGTTTTGATGCGCACCAAGTTGCTTTGTTAATTGGCATGCCCAACATAGAACCTACAGCAACTTGGGACAAAATACAAGTCAGTGGTGTGGATGTCAGGCAGGCAAAGAGTGAACTACTGAAGGGGTCACTCGAAGAGTCATCCACTACACTTGATGAACTTATCATTAAATTTTTGTTGTCAAATTTATCCTTTCCTTCTAGCAATTTTAGTGTGCCCACAGGGCTCTATTCATTTGCTGAGAAATTAGATACTTTTTCTTCATTTAATTGAGCCGCAACGATATGTGACCACCTTATTGAGCAAGTCAATGTCTGCGTAATCAAAATATAGAGGGGTCAGCCATTGGGATACCTGAATGCATTTTTTTTCTTCTAACGGTTAGTCTATTATCCAACCCTAGTTAAGTATTTTTTTTTTATTTAGGTAATATGAAATTTTGATTTATTTTTGTTTGCGCAGCTGTGGTTTTATTAGCGCACAACTGTGATAGCCCCAGGTTTTCCTGACGCCAGACCTCTAGTGTTTCAGAGGAATACTATTGTACAGGTGAGTAATTTATCTTCTGCTATAAGTTTAGGGTTATTTTTGGTAATTTATGTCATATAGTTATTTTTTTACTGAATCTATTTATAGGTTCTTGATTCATTTGACAACTTAAGAGATGATGAGCACATTTTACTTGCACCTCGAATTAACTGAATCTCTTCTCCTGCGAAGTCCATGCCAGAACCTGAAACACAAACCGAACCACTGACACTCGATTCTTATGGTGCTATCCCTTTGGTCCTCACTCGAAGCATCCCGTAACATACACATTCACAACCATATTCAGAAACCGATATGATATTAAAAGAGATCTTTCAAATTCTCAGGGAGCAACAAAAATTTCTCGTTCAATTAAAAAATTTTGTAAATAGCCGATTAGATAAAATAGAGTATATGATGGCGGAGTTGAAGTCCGACAGTTGGTTCTGAAATTAATGGAAAGAAAGCAAGCCCAATAATGGAAGAACAGACACTTCCAAAGTCTAAATTAGATTATTTAGCAGAATAGACTGTCTAACTACCTGCGCATATGGAGGAAGCGGAGGAATAGGAGGCGGGGAACAGGATTCAAAAAGAAGAATAGCAGATAGTGAGAGTCGCTGCATTTGAAGGTGACCTCTCTGGTGAGAATGCTGCAACAGACAATGAAATAATGGAAAAAATAAATAAAGGTGGCGGGGAACATGGAAAGGAATTCATCTATGAAGACCCGCTGGGTAGCTTAGCCAGAGGCACCAGAAGAAATAGGACAATAACTTCCCCATTCATCGTAATAAAAAGAAAGAAAGCAGGACCAATAATGAAATAATATGAACTCCTGCAGTCTAAATTAGATGAATTAGTAAAACAGATACACGATTATTGGGAGCTGATTGCCCAACCACCTCCTCAAAACAATGAAGTTGGGGAACAAGAGACCGAGATTACAATAACAGAAGTGGCTGAAGAAAATCAAGAAAAACAACAGCAGGGAGCAGTCACTGCATTCAAAGGTGACCTCCCTGGTGTAGTTGATGCATCGTCTTCAGTTGTCGATTCTTTAGCCATAGAGTTCCTTGGCCGAGATCTCATACCAACACACGTGCAAAAAGTCATAAATAAATGCTTGAACAAATACAAAGCTAGGTAAGTAAACTCACAATCCTTTTTTGTATACTGCCTCAGTCTTGTATTAAACTCTAATAAAACTTATTTCTTCGAAATGTAGTGATAATATAATAATTGAAATGGTCACATTCATATAGGTTGACGGTGCATTGAAGCACTTTGGAATAATGAAAATTTGAGAACTGAACATGTAGATATGTTTGCAAATTATTGGGGTATTGAGAAGTTATTACGAACTTACTGCATGATTGTTGTTGGTTATTGTTGGGTTATCTCGATATTATTGTGAAGTTATTCAGCATAGATTTATATAGTACACTACGCATAACAAACATATCAAAACATGTATTACACAACATCCACATATCTTACACAAAACCCTTACATATATTACGCAATTCTTTACAGATATTCTCAGTGTTCATTCTTCTGTTGATAAAAATTCATATTTTCATTATCACTAATGAGATATGAACACATTCATACATAAGGTGTATGTCTCAGTTGGTTAAATCAAGTGATGGGAAGAACCATTGAAGAATGTCTTCCAATCACAAGACATAGATTATGTCAGTGGCATATCTATAAGAAGTTTACTACGAAAGTGTACTGTGGTATGCCGTACAAGAGTATTAACAATCTATTTATAAATGCAAGACCAAGTGTGATTTGAAGAAGAGTTTGAAGATATTTGAGCTATGATGATTGAGCGAATAAATTTACACAGCAACGTATGACTAGATAAATTGTGTCGTATAAGACATAAGTGGTCAATGACGCATTTAACAGAGAAATATTTAAAATGAGAATCTTGTTTACACAAAGAATTGAGTCCACAAATAACGTCTGTCATGGTGTATCTAAGGCCACTAGTTCTCTCATTGATTATTTTCTGGGCCTTGAAAATATTATGAAATCATGGAAAAGGAACGAGAATGATGAAGACTTTAAAAGCTCTCAGACTGTTATTACACATACAGTTAAAATAAGCCTAGTGTTGAAGGAAGCTGCTTCATATTACACCCAAAAGCTCTACTCCATGTTTGAGGAAGAGTTACTGCATGAGTTATGTGGAGTAACTGTTGATTTCTCACCTGACAGTAGATCTGAATTCTATGTAAGGAATTTGGATCAATCAATCATATTTATCATCAGGTTACTATCAAATATCCAATCATATTTAAAGAAATGTACAGCCATATACATTAATTTATCATTCAAATAATTCATATCTACAAATCTCATACGCAAGCTCTGCCCTAAACCGAGGCATATCAGTCTGCCAGTTTAATTTATCTTTCCAATCAATTCTCTCTTTCTGTACAATTGTTTCAATACATTTACAGACAAAAATACCACAGTCAACACTATTATTCTGTGTTGGAAGACCTCTGACCGTGATAACGTATCATTTAGTTGGGTCAGACAAGAAAGCTTTCTCGACGTCCTTTGCAAGATGTTTAATCTGGAAATAATGATAGTATTTTAAATCATTAAAAGCATAGATAAAGGAAAAAATTGCTTACATAATAAATGAACTAAGACTCGATTTCCTTACGGCGTCGCGAGTGACTCCCAAATGCATTTTATTAGGTAATGAGTCATGAAATCTCCATTTGCGGGCCTTTCGATTTCCAGCAAGTAGAGTCCAATGATCATTATTAATTATTTGAATTAAAATTATATTTGCTTCATCTACAACCTCCAGTGTAACATGGACAATAATATCTCGCAATGGATGATTTCTGTGCATCTACATAAATAAATTAAATGAGTTTATAAGTTTAACAAGAACAATAATCCCTACCATTGATGGGAATGTCAATGTTTACTCAGTGTGCTGGAGACACGTAGACATAGGGTCTAAAAGAATCGGGTGACCGACGCCTCCTATTTTCCAATCAAATTGCAAACATATCTACATGTTCAGTTCTCAATTCTTCATTATTCCAAAGTGCTTCAATGCACCGTCGACTTATATGAATGTCTCATTCCAATTATTATATCACTGCATTTCGAAGAAATAAGTTTTATTAAAGTTAATACAGGACTGAGGCAGTAGGCAAAAAAGGATTGTGAGTTTACTTACCTAGCTTTGTATTTGTTCAAGCAGTTATCTATGACCTTTTGCATGTGTGTTGGTATGAGATCTCGGCCAGGGAACTCTATAGCTAAACAATCGAAAATTGAAGGTGATGCATCAACTACACCAGGGAGGTCACCTTTGAATGCAGTGACTGCTCTCTGATGTCCTTCCTCCTGATTTTCTTCAGTAACTTCTGTTGTTCTGATCTCGGCCTCCAGCTCCCCAGTTTCATCGATTTGAGGAGTTTTGGCAATCGGCTCCCAAGAATCGTGTATCTATTCTACTAATTCATCTAAGTTAGACTTCGAAAATACTTATTCTTCAACTATTGGTCCTGCTTTCTTTCTCTTTATTACGATGAATGGGAAAGTTATTGCCCTCTTTCTTTTGGTCCCTCTGGCCTTAACCCTTCGAGCCAAGCTACACAGCGGATCTTCATGGATGACTTGCTTTCCATGTTCTCTGTCACCTTTATTTATTTTTTCTTTTATTTCATTATCTGCTGCAGCATCTTCACCAGAGAGGTCACCTTCAAATGCAGCGACTCTCCCTATATGTTGTTTCTCTTCCTCCTGAATATTGTTCCCCATCTCCTGTTCCCCCACTTCCTCCGTATGAGTAGGTGGTTGGACAGTCTGTTCTGCTAGATAATCTAACTTAAACTTTGGAAGTGCGTTATCTTTCATTATTGGGCTTGCTTTCTTTCCATTAATTTCAAAACCAACTGGAGATTCATGAATGCATTCATTTATAGATTCCCTGTCAGCTTTATTTAATTTTTCCTTTATTACTTTGATGTCGGACTTCACTGCCGCCATCGTATACTTTATATTATCTAATATGTTATTTATAAAATATTTGAATTGAAAGAGAAATTTATGTTGTTCTCTGAGAATTTGAAAGATCTCTTCTAATCTCATATTAGTCTCTGAAGATGTTTGTGAATGCATAGGTTGTGGGATGCTTCGAGTGAGGACCAAAGGGATAGCACCATAAGAATCGGGTGTCAGTGGTTTGGTTTGAGTTTCGGGTTCTGGCATGGACTTCGCAGGAGAAGAGATCCGGTCAATTCGCCTCCTTCCTCTCTTTCTTTGACTTCTTCAGTTGTTCAAAGTCTGTCTTCTCTGCCTCTTTTGATTATGTTCTTATTGGCTCTTCCAACTGCGTATCCTTCGGATCATCTAACTCCATTATCTTACGACATCGACGCTCTCCAACGAAGCAAATTTGAAACCCTAGCAAAGCCAATAGCGAAAACCCTAGCAGAAAAAAAATGCAGAAGGTTCGAAAAATCCATAAAAGTATTTCGCAACGTATTTCTAGACATTCTACAAGACGAGATAGTCGAACAAGCGGAATGCATCGAGCGGGTCGTGCTAAAACGCATTTCCCTTTTTTTTAGTTTTTTAAATGTTTTACACAGCAAGACCCACTCTTCCACGTGTCCTGATTTAATTGGACTCTAGACGTTGATCTACATCCCGAATCCTGATAGAAAAATTCAGTGTTACATTGACATATGCATAATGATCAACCAACAAAACAGCCAACACAACTTAATTTTTTAAAAAAACCCCTTTACCTTTAAAATAAAGCAAATTTATAAAATAATTCCAACTATTGAATGATATTATATTCAATAATAAGAATTATTTAAGTACAATCAAACATTATATTATTGTTCAGGAAAACAAACAGCCTAAAGAATAACATCTTAATTAATATTTTATAAAAAAACAAAATAATCCAATTTTAAGGCGGTAACTTTAATTTAATGATATTTTTAAGATAAGATGACTTGATAGTCTATCATAATAATATAAGTTGATCCTTAATATATAGAGACCTTTTAAGCACACTGATACCGATATTTAATAAAAACACAAGGGAAAGAAATATTATTATTGAATTCAAAGTTTGAAATTACAACAAACATTGGGGAAATCTAAAATTAAAATAAAACAACTAAACAACAACACAATTAGAATTGGATCTAGGGTATAGGTGGTGTTAGTTAGACATAAAACCTCTAAGGTGATGGCAAGGAGGCGTTTAGCAAGCTGGAAATAACAGGACTGCAGTTTCCAGGAGTCTGGATAGCAAGCAAGCAGCCGGAACAATTGTGAGATGGTAGTTCTGGGAGCCGGCAAGCGATGTGGGAAAGGATGAGGGAAAGATATAGGAAGGATAAACACTACTTGAAGACCAACATACAGTCAGAACACCACTTGGAACCCTACGATACATCCCACGTAGAGAAAATGAGACTAACAGTTGTACCAAAGCAAATCACAACAAAAACTAAACACTAAACATCGAAGGAAAACTTAAATATACCTACTACTATTAGGAGTGGGCCCAACTGAAATTGGACGACCAGCCTTGGCCTAGATGGGGCTAATAAGCCCTACCTCAACCTAACCGGAACGAGTCCAAGCTCTCCCCATCCCCCGCATCAATCTATTGGGGTTGTTGGAGCATTGACCTCATATGTTGAAGCTTCTTACTCATGATATGGTGTCAATTCAACCATGTTGAAGGTGGCAAAGTTGTCCTAGCCTCCCGAGATTGGAGGGCCTTCGATTGCGTCTCTATAAGCACATGGATCACATTGTTGGATGCACCATCCCACAAAACACCTGAAAATGTTAACTAAATTACTAGTAACCACCTTTACCTATGCAATCATCTGTGATTACATTGCTAAACTGAACTTCAACTTCATACCAAGGGTGCTCTGCAGAGTCCCCCAAAAATAGCTCAAGGTTGGATCATTCCTCTTTAAAGTTGAAAAGACTGAACCTCCCCTAACAGTGGCAGCGCTGTAAAAAATTATCAATTATCAAACAGGATATCCTAAAACATTGTCAGTATTGGTTTTCAAGTGTGTGCCATCGGCTCTTCTGTCTTAATACTCTCTAATATCACCAAATGGATCCCACTAATGCCTCTCTCATGATAAGAGCACATATATCCTCAGACTCCACAGAATGTAGAACTATGTACTTTCCATCTTTGACGAATGAGCAATTGTTCTTAAACCCATCATGTTGAGTCTTATGATCAAACTGTCTCGGTCTTCCTAACAAAATGTGACAAACATTCATGGGTATAACATCACACCACACTTGGTCATGTAACCAATCCCCAATAGAAACTCTAAGAGGAATATCTTGTTAATGCTAGCCCTCTTCCCCTTCTTCAACCAAATAAGAGAATATGGATCAGAATGTCTCTGAGTAGTGAGACTGAACATATCTAGCATCTGTGTAGACACCACATTCTTACAATTACCCCCATCGATAATAAGGTTGCACACATTCCCTTCACAGTACAAAAATGTAAAAGATATTGTGGCCACTACTGATATCTCTTAGACTCTGTTTGAAGGACCCGTCCAATTACAATCATCGCACTCTCATCAGCTGAGAGCAGGTGCTCATACACATCCTCACTATCTTCTATGTCTCCAGCACCACTATCCACTTCTTGTTTCCTACTCGGCGAAAGAGACAACTCTGGTAGTAGGGCAACTTGAGGTAATGTATCCAAGCCCATAACATCCGAAACACTTCCTTGCGGGCACTGTCCTGAGTGTACTATGCATCTCGGGCTTCTTCTCATTAATTAGCTTTATTATCTTTCTGGACGGTTTTCCCACCTTCCTTAGGTGTACTCCAACTGGCACCTTCAACTATGGATGATTGTCTGAATGACGGCAGAGTACCTATCTACTTCTATTCTTTCTCCACCTTCAAGGTCAATGCCTGAACATCCAATGACCAGTAAGGCTGCTGCTGAAGAAAGGGCTAATGGCTACTTCGGGCCTCCCAAATACGCGCAATGGTTTTTTTTTTTTTTTGGCTCCCTCAGCTCATATTTCAGCATGAGCTGCTCATACTCTGTTGTGTACTTTACAGACAACTCCCCTCGATGTAAGTAATCTAGCCTCCAGAACATATCATGGCGGTAGTATAGGGGTAGATACTTCCTCTGCTTCTCCTTCTTCATCTTCTCCTAAGTAGTGACCTTATTCCTACCTTCTGTCTATCTAAACATTTTCAGATTCTTCCACCACAAAGAGTCTCTCTTCTTTAGTTTTATGGCAACAAGATTCACTCGCCAATCAATTGGTACCTCCTTACACTCAAAAGCTTCTCAACAGTCAGCAAACAATCAATGAAGTCATTCGAATTCATCCTCCCTTAAAATTCAGTAAGCCTACCTTCCCCCCATGCCTCCATGTCCTCCGAAAGTCACTCTATCCCTTGGCCTTCTCTGATATTGAATCCCAAAAAACCTTGGCCTATCCACCTATTCACTGGGATCATTCTAATGGAAGGGATTCAGATTTTCTCCTTCTCCTATTCAAATCTCACTATCTCGATCAACGATGATCTCTCCATAAGTCTCTTCCTCAAATTCAACAAGTCTTTGATGAAGTTGATGAATTTCTCGCTGAGCCTCTTCCATTGTAATTTCCCGATCGGCTTCCAGCATTTGCCTCCTCAGTGGCATGGATAAGGTTTAAATTTGGGAGTTGAAAGATGATTTATAAGGTAGATTTAGGATGCAGATAAAAATTAGGGATATGTAATAGCATATTTTGGTAACCCTAAGATGGAACGAGAGTTAAACTAGCTTAGATATCAAATAATACCGAAATTTAACAAACACTCGAGGGAAATAAATATTATTACTGAATTCAAAATCAAAAATTACAAACAGTGGGAAAATCTGAAATTGCAACAAAAGAACAACAAAGCACTAGAATTAAGGTTGGAACTACGGTGTATGTGGGGCCATTTAGGATTTGGATGTTCAGGGTGGTGACAAGGAGGCGGTAAACTAGCTGGGAACAACAGACAACAGTTTCTAGGAGCCCAAACAGCAAGCAAGCAACAGGAAAAGTTGTGGCAACGGCAAAAAGGAAGGGAAGGGAATGTGGGAGAGATGTGAGAAATAACGAGGGAAAAGTATAGGAAGGATAAACATCACTTGAAGACCAAGATACATTCGGAACACCACTTAGAATCCTAGGATACAGTCGTAAAGGGAAATGAAGACGACGACGGTTGTCCCAAAGCAAATAACAAGAAAAGCTAAATACTCAATATCAACAGAACACTTAAATAGTCCTACCACTATTAGGAGTGAGCCCCACTACAATTGAGCAGCATCTATAGGCCTAAAGAGGGCAGACTGACCCTCCCAAAATCTAGAACAAACCAGTCTAGGGTCCGCTCAATCCCCGTATCACACACTTAGGTGCCCTAATAAGAAACAAACTCTTAGCCATTTAGCATAGAATTATGTTGCAATTAGTTTGATGTTTCAAAAACTTTTTTGGTGCACGATATATTACTTTGCATGTTAGTTTATGATTGGTGGCTAGTACATATTTATTGGGAATATTTTTATGCACGAAGATAAGGATTTTTTTTACAAATGTCAATAGGTACAGCCAGTGACTTATATTATATTTGACTTTCTTAATTAGAGATCATGCAACTAATATTAAAAAAGCACAATTAAACATAGTTACCAACAATCATTTCTATAATATTCTAATTAGTTTTTCTCTCATTATTTTTATTGTTATGTAATGCTCATTTAGCAACATCCCATATTAATGTACTTTCTCATCCAAGAAGATTTTAAATGTAGAATAAGGTATAAGCACTAGGATTCCAACAAAGTAAAGATTTAGAATCATCAGTATGTTGGCATCAGACAAACAAAACTGTTTCATATGATCCAAGTGAAGAGAACTAGGAGCATAGGAATATTGCATTCACGCCTTATTATTATTATACTATTGTAAAACTTAGGATTGCATATGTATATACAAAGCCCAACAACAATATTTTTTATTTTTTTAGAGTGTTTAATAGATCCAACAAAACCAAATTTTACTTCAATCTTAAATGTCACATCACAGTTGTTAAGAATAAGATTTATATTTATTTATACCTTACTTAATTAGTGTATACAATTTATGTTAGGCTCTTTAGGACAAAATCTTTTCTATTAACATTAATAAATTGATAATCAACTTCAACTCATTTTGGGTAAAACTTCTTCTTAGAAAAAAGTCTCTCAAAGCACTTTTAAATTGAAAATGCACCACTTTTATCTTCTAAAAGAGATACAAAGTCTCGCTTACTAGTGATCGAAACACACAAGCATTATTTGTAACATGCTAAATTCACATGCATATGTAAATTAGGTCGCTTAAAGATTGAAAGTTTGCATTGCATGTCAAATTCCTTAAGAGCCTTATGTAAGCATGAATGTTTAATGCATCTAATGGTCTTAGAATGTTAGGTAGTGACAGCCTTGACCCATACAAGGCTACAAGTCCGGTTGAGAAGTTCCAAGTCCCATATAGATAAGCTATTTAATACTTCTCTCCTACAAACAATTCCTTATTCTGCTGAAGATTCTAAGTAATAATCATTTCAATCTATAGTCTACAAATCATTTGTCTAAAAACTTTTATAACTTTATATTGAAATCATGAGGCAAATTTTAAATGATGTAATTCATGATTACGAACAAAAACGTCTGATGTTCTATGTTAGGTCGATTACTTTGGAAATTGAGTGATTTCAAAATTCAAACTTGATAATGTGAAATCCCAATGAACTTTTTAATATGGCTGAGAAAGACACGAACGACATAGACTACGATAGCTCAGAAAGCGAGCCACCCGTTTTCAAATTTCAGGGAACAATTGCAATTGACTTGAAACTTTTAGATTTGGAAACAACTCTAGAAGAATTAGTCATCGCTCTGGAACAAAAGTCTCTAGGTCCAACCCAAGAATTGGAAGAAATAACGGAAGTAAATTTATAAGCATCAAAGCGCTACCCCCGAGAACAGCTCCAAAAGATAAGGGGAAGCAAATAGGCACTCAAGAAGACCCAATCCCGTCGACAGAAGAAGCACCTGCACTGGAGGAAACCTAAGGAATGAATAATAAAATGGAATATAACATAATAGCCCATCTTCAAAAGTTGCCCGCCAAACTAAGCATCTACAATGCTCTAATCCTGTCAAAGGAGATAAGAGAAGCATTGAGCAAGGTCTTACAAGATCTAGAAATTTACTTATCACAATTGGCTAGCATCTGCTTAGATGAGTTTGGTTCGTTAAGAGAACGATCTGGTGTAAATTTTACAGATGAAGACTTTTCGCTCGGCAAAGTTGACCACAATCGGTCTCTATACACTTCAGTTAACATTGGCAGATTCACGCTCTCCAGAGTGTTAACGGATCCAGAAGCATCCATCAACATAATAAACCTACGGACGTTAGCCTACTTGGACATCAACATTTACAAAATTACAACTGATAAAATAATGCTAAAGATTTAATCAGAAAGAAGAAAAAGCCCTTCGATCAATAACATTGTCAATGGGGATCGTTGATCTAGTAAAAAAAAAACATCACGTCAAAGCGTTATCAACCAATCTTCCTCTAAAAATATAGGTATATGTCTCTTTTGTTCGTATTCACCAACCAAACCAGACAAAACTTTATCCAAAATCCATCAAATGTGTCTTCATTGAGTATGCTTCTAACAAAAAAGGGATACAGATGTTATTATCCCATTACAAGAAAATATTATAACTCCATGGATGTTTAACTTCTTTGAAAACCAGCTCTACTATCACAAATTTGATAATCAAAGGGAGAGTTTGGATGAAAATCAGACTTGGGGCACTACTCTAGAGTCATAACAAACTATTCAACTTTTCATCACAACTTTGGATACTCACACTGATTTAGAGTCATCACGACATATTCTAACTCCCTTTCATTATCCTGTCTCCTAAGTTCTACCAGTTGAGAATATTAAACATGAGAATGACACAAAAACTTCATGTGTACACTAGGAAAAAGAAATCCCCCGAGTAGGATAAAAAATAATATGTAACCACAAGATTGTTCACAGCCAAACCTGAATTCATGCATCTCTGAAATTCCGAGGAAGGTGGAATCCAGTGGAGAAAACAGAAAACGTTGCACAAATTATCATATCCAGAATTATGTATATACGGGAAGTTATCATCAACTTACAAAGTTTTGGTATCTAACATTGATATTGTGTAGATACCCAAGTGTGTTCATGAAGCACTTCGAAGTCAGTGATAGAAAAAGGAAACTAAAGAGGAGATCCAAGCTCTTGACCAAGATGGCACATGAATCATTACAAAGATTCCTCCAGATAAAAGACCTATTGAGTGTACATAGGTGTTCAATGTCACGTACAAAGCAGAAGGGAGCATAGTGAGTTTCAAGGCTAGGTTAGTGGCCAGAAGTTTCAGTTAATCTTAAATGGTGGAATAGATAACACTATCAAAAGATTTTTTACTCCAGTGACCAAGTTAAACACTATCCAGTGAACAGAGAGTAGGAACTACACCAACTAGATATCAAGAATGTGTTTTTGAATGGAGACTTTCAAAAAAAAGTGTATAAGAAAATCTCACCGTGACTGAAAAATGAATCAAATAAACATCTGATTAATAAACTAAAAAAGTCGCTATATGGTTTTAAACAATCTCCAAGGGCTTAGTTTGATAAGTTTACCAAGATGATGAAATCTAATTGGTACATCCAATGACAAGCATATTATAAACTTTTCATAAAGCATGCTCGGAAAGGTAAGTAGTCTAAGATATAATTTATGCATTACACTCCCATATTATTAAGAACAGACCATTTGACGGTATTGGTACGAGGTTTTGCATGAGACATGAAACCAAAACAATACTTTAGGTACACTTCAAATAAACTTTCTTATAATGAATCAGATCATCAAAACTATTTATGCCATAGAATCAAATATCAATTAAACAAAATTGTCATCTTCTGCAGCTGAGATACTTCAATATTCCAACTCTTTCTAGCAAATAACTTACATGAACCGTAGTTTATATTAAGTTAAAATAGGATGCGCAATTCATATATGCAAAGAAACAACTGTACTTTTTCTCCAAAATTTTTAAAAAACATGTAAAACAACGCATTAACAAGTTAATGCCTTCTTTCACCGTTGAAGACGTTACTGAATTAAACATATGTCTCAATCCCCATGTAATAGGCATACTATATTTTGCTGATAGCTAGCAGAGATATAGGGAACAGTTGATGCCATTCAAGATGCTGATTTTAAGAATTGTGTTTCACAACTACTTGAAATGACTTACAAAAGCTTTCGAAACAAATGATATCTAAATTAATCAGGAAGTAACGTCTGCATGAATAGTTCACACAACCAATAACGAAAAGTTATTAATTGACATAATATTAGGTAACATTACATTCACATACCAGAACATCTCTTGTGAGATCCCAAAGTTGGCGAATAATAGTAATCCTATCACTTATCGATGGTATTTCTCCGAGAGCATAGGACTTCATTTCAATGAAACCAAATGTAAACAATAAGTCAGTTTATTGGAGAAATGCAACAGTCAGGAGTATGAGAGAAATATGTATTAGAATTTGATAAGGTAGTTATTTTGCAATCTTCGGTTTAAACTGATTCATTGAAGGCAGCATGATAACATAAATAATGGAAAAAAATAGCATAAACCAATTATAATCCAGATAAGCATACAATAAACTTTGAAAAAATAAACAACTGAATATAAAAATACTAATATAGACAAGTTTGAAAGCATTATAAAGTATTCATTGAGGCCAAAGAACATAAGAATTGAACCAGGTAAATGAAACGTTTGAAGAATAATAGAACTGAACAAGTTGCAAACATGAATATGACACTGGAAGGTAACTAGAAATAAGAACAGAACGTCAAATTTTGTTTTTGCTTTCTTTTAGGGACACAAAAAGTTTTTAGAAACAGGAAGGTAAAGTTATGCCTAATGATTATCAATGTTAATGCAACTTAGACCCTGAGAATTAAGTACAGCTTTGCATGCAGATTATTTTATGCAGCACGAAAAGATGGTCCCATATGAATGACTGCTCTAGGTAAGTACACAAAGAATTTAAATAATCAAAGTTTAAATTCAAAGGGAGAAGAGATCCAGACCCAATGCTAAGAATAAAATCCATAGATAGCTGCCTAAAAGGCATTAGCGTCTTACTGGGTATCATTAAATACACTGTGTAATGATGCCGTGAATGTCTATTAGTCTCCTAATAAGTAGTTTCAAGCAATTACATAAGGGTCATTTGGTTTGCAGAAAAAGAAATGGAAAGTTATAGCAATAAAATATATTTGAATAATTTAAGAGTAGTTTGGTTAAATGTAAAACAAATGCAAAATATAACTTTTTTGAGTTTTTGAAGTGAAATAAATTCAAAATAAAAATAGGTGGGAGTGGCAAATAGGGGTATAAACGAACCGAACACGAATGAACAGAGCTAGTGTTCGTGTTTGAAATGTTCGAACACATCACTGTTCCTGTTTGGTTTGTTTAACAAACCACAAACCGAACGAAAAAAAAATGTTCGTGTTCGTCTCGTTTGCTTATCGAATGAATCAAACACGAACTTCCTGGCGAACCGAACACGAACTGTTCGCGAACAACGAGCTTTTTTGACAGTCATAGCTTTGATAACATACTTCTTCAAAATGAAGTAAATTGATCAGGTATTCCGTACACATCAAGTAATCCATACTTCCTCAAAATGAAGCAAACCTAATAAGTAGTTTAGGGTTTTATTTTAATATATAAGTATAAGTATATTAATTATAATATTAAAATATTTATATTAAAATATTTATATTAATATATAATATTATTATTGTTATTAATAATTTATCCTATATTATAATTTATAGAAGTTTAATTATTTAAAATATGATAAATTTTTATAATATATAATTATTTTTAAAATATCATAAATTTTTTATATATAATTATTTTAAATTATCTATATTTCGAACAATAACGAACCGAACACAAACGAATACATCACTGTTCGTGTTTGGTTCGTTTAACAAACCTAATGAAAAAAATTATTCGTGTTCGTCTCGTTTGCTTATCGAACGAATCGAACACGAACTTCTTAACGAACCGAACAAGAACTGTTCGCGAACAACGAGCTTTTTGATGGCCCTAGTGGCAAAGGCCCGGGTGGGGTGGGGTGGGGTGGGGTGGGGTGGGGTGGGGTGGGGTGTAGCCGCAACAATCACTTTTGTGGTGTATTTAGAATTCAATCGGAACTGACAATTTCCAAATACTCTATATTTTAACTAAATGGTGAATTCTGAATTCACCAAAGTTTTAAACCAATGTAATCAAAGCACAAAGCACAATGCGATTCAAACAGCTTTATTTTTGGTTCGAAGTGAAAAGAGCAAAGTGAAAAGGCACTTTATAAATAATATTTTATTAACTAAATTGCTAATAGGTTTATATAAAACTATTACTTTATGAATATATTCATGAACAATTATAAAATATAAATCATTTATTAAATAATATAAAGTTAAAAGTTGATATAAAATAAAAAATAAGGTACAATGCATAAATTGAATGCAAAAATTGAAGGTGCACCTGCAAATTTCAAATAATTTCTAATAGTTTATTGTAGTACTTAAAAAAATTTAAAAATTATAAAAGAAAAAAATCTTATAATTCAGAATAAAAATCTAAATTTTAAAAAAAAATAAATTAATAAAATCTCAAATTTCATAAAAACAAGCTCAA
This sequence comes from Papilionanthe hookeriana x Papilionanthe teres, assembly GCA_022702705.1. Lineage (NCBI taxonomy): Eukaryota > Viridiplantae > Streptophyta > Magnoliopsida > Asparagales > Orchidaceae > Papilionanthe > Papilionanthe hookeriana x Papilionanthe teres. The sequence goes on along the minus strand of CM040424.1, from coordinate 47,287,860 downwards.
ATAATTCAGTAGCCATCGTCATCTCTTTCATTCACAAAATTTCTTTCCCTTTTAGATGGAGTTTTTGCTTCAAATTTTTCTTCTCCTCTGCTTCTTCATCTTCATGTGAAAAAATTTCTTCGCTTTGCGAAAAAAAGAAGCAAATACATGTCGAGATGAACTTGTCATTATTATAGACAAAACTCTTTTTTTTTTGCCTGACTAAATAATACAGGCCATCATCAATTAACTTCTCCTAAAATATCTTAAATTTGTCTCTATATGAGATTTTTATTTCTCTAATCAATCCCTCAAAACTTTCATAATTGACTCCAAATTTATCAAATCAATAATATTTCTTAAATTGAACCTTATCTTTAAAGTTTCATTGTAGTTATTGAAAATTAAATTATTTAAGTGCTTTTGATCTACACAATTTTTCTTTCATATAAATCAATAAAAAATAATAATAAAATGAATACATAAAACATATAAATTATTTAATATGATTAAAATTTATGAATTTTTAACCTGCTCAAAGACAGTTTAAGCACAACAGCCCCATTGCAAGTCAATCATAATATTTTGATAGATAATTTTTTTAAAAGTTGAGATTGATGCACATACGCCTTCCATCACCTCATTGTTATAATTATTGTCGAGGTGTAGCTGAGCTGTAAATAAGATTGGGAGAATTAATTTATAATCCCTTAAATTGAAGGAATTAGAGTTAATTTGTAATCCCTTAAATTGAGGGAATTAGTTAAATAGTTTCCAGATTTAGGAATGAGTCAGTTTCCTATTTTTTCTCCTTGTAATCTCCTATATAATACCGTGTATTATCAATTCAAATCAAGGAAATACATAATTAATTTCTCTCATCTCGATACTCTGATTTCCCACATGGTATCAGAGCTAGGACTCAAACCTTAGAGGATTCCACCTTGCAGCCGCAAAAACATGTTTTTCCTCCACCGTTGATTCCTTCGATCTTCTTCTTTAGCCACAGATTCTCGTCTCTATGCACAGGAATTTCAATTGAATTCCTTTTTCTATGTCGTGAGGCCTCCCTACCCAGCTGTTCTTTCTTTGCAACCGGCTATTCTTCAGCCTCTGTATTTCCTTTGTACCAACTAACCTTGGATTTTTTTTTTTTTGGGTTTCGTATTCTTCTTGAAACAGCCTTCATTGTTGTGTGTTTCTCTTCTCTAGATTTCCTTTTTTTCATATTCCAGTTTTTTTTGGCTTCTTTTTCTCCGTGTTCCAGTCTTAATTGCTGCTAATTTCTCTTCTCCACCATGTCAATGTCCGAAACCACCGTCTCCAGCAATTCCAACCCTTCTGAAGAATCCAATGCTGTTCAGAAAATTGGAGAGTTGTAGAATATTCGTGCATCCAACAGGTTCAATAGGAAGAACTATCTCAAATGGTCCCAAATTGTCCGCACATACCTAAAGGACAAAGGGAGGCTTAATCACCTACTTGGAACCGGACCAGGAAAAATGATCCAACCTCTGCAGCATGGGATGAGGAGGATTCCATGATTATGTCTTGGCTATGAGATTCCATGGACCCGACGATCGATGACACTTGCGTATTCTTGAATACCGCAGAGAAATTTGGGACTCATATCAACCGCACATACTCGAAGGACCGTGATCGTCGGCCTTGTGTATGAAATCAAGGCAAAACCGGAGCCACAAAACAAGGAGACAAATCATCACGAAGTATGCAACTCTGTTGCAAAATCTTTGGCAAGAATTGGATCACTATCGAGTAATTGAGATGAAATGCCCTGATGATGCTGCCACTTTGAAGAAGTTCATTGAGAAGGATCGAATATATGATTTTTTGGCAGGATTGAATTCTGAATTTGAAGAAGAGACAATCTCATTAATCCGAGCAGAAGAAAGTCGGAGGAGTGCCATGCTAGAACCACATACTATGGATGGGTCGAGCAATGAAGCAACAACAAATCGGAGAAGTCGAAGAATGATCGCACAAACACTCGGGTAGAGATAACTAAGAGAAGGAGAACAAAGACAATCTTTGGTGTACTTATTGCAAGAAACCGAGGCATACAAAGAAGAAGTGCTGGAAGCTGAATGGTAAACCTCCAAGCCGAGAATGGGGCAACCATGGGGGGCAACCATGGGGGGCAACTAAGGCCTCAAGCGCATATGGCAAAGCAGCCCAATATTGAGAAAAATTCAGCAGTGAAGAAATTGAGAAGTTGAGAAGCTTGCTGGGTTCTCTTGAAAAGCCTTCTGGAGCATGTTCGATGGCTCTTTCAAGTAAACCTGTTTGCATGAATGGCTTAGACAAATTCTATACCAACTCTTGAATCATAAACTTCAATGTCACATACCATATGACCCCCACATCTCAACTTTTCCACGCCTATACCCCATCTCCAAGTAATAGAAAAATTGTCGTGACCAATGGCTCTTTACATCTCATTGTGAGGATTGGAGATATATATCACACCTAGCCTTATCCTTAAAAACGTTCTCCATGTACCCAAACTGTCAACAAGCCTTGTGTCCATTCAAAAATTGACTCATGATCTCAAATGTTATGCTGTTTTTTTCCCTTCTTATCGCTAAGGAAAGGAGCGGTCTTTACCACCTTGAACCATCCCAGAAAATTAGGAGCAATTTGTCTTCATATTTTCTTAGTTCCTCGAACAAAGATGTCATTTGGCTATATCACCTACGTCCTGGTCATCCCTCTTTTAGGGTTTTAAATATAATGTTTCCTCATTTATTCGAAGAATTGGATATTTCTGAGTTTCATTGTGACATTTGTGAATTGGCAAAACATACCCGTGTATCTTTTCCTATTAGCAATAAAAGTTCTCATCTTTTCATTTGATTCATAGTGACATATGGGGTCCTTCCACTATACCTAATGTTTATGGGGCTCGTTGGTTTGTTTCCTTAATTGATGATTGCACCCGGGTTACATGGCTCTTTCTTCTTAAACAAAAATCTTATGTTAGCACTGTTATACCTAATTTCCATTCAAAGGCTCAAAATCAATTTGGGGTCAGAATAAAAGGCTTTAGGACAGACAGTGTTAGAGAATACTTCAATCAGATTCTATCACCTTACTTTCATTCACAGGAGATTATCCATGATTCATCATATGTGGACACACCCCAACAAAATGGGGTAGCTGAAAGAAAGAATGGGTATTTACTCAACCCCACCCAAGCCTTACTATTTCAAGGGAACGTTCCTAAGTCCTATTAGAGAGAAACCGTTCTTACTATCAATAGACTTCCCTCCTGTGTGTTAGAAAACAAAAGCCCCATAGAGGTCCTTAATAACTTCTACCCTCACTTCAGAACCTCAAATGGCCTCACACCTGTGAGTATTTGGGTGTCTCGCTTGTTCATGTCCACAAACAACATGAGGAAGATTTAGACCCGCAAGCCATCAAATGTATTTTTCTCGGTTACTCCACTCAAAAGGGATACAAGTGTTACAATCCCTCTACCAGAAAATTTTACATCTCTGCAGATGTCACTTTCACAGAAAATAAACCCTTTTTTTTCCAAGTCCTCTCTTCAGGGGGAGATTTCAATGATGGAAGATAGTACTTGTGAGTCCTTTGAACCACTTAAAACCCTTGACCTTCCGCATGTGCCAGCCCGTGTTGTTGAACCTGAATCCTCAGAGCCAAACTCTCCTCATGTTCCAGCTGAACCCGAGTCCTCTGAACCAATCACATCTGAGTCACCCGATCCTGAACCCGTATCATCTCCTACTTCAACCAGTGTCACTCACGATTTCCATTTCCCAAGATTTCCTCAGGTGTATTCAAGGAGAAAGGTCGTTCCTGAACTGACACAAGTCCAAGAATCCAATCCACTCTATCCACTATCTCACTATGTCTCTCTTAAGCGGCTATCACCAGCCCGAAAAGATTCATCGTGAGTTTGAACACCATTGTCATCCCAAGAATGTGTACGAGGCATTGTCGAAAAGGGAATGGAGGGATGCTTATGAGAGAGGAAATGAGTGCATTAGAAATGAATAAAACATGGAGATCGTCGATAAATCGAAGGAAAAACATTGTTGATTGCGAGTGGATTTTTACATTAAAGTCAATGGTCGATGGATCCGCTCGAAAGATATAAAGCAGAGTTAGTAGTGCAAAGGTACACTCGGACTTATGGCGTGGATTATCGTGAAACATTCGTTTCAGGTTGCAAAAATGAACACCGTGAAAATCCCGTTATCATTGTGTCGCTCACTTCGATTGAAGCAATCTTACGAGTATGATGTTAAGAATGTATTCCTCCATAGTGACCTAAATGAGGAAATCTACATGAACATCCCACCGGATTTAAAGGGACACGAGTAATAGAGTGTACGAGTTCGAAAAGAGCCGCTTTATGGGTTAAAACAATCTCCTAGAAGCATGGTTTAGCAGATTCGTAAAAGTCATGAAGGAATGCGAGTATAAACAAAGCCAAGGTGACCACACTCTTTTCATTAAACATTCGGTCATAGAGGAGAGACTGCTTTTAATCTATGACAGACATCATAAATGACCTGAAACGATGAGAAAGAGAAGTATGAATTAAAGTCGAGACTCAGTAAAAGAATTTGAAACAAAAGAATTGGGAAAAATCAAGTACTTACTCGATTGATAGTGATATATTCCACATGAGTGGATCTTCATATCTCAACAGAAGTAAGTGATTGATTTATCTAGCAGAAACGAGGAAGAGTAGGTGTAAGCTCGATCTCATCTCAATAGATCCAAACTATAAGTTCGGAGAAGCTAAAGAATCAGGTCATGGATAAAAGAACGTACTGCGAGATTGATTGAGCAGAATCGTATATTTTGCTCACACTGCAGTCAGGACATAGCGATATTCGTAAAGTATGATCGATCGATCTACGCATGATCCAAGAGAACCTCATCTTCGGACCGCTTACAGTAGTACTCGCATTACTCGAAGGCAATCCGGAAAGGAATCTTGTTCAAAGGAATGACACTCTTACTCTTGGCCTCTACAACTGTCGACTATGTTGGCTCTCAGTGGATGAAGATCAACTACGGAATATTGTACTTTTATCGGAGGTAACCACAGTGACATGGAGGAGCAAGAAGCAGAATGTAGTGGCAAGGTCATCTGCGGAATCGAGTTCGAGATTATTGCTCGAGAATATGTGAATTTCTTTGGTCGAGAATCATTTTGGATGATTTGAGAGTCACGATCGGAAGGTCCTATGTAAGTTTCTCTCGTGATAATAGTCGCTATTAATATAGCTCATAATTCATACACAACGAATAGGACAAAGATATTGAAATTGATAGACACTTCATCAAAGAAAAACTGAAGGAAGGGTTAGTGTGTATGTCCTATGTTCCATCAGAGAGACAATTAGTCGATGTTCTAACAAAGGGGCTGAACAGTTCGAGTTTCAATGATCTTGTATTCAAGCTGGGAATGGAAGACATCTATTCCTCACTGAAGAGAATGTCAGTATAGTCGAAGTTGTAAATAAGGTTGGGAGAATTAATTTGTAATCCCTTAAATTGGGGGAATTAGAATTAATTTGTAATCTCTTAAATTGAGGGATTAGTTAAATAGTTTTCAGAATTAGAAATGAGTCAGTTTCCTATTTTTTCTCCTTGTAATCTCATATATAATATCGTGTATTATCAATTCAAATCAAGGAAATACAGAATTATTTTCTCTCAACTCTGATATTCTGATTTCCCACCATTATGACTTATTAAACAATTTTTTTTCAATTAAAAACTAAAAATAAAGTAATTTAAATAACTATACATGGAGCTTCTTATCTCTGTTGTGAATGGCGTTCTCAATTACAAAAAAGACCATTAGCACGACTACAAATAAAAATTTATTGATCTATTTTATTCCTTCATTTGAATCTTTTATAAAGTTGATAATAATTGCATATATGTTTTACATCAATTATGTATCTGATTGTATCTTAGACTTATTCCTATAGAAAAATTTTGGAATAAAATAATATCAATTGTTGGAGCTTGCACCTCCCTCTATTATCAATAATGAGAAAATCAACTCTTCTCTTTTTTTGTTTCTAGTAAATACATCAGTGATTACACCATTGACTTTGTATATTACATCATAAATATAACTCATTGCAGGTCGATTGTCGATGTCTACTAATCTTAACATTTTTACAAATGGGCTTGTAACCTTTAGAGTGTGAGACACTTCATTTCAAAAATTAATCTTAAGGATAATCTTCTTAGTGTTTTTTTCGTTATAATCAATATTAAATTCATACTTATTTCAATCTTCAAAAATAAAAATATTCAAAAAAACATTTTGCTTATATATGTTGACAAGGGTAAGAAATGAAATTGTAAAACTAGAATTTTTTTGTCTCGCAAATTATGCACTAATGTATTTCTTCATCATGTTAAAAATAGATCAGTGAAAATATATATATAGCCAATTAACTCTAAATTTTTTATAGTATTTATTTAGCTCACTCCTTTCAATATTTTAAAATATAAGATCAATACAATGAATTGCATATTGTGTCTAATACATGTGCATCTTTTTTTTATTAGAATTTGATCAATATAAGCAGAAAAATATTTTGACATTCTTCAATTTAAAAAAAAATTATATATATATACACACACACACGCACACACATTTAATAGTAAATAATATAAATTATAAACTTGCAAAAATATGATTGGTGTGATCGTCTATAACCACTTAAAGTACATTCTTTTCTCAAATTTTTTTATTTGTTCATCAAGGAGAACAAAAAACAGCACCGAAATTTTGAAAATTTATATACATCTATGGACTGTAAAAATACTTTGCTGAAAGTGAATTAATAAAAAAATTAATTTTAGATAGCTCTTTAAGATCAACTTAACCATCGAACCTAAGATTGCATCTAATAATATATAAATAATTAATTTAAGATGATAGTTGACATCCTCTTCCATCAATAACTACCTATAATTCCCTCCAAAGTTTGCCTCGCCCTTTTTAAAAATTTTGGTCAATTAATTCATAAAAATAAGGTTAGTATGTAATGAGCTTTTTAGTTGTTGAATGAAGTATTTTCAGCGAAATTTTGCTCTCTTTTTTTGCATAATGTTTGGTGCTTCAAGAGTGTGCCTTCTGTTAGGTGAGAATACATATTTATCCTTTTTTTTTCATTTATGTTATTCACTATCCCTCCTAACATTTGCTCGAAACTCTTCACCACTTTTCCTCTGTATCATAAACATCTTATAAAATCAACAAACCAAAAACCAAATTTTATAACCATTCCAAACATCACCTCGTAGCTCTCGTTGAAGTTAGAGAATACTAAGCTCTAATTATGTTTTCCTCCTGATAAACATATATAAATCCAATCATCTACTCCAAATCACGAGAGCACATCCTATCCAATCATTTCTCACCTTTTAATCAATTCCAAACACTTTTTTTAAAGAGACGTTCCAAACTATCCCAAACTAGCCTAATTTAAATTAATCTTGACATTCTAGCCACTATACCAAAATAAACCCCCGAAGCATTTTGCCAATAACTTGAATTACCACCACATTTAGATACTAATCTAAAGTTTCATGACCTTTTATTGCCTTTAATCTAACAAAAAGGACACTCACCAGCTGTATTAAGGGGGTGTTCATCCTTGTGAAAAACCTGTGTTCAACACATTTAAGATCATATTTGAATCATTTGTAACTACCAAGCAAACTAAGGGGATAATAGTTAGGCCCAATTAAATAACAAAATCAAACAAAAAAGACTATTAGTTTGTGCTCATCTCGTTAAACGTTTGCTAATATATACTTTTAAGTGTTACATATGCATATATATATATATATATATATATATATATATATATATATATATATATATATATATATATATATATATATATATATATATATATATATATATATATATACTGGTAAAAATGAAGCGAAAATATAATAAATTGTGTCCAAGTGTTCTAATGTATTTCGATACCTTGAGTCTGCTTCTTTATTATCTTCTTTTTATACTGAAAATAATAAAAAAAGCTTCTTTTGACTGGTACATTTATTTGAGTTCATTTATATTCCTGAATAAGTCAAACAATAACTAGTCAGACAAATACAAAAAAAAAATCAAAGATTAATGAATACAAACCAAACACAAACAACAAAAAGATCAACAAATACATCACGAATAAAAATCTATTACATTATAAGGGACTCACTTGCAAGCCCTACACCAAATAAAAGAAAAAATCTATTCAAGAAAACTATCATAACCTTAAAAGAAGAAACAAAACCTTAAACAATGCCGAAACCAACAAGACAAATCCCCAATTATCCCTTGGACAACAAGAAAGACCGCTAAGAGTGAAATTCAAATTTAATCATGGAACATCTTATCATTGAACATACTAAATCTAACTCCAATGCACTACTGCACTACTGATGGGTCAACATACCCTCCAATGGTTCTCACTCAGAATAAAGATGCAAAAGATCACATAACATTTTCCTGAAGTAACTAAAATCGTGAAATCAAACCTTAAATTTCATTGAAATACTTACCAAAATTTTAAAAATATCAATAAAAAACCAAACATTAACCCTCATTCTATCTATCCATTAAAAAAAGTCCACAATAACTTGCAATGTGAGGATCCCCTCTCTGCTGGGATCTAAATCAATTAGACTTCCATCAAAAATCCAATTTTGTATTATTTGAAGGTCTATCATCAATCGAAATTTTGCAGAGCTGTTTGTTCTAACCCATTGTAGAACTATAATTAAATTGCAAGAAATATGTTTTCAAAAGATTTAATATTTAAAAATCCAACCCTAAGCATTCATCAATATATTAAAAACATTCATAATCGTAAGGGGTTGTTTGGTAGAGGGGTTCCAAAAGAATTTATCACTGAATTTACCAAACCACAACAAAATGCAAGTTTCATGGATTTACGAATTTTCGATTTAGTAAATCCGATTTTGCCTTCGGCTAGGCCTAAATCCGTATTTACTAAATCTAATGGATGGGTGGATTTACGAATTTAGGGATTTAGGGATTTACTATATCCTACTAACGTTAAATCCTACTTGCAGCCAAACAGCCCCTAAAATAACTTCATTTCATTGTTTAGCTCTATATTTCATCATCAAGCATGCCATTTGAAATTCTAGATTTGTGCGTGAGCTTCTCATCCTCAGAAAGATCCAATCATGCAAATCATCATTTATGTTTTCAAAAGAATTTTCTGTTCACTAAAACTTCACCAAACTCTAAAAGACAGGTGATATAATGGGGCAACCAAAAATAGGTTCCACTACTGAAACCAAAACAAGAGATAACAAGAAACAAAACTATAACAGAAACAATCAATAAGCTTAAAATTTTCATATAAATTAAGCAGACTAAAAAATGTTGATAGCCCATGTATTACAGTTCGTATCTATAGGTTATAAGTATGGTTATTCTTAAAAATCATTAAGAAAATGCTTACTTACAGAGATAACTAGGTCATGTTTTCTCTCACGCTTGTCAAGATTTTGGCTCAATGTCTGAATGTTATCATAGCTATGGATAATGGGCAAGCCCTTGAAATCTATCAAATAATAAGAAAAAATACCAAGCAAATTATAACATCAGTATCGCATAAGCAATACCAAACAAATAACAATATAGCTTTCGAGCAAATACACTCCATGTTGTACCAGTTATGCAATTAAATTTGCCCTTAAAAGCTCCACACAAAAGTACTGGGCTATAAAAATGAAAATAGAAAAGCATAATGCAAATATACAAGATATGAATCATGAAAAACACTCCAAAAATGATGAATGAAATTCTCTTAAGATAATAGGTGAAGAAAATTTGTACCATTTATAGAAAAACATAATAAAGAAGAGCAGCCTAATCCTTCCACAGAAAAGCCATATAACAATTCAAGAATTCAATTTCAGATATTTTCTATCAATTTGTCTAAATAATGGTACCAAAGCTTGTGCTGTATAAGGATATAGAAGAAAAACAATAGGGCAATGCAAGCTTCCATTTAAATTCATGTTTGTATGCACCCAATGGATGGCAAAAAGGAAAAAAAATAAGAGACCTTTGAAATGGCGGGTTACGGTTTTACAGTATTTATGATGACAATAAATTCTCAAATCAAACTAGCATATTCCCTTCTCAATGCATGACCATGGCAGTTTGAAACCCTAGCATCATGCCGTTGGAACCACTCCTAAAGAGAGAAAGCTCCAGCAACCATGCATCTAAAACCTTATTCTTCAAGCAAATCCAACATACATATCAACCATGCTCAATTCCCTTCCACCAACACACTGAGGCGCATGAGCATGGGCACAATTTAATCAACAATTTTTTTTAACTTTAATAGGAATGTAAATGAGTAAATCGACCTCAAGCAACCCAAAACTTGAGTTTAAGCTTGAGCTTGAACTTGAGCTTGAGTTCGAGCTCAAGCTTCTTGAGACTAATTCATTGATTAAGTCAACTCAAGAGTTGACTCATTTATTACTAAAGAGAAACCACCATAATAAAGTAACAAAAAGAATGAGCAATTAAAGGAGAAATTAAAATATCATTTGATATAAAAGAGTAAATTTTAAATATTTTCAATAAATTATAATTAAAATCTTGAATAGCGGCGTGCAATCGATCAGCTTGGTATGACTGATTGAAAGATTTGTTGATCCAATTAAACTAAATGAAATAATCAATAAAACTAAGCCAGCCAAAATAAAATATAAATCAAAACAAGTCGAACAAATATATAATGCAGTCTATTCGGTTTTTGTTCGACCTAATTTTGAAATCCTAATGAAGATGTATGTGATAACAAAATTTAACAAACACCCAAGGGAAACAAATATTATTACTGAATTCAAAGTCTGAAATTACAAAAAAATAGTAGAAAATTCCGAAATTGCAGCAAAACACAACACAGCAATGGAATTCAGGTTGGATCTAGGGTGTAGGTGGTGTTAATTAGGGTTGGGACCTCCAGGGTGGTGGCAAGGAGACGGCTAGCAACCTAGAAATAGCATGACAATTGTTTCTAGGAGTTGAGACAACAAGCATACCACAGGAACAGCTGCGGAAGGGTTGTTCTGAGTAGCATCAGCAAGGAGAAAGGAAGGGTATGTGGTGGCAATGTGGGAAAGGATGGGGGAAACATATATGAAGGATAAACACCATTTGGAGATCAAGATACAGCTTCTATTATGAGTGGACTCCACTCCAATTGAGGGGAACCATAGGCTTAGTGAGATGCGACCGGCCATCCCTCAACTTGGACCGAACCGGTCTAGGGTCCGCCCAGTTACCGCATTAATCTACCACGGTTGATAGAGCTTTAGCCTAATCTGTTGAAGCTTTTAACTCCCATAACATGGCATCAAGTCAGCCGTGTTGGAGTTGGAGAAGCTATCGTAACATCTCGGGATTAGAAAGACCTCAACAACATCTCTAGAAGCACTGCGATCTCACTGTCTCACAAAGCACCTGAGAAGGTTTCTCGAATTGCGAGTGACCATCTCTATCTGTCCATCAATTTGTGGGTATATTGTTAAAATGAACTGGAACTTCGTGTCAAGAATACCTCGCATAGTCCTCCAAAAGTAGCTCAAGTTTGCCTCATTCCTCTAAAGTGAAGACAGGTTGAACTTCCCCTAACAGTGGTAGCCCTGGCGATAAGCTGTCGTTCGGGATATCTTGAAACTCCGTTGTAGTGATTGTTTTGTGTATGATATCGGCTATTATGTCTCATTACCCTCTAACGTCATAAAACGGATCTCATTGGCGCCTCTCTCATGGCATGATCAACTATCTACATTACGCAGACGGTGGAAGAACTATGTGCTTTCCATTCTTAATGAATAAGTTTTCTCGAACTCATCATATTGAGTCTTATGATCAACCTACCATGATCTCACCAACAGAATGCGACAATGTCCATGGGTACAACTTCACATCACACCCATTTATGCAATTGATCCCCAATAGAAAACTCTAAGAGACCACTACTATCAATCCTAATCATGTTCCCCATTTTCAACCAAGTAAGAAAATAAGATTAGGAATGTTTCTGAATAGTGAGACTCAACTTGCCCACCATCTGTGTAGACACCACATTCTCATAACTATCTCCATCAGTGATACTGTTGACACCTTTCCCTTCACAATATGAGTATAAAAGATATTGTCGTGAAGCCACAGCTACTCTCTCATAGCCTCAATCTGAAGAACCAATTAACCACAAGCATCACACCTTTATCAATTGGAAGTTGGCACTCATGCACATCCTCGCTATCTTCTCTATAATACCATTGTACACTATTGTTCCCTGCTTAGTGAAAGAGACGACTTTAATAGTAGGGCAATTGGAGGCAATGTGTCCAACTCCATGACATCTGAAATACTTTCATGTGAGCACTAAGCTGGGAGTACTACTCCTATCGGGCTTCTTCCCACTCGAATCAACTCTATCATTTTTTCGAACAATTTTCGCACCATCCTCAATTGTTCTCTTACTAGCTCCTCCTATGAGTGACTATCTAAATTCTGATGGGTCCTGATCTGTTGTTGTTGTTTCTTGCCCTTCAAAGCCAATGTTTGAACATCACTCAAATGACTAGTAAAGCTCCGGTTGAACAACAAGGTTGATAGCTTAATTCAAGCCTCCCAAATATCTGACTATGATATTCTCATTTGGCTCCCCCAACTCACATTTCAGCATGAGCAGCTAAAAACTCCTGTGAACACCTCTACTGACAACTCTCCCTTATGTAAGTCATGTAGCATCAAGAAAATGTTCTGGCAATAGTGTGGAAGTACATACTTCCTCTAAATCTCCTTCATCTTCTCTCAAGTAATGATTTTGTTTCTACATTTTCTGTCTCACTCTCTTCAGATTCTTTCCACCATAAAGAAACTCTTCTTCAGTTTTATGACAAAAAGTTTTACACTCTATTAGTCGTCGCCTCCTTATACTCAAAAATTCACTCAATGAAATCAATTAGATTCATTCTCCCCTTAAATTTTGATAAGTCTACCTTCACCACAATGTCTTTATATCCTCCAAAAGTAACTCTATTCCTCGGCCTCCTCTGATATTGAATCTCAAAGTGTTGTGGTCTATCATTCTCTTCACTATAATCATCCCTATGGAACGGATTCAGATTTTCCTCCATCTCTACTCTTTGAAGTTCGCTATCATGATTGACGGTGATCTCTCCATGAGTCACTTTCTGAATTAAAGCAACTTTTGTTTAAGTCAGTTGATTTTCTGTTGCATCACTTCCATAGTAAATTTTTGAATGGCTTCCGACACTTTTCTCGTTGAAATGTCTAGGATTTAGGTTAGAGAAGTGAAAGATGGTTTATGGGGCTGATTTAGAGTGAGGATAAGAAAATTTAGGGTGACTATTTGAAAAATCAGCAAGGATGAAGGTTTTGGGTGAAGTTTGGTTTAGGTATTGGTGGATTTTGGTAACCCTATAAAAGAACTAAGATTATGCTAGATCTGATACTAAATGATATAGGAATATAACAAATACCCCAGGGACAAATATTATTATTGAATTCAATTACAACAAAAGTAGGGAAATTGGAAATTGCAATAAAACAACACAGCACTAGAATTATGGTTGATATAGGGTGTAAGGGTGTTGGTTAGGCTTTGGACCTCCAAAGTGATGGCAAGGAGGTGACAGGCAAGCTTGAAACTGCAAGACAACAGTTTACAGAAGTCCGAACAACAAGCAAGCAGTAGGAACATTTGTGGAGGGATGTTTAGGTTGCGGCAACAAGGAGAAAGAAAAGGGATGTGGGAGAGATATGGGAAACGATGGGGGAAGGCATAGAGAGGATAAAAAACGCCTATAGTCTAAGATACAGCGTAAACACCACTTTGAACCCTAGGATACTGAATGCAGAGAGAAAAAGAGACGCAGACGGCCATCCCAAAGCAAATCACAGCAAAAGAGACGCAGACGGCCATCCCAAAGCAAATCACAGCAAAGATTAAACCCTGAACATCAAAGAAACACATAAATAGACCTACCACTATTATGAGTGGGTCTCACTCCAATTAGGTTGCAACCCTAGGTCTAGAAAGGGCCAACCAGCCCTCCCTCAACCTAGACCAAACAAGTACAATGTCTGTCCAACCGCCTCAGTAAGCATTCGATCAATTCGATTTGAATGACGGATTTAATTTAACTATAATATAATTTGACATTTTGGTTTAATGAAATTGGTTCTTTTTCAAAACAAACCAATAACCAAAATCCAAATAACCCTTTGTTCGGAATAAAAAATCACACCGTAACTTCATAAATCAAACCAAATATGCTCTGTTGGGTTCTATTTTTCAATGCAAACCAATTAGTACACATCCTTACTCTTGAATTATAATATATTTGAAGAAAAATTTATATTAATATTTTCTCAAATAAGTTAGCTCATGAGCTAACAATTTGAGTCGAAAATAGTTTAAGCTTGGCTTGTTAGCATATCGATTTTAGCTTGTGAGCCATTTACTGAGTTCAATCCAAGCTCACGAGTTAGTTTCTTCAGTTACACCCCCAACCTTAAAATTAGTATAATATATCTTCTCAGTACTTCAATGATATTATAAACTTAGAATATGTTCACATCAAGTGTCATAAATCCTAGGCTTTATACAAGCTCAGCAACAATAGGTGATTGAAGTTGCAAGACTAATATGGAAATCGGAGCCTCATATGCCATATTTAGACCAAATAATACAGGGAAAAATAAAGCAATTTCTTTGAAAAAAAAAAACTTATTTGAATGGGATGATATATATGAACATATGGCCATAAAATTTAAGAACTACCAACGAATTAACCTATTTTTAGGGAAATAAAGTGCAAATTTAAAACGTGGTCTTGTAAATATCAATTGAACATAGCCATCATAACCATGCATGGATACAATTAGGGGGCTCATTTGGTTCAAATTTATATAGATAGTATCATTATCTAAATAACAGTGTAATTCATATATCAGTGTTATCAATCTAATGTAATATATTTATTTCACTGTTATCTTGCTGCACAGTGTAATTATTTGAATGAACGGTGATCATCATCTTACTTTTCTTAATATTTACTTTAGCCATTAAATAGTCTAGCATCCAGATACAACGAATTTGGTGAACACACACACACACACACACACACACACACACACAGAGAGAGAGAGAGAGAGAGATGTCAACAAAAAATTTTAAGAAATTATTATTCAAGGATGCCATAAAACTAATTGCTATAACATAATGAAGTGACAGATGCCAATCAACCAAACCATCTTAAATTGTTGAAGCAAGCAGGGAATGAGATAAAAGTGTTGTTTCTGTTCATGGTGGTTAGACGTTAAAATGAAGGAAAATTGCATCTCGTTCTGAGAATACCTCTCAAAAGGCTTTGAGCAGCTCTTTGCATATCTTTAGATGGCTCCACTAAATTAACTCTCTCCAAAGATTTAGGCCAAACTTCGCGTATTGCCCTAAACAAAACTAGCAAAGATTCAACAAAACTTCCATTGACACCCCACATACTCAACGCCACAAAACCATATTATATACTCACGAGGAAAATTCAAAATCTTACCAAGTAGCCGATCCTGGACCCGCACCAAAATCCAGCACACTTACAGGAGAGAAGCCCGGTAACCTCCGGCGGACCTACAATGCATACTCTCAGTTCACAAAACGAAAGAAAAACGAAAACAGAGACGTAAAGCAATACAAAAACTTAAAACCTCTTTGAAAACCCGATGGCAGGCTGAGTACACGGAGGGCATCCGGGAAGCAACGTAGGCAATTGTCTCCTCTTCCTTATATTTCACCCCAATGTCTCCATACGCCGAACGTATCTTCCACCGAGCTCCACCGTGTTCGATGGGTCTGAATGGGTCCTCGACGAGCGCACGTGAGACTGAAGCCGAGAGCTGGAGATTGGTCTCCTTGATCCGGTTAAAGGACTGGGAGAGTGACAGGACCATTCGATTCATATGTGATTTCGCCTTCTCTGATCAAATGCCCTTTAAAAAAGTAAAGATATGGAAGAGAAAAAGGCTTTGGAGACGAATTTAGGGAAAATAAAAGGGACCTCGAAGGAATTTTTTTATAGCACGGCGTAGTGAGAGGGGGACGAGATGGATTCCTTCGGATTGCTTGGCTGCGGCGCGGATGGATTCGGGGGTTAGCAGTTTTGCTGCGGCTGCAGAACCAGTAGAGGAAGCCATGGTGTGCCGTGTTCAATGTGGTGCTCGTTTTCGTCGCAGGAATGCTTGGGGTTTGACGAGGGTTTTGCATGCGGGAATGGGGTAAGTCGGTACTGCCAGCAGAAGAACAATCTCAAACCCCAAGTTCGAATTTCATGGTTCTCTTTGCCTTGTACAGAAAATATTAAGTTAGGTGATGTAATTTTTATTGCGTCCGGACGAAGTACGCAACACTGTGTCCGGACGTCACACTGTGTCCGGACGTCAATAAAATATTGCTACGTGGATTTCTGAGTCTCATCATAGCGAATTTGAAAAAAATGCATTTTAAATTCCTTTATGCTGACCCGACCCGACCCGAGTTGAGGCCCGCGTTGGAAAAAAGCAAAATTTTCGCGCTTTTCGTTCCCGCTAAAGTAGAAAACCTTATTTTATCTCCATTATCTTTAGGATGCGGAGACTTTTTTTTATTCGACTGAGCATCGTGGACCCGAGGATTATTTATCTGCTTTTGATTATAACTCTAAAGTTTAAAGCGTCTATACCTTTCGCACATAATATATCTGATCAAGTCGACAGTGAGTTGGAATCTCAAAATATATTCTAGGAACAAGATTTTCAGCTTAGTTTAGCTGTAACAGAACATATCCCTCAGGTTGGTAAAATTTGTTGTATGCACTGTTCTATTACTATTTCACTGCTTTTGTAGTTTTATTACGGTAGTATGTCCGTAGTTTCAAAAGAGTAACCTCAAGTTATTTTTCACAGTGGGACGTGGTATTATTTGGGTAATATTATAGGTGTATTCAGGTAGTTTCAGAAAAGTATATTCGTTAAGTATTCTTTCAGCGGTACGTGGTGTTATTTTGGTAATTTTATGGTGGTATTCAGGTAGTTTCTTAAGAGTAACTTAACTTTGCTTCAGATTTGGTCGTGGTTTTATTTAGGTAATTTGAAATTAGTATTCGGTAGTTTGGGGAGGGGACGTTTTATTACGGTAGTATGCCTGTAGTTTCAAAAGAGTAACGTCAAGTTCTCTTTCATAGTGGGACATGGTGTTATTTGGGTAATTTTATGGGTGTATTCAGGTAGTTTCAGAAAAGTATATTCGTTAAGTATTCTTTCAGCGGTACGTGGTGTTATTTTGGTAATTTTGTGGTGGTATTCAGACAGTTTCTTAAGAGTAACTTAACTTTGCTTCAGATTTGGTCTTGGTTTTATTTAGGTAATTTGAATGTAGTGTTATGGTAGTTTGGGGGAGGGGACGTTTTATTATGTCATTAATATTAGGGTGTTATTGTGAAATACTATCGGGTGTGGTGCTTTTATAGGTATTATTAGGGTTACATGTGTATTATTCGTGATAATACCTAAAAAACACCAATGATTTTATAGTTATAATTATGGTATCTTGGTGTAACTGTGGTGTTATTATTGTATTATTTTTGTATTATTCGTTGTTAAGGATAGTTTCATCGACATACAAATCCCGATCCAATTGCGGATACCCGAGAGAGATAGTGCCTCCAATGATCCATTTGTAAACGATTGCTTAGTC
The DNA here is from genome assembly GCA_022702705.1 of Papilionanthe hookeriana x Papilionanthe teres. Lineage (NCBI taxonomy): Eukaryota > Viridiplantae > Streptophyta > Magnoliopsida > Asparagales > Orchidaceae > Papilionanthe > Papilionanthe hookeriana x Papilionanthe teres. The sequence continues at coordinate 47,270,017 of CM040424.1, read as the reverse complement.
GTTATCGATAATGAGAAGGAGGTCCATGAACAATATTGTGCCTATGCACACATTGTTGGATTTACTGTGTGAAAGGACCACATTGGTTTTTGGTCGAATTCAAAGAGGATCAAGATAAGGGACCTTTTTTGTGGTAATGCTGGTGCGAAGAGAGAATTGAAGGACAATGTATCGGTGAGGTACAAGAGAGCGGATACAAGGACTAGTTGTGCTGCCATGATCTGATATGCAGTTGATGTCCAAGGGAACTGGTCGGTAAAGAAATTCATAGAAAGTCATAACCATCCGTTGGCGAATGTTGGCGACAAGCATCTATTGCGTTCAAGCAAAAAGATGAGTGACATCAATGCAGATGTCCTCAGATCGATGACAAAATCAGGGATTAGAACCACCGATGTGTTTAGCTTCCTAGCTACAAAAGTTGGTGGAGTGGAGAATCTTGACTGTACGAAAAGGGATGCATATAATCTCTTACAAAGAGAGAGAATATTACACATCAAACTTGGGGATGTTAATTCCTTACTAAAACTATTCACTGCACGGCAAGCCGAGGATCCAATGTTTATGTGGGACGTTCAAATTGATGAGTCAGGCAGTTTGTTGAATTTCTTATGGAGCGATGGGATGTTCAGACTCGATTATGACTGCTAAACCTTGCCGGGGTAATTTGGAATAAACTGTCATAAACACGGTAAAAAATCATCCAATATACTGCACAGAGCAAAATAAACTACAATACAACACGTTTAAAGTCCGTATTTCTTCGCAGTACGTTGTATTTGAGAAATATTATAAGTGTTTTATACTCTGTATTTTTTGGCGTGAAAACATAACTCCGTGATAAAACAAATATTATAAGAAAATAAAACCTAGATGTTACAAAGCAGAACGTAAATATAATCCGCAATACAAGCCAAAATGTTATTAAAATCAAACCAAAACATTGCCAACTCCTACATTAAATTAAAACTGTAGAAAACTTTTACAGTGTCGCTTTCAGTGTTACTCGAATAATACTGAATTACAACTTAAATAAAACTCTAATAACACCAAAAACAAAATTCTCTAAATAAAACAGAACTTATAAGACAATAAAACCTAAATTTTACGAATGCAGAACGTAAACAATAATTTATATAATCATCTTCAAAATCCATCTTCACTCGTTCTACCCTCATCCAGGAATCTCGGCACCTCCGGGAATAAAAAATCCACCTCATTCATTGCGTCGTCCCTCCAAAAATCAAATTTCGGCTCCGCGGCTCCACGACAAGGTAGGTCGGACAAAAACCCTAAATGTCGGCATCCTAAATATAATGGAGACAAAAAATGCCTTTATGATTTGGCGGGAAAATAAAGCGGCAAAAATTTCGACAAATTTACGCTCGGGTCGGGTCGGGTCGGCGGAATCGAGATAAAAAGCCTTTTTTTTCAAACGTGCCATGGTGGGGTCCGAAATCCACGTGGCGCGTTTTTATCAGCTAGCGGACGCGTGCACTGCGTACTGCTGTCCGGACCGAATAAAAATTCCGTTGCGACGGCCGACAACAGAGTTTTGAAATTCATTGTTGCTTGTTCTATGACCTCGGTGGTTATTCAGGATACATTGACTAGCGAGGCCACCATTGTTACTCAATCTCACTTGGTTAATGCAAGAAAAAGGGATAGATGTCCGGTGCTGATGAAGGGGCTTCCGAAGGAGATGAGACCCCTAACACTTCCATTCGTCGGTCCACGTAGCCAGGCACTTCACGGCGATCTAATCCTGCGGTGATTAGCGCTGCTCTGCTCACCTCTCGAGCACCCGGTCATCCTCTTATTGATCTATCAGAGAGGGCTAAGGTCACCTGCTCCGAGCCTCCTTCCGCTTCGTTCCTCTCCAGACCAGGACATAGAAGTGTCTGCTGGCTATGAGCCATCCCCGTCTCCAAGAGAAGGCCCATCCAATCGTTCGGGGAAGGAGCCAGAGGCCCCCCATCACTAAAGAGAAAGAGGGAATCCTCTGTATGGTGCCCAATGAAAGGGGGAGATGGGATGTTATCGGTCGGTTATGATGATCGATACAGTATGATGAATACTTCTAAAGATTGGCATCCCAGTTCTGTGGAGACCGCTAGACTTTCGTCTGCTTTTCTGGAATTGACTTTGCCAAGGAGTTCAAGGAGTTGAGCCGCGCGACGATGATTCAGCATAAAACTTGATTTAACCTGTTGGCAGTGCAAGGTGCCTGCATTTAAGGTCTGATGCTGAGCAGCTCTGTGAGAGATGAGAATAAGAGGATCGCCTCGCTGGAAGCCAATCTGTAAATCGTTAGAGAAGACGAGCAACTCCTTCGAGTGAAGCTGGAAAATTCCGCCGCGTAAAATAAAGAGTTGGTCAGGAGGAAGAGAATGTTGCTTCGTCTGTCCTGTACGAAGAGCAAGTAGCGGAGTTGATGAAGTATTATCATTGTGGTGTGGATTTTGTAGTAGAAAGACTTATTCACCACAGCCTGATTGATGCTAAGTATTTCCGATGGAAGGAATTCAGAGTATTTTTCAATGACAGTCAAGAAATCTGTCAAGGAAGAGGCCAAAGAAAGCAGAAGAGACGAAGATTGATCGGCTACTTGTTGAGCTTCCCTGTATTTATCGGAAAAAACGGAAAAATTTTGGGAGAGCTTAGGCAGAGTTGCTCAACTAAAAATATACACGGGTGTTACACGGGAGTTACACGGGGTTATAACCCTCTTGTACCTCCCGTGTAACTCTCGTGTACAAATAGATGAAATAGAAGCACATGTTACAAGTGAGTTACACGGGAGGTACAAGGAGGTTATAACACGCTTGTAACTCCCTTATAACTCCCGTGTAACTCGCATTTACTTTTTTACCCACACATCTTTGCGTACGCTTGTATGCAAATTTTTTCCGTCCCGAAATTTCTATGTATCTAATTAGTCAAAAAGTTAATACTAGAAAACCGTAAACTTATATATATAAATTTTTTGCTCGACATTTTGTGAATGTTTTTCTCAATATTTGTAATAGATCTTTGACTACCGGGTTTTTTTGCTCAAGTTGGAAGTGAGTCAGTCATTTTTAGTTGATCGATGGGCGTGATCCATTCGAACTTGTTCGATTGGATTGTTTCTTCCAGAGAGACTCACATCTGTTATGATTTTAATAAATTATGACGGATCTTGTCTCTGGTATATATTGAATCGCCTCCAAAGGCAAATCTTGAATTTGAATGGTGCACATCTTCACATTGATCGATTATTAACCTTAAAAGACCCGTCGATTAAAATGTTCAGCCGATAATTTAAATTTTAATGTTGAGTGACATTATTCTAATCGATCGAATAAAATTGACCGATTGTAGAAAACTTTAAATTTGGTCGATTGACTATCTTACACCAATTAATTGGTTTGCACTAAAACCAAATCATCGCTAATCTCTAACCCTGTCCTGCCATCTTTGCCTCGACCATGTTTACTCTTTACACAAGAAATGAATCTTTTCATTACCTGGTAAGGGTAACCCCCGAGGTTTGCTTTCGGGATGATTTACACTATTCCTTTTTGTGGATCTCATCGTTTGAATAGAGAACTATCTCTAAAAACCAGATACTCACAATTTTGAGCACTGGGGATTTGGAATTCAAAGGAAGTGTAAAAAGAATTAATTGATGTATTTTAGTTGATCGTCCCGGGATCTATACCCTTGTACTCAATTTATTTGAGTTTTTCAAGTATTTCAAGGAGAATGACCTTTGATCCTCACGGTGGGACCAGTGGTGCCAAATCATTTCTTGTGACCCTTGGAGGGCTAATGATACACTTAAAATATATAGTATTTTTATATACACTTTTATACATATTTTGATGATATTACACTTTAATGTAAGGTATTTTGTGTATTTTTCTTGCAGGTGTGATGGATGGTTGAGATGAAATGAGTGAAAAAAGACCAAATTTGGAGCAAAAATGAAGAAAGATGCAAAATTGATATGTGGCGACTAAGCACTGGACATGAGCTTACGAGCCAGAGTCCTGCGGCTATGTGCCCACATCTAGAGCTTACACGCCAGAAGACTTGCAGCTAAGCGCCGAGAACTCGTGCTTACGCGCGGCAGTTACTAAAGGTGAGTTATTTAATTTTAGAAACCATTTTGAAGAGGTCTTTAAGGCATCCATTGGTACAAACGTGGGTAACTTCCTATTTGCGTCAAAATTAAATTAAATTACTCTTGAATGGATGCATCTCTTGAATGATTTATTAAATCTGGACACAATTTGAAGAGATACCGAGACACATGTTGGAAAATTATAAAAAGAGGACTTGAAGTTCATAAATGTGGTTGTTGTTGGAGAGTGTGTAGTTTGTGTTTATTGTGTAAGAGAGATTTTAGTAACACACCAATCCACTTAGAGTTGGGCGCTGACCCGACCCGCAATTACGCAGTAATTTTTGCTTCCAAAAGATGGCAAAAAACTTGACCCAATTATAAATAGCCGCTAGTGTATAAAACTAAAATGTTGTAAAATTTTAGAAAATATTTTACACACAAGGGGTACTGCGCAAGTATACGTATCGTTTCAAGTAATATAGGGTTTTCTGTTAAGACCTCAGTATCAATCGCACAGAGAAGCGAGGTAAGTAATCCTTTAGGCTAATTCTAGTCTATTTCTATAAGGCCTAAATTTGGAATGTTGATTAAAATGGATTTTCTAATAACTAATCCTAAATAAAGTTCTTAAATAAAAAGATAACTTTTCTGGATAAATTGGTTTGGAGAATTTTGAGATATTAAAAAATATCTTTCTCTTGCAATTACATAGATAATGTGTAGGAAAGAAATGCTTAGAATTTTAAGTAGTAGTGCCAAATAGAAGCATTCCTATTCTTTACATTCGCTCGATAGTATAAAGAACATTGGCTAATTTATAGATCAGTTCATGATGTATTATTAGTAGAATGGGTTAATCTAGGCTCACACTTCTAGATGTTCAAGGGTGGCTATGGTCGGCCCTACTAGTGACCCGTTCCCTTTCTATAAACCAAATTATTAGAATTTAGTTAGTCACTCTAAAAACTAATCAATTCTGCGCCCAATAAAGAATATCTCCCTATTTATTTGCACTTCACCTTAAATAACTCGCATATAGCCTTCGATTACCCAAGAATTTATGTGATATCTACTAGTTAAGAACTCATCTCCGGATCGGTCTCAGAATTCTTCAACAGGTTTTAACAATTCAAATGGTCAGTTTAAAAAGTAAATTAAGATCCGGCATGAATAACATCGCCATAATTTAATAAGAGAATATCTAAGCAAATCTTAATTCCTAAACATGCATCTATTTCATTACAAAATAAAAGTAAATGAAAATAATGACATAAGAAGTAAAAGAATTGATAGAATTATGTAATAAATTAAGTGCCAACAAGGAACTTATTTCATTAGTATTCTATTATATTTATGCAACTATCTATCACCTAGAAGCATCTAATAGATAATTCTATCATAAAAATAATTTTCCTGCGCATGCCACTACTTCATATTAAAAGAAAAAGTAAAGAAAATCACTTACGAAGCATGGATAAATCACGACAGAAAACTCGGTTTAAAACAAAGAAAATCCACTAGAAAGTGTTTATAACAATTACAAGAGAATGAAGAATACAATACTTAGCTTTTTTCCTTCTGAAAGAAAGAAGATCTCTCCACCAAAGTATCCCACCGATCCATGCACCGCTCATACATCCCTTACATAAATATCTCAAAATCCCTCACCAATCTCTCCATAAGATGTAGAAATCTACATTTTCATACTTAAACCTAACTCTAAAATGTCTCACCCTAAAGAAAATGACTTGAAACAGGGGCCAGGGAGGGTTTGGCTGCAGAAATAATCCATATTTTTAGGGCTTCGAAAATGACTAGGGGTTGCTTAAGGCACCTCTTCAAAATTCTTCCACATTCATTGAATCTTCTAGAAACTAACTGTGGCGCCTAGGCACTGGGATCTGGAGCCTAGGCGCCAAACTCCGTGACCAAATCTTCGCACCCCTTCACTTTGGATCACACATCATCGCGATTAAATTCGTTTTCCTGTGCCCAGATGCATTGTATCACATGTTCTATGTGTTAAGAGTAACTTCCAGTATTCTAGAAGGTCTGAAAACTTCTTAACACTGTTAAAATAACTGCCCAAAGTCGGCCAAAATCGTCCATAACCGACCCTCGACGGGTTCTGGCGCCTAGGCACCGTTTTCTCGTTGTCACTGGCGCCTAGGCACCGGGTTTGGCGCCTAGGCGCCACCCTGTACGCAGCTCCACTATTTTGCTCTTTTTGGCTCCGTTTCGCCCCATTTCAGTTGTGTTGCGTTCCTAACATCTTCACCTATAAGAGAGATATAAAAATAACATTTCTCAAAAGTATAATTTCATTCAAAAATATGTGAGAAATATAAAAATATTAAGCATAGAAAGACATATCGATATGTGCTAAGTCAAAATTTTCTTCCTTGCTCATTTTGGCTCAAAATTGCATAGTTTTTGCTTCATTTTCTCTAAAATCATATTTTTATACTTGAAAACAAAAATATGCAAAATACCTTCCTTTAAAATGTAATATTTACACTGAAAAATAGATAATTTTTAAGTGGATCAAATTCCCCCAAACTTAAACGTTACTTGTTCTTAAGTAACACTATAATCATGTAAAACCACATAAGCAAATCATGTGCATGAGTTTCTTTAGGAGTTTCTAAAATTTTGTTCTAGAAATGTAGTAGTCCAATTTAAAAAAAAATTTAGTAAATGAAACCAATTTGAAGTTTAGAAATCTCTTAGATCAAAGAGTATGAAAATATATGTTGCTATCTAATTCAGAAATACTTGTAGATTTTTCAAAATATAGGGGTTGGACATTTTTATTTTCTTTACTTAAAAATATTTATTAAAAAAAATTATGCTAACTATATTATATTTTTAAGCTTAAGATTTTCTCAAATCTTATACTTTTAAAAGCTTAGGTGTGGAACCAATTTTTGATTAGGCCCTTTAATCCTCAAGCTTCTCCTTCCTTTTTCACATACTATACTTTTGTTTTCTTTGTTTTTCTTTTTTTTAGGCAAGGATTACTATATCTGGATAAGCCTTTAATAATTTTGAATTCCACACTTCCTTTCCTTAAGCATAAGGTAGATATATATCTTTAACTTAGAAATATAATAACAGTTTTAAATTTTTTTTTTTAATAAAAGAAATTTAAATATTAAAAACAAAAGTCTGATCCTTCTATTTTTCTAAAAATACAACTTTTCTTACTAAAGATGGTTACACAATATTTATCATTTCTTCACTAAGAAAAATTTAACTTTAAAATTTTCATCTCTACTATAAATTTTAACTAAATTTTCTTACTCATTTCTATATTCAAAATTTTATTTCCCTAATATAACTTCATACACATAATTATTTTTCAATCAAAAATTAAATTTATTTATAGCATTTTTGAGGACAAATAAAATTTAAGTTTTTGAAAATTGTTTTTCATTCTCCCCAAACTTGAATTTTAAAATATTTTGCAATTAATTCCATAAAATGTAGGAGGAAGAAAAATAAAATTTAAATCTACTAACTAATACAACATCCTATCAAATTTATATACATACATAATCAGGATAGAATGACTGCATGAGAAAGTAAATCTAGCCTAGAACATGCTTGTTATAATATTAAACTTAAAGGAAGTATATTAACTTTAAAATATATTTTTCTTCCTACCCTCAAACTTGAATTTGAACATGTATAACATTTGACACATAAAATATAAGTAGAAAGAAAAATAGTTCAGAAATTTTATCTACCACAAATGTTTGTCAAAAACAACTATAAATATTCATCAGGACATAATAATTTGTAATAGAAAGTAAATCTAAACTAAATATGCTAGAATAAAATTAAACTAAAGAAAGGTCAAATAAGGACATGTATCAGCATAGGAGTATATATTTGAGTGTTATTAAAATCTCTAAATTGTTGTAACACATACACAAACACAAACACACAAAATAAAATACCTAGACTCGCAGATTCATAAACAAATGTCAATTGAGGTTAATTTAATCTCCTTTCTACTCACATTTTCCCTCCTTACTTTCAATTTCTAACGGAAGAAACTACACTAATAACGATAATCTGATAAATAAAAATAGTGCAGTTCATTCATATGTAGTTCATTAAGCAATTTCATGACCTTACTTAGTGAAAACAAAGTTAGATAAATGAAGTAATAGAGCTGACATGGAGTGGTCCAAGTCCAAACTTTACGTGCTTCAAGGTAATGCTCAGCTCCAGTTGAGAACTAAGTCATAACAGACTCGTCAGCCTGCTACTAGTAGAACTCATATACAAATTTAGTCAAGACCAAGGCATAACCTCACAACAATAATCTAATCCGCACTAAAGCAAACACATAAACATACTAGCAAAGATAACCATGGGTTGCCTCCCATGAAACGCCTGATTTAATGTCGTCAGCCCGACAACTAATAACTATGGGTTGCCACCCATAAAGCGCTAGATTTAACGTCGTCATCCTGACAAATGTTTCCTCCTGGATCAAAATTCCATTTAATAATCCTTGATCAATCGCCCGTTCTTTTTCAGATCCAGGAATTCCTAAAAAATTCTCAAATTAAAAATTTTCAGTCAGCTTTTTCATCTCATATTGATTTATATCATTGTTTCTCAAGTTTCTTTCTAGATCCAATATCCTTCTATTGATTTTTTGAAATTGCGCGTTAATATCATCCTTGAAATTTATAAGAAATGGATCTCCATAAAATAGTTCAAGATCTCCCAAATGTTGGATCAGATTCTCGTTAGATAATTCAGATTCTGGATCAAATTCTTCTAGATTGCTCTTCTGATTCAAATTATCTTCTAATTCTTCCCCTTCAAAGTTCTTTTCAAACATAGCCTCAAATAATTTTCTAAGTCTTAGTTCAATATCTTTATTTTGTTCATCATTCATTTCCTTAAGGTTTATCTCAGATTCACTATGTAAAATCTCTTGGGGGTAACTGTTAATTGCATTAATAATCTGCCCCAATTGATTTTCTATATTCTTTATTGCGACCTCTTGACTTTCCAATTGATTCGCCATTTGATTAACAACCTTTTATAAAAATAATTCTTTCTCCTCATCTAGTGGGTTGGAGTTAAATCTATAAGAAAAAGAAAGTTCATCATTTAAGTCGTCCCGATTTTTCCAATCACATAGCTGAATAAATTGATTATCTTCCCAAAATTGGTATTCTCCTCCAAAATTAGTATTCCAGTTAAAATTTGAATAAATTTCCCAACCTGGGTTGTAATAATCAAAATAAGGATAGTGCATCTCATGGTCAGTTTCCATCCATTTATAATCCAAATCTGAATATTCATTATATTGTTGATCTGTCATTTCTACATTAAATTCATGGAGTCTTTTCTGATTCAACATTCTCCTAAAAGTTTCTCTCAATCTGACGCGTACAAATCTAAAGATTTAACTAAAAGGATATATATAAAAAATATTTTTGGTATTTTTAATTTTAAAATAAACACACAATAATTAAACACACGATATAATAATGATAATAATAATAATAATAATATAAATTCCAAAACTAAGTCTTACATGTTTAACTAAAATTCTCCTAAAAGTTCATACTATTGCTTCCCCGGCAACGGCGCCAAAAACTTGACCCGACCATCAATTACGCAGTAATTTTTGCTTCCGAAAGATGACCAAAAACTTGACCCAATTTATAAATAGCGGCTAGTGCATAAAATTAAAATGTTGTAAAATTTTAGAAAATATTTTACACACTAGGGGTACTACGCAAGTATACATATCGTTTCAAGTAATATAGGGTTTTCTGTTAAGACCCCAGTATCGATCCCACAGAGAAGCGAGGTAAGCAATCCTTTAGGCTAATTCTAGTCTATTTCTATAAGGCCTAAATTTGGAATGTTGATTAAAATGTGTTTTCTAATAAATAATCCTAAATAAAGTTCTTAAATAAAAAGATAACTTATCTGGATAAATTGGTTTGGATAAATTTGAGATATTAAAAACTATCTTTCTCTTGCAATTACATAGATAATGTGTAGGAAAGAAATACTTAGAATTTTAAGTAGTAGTGCCAAATATAAGCATTCCTATTCTTTACCTTTGCTCGATAGTATAAAAAACATTGGCTGATTTATAGATCGGTTCTGGATGTATTATTAGTAGAATGGGTTAATCTAGGCTCACACTTCTAGATGTCCAAGGGTGGCTATGGTTGGCCCTACTAGTGACCCGTTGATGCATGACTTAGCCTAAAGGGGCTATATCTATACTTTAAAATGCAAGAATTTGGTACCACTGCTAGAAGATTTAATCACTGACTGCGGTGCCAAACACTTGATGCGACTTTACTAATGAAAGAGTTTATGAATTTTATATTAAGATTATAATTTGTAAAAGTCACAATTACAAACACAAGTATACGTATCATATCAAGTAATATAAGACTCTAGTGGAGTCCTGGTTATCGATCCCACAGGGAAGAATTTTTAGAATATTAGTAATATTTTTAGATTTTTCAAATTAAAAATAATTTTTCTTATTTTATTTCTTTTTAAAGTTTAGATTTTAGATTTAATGAAATTTATACTAAATGTAAGTAAGCAATACTAAAATAAATATTAATGCAGGTACAAATAAAACAGCTTTCTCCTTTTCAACTAATCCAAGATTTTTAGAATAATTACCCTTTTGCGGAGAATTTAGATTATGGTATTGTGCCAAATAGAAGTATTCTTATTCTTTACCCTTTGGTCCAGGCATAAAGAACATTGACTAATCTATAGATTGGTTCAGGATGTTTTATTAGTATAATGGGTTAATCTAGGCTCACACTACTAGATGTCCAAGGGTGACTATAGTCGGCCCTACCGGTGACCCGTTCCCTATCTATAAACCAAATTATTAGAATTTAGTCTGTCACTCTAAAAACTAACGAATTCTACGCCCAATAAATCATATCTTCCTATTTATTTGTACTTCACTTTAAATAACCCACGTATAACCTGCGATTACCTAAGGATTCATGTGATATCTACTAGTTAAGAACTTATCTCCGGATAGGTCTCAGAATTCTTCAACGAGGTTTTAACAATTTAAATGGCCGATTTAAAAAGTAAACTAAGATCAAGTATTAATATCATCACAATTTTTATAAATATTTTAAGTTAAATTCTCCACCAAAGTTTAATTATTTTATTATCTTTTCATAATTGAAAGGAGAAAGAAATCTAACTACTCAGAACACATTGAATTCACACAACAAAATATATTTATACAACTTTGAACCAAGTTACAAATACTTATCTGGGATGTTCCTTCAAGTGATCCTGCTACTCCTACTAACTCCAATGCAATGATAAAAGACTTCAACAAAGAACAACACTAATAATCTCACACTTAGCACTCAAAATAAACTCACTAAATAATAAAAAAGGTGGCTCCCTAAAATAATTGGATGGAATATAGTGCTTGGGGACTAAAGATGCAAGAAGAGGTGAAAGAGACTATAGGGTGCGATTTTCTCTGTAGAATGGGCTCCTATCTATAGAGCTCTGAATTTGACCAGGAGTTGCTTAAGGCACCTCTTCAAAATTCATCTAAATACAATGTATCTTCTAGAAGGTAACTGTCGCACCTAGGCGCCAGACTCTTTTGACCAGATATTCGCACCTCTTCACTTTAGGTCACACCTCTTCGCGATTAAAACTGTTTCCCTGCGTCCAGATGCATTGTATCACAATTCCTATATATTAGGAGTAACTTCCAGTCTTCTAAAAGCTCCAATAACCGCTTAACACCGTCAAAATAACTGCCCAAAGTAGTCAAAAATCTTGTCTGCGATTGTATCAAACTGGCGCTTAGGTGCCGGATTCTGGCGCCTAGGCGCCAGGCCTATAATTTCGATAACTTTGCTCTTTTAGCTCCATTTTTGCTCCTTTTTCCTTCTTGAACTCTTTTTTTATCACCTACATCTAAACATATAAAAATACCTTTCATTAAAGCACAATCTCTTAAGAATTGAATCATAAATAAGACATAAAAATGGGTATTTTTAAAGTGGATCACCCGTTCTCTTTCTATAAACCAAATTATTAGAATTTAGTTTGTCACTCTAAAAACTAATCAATTATGCGCCCAATAAACAATATCTCCCTATTTATTTGCACTTCACCTTAAATAACCCGCATATAGCCTTCGATTACCCAAGGATTCATGTGATATCTACTAGTTAAGAACTCATCTCCGGATAGGTCTCAGAATTCTTCAACAGGTTTTAACAATTCAAATGGCCAGTTTATAAAGTAAATTAAGATCCGGTATGAATATCATCACCATAATTTAATAAGAGAATATCTAAGCAAATCTTAATTCCTAAACATGCATCTATTTCATTACAAAATAAAAGTAAATGAAAATAATGTCATAAGAAGTAAAAGAATTGATAGAATTATGTAATAAATTAAGTGCCAACAAGGAATTTGGCCATTTCATTATTATTCTATTATATTTATGCAACTATCTGTCACCTAAAAGCAAATAGTAGATAATTCTATCATAAAAATAATTTTCCTGCGTATGTCACTACTTCATATTAAAAGAAAGAGTAAAGAAAATCACTTACGAAGCATGGATAAATCATGACAGAAAACTCGGTTTAAAACAAAGAAAATCCACTAGAAAGTGTTTACAACAATTACAAGAGAATGAAGAACACAATACTTAACTTTTTTCCTTCTGAAAGAAAGAAGATCTCTCCACCAAAGTCTCCCACCGATCCATGCGCCGCTCGTACATCCCTTACATAAATATCTCAAAATCCCTCACCAATCTCTCCATAAGATGTAGAAATCTACATCTTCAGACTTAAACCTAACTCTAAAATGGCTCACCCTAAAGAAAATGACTTGAAATGGGGACCAGGGGTGTTTGACTGTAGAAATGATCCATATTTATAGGGCTTCAAAAATGACCAGCGGTTGCTTAAGGCACCTCTTCAAAATTCTTCCACATTCATTGAATCTTTTATAAACTAACTGTGGCGCTTAGGTTCCGGGTTCTGGCGCCTAGGCGCCGGACTCCGTGAACTGATATTCGCACCCCTTCACTTTGGATCGCACCTCTTCGTGATTAAAACTATTTTCCTGTGTCCAGATGCATTGTATCACATGTTCTATATATTAGGAGTAACCTCCAGTCTTCTAGAAGGTCTGAAAACTGCTTAACCCCGTCAAAATAACTGCCCAAAGTCAGCCAAAACCGTTCATAACCGCCCCTCAACGGGTTGTAGCTCCTAGGCCTTGATTCTGGCTCCTAGGCGCCGTTTTCTCATCGTTACTGGCACCTAGGCGCCAGGTTTGGGTTTGGCGCCTAGGAGACACCCTGTGCGCAGTTTCACTGTTTTGCTCCGTTTGGCTCTGTTTCAACTCCGTTTCGCCCCATTTCAGTTGCGTTGCGTTCCTAACATCTTCACCTTCAAGATAGACCTAAAATAACCTTTCTCAAAAGTATAATTTAATTCAAAAACATGTGAGAAACATAAAAGATATTAAGCGTAGAAAGACATATCGATATGTGCCAAGTCAGAATTTTCTTCCTTGCTCATTTTGGCACAGAATTACATAATTTTTGCTTCATTTCCTCTAAAATCATATTTTTATACTTGAAGACATAAATATGCAAAATACATTCCTTTAAAGTGTAATATCATTAAAAATGTGCATAAAATGAGCTTAAAATTTACACTGAAAAATAGATAATTTTTAAGTGTCCAACCTCTAAGGAGTATTGTAAGGAAAACAAAGTTTTCAAAGGAATTTCAGGAGTTTGGTGGAGAGGATTTTCAGATAAGTCTTTATCTTTGTTATTACATTTGGTTTTTAATTAAGACATCTTGTGCTTTTACTATGATTTCTACTTTTAAACCAAGTTCTGATAGTATTTCTCAATGAATTCTGAGTAGTTTTCTTTATCATTTTTTTTTAAAATGATCAAGTAATTAAGTTGTGAATGGATGTTGTGTGAGTATATGAAATCAATGTTGGAAGAAGTTGTGATGATTCAAAACCTTGCACTTCATTTACTTCTTGATTTGACTAATTAAGATGTTAATATATGTTGTGAGAACATGTAAGAACCGGTATGGTGTTGTCTCAGTCAATAATTGGAAAGAATCACATGAGATTATATGGGTAAAAATGTAATACATATGATTCAGTGCAAATAAATAGAGAGATATACTTTGATGGGTGTAGAATTAGAGGACTTTAGAGTGACAGACTAAAGCCCCCAATTTGATTTATTGTTTTATGTTTTATACGTGATGTTAGCCCCTAGATGGAGGGAGAAGAGGAAACTCTAGAGAGAGAGCTAGTATCTTTTCAGCCTCTCCCGTCCAAGATTACGAAAACACTAAATTAACCTACGTTCTTTATAACATCTCTAGTAAGGGTAAATAATATAATTGCTTCTATTTGACATAACACACTTTAGATACTTCCACAATAGAATTCCATGACTTGTTACTGATTCATAATAAGGAAAAAGATATTGTATTTACATTTGATTTCATCTTACAAAAATCTAGTTAAAGTAGTTGTTTACTTTCATTTCAAATTATAAAAATTAACAAAAAGAATTAAACTTCCTTTCCTAAATATTGCCTTTAGTTTGAGTAAGATATTTCTTGAAGAGTAAAAAATTATTTTTCTATTTTCTTTGTTAAAACTATTTAACATTTTCCCGTGGGTTCGATATCTCGGGGCTTAATAAAAAAACTCTTATATTACTTGATAACGATACGTATACTTGCGTAGTATCTCATTTATTTATATCAATTAAAACTCTTATTTACATTGGAATCAAGTATTTGGTGTCGTTGTAAAGAAAGAGATATCATTAAAGAGAAGTATCAATTCATATATAAAACATAAGCATAAATATCAGGGATCAAGTTTTTGACACCGTTGTCTGGGAAAAAAATAAAATAGTTAAAACAATGCTTGAAGAAATTTTTCAGAAAAACTAAATTTTTACTTTTTAAAGTCTTATTTAAACTTGCGATTTATTTTAGGAAATTGTTATGTAGCTTTTTTGTTTATGTTATTTTATTGTGATTTATAATGGTATATGCGTAGTTTAGGTTCTAAAGGACTTGTAACTTACGATTATGAATTAGAAAAAACTATAAGAAAAATCAGGAAAATTAAAAATACAGAAAAAGACAAAAATATTCAAGAAATGACAAATCAAAATGCTGAAATCCATCAAGAATTTAGACCTTTAAAAGATTATATTATCCCTACAGTAGATGAATTTCATGGTAGTTTTCAAAATATTGCTGTAGCAGCTAATTTGTTTGAACTTAAACCAGCTATTATCCAAACGGTATTTAATAATCAGTTTGAGGGAGCACCAACCGAGGTTCCAAATTTACATTTTGCTAATTTTCTAGAATTGTGTGCTACATTTAAATATGATGATATTTTGGATGATGATATTAGACTTAGACTTTTTACTTTCTCATTAAGGGATAAAGCTAAGATTTGGTTAAATTCATTAGAACCTGGATCTATCAGAATTTGGGGTGATTTATCACAAAAGTTTCTTGTTAAATATTTTCCACCATCAAAGACTGCAAAGCTTAGAAATGATATTACATCTTTTTGCCAGTTTAAAGGGGAATATATTTATGAAGCATTAGAACATTTTAAAGATCTCCTGAGAAAGTGTCCACATCATTCGATACCAGATTGGTTAATAATTCAAACTTTTTATAATGGATTAGTTGGATCTCTTAGATCCATTATCGATACTCCTGTTGGTGGTTCATTGATGTTTAAACATTTTAATGTCACTTATGCTTTAATTGAAGAAATGACTACAAATAACTTTCAATGGCCTTTTGAGAGGGTAAATCCTAAAAATGTAGCCAATGTTTATGAATCTGATGCTTTTGCAATATTAGCAGATCAAGTTGCTGCAATTTCAAGGAAGATAGACCAATTTAGAATGAATTTTTCTCAACCAATTTCAATGATTGAAGAAAATTCATTAGGTTAAATAATTGATTTCAAACATCATTAGAAACTTTGAATGCCATAAATAAGCCTAATAACCCATATTCCAATTATTATAACCCAGGTTTGAAGAACTATCCAATCTTTAACTGGAATAACAATAATCAGGGTGGTAGTAATCAACAATGCGAGAACAATCAAGTAAACTCATTGAGAAATTAGAACTACCAAGGTAATAGCAATTCTAGACCTACTTATCCTTTAGGTTTTAACAGTACTTCACAATTTAAGGAGAAAAAGTTGTCTATAGAAGAAGTGCTGTTACAAATGGGAAATCAATTGTAAAGTCAAGGAGCTACAATTAGAAATATTGAGAATCAATTGGGACAAATAGCCAATTCATTAAGTAATAGATCCTAAGGAACACTTCCAAGTAATACATAGATAAATCCAAAAGACAAAAATAAAGAGTAAGTAAAAGCTATGCAACTGAGAAGTGGAAGAGAGTTGGAAGTTAGAGTTTAAAAAGAGATTCGAGTAGAGAAAGAAGATATTGAAGAACCAAAATAGGATGCTCCAAAAGGTTTGGAAAGACCTATTTCTCCACCAAAAATTGATTTAAAAAAGCTACCACCACCATTTCCTCAAAATTCTTTGAGATTTTTAAAATTTACAAAATTGGATAAGCAATTTTCAAAATTTTTGGAGATTTTTATGAAACTTACAATTAATATTCCAATTGCTGAAGACTTAGAACAAATGCCAAGTTATTTGAGGTTTTTGAAGGGTACCCTCAACAGAAAAATGAAGTTTGAAGACAAAAAAACTATTGCACTTAGTTAAGAATGCAGTGCGATAATTCAGAAGAAGCTTCCTAAAAAGCTTAAAGATCCCGGTAGGTTCACAATTCCATGTGCAATCATAGATAGATTTATGGGAAAGCTTTATGTGATTTAGGTGCAAGCATTAACTTTATGTCATTATCTATATTTAAAAGACTAGGATTAGGAGAAATAACGCCAACTACCGTAACTCTGCATCTAACATATAGTTTGATAACATATCTTAAAGGAGTTATAGAAGATGTTTTAAGTAAAAGTGGATCAATTTATCTTTCTTGTTGGTTTCATTGTGCTTATGTCGGCAAATTTTTAGGTTAAGTGTTTAATTTAAAATTACATATATATAATTTGGAAAGTAGCATTTTGATTTTTGAAAATAGTTTTAAGTTTGAAAAATTTTAAAGTATGAAGTCAAACTGATCTCACACCTCGAAAAGTTTATATAAACGAGCATCACATCCTAAACCGTGTATCTACCCCGGGGGATAGACACACTGCTTAATAATGGGGCTCGATTAAATAAACTAATAGATTTGTGACATCCGTTTGGTCTGCGAACCAATTTTATAAGCCGACAAATTTTCTCCTACTTAATATAAAGGGATTAAGCAGGGTTTATATTACCTGGGTTCTTAAAGTTCCCTATAAGGGCAAGCCTATATAGTTAATTACATCCTAAGTGATGGGAATTACTTAAGAAAACTCTCGATAATGATTAGTGGTATTGCTCTCAAGAATTTCAAAGTTTAAGGCTTCAAAGGACTGGATTTTGGAAATTTCAATAGGGAATAGATCAAATTTGGAATAGTTATTTTAGGAATCCAATGGAAGAAAGGTAGGAGAAGCTAAGGATCCAAGAGGAATCTTGGCAACTTTATGAACTATCATATTGTTTGGCTTCAATTTGAGAGTTTATTTAATATTTCAATCCTGCCAATTTTAATCAATTAGGACTTATACTTGTATGACATGATCATATAAATAGCCTGGAAGATGCGAGGGTTTATGTTGTACCAAAAGGCTACCTCGAAGTTCTAAGGCGAGTTAGGTCTTAATTTGCACAATATGATTACGCAAATGCCTAAAGACAAGTTGAGGATTTATGTTGCACTAGACAAACTACCTTGAAATCCTATGGCTTGGTTATTTAACCTAAGGAAGGGATAAGGTGATGAAGACTTGTTTTGCTGTTGACAATGGCCGTGCTGCCCACTATGCTTGCTCCAAGCTCCTTGTTGTTGCAGAAGATTTAGTTTTAGAAAGTGGAAATCAGGAAATGAGAGAAGTGTTTTGGCTTAGAAAGGTTTAAAATTTAGATGGCTTAGTGTTTTAATTAAAACAAATCTTAAAGTTGATTAAGCAGAACCGATTAAGATCCCACGGTTCCGTCATCCCGGCACCACTATTTTCATCGGATTCACTTAGTCCAAATGAATTTGCTAAAATCAACTGAATGAGTTCCACACTTTCATTTAGACCGTGGGAAATCTCGTTAGCAACACGTGGGTTGCATCATCTGAGGGATTCCCGATCATTCAACGAGACGTTTTAATTTTGTTGTAATTATAGTTTTGTTGTTTTGTTTGTGATTAAATTTTGAGTTGTTTTATATTTTGAATGTTGTGGCGGTGAATTTTATCTTGCTTTGATTTTTAATTTAGTTTTGGTTCAGTTTTGTGGCTATCCTAAAGGTTTCAGTTTTCATGCAGGGTGGCATTATTGTTTAACATGCAAGCTTGCAATAAAAAGAAAGTACATCACAGGTAAATAAATTGCTATAAAATAAAAGCGTAGCTGGTGGGTATTCTCGTTATTTCTAGCTGCACTTGAAACACATGTTAGGGCATTTATATGTTTAAAAGAAAACACCTAAGTAAAGCTAAGGGAAGGTTCTGGTTGTTTACCCAATCCTATTCCTATCACTAGTCAAGTCCTTAGGAGTGTTTATGGATGATTTTCTTCTTCAAATAACAATGAAGTTCAATTCTTCTTTTAAAACATCCCATTAGGTTGAGAAAGTGCTTAGGATGAGTCCTGAACATCTTTTCAACACCATTGGGATTATTCTGAGTCCAAATGAATTTCATTGTATGGATGGATTGATCATCCGAGAATTTAGTTAAGTCATGATTCTTGCTCAGTGAATTAGGATGTTTGATTATCCCATGAGTAAGGTGACATTTCATTTGATGCTTCATTTAAGAATTATAAAGGTGAAAGCCTTTAGGGGCAAATCAACCCATTAGAGGAATTAACCAATCTTAGTTAAAGTTGAATTGGTAATTTAAAAGAGTGATTAAATTATGAATTTTCAGATTGATTTTCAAATGTTTTAGGTCATTTAAGTTGGAAAAGTATTTTTTGAATTATTTGTTTCAGTTGAGTTTTAATGATTTATATTGGGTTTTCAACTGAATCATAATGTTTTAGATTAATTTTAATTGTTTTAGTTTTAATGTTTTGATTATGAATTGTTTTAAATTAACCTTAGTATTCCAATTTTGTTTCAATCTTAGTTCTGGGTGATTTCAAATTGATTTAATATCTTAAGTAATCTTGATTTGATTTTAAATCATTTCACCTTAACTTAAGTATTTTTAAGCTTTTAATTTAATTATAAAATTTCAAGATCATTCCCTTTTAGTTTCAAAACATCATTTTTTTTATGATTTTATTGAAGGTTAAGTGGTATTTGATCAATTTATTGATTAGGGATTAAATCTAAAAGTTTTAGAATCTTCCTATATTAAATTCCTTAACCTTAATAATTCATTTCTTAATTAACTTCCAAAGTTTTAATGATTTAATTAATTAAGGTTTCTTCTTTAAATGTTCAAGGTGATTAATGGGTTTCTACCCCTTAACTCCCTTAGTTTCAATCATCCAAATGGAAAATTAAGATTATATATTTTATTCCCCCTTTGGTTAACCCTAAATGTTAATTAAGGTTAAAGCCTTTTAATTAATTTAATGCCCTCTTAGGCTTATTCATCCCATAATTCATTAAACTAAGCTCAAATGAACTTGAAATTTTTATGTCACTTTACTCAAATGTAAATGTGATTTTTTAATTTTTAATTTAATTTATATAATTGTTTTAGTGAAAAATTGGGATTTTCAATGAAAATTCAACAACATGACTAATGAGAAGTTTCTGTCCTTAAGAAAATTATGGGAGGTTTCAACTGACTAGAGGACCATTTAGACCAATTTTGGTGATTTTTTGAAGTTTATTTTATTTATTATAATTATTTCAAGTTTTGGGGTATTAATTAATAATAAAATAAATTAAAGTTGAAAATTAAGTTTTATATTTTTCTGATTTTTCTTTAAATTTTTAGAATTATTTTTGTGAAAATGTTGAAAAATCTTTTTTTTAATATTAAAAATTACCCTAAGCCTTTAAAATTCAATATCTTTACTTAGAGACTTGGAAAAAATTTTTGGTTGGTTCCTAAGTGATTAGGGGACCAAATATGACATTTTTATGATTTTTATAATTTTTTTAATTATTAAAATATTTAAAATCAGGTTAAAAATGAAAATTTTTGAAAAATTTCAATTTTAATTTTTTTAGACTCCTCTGATATTAGAGAGATCTCAAAACTGATTTGGTGAATTTTTGAAATGTATTTTGAATTTTATGAATTTTTTAATTTCAAAAGTGGTTATGTAACTTGAATAATCCATTTAGTGAGTTAAAGCATTTCCAATTTTCTTGAAATTTTTATATGGGATTCATCTGACTCTAAAGATCATTGGAGAATTGATTTCATGTAATTTTGATATTTGGTTGTTTCAAATTAATTTAATTTCAATTTTAAGGTTTTAGCCAAATTAGGATTTGTTTCATTGAATTAAGCCAAGTTACAGTTTTCTTACGGTCCTTTGGGCCAGAGATACTTCCCCGAATGTTTCTGGATTTTTATGATCAACATGCTATTCTTCACAATTAATTTTGCTCAAAATGTCTCTGAACTTAAAAAATAGATAACTTGCCATAGACATAGCCTCTGGCCTTGAAAAATTCAGAGAATTTTCCCAAGATCAGGGCTACAAGAGCCCTATGTCTCATGCCATGGTAAATTATGCATGCTAATCGAGAATTAAAACATTTAGAATAATATTAAATTAATTAAAAATTAAATACTTAACAAAATAACTTAATTCTTTTTCCACATTATTCTCCTCTGTTCACTAAGCAAGAGGATATTTTTCTTTTAATTTTTGGATATTTCTATTCAATGTTATGCATTTTCAAAGTTTCAGGTATTTAATTAATTCAAAAAGGGGTATTTTCCTACTTAAGTGACGCGGCGCCGTGTCATCCTAGGCAGATCCAAAACTCCACGCGGCGCGCTCCCATTCGATGCCGCCATCTGAGTCAGCGCCACGTGGTCCGCGCTTTTGCGTTCCGTGGTTCCATCCGACTCCATCTCCGCCTTCCGTTCGATACACACACGATCGAACGGTCTCTGGTCATCGTCTCCGTCTAGTTCATCCCGGGAGCCGTCCACCCTAAAACCTTAAGATCTCACTCATTTCTCAACCAAATCACACGAGGTTTGGTCCTATGTGTTCGTCTAGACAAGAGCTACAAATCCATATGGCTAACATGCATTAAAATTAAGTTAAAATAAATGGAGAATCGCTGGAAGCTCGGGAGCAAGAGAAGCCTCCATTCCTTGGTCCAAGAGGTGAAGCCTCGATTGGATGTGCTCTACACGTTCGTTGGAGTCCCAGAAGCCTACGGAAGAAGCCTCGAGCTATGACGAAATGTCTGGCTATGAAAGTGACTAGACCCGATTTGGTGTTCTGGCCGATAGAGCAAATGGCTGGCTTGGTGAGGGAGCTTTCACTGGGGAACTTCTTCTCTACCTCTGGTGAAGGTTTGAGAAGGTTTAATTTGATTTTTGTGGAGTTTCAATGAGTGTCCTATTTTCTGACCTAAAATTGAACTCCAAAATTGAGCTCAATCAGTGGGGATTAGGGCAGGAGGACAGTGGGGTTCTTCTTCTCTGGACTGGGAGAAGGTTTGGGAGCAGTTTGGGGGAGTTCTGTGAGAAAAATTTGAACACCTGGTGCAAGGCCAAAAGGTGTGGATTTTATAGCCATGGCTACCTGGTGGAGCTCAGGTTCGGGCAATGAGTGGTTTAAGCTGCTTAGGGTGAGGGCTGAGCAGGAAAGGTGGCTGGAGAGGAGATGGCTCACTGCCAAGGTTCAATTTTGGGTTTCAAGGACAAAGGGGGTGCTAGGGTGTGGCTGTTCTGGTGGCTGAGGTGGATGGCAAGGACAGTCAGGCGTCTGGGCAGGCTGAGGAGGAGTGGAGGAGAGGTTCAGCTGCATTAATTGGGGCAGGGAGCTTGCTTAAGGAGAGTTTAAAGATGTGACTTAGCCTTAGCCATGTAGCTAAACTCATTGGTCCAAAGTGGTGGACCATTGGTCCATGGCTCAAGGGGCATGGATTGGGTCAGGTCAAACCCTCCATAGGAAGCCTAGGGTTGGCCGTCGAGAGGTTGGTTTGATCAAATTTGATTTGGTTAGGTTCAATTTGACTCATGTGTGCACATGGCTTGGTTTGGATTCAACTAGGGCTAGCTTAAGTTTAGCTTTGGATTGGATCAAATTGATTGATCAAAAGTGTGCAAATGATTGCCACAAAGCTTTTGGAAAAGGTTTGGAGTGAAATTGAGTTGGTTTGGGAAGTGTATTTAGTGGAATTGGTGATTTGGTTCAATTTGGTCACCATGGGTTAAGCTTGGGTTTAGGTTAGGTTAGAGCTTGGATAGGGCTCAATTTATGGTTCAAAATGATGTATGTGATTGTTATGAAAGGTTTAGGATAGAAATTGGGTGTAAATTTTGGGTTTAGGGGATTTAATTTGGAAATTTAGGTCATATGGCAATTTTAGGGCTAATTTGGGAATTTTGGTTTCAAGTGAGTTTGTACTGGATTTTAATCAAAATTTTAGCCAAATGAATGTTGTATTTGGTATAGGAATGTTTTAGGAAGAGTTTGGAATTTGGCTTGGAGAAAATTGGGTGGCTTTAAGCCATTTTGGGGTGAATTGGGTCATAAGGCCAAAATTAGGGGTTTTGGTTTTGAATTGAAATTGAACTCAAACGTGAAAGAAATTGGGCTTGGTTTTGATTGTAATAGGTATTTAGGATGTTGAATTGAAGTTTATAATTGAATCTGATCAAAATTGGGATCAATTGGGTTAAATTGGTTTGACATTGGGTCCATGTGGGTTAAATTAGCCAACATGGGATTTTGGGTTGAAAGTGGGTTAAAATGGCAAAATTGGGTTATGGTGTAGTTGAAAAAAATGAAATTGGAAATATTTAGGATTTTCTGAAATTTTTTGGGAATTTTTGAAAATTTGGTCAAAAAGGGTATTTTAGGGTATTTGGAGGTTATTTGGAGGGTATTGGGGTATTTTGGTGGATTTAATAGGTGGGAACTATTTTGAAATGATTTTTAGGATTTATGGGAATTTTGGGTAATTTTTGGGAAATTTTAGGGTTGTAGGGGCAATTTAGGTAAATTTAGGTAGGTTTAAGGACCCAATGTCAAAACTAGAAATTTTGGAAAAATGGAATTTGGTTATAGTTGGTTAGAGTGAAATGGTTTAGATTGAGCCATGGACTAATGGTAGTGTTCATTTTGAAAATCTCATAGGTTGTTCCTAACCCTCTTAGCCAAGTGGCTAGGGGTTTGGATTCATCCTTATGAGTGTGCTAATGAACCAGGAGCCAAGATTGGGAAAAGATCGTTTAGGGTTTAGGATGTGTATAGGAGTGCAGTGTATGCAAGCTAGACCTCACCAAGACCAGGCCACCCAGGGCTATCTCAAGGCTCAAGCATTAGATAGGAATTCATCCTAGTCTTCCTGCACATTGGTCCTAACCTTCTAAGTGGTTTGGAGTTTGATGACCATTCATGTAGGATTCCAAAGAGAGTCAAGTTTTGGTTTAAATTTCTAAATGGTGGGTTCCATCTCTAATCTTCTAGGTTAGTCAAGGAGAAGTCCTATGGCTAGATCCTAAGCACTAAGAGGAAATGAACACAATAGGTGTGGTGTGCTACCCAAGCAAACCACGCGTGTTGGCGTTGACCGAGGAGATCAATAAAATGAACACAAACATCTAAGTGACACACTTAGAATAAAGCGTAGAAAATTTTTCGCTGGGGAGTATCAGGTAAATCTCCAAGACTGAAGATTCCAGAACTCTCGCTGGGGAAAAAGGAGGTGAATTTGCAAACTGCAAGAATTTCAAGGGATTAGATTTGAAATGAGAATTAGAATCTAAGTTCCAATCTTGGGATTTGAAATGAGGGCTGGAATTTAGGCTCTAGGCTCGGAATTGAAAGAGAATTGGAATTTAAAATCCAGGCTTGCTAAACAGAGATGAAAATGAGAACTAGAATTTAGGCTCTAGCCTCGAAGAAGAGAGAGAAAACTAGAAATTAGGCTCTAACCTCGAAGAAGAGAGCTGGAAATTAGGCTCTAGCCTCAGGAATTGAAAGGGAATTGGAATTTGAAAGGAGAGCAGGAAATTAGGCTCCAGCCTCAGAAGTGAAAGAGAACTAGAATTTAGGCTATAGCCTCGGAAGTGAAAGAGAACTAGAATTTAGGCTCTAGCCTCAAAGGTTTGAAAGAAGACAGGATATTAGGCTCCAGCTTCGAAGATTGAAAGAGAACTGGAAATTAGGCTCCAGCCTCGAAAATTTGAAAGAGAATTGGAAATTAGGCTCCAGTCTCGAGATTTGAAAGATAACTGGAAATTAGGCTCCAGCCTCGAAGATTTGAAAGAGAACTAAAAATTAGGCTCCAGTCTCGAGATTTGAAAGATAACTGGAAATTAGGCTCCAGCCTCAAAGATTCCAGCCTCAAAGATTTAAAAGAGAGCTGGAAATTAGGCTCCTGCCTCGAAGATTTGAAAGAGAACTGGAAATTAGGCTCCTGCCTCGAAGATTGAAAGAGAACTGGAAATTAGGTTCTAGCCTCGAAGATTTGAAAGAGAGCTGGAAATTAGGTTCCAGCCTCAGAGATTTAAAAGAGAACTGAAAATTAGGTTCCAGCCTCAAAATTGTAAGAGAACCGGAAATTAGGCTCTAGCCTCGAAGATTTGAGAGAGAATTGGAAATTAGGCTCCACCCTCGAAGATTGAAAGAGAACTAGAAATTAAGCTCCAGCCTCGAGGATTGAAAGAGAACTGTAAATTATGCTCCAGCCTCGAAGATTGAAAGAGAACTGGAAATTAGGCTCCAGCCTCGAAGATTTGAAAGAGAACTGGAAATTAGGCTCTAGCTTTGAAGATTGAAAGAGAACTGGAAATTAGGCTTCAGCCTCGAAGATTGAAAGAGAACAGGAAATTAGGCTCCAACCTCGAAGATTTAGAATGGGTTACGAAGGTGCTTCATGTCCCGAAAGATTTAATTAAAGATTTATTGTTTGGTAAAGGATGTGAATGCATGCCATCAGAACCAAATTAAAAATTTTGTGGTTCCGTGTCAGTAAACTCAACGACTTCTCAAAAGAGGGAAGAAATCGCAGAGAATCGAAAGGATTTAGAACAATTGAATTTTTTAGAAGTTTGAAATTGAAGTTTGAATCTTCCGCGGGAAAGAATCAACTCGAAAGCGGGTTCTAGGGTGTTTCAAACGGGTTTCAGTTTGAAGAAGAATTAAAAGATTCGAATCAACGGATTCAGATCGGAATTTAACTCGAGTTTTAGATTCGTTTCATTTGTTTTAGTGATTCAATTTTATTTTTGTTCAATTAGAGTTCATGTTAATTTGGAATTTGTTTTGACATTTAGATTCTTGAAAAGAGTTCTTATTCGTTTTCTTTTTCTTTCATTTTCTCATTTTCTTTTCTTTCTTTATTTTTTTTTCTTGTTGTTTTATGTTCATTTTGTTTTATCTTATTTATTTGTTTATTTTCAAATCATTCTTCGTTCGAGTTCATTCAACTTAATGGCGTTTCCCAGTCAAGTTGCACAAGATTGAAGGAAAACTACGACACGGTCATTTCCATTCAAATTGTTGAAAATACATCATATTGCTTGATCGATCTCATGATGATATTTTCCTTAAAATTTCAAGCATCTCATACGATCCATATAATTCCAAAACGAACTGCGTAGGATCCTTATTGTTTTCTCCAAAAACATCTGTCAAAATCCATGTCTGGTAGTGAGACACATGGGCAATAACATCACCTTCCAAGCTATCTTTGGCAAGAAATGCCGTTTGGATGTGCATTAGAGGTATGATATTTTCCATGTAGCTCACAGCTCGTAAGGGTTGGAGGATCTCTAGCTCTGGATCTGGTTGAAAGAGGAAAGACATCTTGCTGTCATCCATCCTTCTAAAAGTGACGGAAACTCGCTGAAAAGGTACCCCTGGGATGCAGTGTCTCTCTACGTCTGCTCCATTTCCTTTTAGCACCAGAACAGAACCTACCGATAGAGGTATCTCCACTGGCCCTCGAAATTCTCCGGGGTCTGCTATCTATAGGTTTGATCCGAACATGATGTTGCACTGGTTGATGAAAGACACTGTGCAAAAGGGTCTTACAAAATCATGATGATCTATATGGGGCGGTATGCAGTCGCCTTCCTCATATATGTTGATGGTACAACTGTTGGGTATGCAATCTGCAGGTAGTACTCACCATGTCACCATCATTTTGACCATCCTCTTGATGATTCTTGGCATCAGATCCACATCACTGTGTTAGAGAATCCCTGGTGGATTTCCTTTCCTGTCTTCAACAAAGTTGTAGCAACATCTGCATTGAATTGTGACTCTTCCTTTTCCTTTCATCCATTTCTGGGGTTCTGAGTAGGTCTTTCCTCTCAAGCGACCCGCTCGACCCAATTTCTGAAGATCGAAGACGTAGTCCACAATCTGCTACTGCTTGTAGTCTGAAAACACATCCGTGTGTAGCTCAAGGCCTTCCAAGATGTTGATCCTTTTGCCTCGAATTCTTTCAAAATATTCAAATGTCTTCTTCTCAACTTTCTGAAGCTTCTCCAGCTTGTATTCTTGAATTATCTGAAATCTTCGGGGTCTGGTAATGTACTGTGGGATGTATGGCTCAACCTCAGCATGCTCCCCTACGCGTCTCACCTCCTCGGGGATAGTCTCTGTCAAGACATCCTCTGGGGTTGCTTTTGCAACAACATTCTTCAGAGTTGGTATGTCTGCTTGACGCCGTGGCGCTGATTCTGTTTATAATCTTTTGGGAGTTTCTTTCATCTTCTTTGCTGTCCTTGGAGTTGATCTCCTCTTTTCTGGTTCCTGTCGAACGGGCTTCTTTGATGTACTTGCACTGACGGTAGAAACTGTTTCTTTATGCTGGTCCGCCGCTAGCTTGCTCAGCATCTTGTGAATGCGGCGGTTCTTGTTTCTTCGCTGGGTAGGAGTGAGAGTAGCTCTCCTTACTTCCTGAACCTCTGTGGGCACGACGCTGAGAAGCCTGTCCTCTGTTGTAGTAACCATGGACTTGACTTTCTTGTCTGCTCCAGTTACATGAGCGGCGTTCACTTTCCTATTCTTGTCGGTAGCTGGCTGACTCGAGCCACCTAATTTCACCATTGTCTGGTTGCGGAACTGATCCCGGTTAATCGGGGTCCAATCAGCCTCCTTGTACTATAACCCGACCGGTGTGAAGTCAGAGTCGATCTCAATCACGACCCCATTTTTCATCTTTTCTTCATCGAGTGCTAGACTCACGCCATTCTTGAAGTTTAGAATCAACCGCCCATTTGACATTTCTCTGCGAAAACAAGGAAGGGATCAGGGGCTGTATCAAGAAGGAGAACAATAAGAAAATTTATTCATTAATGAAAATTTATATTTATTTGTTTCGTTTGAGTTTTAATAAAATGGGAAAAGATAAGGGAAAATCAGGAATGATTTCAATTTGAAAGGAAAGTTCAAATTTTATTATTAAGATGATTTCTTTCACATGTTTTTTTTTCATCATTTTTTTTCTTTTTATCAATTTTGGGTTCGGACCCAGTTGCAAGTGATTACTATGCCCGTGCTTCTAGGAATGAAACTTCATTTTTCATAGTTCATCCTTTGAAACATCTGGTTACGTAATACTTCTTTAATTATCGTTCATTGATCGGAAGAATAGATCGTTCTCCACGACACTTCACGAGTTGGTAGGAACCTCCTGAGTAAACTGTCTCAACCACGATGGCCCCTCCCAAGTCGGTTCAAATTTACCTCCTATCTTGCGGTGTGCAAGAATATGTCTCCTGAGAACTAGAACCAAGTTACCGACTTTGAACATCCTTGGGCGGACCAATTTATCGTGGGCCTGGATCATCTTGGCTTGATATAGTTCCAGATTTTGCTGCACTGAAAGTCATTTCCCTTCCAAGCTTTCCAGTTCTTCTAACCGTAGTTTAACATTTTCTTCTGTAGTAATCTTGTTTGCGACTGCAATTCTGAGAGACGGAAGCTGAACTTCCTAGGGCAAGATGGCCTCGGACCCGTACACTAGAGCGTAAGGTGTGGACTGGGTAGAAGTTCTAAAAGTTGTCCCGTAGGCCCATAAGGCTTCTAACAACATCTCGTGCCAATTTCTCTTGTTGTCGTTGATACGATGCGACTTTATATATGCTTTAAAATACAAGAATTTGATACCACTTTTTAGAATATTTAATTCCTGGCAAATGCCTTCAAGAACTTGATGTGCGAGGTTTAATTTTATTAATTTATATTTATATTTTATAATAATTATTGTAAAAGTCACAATTTTAAATGCAAGTATATGTATCGTTCAAGTAATACAGGGCTCTAGTGGAGTCCTGGTTATCGATCCTACAGGGATAATGAATTTATAAAAAGTAAGAAATGTAAGAAATATTTTAGAATTTTCAAATTAAATGCAATTTATATATACTTTCTCTTTTTTTATATATTTTCAAATTTAATTTACTAACAATTTTTACTAAAAGCAAGTAAGCAGTAAGCAGCAATAAAGTAAAGTAAGCAGTAATTAAATTCAATGCAAGTATAAAAAACGACTTTCTCCTTTTCAACTAATCCAAGATTTATAGAATAATTATCTTTTTTTTTGGAATTTAGATTATGGTATTGTGCCAAATAGAAGCATTCATATTCTTTACCCTTTGGTCTAGGTGCAAAGAACATTGACTAATCTATAGATCGGCTCAGAATGTTTTATTAGTAGAATGGTTTAATCTAGGCTCACACTACTAGATGTCCAAGGGTGGCTATGGTCGGCCCTACCAGTGACCCGTTATCTTTCTATAAACCAAATTATTAGAATTTATTCTGTCACTCTAAAAACAATTTTATGCCCATTAAATAATATCTTCTTATTTATTTGCACTTCACCTTAAAGAATCCACATATAGCCTGCGATTGCCTAATGATTCATGTGATATCTACTAGTTAAGAATTTATCTCCTGATAGGTCTCAAAATTCTTCAACAGGTTTTAACAATTTAAATGGCCAATTTAAAAAGTAAACTAAGATCAGGTATTAATATCATCACAATGTTTTAAAATATTTTAAATTTAATTCTCCTACAAAATTTAATTAATTTATTATCTTTTCATAGATGAAAGGAGAAAGATAACTAACTACTCTGAACACATTGAAATAACACAACAAAACATATTTATAAAACTTTGAACCAAAGTACAAATACTTATCTGAAGTGTTCCTTCAAGTGATCCATTGACTTTTACTGACTCCAAAGCAATGATGAAAGACTCCAACAGCAACAACACACAATAAATACTCAAAATAAACTCACTAGATACAAAGTAAAGTGGCACCCTAAGTATAAACGAGACTAAATAAAACTAAAGAGGGGAGAGAAGATGCTAAAATGGGTATGTATACTAAGAGGTGGTGGGTGTGGGGGGGGGGGGGTTGTTGCACTTTTTTTCTGTAGAATGGGCTCCTATTTATAGAGCTTTGAATTTGACCAGGGGTTGCTTAAGGCACCTCTTCAAAATTCATCCAAATTCATTGTATCTTCTAGAAGGTAACTGTCGCGCCTAGGCGTCGGACTCCGTGACTAGGGTCTTTTGCACCTCTTCACTTTGGATCACACCTCTTCGCGATCCAGACCATTTCCTTGTGTCTAAATACATTGTATCACATGTCCTATATATTAGGAGTAACTTTCAGTCTTTTAGAAGCTCCAATAACCGCTTAACACCTTCAAAATAACTGCCCAAAGTCATCAAAAAATCTTGACAACGTCTGTATCGAACTGACGCTTAGGCGCCGAATTCTGGCGCCTAGGCGCTAGGCCAATAATTCTAATATTTTGCTCCATAAGCTTCATTTTTGCTCCTTTTTACTCCTTTTTCCTTCTTTTTCTTTCTTTGACTCTTTTTAATCATCTACATCCAAAAACATGAAAATACCTTTCATTAAAGCATAATATCCTTAAGAATTGAATCAATCATAAATAATGCATAAAAATGGGTATTTTTTTAGGTAGATCAGTCGTCCAAAGTTTTCTTTAGGATTTGGACGAGAGTTTTATTAAAAGCCTCGACCAAGCCTTTTGCTCTTAGGTAGTAGATCGTCAAATAGCGTCAGTTAATCCCGTGCCTTTTGACAAAATTGTTGATCTTCGTGCTTTTAAACGCAGACCCATTATCTGAGATAATTCAGCACTGTACCCCGAAACGGTAAACGACTTGATTCTTGAAGAATTGTAACACATGATGTGCTTTCACTTCTACGAGCGGTATTGCTTCTGCCCATTTTAAAAAGTAATCTGTCGCTGAAAGGATGAACCAATGTCCTCTCGAAGAAGGCAGTTCTATCGAACCCACGATATCTGTGCCCCAACATTCAAATGGCCACGCAAATGTCGGATGTAGCACATTTGGAGGTTGGTGTAGAACCACTCCATGCACTTGGCACTGGTGACAACTCTTGTCAACTTTCATACAGTTGGTCATCATTCAGAGCCAGTAGTACCCTAGTCTTTTAATCTTCATTTTTCATCTTCGGACCTGACTGATGAGCGCCACAAAGTCTTTAGTGCACTTCTTTAACAATTTCATGAGCCTCGGACCCGCTTAGGCACCTTAGCCACATTTGATCGAAAGACCTTCTGTATAAGGTATTGTTTATTAAGGGTATGACAGAGTTCTTTTCTTGATCTGATGAGCTACTGAATTATCATCCGGTAGGTTTCCTGTTTGCAAATAGTCTATTAATGGCTTCCGCTAATCTTCTGTAGCTTCTGTTACTGCTGCAACTATTTCTTCTTCTTTTTCTGATTTGTGCATTGCATCCATGTCGAGTCGTGATAGGACCTATTACCCTTGAACTGACATTTCAACAGATTCATCTTGTAAGCAGGCAAATTTTTTTGCAAGGCGGGCTAACGCAGAGCATTTTCTCTTCTGGGAATCTTGTATATTGTTACATTCAGAATCTACTTTAACAATTTCATTGCATACTGGAAGTACTGCTCGAGTCTTGGTTTCAGAATTTTGTATTGTCCTACGACTTGTTGTATGATCAATTGCGAATCACCGTAGATGTTGATGTCGGTTATACCCATTTGAATGGTTAACTCCAGTCCCTTTATAAGGGCCTCATATTCTGCTTCATTATTCGTACACGGTTCTGTTAAGTGGTTGGAGTATCTTAACATCCCTCGCTCCAGTGTTATAAATATTAGTTTGATTCCTGCCTTACCAGGCACTACCGTTTGCAATTCTTTATCCTTCTGTGCTGATGACACTCCGTCAAAATATAGTTCCCCATGTTGATCATCAGGGTCTTCTAAACTCATTATCTGCTCGTCTGGCAAGTCGTCGTTGAGAGGCGATTCTGCCGGTAAAGGGTGTTCTGCAAGGAAGTCTGCTAGGACTTGTCCCTTTACGGCACGATGAGGAATGAAAGTTATATCGAATTGCAATAATATCATCGACCACCTAGCAAGTCTGCCGGAAAGCATCGGGCGGGTTATCAAACATTGCAATGGATTAAACTTCGAGATAAAGTTGACCTTATGAGAAAGCATGTAATGCCTGAGCTTTTGAGCGACAAAGATCAGAGCCAAACAATGCTTCTCAATAGAAGGATACTTTACCTCCGTCAGAATTAGACGAAGACTTAAGTAGTAGAGAGCGTTTTCTTTACCTTCGTCATTAACCTGGGTTTGCAGGGCTCCGAGGGTACCTTCTAAAGCCGCGGTATAAAGTATCAACGGTTGACTCGAGACTGCGGCTGCTAATACAGGAGGTGTCATTAAGTATTATTTGATGTCATCGAAGGCATGTTGACATTTAGAGTCCCAAGTAAACTTGGCATCCTTCTTAACCAAAGCAGAAAAAGGCTGACACCTTCCTGACAAATTAGAAATAAAGTGTCAAAGATATGCTAACTTCCCTTGAAAGAATCGTAGTTGTTTCAAAGTTTTGGGAGGCGGCATTTCTAAGACAGCTTTAATCTTCTCCTGATCGATTTCAATTTCGCAATGCCGGATAACAAATCCTAACAATTTCCTGGAGGTGACGCCGAAGGCGCATTTCAGAAGATTCATCTTAAGGTTAAATTGTCTTAGTCACTCAAAAATAATTCTTAAATCATACAGGTGAGCTTCTTTCAGTTTGCTTTTGATGACCACATCATCCACTTAACACTTGATTTGATTGTGAATGAGATCATCAAAGATCCTCGTCACTGCTCTTTGGTACGTCACTCTTGCGTTCTTCAATCCGAAAGGCATTACTGTGTAGCAATACACTCTAATTGGCATTCTGAAGGCTGTGAGCTTTTCATATTTCAGTGCCATCTTCATTTGATTGTATCCTGATGACCCATCCATGAAAGAGAAGACTTCGTGCATCGAAGCAATGTCGATCATTAACTCTGGAATTGGTAGCGGGAATTCATCCTTTGGGCACGCTTTATTCAAATCTCTGAAATCCACGCAAATTCTGATCTGATTGTTCTTCTTTCTGATTGGTACCATGTTGGCTAGCCATGTCAGGTATTGTTCTTCACAGACAAATTTAGCGTCGATTAACTTCTTAATTTTAGCTATTGCTTGTTGTTCAATCTCGAGACGCATTCTTCTTGGAGCTTGTCTAACTGGAACAGTAGTGTGATCCACTCCTAGCTTGTGAACTGCAACTTCTGAAGCTAATCTCGACATTTCATCATAACTCCAAGCAAAAAAATCCTTGAATTCCATTAGTAGCTTGATCATGTTTTCAGAGTCTTCTTTATTGAGTAAGGAGCTAACAAAGGTCGGCCTAGGCTTTTCGCAGCACCTAAGTTAACTTCCATTAACTCATCTATTGTAGATTTAATTTCTTCTTCAAATTCTAGCGGAGCGTCTTCAATTGGTAAGTCCTCGAGATCATCTGAAGCTTCCAAGCAGTCTTCATTAGGCTCGCAAGTGACAACCAAACAGAATCCTGTGTCATCAGTTGGCCCTACTGTGCTGAATCCGAGACCATGCTTTGAATTGGGTGGCCGACTGACATTATTCCATAAATTTTCATAGCGTTGAGATTGATCTTTTAACCACTGCTTAGGTAAGACACCACGTTGAATTAAATTTTGAACACATGGAGAATACCACTCAAAAGACAATTCCATTAATTCAGATGCAGCAACATCTTTAAATTTTACATCATTTTCAGTTTTGGAAGAAGAAGCACCACGGTAGAGCTTGATTGGCTTAGCACCTCCCCCATGTACTTCCTTAACCACCATAGCCTCAACCTTGCTAGGATAGATCGGGGTTAGGGTCATAGTCCGCACATGAGGGTTTATCTTATCGTACATTGCTTTGTATTCTTCATTCTTTTTATCTTCGAGAGAGATTTTGAATTGGGGTTTCTTTTGATTTATCTTTGTTGCTTCCTTCTTGATTTCTTCTTCTTTGGAGTTGCTCTCCCAATCAACATTAATTATTAGATTCTTTTGTTCTACTGTTCCACTATTTCTTCCTCGACCTTGTCCCCAGCCTCGACCTTGCGTACGAGTTCTAGAGAAACCTTCACCATCTTGTCGTAAGGGAGTGGTGAGTAACTGTTGAACTAGAATTTGAGGTTCTTCATCGTCTTGAGTTTCTTTCACTTCATTTGGTGTGGCAATTCTGGAGAAGATAGTTTTCTTTGGAGGTGCGTAGTAAGCAGCATCTTCGTGGATTCTGATTTTGTGCATGGAGAACGGTTGCAAGCCACCTTTGATACATTGTTCTTCTCCTCCTTCATAATACTTTATGCACTGGTGTAGAGATGACAGTACCATCCGATTTTCATGTATCCAAGGTCGACCCAGTAGAGCATTGAACTATGTCTCAGAATTAATTATGTGACATTTTGCGTTGTCATTGCTAAATCACTGATCCTCATAGATTGTGTTATTGTTCCAAGAGGCTCTTTCTCCTTTCTGATTGAAACCTCTTAGTAACATCCTGTCTGCTTGGAGCTCGCTGACATCAATTTCCAAGTATGCTAACGTCCGAAGATTCATTATATTAATCGATTCTCCCGGATCAACTAACACCCTGGAGAGTGTGAACTTTCTTATAGTGACTGAGATGTTTAAGGGTCGGTTGTGATCAGCTGTCCCGAGGAATAGGTCATTGTCAGTGAATGTAACATCGTATTGTCATTTTAACGAGCAAACCTCGTCTAAGGAATTACCGGCCATTTGAGCTTAGCAAATTTCTGGATCAAGTAAGGCCTTGATCATAGTTTCCCTCATCTCCTTTGACAGAATCAGAGCTTCGTAGATGCTTAGTTTGTTTGGTAGTTTCCGAAGATGGGCTAGCACATTATAATCCACTTTATTACTAGGCTCTTCAGCCTCTTCCCGAATGGGCAATTCTTCTGCCGGGTTGGTTCTTCCTGAGCAACCACCTTCATTCCTTTATCTTTTGGTCCCATTCTCGGGGGTAAAACTTTTCCACTCCTCAAATTAACTTCTGTTATCTCTTCTGAATTTGGTGCTGGGTTTGCCGGTGTCTCTTCTTGAATTGGAATGACTGGCTCATTTGCAGCTGCTTCAGAATCTGATAACTCTAATTCTATCACAATCGGAGCTCTTGGATTCACAAATGAACTTGTCTCTTCCTGGGCTTTCATAGCCGCTATTGTGGACATCCTCTCCTTCATCACCATCGTCGAGGTTTTGTATGATTTGAGAATTGTTATTTGTATCGAAATCGAGATCCAGATTAGGTTGGTTGTCGTTAGTTACGTAATCGTTAGAAACAGTCAAAACGTAGCCAACACCATAACTCTTAGCATTATAAGATCCCGCTCGGGGGAGTAAATAATCATACAGAGTCAGAGGTCCGAGGGATTTCTCCCCCAAATCAGAAACAACCATCCTAGGAAAAGCAGCCTCTACTCTACTCTTTGGAGCCTCGGTCTTCTCTTTTTCTGTGATCTCCTCCTTCTGGGGCTGTTCTTCAGTTGCAATTGATAGTGCCAGCTTAGCGGGAACTTTGAGTTGAAGCGCGAACCGAAGCGGTTTGGATGTGATCCAATATTTTCTTTGAAGACTTCATCCAAACTATACTCCATCCATCGTTGGTCGTGTACGGGTCTATCAGGACAATAGGATCGGCCGAAATGACATTGACGGAACCCCCTTTTTGGGGCTCCTTCATGTACTCTTTCGAGATCGTTATGTTCCCTCGACTAAGATTATACTCGAGCCAGTTCATGAAGGTGAAGCAGTCTTCTATTTTATGTCCGAGCATCCGGTGGTAAGGGCAGTAATTCGGATGATCTTTCTTGTCAACTTCCTCCGGCCTCCTGGGCTCGGGTAGCTGAAAATCGGGTGTCTTACTTAAACTGCGGAACATTTTGGCCACTGCTTCAGTCTTGAAAGGGTATTCCTTATTCAAAATCTCCTTTAGGTCACGTGTTGGCGAGGCGGCTGTTGATCATGATGCTGCGACGACTAATAACTCGGTCGAGGCTGTTGATAATTCTGCTGAGGTTGTTGATAATTCTGTTGTGGTGGTTGATAACTTGGCTGCGGCCGCTCTGGCTGTATCTGTACTGGTTGTTTGCCCTTATCCACTACCGCGGCGACTCTAGATTTCTTCTCGAACGTTTCACTAGTTTCTGCATATCAGCTTTGTCTACGAATCTCAACTGTTTTGTCTCCTCTTGCAAGCTCGCGGCCTTCCTAATCAACTTCTCGAATGTCATAATTATGAATCCTTTGAGAAGTGCTATAGGGCCGTGGATACTCTTAAGAAAGATACCGACTGCATGTTGTTCCCGAAGTTGGGGTTCACACTTCATGCACATATTTCTCCATCGAAGGATGTAGTCGACCAAGGTTTCGTTCAGTTTATGTTGCTCTACCACTAAATCACCGATAGTGATGTGGTGCTGAGCCCTGACAAACCGTTTAATGAAAATATTTTCCAATTCCGAGAAAGTCTTGACCGAACCATTTGGTAACTCTGCAAACCAATCATAGGCGATTCCTAACAAGCTGCTGACGAGCTGACGAAATAGCAAAGCATCACTCCCACCGGCGTTGCAACAACTAGCACGAAAATGCGTGACATGTTGTCGGGGGTTTCCTTACCGTTGAAAGTCTTAAATAGAGGTGGTACGAAGCCCTTTGGGTATTGAACTGCATCAAATTCCACAGGGTAAGGTCTACCCGTCTTAATAAATATTCCATTCTTGGACTAGGCTAGGGCTTCTCGCACCTGCTGTTTGACCACAGGAAAATGTATTAAGAAATTCATACCAATTTTATATGAAATTGCACTTTAAAGAAATGTATTTTCTATGTTTTATTACAGGTATAAAGATTTATAGGTATTGGAAGCAAAAAGATCGAAAAGAATCAAATATGGAACGAAAAGTACTAAAAGAGATGAAAATTGAACTAGCCCACCGAAGGCGAGGAATAGGCCACCGACGGCGTGATTTTCCCGAAAGTTTTGAATATATTATAAAGGAGCCCGCCGATGGCGAGATCGAGCCCGCCGACAGCGAGCCTTAGCGGTTAGCCATTGTTCTAGAAGCCCGCCGACGTCGAGATCGAGCCCGCCAACGGCGAAAATATCAGTTCAAGCCAAATACACTGAATCTGGATGCTTTTTGAAGAGGTGCTTAAGCAACCTTTGGATATATTCCTTCTTCTTTAAATATAGAAGAATTTAGGCTGAAAAGTGTGTGTCTTGTGGAAGTCAGTAGTGTGTGGTGACTCTATTGTGTGTGCATTAGTGTGTTTTAGAGTATATTAGTAAGTATAATTAAGTGTGCTGTACAAGAAGGAAGAGTTAGAGGAAATTCAGGGAGTCTGCTTGGGGAGAAGATTCGAGATAAGTTTTTATTTATTGTTTTATAACTTTAAATGAAATCCAAGTTTTGTGTTATTTTTTCTATGCATTCTGAGTAGTTTTCTCTGTCTTTCTCCTTGTTGTTGAGATTTTGTGAAATGAAGAATTGAATTAGTTGTGCCTAAAAATATTAAATAAAATTGTGATAATCTTTTTACTTAAATCTTAATTTACTTTCAATTTGGCCAATTGAATTGTTAAAATATGTTGAATTATCAACTATAGTAAAGATTACATATAAGATTCAGGGAAGTCAAAAGCCTTGGACGGAGGGTGAAAATAAATAGGGAAATATTATTTATCGGGCGTAGAATTGGATATTTTAGTGTGACAAACTAAAATACTCAATTCGGTCCTATCGTTTGGGAGCTGAAGTGTAGATGTTAGCACTTAGGCGAGGGGAATGTGGGAGCTCCGAAGTGGCAGCCGGTATCCTCCCAGCCTAGCTGCAGATTCAGTAACCAAGCATAGGATTAGTCAATGTTCTTTATGCTTGGACCAAAGGGTAAAGAATAGGAATGCTCCTATTTGGCACAATATAATTCTAACTAATTTAATTATTCATTCACTTAATTCTCTTAACAAGGAGAAAGATAATTTTACTAAATTGCAATCTTCTATTTAAAAATTAAGTAATAGAGTTTAATATAAGCGTTCTTTATTTCCGTACACTAGATAGTAATTGTATCTGCTGAAATTAGTTCTTAATCTCTAAACTTCCTTGTGGGATCGATATCTAGGACTCCAATAGAGCCCTTCATTACTTGAACGATACGTATACTTGCATTGATAAAAGGGGGGGACACAATTGCTAATTTTACTCTGATAATCATTTATAAAATATATAATATAAAGCTCCACAATCGTATAAACTTTGCTGCCTCCCGACCCCAGGTCACTGTTCCACCATGTTTTTTATGTCCTTTTCGGGTATCATAATTTGTGCATATTCTTTCTTTGGCTGCTCATCTCCGTTTACTGATGTAACTTCCTTTCCTTCATTCGCAATATGAATGACTTCCGAGGGCGTTTCTTTCTGGGGTTGAGGTTGACTTTGAAGTGTGGCTAGAGCAGCCGCCATCTCTTCCATCTTCTTTTCCATCCAATAAATTTTATCGTGCTTTTCCAGAAGACGTAGCATCACTGCCTCTGGATCATCTTCTTCTGCAGTTGCTGGAGCTCCTAGCAAAGCTGAAGACGCTCTGGTCTCGACCACGTTGATCTCGGCAAAATCCTCATCCATGAACCCTGACAAGTCTTCTTCATTCTCTGATCTTTCTTTCGGCTCTTTGGCCAACTGCTGAATGTCCGACCTTAACTTTTCCAAAGTAACCTCGAGTGACTTTCCTCTGATGGTCCTACGACTGGTAGACTGTAGTCGGTGAACCTCATCCTCTGGAGTTGTCTCTGAGACGGCAGTACTCCTTCTGGCTCTGGACTCAACATCAAAACTTTTCATTTCTGACTGCTCTGTCGGTATTGGCTCTGCGACTTTAGATCGCCACACCATCCTTTTTACAATTGAGTGCCTAGAACCGGATGGCTCATCAACGGTAGGTTGAAAGGTGGTGTGCCTACTAAGATGCGGGCTAGATACCATAGCAGGTAACTTCTTGCTACTCAGTTTCCTCTCCTTTGGCAGAAATTCCTTTTGAACGGTAGGGGGAAGCACCCTCGGTCCTCGACATGCCTTGGCAGTTATTCTTCCCATTCTTCTCAGAATCTCGGACACATAACAATTTTCCTTTCTTTTTAACTTCTCAATTATCGTCTGCAATCAAGTAAGGGGCGTACTTCTTGTCTTCCGTTCCCTACGATCATAATATGCCGGTCGGGGTAACGCGACAGCTATCCGCTGAGCATTTTCTTCCTCAAAAGCGGTAGAAAGCGAATAAAATCTGTTTCCTTCCAACAGGGGTGAAAGCTCTGGCAATTCTTCTTCCTCTTCCGGGATTTCTTCAAGGATGGTAATTTTAGCGGCCTTGGTTTTCCTGACCTTGGTCGTTCTTCTGTTCTTATTCCTTCTTTGAGATCTAGTTAGGGGCATGATCACAGAAATTCATACATATTTTTTATTAAATTGCACTTTAAAGAAAGGTATTTTCTTTATTTTATTGCAGGAACGAAGATTTATAAGTGATGAAAGCAAAAAACATGAAATGGAGCAAATTTGGATCAAAAAGGAAGAAATTCATTCAAAATGAACTATGTCGCTGACGGCGAGATCGAGCCAGCCGACGGCGAGATTATTAAGAAAATTTTTGAAGCATTTATAACTACCTCGCCGACAGCGAGCCCGAGCCCGCCGACGGCGAGATCGCGCGGTTTGGTGACCTTCTAGAAGCCCCGCCGACGGCGAGGTCGTTTCTCGCCAAAATATCATATACATTGAACCTGGACGCTTTTTGAAGAGGTGCTTAAGTACCCCTTGGACCTTTGTCTACCACTATAAATAAAGGACGAATTTGTGTGTCTAGTGTGTCTCTTTTTGGTGTCTATTTATGTGTGTGTTTATTTAGAGAGTATTAGTGTCTACTTGGTGTTATTTTAAGAGTTTTTAGAGTGTAATTAGTGAGTTAGAAGTGTGCTGTACTGGAAGGAAAAGTCAAAGGAACTTCGAGGAGTCCGTCAGGGAGGAAATTAAGATAAGTATTTTTGTTTATTCTTGTTAAACTTTAAATGAAATCCCTGCTTTGTTTAATTCCCATGCATTCTGAGTAGTTTTCTTAGTCTTTCTCTTTGTTTATGAAATTATTTGAATTGATGAAATTAAATAGAAGTACCTAAAATATTAAAATAAATTGTGATAATTTTTACTTAAAACTTAATTTACTTTCAATCTGGCCCATTGAATTGCTTAAATATGTTGAATTATCAACTATAGTAAAGATTACATCCAATATTTAGGGAAGTCAAAAGCCTTGGAAGGAGGATGCAAATAAATAGGGAAATATAACTTATCAGACGCAAAATTGGACATTTTAGTGTGACAGACTAAAATATTCAATTTGGTCCTATTGTTTGAGAGCTGAAGTGTAGATGTTAGCCCTCAGGTGAGGGGAACGTGGGAGCTCTGAAGTGACGACCGGTATCCTCCCGAGCTTAGCCATAGATTCGGTAATCAAACATAGGATTAGTCAATGTTCTTTGCACCTGGACCAAAGGGTAAAGAATAGGAATGCTCCTATTTGTCACAATACAATAAAAGAAATTCTATTTAAATTCATCATTAACTTAATTTTCTAAAAATAAGGAGAATGATACTTTTTCTGAAATCTTTAAATCTACTTTATTTTAAAGCATTAGTTTACTTTAGTTTGCTTTAGTTAATTATTCTAAATTTCCGTATATTCTATTTATAAGTAATTCCTTTAAATTTAGTCGATACAAATCTGTTAAAAACTTCCCTGTGGGATCGATAACCGAGGACTCCACTGAGAGCCTCGTATTACTTGATACGATACGTATACTTGCGTAGAATCCACATTATACATTCCTTTATAAAATCAAATATATATATTAAAACGGGATCAAGTTTTTGGTGCCGTTGCTATTAACATAAATTGCAAACATAAAAAAAGTGGGTCAGGGCACAAACTTTGAACTAGACCCAATCTCGAAAATAGACGGTATCGCAGCAAAAGTCGTACCCTCCACGGTAGCAGGCTCATCACTCATATGAACTTCCTTCCCTTTCCATTTGGCAGGGGTAGGTGCAGTGATGATCAGACCATTGGGGTAGAGACAACAGTCCTAGGAGTGGCAGCTAGTCTCCTATGGACAACGGCGTGTTCCTCAACTGGGACCCTTTGCAGGAGAGGAAATTCTTGCGTTGACTTTAGGTTGAATTCAATTATGGGCTCTACAGTTTCAGGTACTTTGATGTCCATACTATCGAATCCTTGTTCGAAGTGAATGACCGCATCGTTGGGCTATTCATCCTTAATGACTGCCAGGTCCAATCCGTTGGTGAAGGAGAAAATCCGCTTCGGCGCAGACATCTTCGGCAGGGCAGATTCTAAACGTCAATTCCATACTATGCTTCCTTCTATCATAAAACTCTTAGGACAAAAAAGAATCATTCCAAAAATAGAGTCCGAACACATTCTTATCCATTTCTTAGTTTTGTTTACAAAGTAATTCAAATTTCATTTTATTTGTTAGTTCGTAGTTTAGAAGGTTCGTTTGTTAAAAAGGTTTGTTCTTTTGAAAGGTTCATTTGTTTATAATTTAAAAGGTTTGTTAGGAACGAAACAATTAAAGGAGGAAGAGTAAAGGAAGGTAAAGGACCCAATCCAGAACCGGAAAGGGAGAGAAAACCTCACAAACTCTCATCTCGATGAATTTCTCCTAGGCTAACACCTATTAGGGGTCCACCCCACCTCGGAGAGGCAGAAGGATTCCGGAAACTCTCTGTTTAGGGATGTCTAAACAGTGGCTCCAAAATCCAAGAAGAGTTGACTATACCCGTTCAAGGTAGAAATGCACATGGTATGTCAACGGAAAGAAAGGTAGTTTTGATCCACTGGGGCATGGACTCACTACCGATTTATGAAAGCAAAACCATCTGATCAAGATGGAGAGAGGAACCAATCCCCAGCGAAGTCGACAAAAAAGTTATCGGTAAATTTTTAGGTTAAGTGTTTAATTTAAATTTATATATATTAAATTTGGAAAGTAGCATTTTGATTTTTGAAAATAGTTTTAAGTTTGAAAAATTTTAAAGTATGAAGTCAAACTGATCTCACACCTCGAAAAGTTTATATAAACGAGCACCACATCACAAACGGTGTATCTACCTCGGGGGATAGACACACTGCTTAATAATGGGGCTCGATTAAATAAACTAATAGATTTGTGACATCCGTTTGGTCTGCAAACCAATTTTATAAGCCGACAAATTTTCCCATACTTAATATAAAGGGATTAAGCAGGGTTTATATTACATGGGTTCTTAAAGTTCCCTATAAGGGCAAGCCCCTATAGTTAATTACATCCTAAGTGATGGGAATCACTTAAGAAAACTCTCGATAATGATCAGTGGTTCTGCTTTCAAGAATTTCAAAGTTTAAGGCTTTAAAGGATTGGATTTTGGAAATTTCAATAGGGAATAAATCAAATTTGGAACAGTTATTTTGGGAATCCAATGGAAGAAAGGTAGGAGAAGCTGAGGATCCAAGAGGAATCTTGGCAACTTCCTGAACTTTCCTATTATTTGGCTTCATTTTGAGAGTTTTTTAATGTTTTAATCCTGCCAATTTTAATTAATTGGGACTTATACTTGTATGACATGATCATACAAATAGCCTGGAAGATGCGAGGGTTTATGTCGTACCAAATGGCTACCTCGGAGTCTTAAGACGAGTTAGGGCTTAATTTGCACAATATGATTACGCAAATGCCTAAAGAAAAGTTGAGGATTTATGTTGCACTAGGCAAACTACCTCGAAATCCTATGGCTTAGTTATTTAAGCTAAGGAAGGGTTAAGCTGATGAAGACTTGTTTTGCTGTTGACGATGGCCGTGCTACCCACTGTGCTTGCTCCAAGCTCCTTGTTGTTGCAGAAGGTTTAGTTTTAGAAAGTGGCAATCAGGAGATGAGAGAAGTGTTTTGGTTTAAAAGAGTTAAAAATTTAGATGGCTTAGTGTTTTAATTAAAATAAATCTTAAAGTTGATTAAGCAGAACTGATTAAGGTCCCACGTTTCCGTCATCCCGACACCACTATTTTCATCGGATTCACTTAGTCTAAATGAATTTTCTAAACTCAACTGAATGAGTTCCACACTTTCATTTAGACCGTGGGAAATCTCGTTAACAACACCTGGGTTGCATCATCCGAGGGATTCTCGATCATCCAACGAGACGTTTTAAGTTAGTTGTAATTGTAGTTTTGTTATTTTGTTTATGATTAAATTTTGAGTTGTTTTATATATTGAATGTTGTGGAGGTGAATTTTATCTTGCTTTGTTTTTTAATTTAGTTTTGGTTCAGTTTTGCGGCTATCCTAAAGGTTTTAGTTTTCATGCAGGGTGGCATTATTGTTTAACATGCAAGCTTGCAATAAAAAGAAAGTACATCACAGGTAAATGAATTGCTATAAAATAAAAGCGTACCTGGCGGGTCTTCTCGTCATTTCTAGCTGCACTTGAAACAAATGTTAGGGCATTTATATGTTTAAAAAAAACACCTAGATAAAGCTAAGGGAAGGTTCTGGTTGTCTACCAGATCCTATTCCTATCACTAGTCAAGTCCTTAAGTGTGTTTATGGATGATTTTCTTCATCAAATAACAATGAAGTTCAATTGTTCTTTTAAAACATCCCATTAGGTTGAGAAAGTGCTTAGGATGAGTCCTGAACATCTTTTCAACACCATTGGGATTATTCTGAGTCCAAATGAATTTCATCGTATGAATGGATTGATCATCCGAGAATTTAGTTAAGTTTTGATTCTTGGTCAGTGAACTAGGATGTTTGATTATCCCATGAGAAATGTGACATATTATTTGATGCTTTATTTAAGCATTATAAAGGTGAAAGCCTTTAGGGGCAAATCAGCTCATTAGAGGATTTAACAATTCTTAGTTAAAGTTGAATTGATAATTTAAAAGAGTGATTAAATTATGAATTTTCAGATTGATTTTCAAATGTTTTAGGTCATTTAATTTGGAAAAGTATTTTTTGAATTATTTGATTCAATTGAGTTTTAATGATTTAAATTGGGTTTTCAACTTAATTATAATGTTTTAGATTAATTTTAATTGGTTTAGTTTTAATGTTTTGATTATGAATTGTTTTAAATTAACCTTAGTATTCCAATTTTGTTTCAATCTTAGTTCTGGGTGATTTCAAATTGATTTTAATATCTTAAGTCAACTTGATTTGATTTTAAATCATTTCACCTTAACTTAAGTATTTTTAAGCTTTTAATTTAATTATAGAATTTCAAGATCATTC
Source organism: Papilionanthe hookeriana x Papilionanthe teres (assembly GCA_022702705.1). Classification (NCBI taxonomy): domain Eukaryota; kingdom Viridiplantae; phylum Streptophyta; class Magnoliopsida; order Asparagales; family Orchidaceae; genus Papilionanthe; species Papilionanthe hookeriana x Papilionanthe teres. Next base: position 47,225,717 of record CM040424.1, on the reverse strand, counting down.
CATTTTAGTTTCAAAACATCATTTTTTTTATGATTCATTGAAGGTTAAGTGGTATTTGATCAATTTATTGATTAGGGATTAAATCTCAAAGTATTAGAATCTTCCTATATTAAATCCCTTAACCGTAATAATTCATTTCTTAATTAACTTCCAAAGTTTTAATGATTTAATTAATTAAGGTTTCTTCTTTAAATGTTCAAGGTGATTAATGGGTTTCTACCCCTTAACTTCCTTAGTTTCAATCATCCAAATGGAAAATTAAGATCAAATATTTTATTCTCCCTTTGGTTAAGCCTAAATGTTAATTAAGGTTAAAGTCTTTTAATTAGTTTAATGCCCTCTTAGGCTTATTCATCCCATAATTCATTAAACCAAGATCAAATGAACTTGAAATTTTTATGTCACTTTACTCACATGTCAATTAAGACATTAGAGGAGAAAATGTGATTTTTCAAATTTTAATTTAATTTATATAATTTTTTATTGAAAAATAAGGATTTTCAATGAAAATTTAACAACTTGACCAAGGAGAAGTTTATGTCCTTAGGAAAATTATGGGAGGTTTCTACTAACTAGAGGACCATTTCGACTAATTTTAGTGATTTTTTGAACTTTATTTTATTTATTATAATTATTTCAAGTTTTGAGGTATTAATTAATTATAAAATAAAATTAAAGTTGAAAATTAAGTTTTATATTTTTATTAAATCTTCGTGATGTCAAAGAACTCAGAGAAGTAAATTTTATATTTTCTAGTTTTTCTTTGAATTTTAAAAATTATTTTAGTGAAAGGGTTGAAAAATCTATTTTCTAATATTAAAAATTACCCTAAGCCTTTAAAATTCAATATCTTTACTTAGAGACTTAAAAAAATTTTTTTGTTGGTTCCTAAGTGTTAGGGGACCAAATATGACATTTTTATGAATTTTAATATTTTTATGATTTTTATAATTTTTTAATTATTAAAATATTCAAAATAGGTTAAAAATGAAAATTATAGAAAAATTTTAATTTTAGTTTTCTTAGACTCCTCTGATATTAGAGAGGTCTCAAAACTGATTTGGTGAATTTTTAAAATGTATTTTGAATTTTATGAATTTTTTAATTTTCAAAAATGGTTATGTAACTTGAATAATCTATTTAGTGCGTTAAAGCTTTTCCAATTGGCTTAAAATTTTTATGTGAGATTCCCCTGACCCTAAAGATCAGTAGAGAATTGATTTTATGTAATTTTGATGTGTGGTTCTCTCAGATTAATTTAATTTCAATTTTAAGATTTTAGCCAAATTAGGGTTTGTTTAAGTGAATTAAGCCAAGTTACAATTTTCTTAGGGTCCTCTGGTCCAGAGATACTTTCTCTATTTTTATGGATTTTTATGATCAACATGATAATTTTCACAATTAATTTTGCACAAAATGACTCTGAACTTAAAAAATAAATAACTTGCCATGACATAGCCTATAGCCTTGAAAAATTTACGGAATGTTTCCAAGATCAGAGGCTACAAAAGCCCTATGGTCTCATGTCATGTTAAATTATGCATGCTTTTGGAGAATTAAAACATTCAGAACAGTATTAAATTAATTAAAAATTAAATACTCAGCAAAATAACTTAATTCTTTTTCCACATTATTCTCCTCTGTTCATTGAGAAAGAAGGATTTTTTTTTAATTTTTGGATTTTTCTATGCAATGTTCATTTTCAAAGTTTTAGGTATTTAATTAATTCAGAAAAGGGGTATTTCCTACTTAAGTGACGCGGCGCCGTGTCATCCTAGGCAGATCCGAAACTCCACGCGGCGAGCTCCCATTCGACGCCGCCATCTGAGTCAGCGCCATGCAGCCCACACTTTTACGCTTTGTGGTTCCATCTGACTCAATCTCCGTCGTCTGTTCGATATACGCTTGATCGAACGGTCTTTGGTCATCGTCTCCGTCTGGTTCATCCCCAGAGCCGTCCACCCTAAAACCTTAAGATCTCGCTCATTTCTCAACCAAATCACACGAGTTTTGGTCCTATGTGTTCGTCTAGACAAGAGCTACAAATCCATACGACTAACATTCATTGAAATTAAGTTAAAATAAATGGAAAATTGCTGGAAGCTCGGGAGCAAGAGAACCCTCCATACCTTGGTCCAAGAGGTGAAGCCTCAATTAGATGTGCTCCGCACGTTCGTTGGAGTCCCAGAAGCTTACAGATGATGCCTCGAGCGATGGCAAAATGTCTGGCTATGAAAGTGACTAGACCCGATTTCGTGTTCTGGCCGATAGAGCAAATGGCTGGCCTGATGAGGGGGCTTTCACTGGGGAACTTCTTCTCTACCTCTAGTGAAGGTGTGGGAAGGTTTAATTTGATTTCTGTTGAGTTTCAGTGAGTTTCTTATTTTCTGGCCTAAAATTGAACTCCAAAATTGAGCTCAATCAGTGGGGATTAGGGCAGGAGGACAGTAGGGCTCTTCTTCTCTAGGCTGAGAGAAGGTTTGGGAGCAGTTTGGGGGAGTTCTGTGAGAAAAATTTAAACACCTGGTGCAAGGCCAAAAGGTGTGGATTTTATAGCCATGGCTACCTGGTGGAGCTCAGGGCCATGCAATAAGTGGTTTGGGCCACTTAGGGTGAGGGCTGAGCAGGCAAGGTGGCTGGAGAGGAGATGGCTCACTGCCAAGGTTCAATTTTGGGATTCAAGGACAAAGGGGGTGCTCGGGCGTGGCTGTTTTGGTGGCTGGGGTGGCTGGCAAGGACAGTCAGGGGGCTGGGCAGGCTGAGGAGGAGTGGAGGAGAGGTTCATTTGCATTAATTGGGCCAGGGAGCTTGCTTGAGGAGAGTTTAAAGATGGGACTTAGCCTTAGCCATGTGGCTAAACCCATTGGTCCAAAGTGGTAGAGCATTGGTCCATGGCTCAAGGGGCATGGGTTGGGTCAGGTCAAACCCACCCTAGGAAGCCTAGGGTTGGCTGCCAAGAGGTTGGTTTGATCAATTTTGATTTGGTTAGGTTCAATTTGGGTTATGTGTGCACATGGCTTGGTTTGGATTCAACTTGGGCTAGCTTGAGTTTGGGTTTGGATTAGATCAAATTGATTGATCAAAAGTGTGCAAATGATTGTCACAAAGCTTTTGGAAAAGGTTTGGAGTGAAATTGAATTGGTTTGGGAAGTGTATTTAGTGGAATTGTTGATTAGGTTCAATTTGGTCACCATGGGTTAAGCTTGGGTTTAGGTTAGGTTGGAGCTTGGCTAGGGCTCAATTGATGGTTCAAAATGATGTATGTGACTGTTATGAAAGGTTTAGGATAGAAATTGGGTGGAAATTTTGGGTTTAGGGGATTCAATTTGGAAATTTAGGCCATATGGAAATTTTAGGGCAAATTTGGGGATTTTAGTTTCAAGTGAGTTTGTATTGGATTTCAATCAAAATTTTGGCTAAATGAAAGTTGTATTTGGTAAAGGAATGTTTTAGGAAGAGTTTGGAATTTGGTTTGGGGAAAATTGAGTGGCTTTGGGCCATTTTGGGGTGAATTGGGTCATGAGGCCAAAATGAGGGGTTTTGGTTTTAGGTTGAAATTGAACTCAAATGTTAACCAAATTGGGCTTGGTTTTGATTGGAATTGGTATTGGGGATGTTGAATTAAGTTTTGAATTGAATCTGACAAAATTAGGATCAATTGGGTTAAATTTGTTTGACATTGGGTCCATATGGGTTAAATTATCCAACTTGGGATTTTGGGTTGAAAGTGGGTTAAAATTGAAAAATTGGGTTATGGTGTAGTTAAACAAAATGAAATTGGGAATATTTAGGATTTTATGGAATTTTTTGAGAATTTTGGAAATTTTTGGAATTTTGGAAAAAAGGGTATTTTAGGGTATTTGGAGATTATTTGGGGGGTATTGGGGTGTTTTAGTAGATTTAAGAGGTGAGAACTGTTTTGAAATGATTTTTAGGATTTTTGGGAATTTTGGGAATTTTGGATAATTTTTGGGAAATTTTGTGGTTGTAGGGGCAATTTAGGTAATTTTGGTAGGTTTAAGGACCCAATGTCAAAACCAGAAATTTTGGAAAAATGGAATTTGGTTATGGTTGGTTGGAGTGAAATGGTTTAGATTGAGCCATGGACCAATGACAGTGTTCATTTTGAGCATCTCATAGGTTGTCCCTAACCCTCTTAGCCAAGTTCTAGGGGTTTGGATTCATCCATATGAGTGTTCTAATGAACCATGAGCCAAGATTAGGTAAAGATGGTTTAGGGTTTAGGATGTGTGTAGGAGTGCAGTGTATGCAAGCTAAAACTCACCAAGACCAGGCCACCCAGGGCTGTCCTAAGGCTTGAGCATCCTATAGGAATTCATCCTTGTCTTCATGCACATTGGTCCTAACCTTCTAAGTGGTTTGGAGGTTGATGACCATCCATGTAGGATTCCAAAGAGAGTCAAGATTTGGTTTGAATTTCTAAATGGTGGGTTCCATCTCTAGTCTTCTAGGATAGTCAAGGAGAAGTCCTATGGCTAAATCTTAAGAACTAAGAGGAAAGAAAAGACCTCACCAAAAATGCGGTCAACAGCTTGATATAAAGGAAGATAAGGAGATAACTATTATTTTGGGAAGACTTTTCCTAGTACAGGAAGATCAATGATAGATGTGCAGAAAGGGGAAATAACTGTGCGCTTCAAAGATCAAACTATTACATTTAATATTTTAAACTAAATGAAATATCCCGCAAAAGGTAAAGATGATGAATGTTTCAAGATGGATGTAATGAGATATCTGAGTGAATGTCATTTTAAAGTAAATTATGATGAAAAATCTAAAAGTGAAAGTTGGAAAATGAGCAAGAAGAGGAAGCACAATATTCTAATGATTTTAATGAGGAAGATTTAAATTATGTTCAAGAAAGTTTTGAAGTTTTGGACATGACAAAGAAAGACAAATCTTTTTGTCCATCAATTGAAAAATCTCCTGAACTTGAATTGAAATTACTTCTTGAACATTTAAAATATTCCTTTTTAGGTAATTCCTCAACTTTGCCTGTTATAATGTCCTCAAAATTAACTACTGAAGAAGAAGAGAGTTTTGCTTGAAATTTAAAAAAAATAAAAGAAAGCCTTTGGATGGACCATAACAGATATTAAAGGAATCAGTCATTTAATTTGTATGTACAGAATCCTTATAGAAGAAAACTGCAAACTAAGAGATGATCCTCAAAGGAGATTAAATGTTATTTTGAAAGAAGTTGTTAAAAAAGAAATTCTAAAGTGGTTAGACGCTGGAATTATCTACCCTATTTTAGATAGTGTATGGGTTAGTCATATTCACTATGTTCCTAAGAAAAGAGGAGTAATTGTAACTATTAATGAAAAGAATGAACTAATACCAACAAGACAAATTACAAGATGACAAATATGCATTGATTATAGAAATTTAAATCTTTCCACCAGGAAAGATCATTTTCCACTACCCTTTCTTTATCAAATGTTGGATAGACTAGCTGGGCAAAAATACTTTTGTTTTTTGGATGGATATACTGGTTATCACCAAATATATTGAGGACCAAGAGAAAAAATGTCTACCGTTCATTACAGTACATTTGCTTTTAGAAGAATGTCCTTTGGTTTATGTAATTCCCCTGCTACATTTCAAAGATGTATGATGATAATTTTCTGTGATTTAATTGAAAAAGGAATTGAAGAATTTATGGATTAGGTGTTTGGAATTTTATTTGAATCATGATTAGAACATTTATCTAAAGTTCTTAAACGCCGTGAAGAAAAAAATTTAGTTCTTAACTTGGAAAAATGCCAATTTATCGTAACAGAAGGAATTATTTTGGGACATCAAATTTTAGAAAAAGGCATGGAAGCAGACCTTGCAAAAAATTCAAGTGATCACTAATTTACCTTACCCAACAAATGTAAGGGAGATTAGTAGTTTTTTATGACATGTTGGATTCTATAGGCATTATATTAAAGACTTTTTAAAAATCGCTAAGCCTCTATGCCAGTTATTGGAAAAAGATGCAATTTTTAATTTTGATGAAGAATGCCTAAAACCTTTTAAGCTGTTAAAAGAAAAATTAATCACTGCACCAACTATTGTTTCGCCAGTTTGGGAAAAAAATTTTGAATTAATGAGTGATACAAGGGAGTATGCTATTGGAGCCATTTTAGGACAAAAACATGATAAATTTTTCAAAGTAATCTACTATGCTAGTAGAACTCTTAATGAAGCTCAAATTAATTATACCACAACTGAGAAAGAGTTATTAACTATAGTATATGCTTTTGATAAATTCAGATCATATTTAACTGGAACTAAATGTGTGGTGTACACTGACCATTTTACTATTAATTATTTAATGAAAATGAATGATGCATAACCAAGACTGATAAGATGAATTCTTCTTTTATAAGAATTTGACTTTGATATAGTAGATAAGAAGGGTGCTGACAACCAAATTGCTGATCATCTATCCAGGCTTGAAAATGAAAAATCTCTCTATTTTGATGAAGAAATTAATGAGCATTTTCCTGATGAAATATTTTCACTATTAATGAGTGGCGTGTTCCATGGTATGTCGTCATTGTAACTTTTTTGTTAGTGACATATTACCTTATGGTTTGACATACCAACAGAGGAAGAAATTTTAATCTGAAGCTAAAACTTATTTTTGAGACGACCTGTTTTTATGTAAACAAGGGAATGATCTAATTTATTCGAAGATGTGTGCCATTAGAAGAAACTTATGAAATTATTCAAAAATGTCATGATTCTGATTTTGGGAGACATTTTGGTGTTGATAAAACTACATATAAAATTTTGCAATCTAGATTTTATTGCCCTAGAATTTTTAAGGATGTTAATGCTTATATTAAAAATTGTGATCAATGTCGGCATGTAGGCAATATTTTTAGAAGAAATGAAATGCCCCTCAATTTTATGTTGGAAGTTGAATTATTTGACGTTCGTGGATTAGATTTTATGGGACCATTTATACCATCTTTCGGAAGACTATGTATCTAAATGGATAGAAACTGTTGTTTTACCTCGATGTGATGCTCAAAGTATTGCAAAGTTTTTAAGAAAGAACATATTTTTATAAACTTGGAATGCTAAGAGTAATCATAACTGACGGGGAAAGTCATTTTAGAAATGCAATTATGGAGAAACTGGTAAGGAAATATCATATCATCCATAAAATTGCTACTGCTTATCATCCTTAGATTAGTGGTTTGGTTGAATTATCCAATCATGAAATTAAAAGAATTTTGATAAAATCTGTTAATTCAAACAAAAAGGATTGGTCAATCAAATTGAATTTTGCTTTGTGAGCTTATAGGACTACATATAGAACTCCTATAGGAATATCCTCATATAGGCTAATTTTTGGGAAAGCTTGTCATTTACCAGTTAAACTTGAGCATAAAGCATATTAGGCTATTAAAGAGTTCAATTATAATTTGAAGGATGCTGGTGAGAAAAGATTATTTCAATTAAATGAGCTTGAAGAGATAAGAAATAAATCATATGAAAGTGCTAAGATATATAAAGCAAAGATGAAGATGTGGCATGATCGTAGGATTCTGACTAAAAATATTAAGCCAGGACAATAAGTTTTGCTATATAATGCAAATTAAGATTATTTGCTGGAAAACTTAAGTTCGGGTGGATGGGCCCATTTATTGTAATAAAATTTTATCCCTATGGAGCTGTGAATATTAAAGAACCTAAAACCGAGAAAATATTCAAAGTGAATGGTCATATACTGAAACCTTATTTCTCAGTTGATCAACTTAAAAAAGATGAAAATATGATGTTGGGTCACCTAAAATAAGTATTAGGTATGTCGGCTGATGACATTAAACCAAGTGCTTTGTGGGAGGTAACCCATAGTTATCGGTGTGCTTTGTTTTAAGTTTGTTTTGTGTGTTTATTGTGTGGTTTGAAGTAAGAATTATGTGGTAGTATTTTTAATATTTTATGTTAGTAGAGATTAATGAGACCTTAATTGATAAATTGGATGAGTTAAAATGAGTATTTGGACGTTTAGCAGACCTGTGCTAAAATGAACACTGGCGGCTAAGCACCAGCAGTTGGCGCTTAGGCGTCAGAGTTATGAAAAACGTGAAAAATGGGTTTCTAGAAGTGTTAATCGTGGGGAATTTGTATGGGACTTGATTTTATGGTTTTTGAACGTGGGAGGACGGTTCCTAAGCTTCTAAAGCCTATAAATAGGAATCAGATCAAAAGATCATCCCGTTCCATATTTTCACCCTAAGAGTCTAAATGAAGAGTTTAAGTCACAAAAATGTTTTCTTGAGAGAGTGAAATTAAGAAGAAAGAGGATGCAAACAAGAAGTTCATTTATGAGAGTGCACAAGAGTTATATAATGGATATCTTGTCGTTAATATTCAAGAAATAACAGAGAAGATTGCAAAAATCGAAGCTGATGTGGCGTCAATCGAAGCAAAGGTAAATGAAAGTAACACACATTTAACACATACTGGATGACAATTAAAGATGTAATTTAGTCATACTAGTCATGTTGAAGAGGTGGATAAAATGATGTTTTTGAAGAACAAATGGATAGAAGAAGGTTCGGTAAGAGTTTTCAACCATCACTCGTTTTATCAAATATATATCCCAAATGGTTCATATGGAACAAATGGAGGTTTTGGATATGTTCCACCTAATGGAGAATGAAATTAAGTTCTTATGTCATATTGTTGTGAGTTAGTCATGTTTGTTGTCAGTGTTTAGTGTTTTATGCATTGTTATGCGTTGTAATTTTGTTATGTTTTAAGTATTTGTTTTGTTTTTTGTTTAATGTGTTAAAGTGTGAGAAAAGAAGAGATCTTATCCAAGAATCTTGGATTAAAGACTTGTGGTTTGTACTTGTTTATTTGTTTGATTTTTAGTAAAAACGTTTTATGTTTGTGTGAAACTTGTATTGAATCTATTTTAATATAAAAGCGTGATTATGGAGATAAGAAGAATATAAGGAGAAGATATACTTATTAAAATAATTTAATGTTGATTAAATGAGCTTAAATGAATATTTATCGAAAAAATCAAAATTAGCGAATTCGCAGGTAAGCGTCGTGACTTTGCGTTTACTCTCCAGTGCCTCGCGGCTAAGCGCCGAACTTTCGCGCTTAGGCGCCGGTTCACGAAAATCCATTTTCAGGTTTTAAAAGCCCAAAAAATTGCCATTTTTCTTCTCCACCTCGTCTTCTTCATTCGGAGTTTGCGACTTAGAGAGTTAGGCCATCTCCAAATTTTTTATTTTTGAGCCATTTCAAGCCAAATTTGCTAGATTTGATCTTATAGATTTGAACTGTTATGTTATGTTATATGTTTGGACTTTTTATTCTGTATGAGTTGTTAACTTTCTATTTATGTTTCGACTTCACTGATTGATGTATTAGATGGTGAGAGACTTTAGTTTGTTTTCATGTTATTTGTGGATGTTGTTTGTTTGTATTATGTGATGTGAAGGTTTAGAGTCTTTGTGGTAGTAAATGTGTTAGTGAATTTGTGGTGTACTTTATTTGTTAGTGTTAAAACACTATTAAAATCTACTATTTAAATTTCATGCTTAACTTTTCAATTTACTACCATATGTTTTAGTTGTGGATTTCTGTTTAAGTGTGTGTGAATTTCCTCTTATTTCCTCCACTACTTTAGAAGTATTTTGAATTTATTTTATAAATGAAAAGTTAAAATTTGATCTAGTTGTTTTTACTCATATTTTTAATTGTTATACCTGCATATTTAGGATATAAAAGTTTCTGCAAGCATGATACTTATAGTTTTCAATTCCTGTCCATGTTTCTCTTTACTATGGTTAAATTTTTTATCATAACAAAAACTTTAAAGTTTGGGGAGGATGATAAATAATTTTTTTAAACTTAAATTTTATATGTTCTCAAATGTGCTATAAATAAAATTTGATTTTGATTGAAAAATAATTATGTGTATGAAGTTATATTAGGAAAGTAAAATTTTGAATATAGAAATGAGTAAAGGAATTTAGTTAAAATTTATAGTAATGATAAAAAAAAAATTAAAGTTAAAAATTTATTAGTGAAGAAATGATAAATATTTTGTAACTATCTTTAGTAGAAAAAGTTGTATTTTTGAAAAAAATAAAATGATTTAACTTTTATTTTTAATAGTTATTTCTTTTATTGAAAATAATTTTCAAAACTTTTATTATATTTCTAAGTAAAATATATATATCTACCTTATGCTTTAGAAAAGGAAGGGTAGAATTCAAAATTACTTTGAAAATTTTAAATTGGTTCCACACCTGATCTTTCTAGAGTATAAGACTTAAGAAAATCTTGAAGCTTATGAATACTATATAGTTAATATAATTATTTTTAGTAAAGATTTTTAAGTAAAGAAAATAAAATGTCCAAGCCCTATATTTTGAATAATCTACAAATATTTCTGAATAAGACAAGAACTCATATTTTTCATTAACTTTTACCTAAGAGATTTCTAAACTTTGAATCGGTCTCATTTACTAAATTTTTTTCTAAATTAGACTACTACATATCTAGAAAAAAATTTTAAAAACTACTAAAAAAACTCATCACATAATTTGCTTGTTTGATTTATGTGATTATAGTGTCACTTGAGGACAAGTAACATTTCAAGTTTTAGGGATTTTGATATACATAAAACCTATAGTATTTTTATACACATTTTAACCTATTTTTGATAATATTACACTTTAATGGAAGATATTTTGTGTATTTTTCTTGCAGTATGATTAAATGGATGATTGCGATGAAATGAGTGAAAAAAGTACCAAATTTAAAGTAAAAATGAAGAAAGGTGCAAAATTGATCTGTGGCAGCTAAGCACCTGGACTTGCGATTAAGCGCCAGAGCCCCATAGCTATGCTCCCAGATTTGGAGCTTACACACCAGAAGCATTGCAGCTAAGCGTTGAGACCTCGCGCTTACGTGCGACAATTACTAAAGAGAAGTTATTTAATTTTAGGTGTCATTTTGAAGAGGTGTTTGAGGCATCTCTTGGTATAAATGTAGGTAACTTTCTATTTGCGCCAAAATTAAATTAAATTATTCTTGATGGATTCATTGAATCTGAACATAATTTGAAGAGATATGAAGGCACATATTGGAAAATTATAAAAAGATGACTTGAAGATCAGAAAAATGGTTGTTGTTGGAGAGTGTGTAGTTTATGTTTATTTTGTAGGAGAGTTTTTAGTAACACACCACTCCACTTCACCATTTATACATACTTTAATATAGCTTGTATTAGGATGAGAAGAGAGAATTGAAGTCCTTAGAGTTGGGCGCCAACCTCTAAGGAGTATTGTAAGGAAAAGAAAAGTTTTCAAAGGAACTTCAAGAGTTTGGTGGAGAGAATTTTCAGATAAGTCTTTATCTTTGTTATTACATTTGGTTTTTAATTAAGACTTCTTGTGTTTTCACTATGATTTCTACTTTTAAACCAAGTTGTGATAGTATCTTTTCAATGAATTCTGAGTAGTTTTTTTATCCTTTTCCTTAATATGGTCCAAGTAATTAAGTTGTGAATGGATGTTGTGTGAAGTATAAAAAATCAATGTTGGAAGAAGTTATGAAGATTCAAAACATTGCACTTCACTTACTTCTTGATTTGGCCAATTAAGATGTTAATGTTGTGAGAATATGTAAGAACCGATATAGTATTGCCTCAGTCAACAATTGGAAAGAATCACATGAGATTATATGGGTGAGAATGTAATCCATATGGTTGAGAGCAAATAAATAGGGAGATATACTTTGATGGGTGTAGAATTAGAGGATTTTAGAGTGATAGGCTAAAGCCCCCAATTTGATTTATTGTTTTATGTCTTCATACATGATGTTAGCCCCTATGTGCAGGGACAAGAAGAAACTCTAGAGTGAGAACTAATATCTTTCCTGCCTGACCCATCTTCAAGATTACTAAAACACTAGATTAACTTACGTTCTTCATAGCTTCTCTAGTAAGGGTAAAAAATATAATTGCTCCTATTTGACACAACACACTTTAGATAATTCCACAACCTAATTTCATGACTTGTTACTGATTCATAATAAGGAAAAATATATTTTATTTGCATTTGATTTTATCTTACAAAAAGCTAGCTAAAGTAGTTGTTTACTTTCATTTCAAATTATAAAAATTAACAAAAAGAATTGAACTCTCTTTCCTAGAATATTGCCTTTAGTTTGAGTAAGATGTTTATTGAAGAGTAAAAAATATTTTTCTGTTTTCTTCGTTAAAATTATTTAACATTTTTCCCGTGGGTTCAATATCTTGTGGCTTAACCAGAAAGTCTTATATTACTTGATAAAGATACATATACTTGGGTAGTATCCCATTTCTTAATATCAATTAAAACTCTTATTTAGATTGGCATCACATTTTTGGCGTCGTTGTAAAGAAAGAGATATCATTAAAGAGAAGTACCAATTCATATATAAAATGTAAGCCTAAATATCAGGGATCAACTAAATTTAAAGATTGCCTTATTAGTAATCTGATTATCTCATTCCTTTTCAGAAAATTTGCCAATAACTTGTCATGCTATAGCCTCGAGCTGTCCTGTCATGGCATTGAATTGTCTTACAATGGTGGGTCCTTCTGCACTCTTTCATCGGGTGATTCCAATTGGGATTGTTGACCCTACCCTCCTATAAAAAAGAGGCCTCCCTTATTTACGCTCATGCTTAAAACAACTTTGATGGGTTTGTGCTGACTGAGAGAGAGCAATTGGCTTTTACAAGGAGTCTAAGGCGAAGGACTTTCCGCTGGCGTGGATGACAGGATTTTCTGCTGGAGCGGATGACAGGATTTTCTTGGACATGTGCTATGTCGAGTGTCAAAGTAAGGGATTTTCTCCGAGTCATGTCAAACGTGACATCAGAAAAGGTGGGTTGTAGAGGTCGGCCCACCTCACGAATGGTTGTAGTGTCCCATGAGGAAATGTTGCACTAACAACACGTTCCTAGGGAGTGCAATACTTCCGTTCGATATCTGTCGTTGGAGGTCTGGTCAATTCTGAGGAGCTAATGGGGGGAGTAGATCTAGGTAGCACACCTGCGAGAAAATCCTCTCGACGAACGAATGGGGAGCCCCTTGGAAGTACTGAAAATACACTACCGGTGGGCACCATATCCGTTTGACGGCTATTGCTAACAGGAACTGGGAGAATTGCTTGGCAACGGCAACCCCTTCCTCTGGTACTCTTTTAGCCTCCAGCCTTTCCTCCGTTACGGGGAATGTTTAAGAAGATAAAAGGCGAGGAGAATGGGTGCTCTCATTGAGTGAGCTTTAACACAGAACCTTCCGCTTTCTCGTGCTCTCTCGAGATTCTTTCATTGTAGAGAAAATACAAATGTGGAGAGAGAGAGAGAGAGAGAGAGAGCAAGGGAAAAAATGAGAGTTCTTCCTTTGGAACTTTGTTCTTTATCAAAATTTTGTAATGGATGTAGTTGTATTTATTGCGTGGATGTTTTGTACCTTTTGATCGAGATAAATAGCAATTCTGGTTTTATTTTGTTGCAAATGCTTAGCACGTTTATTGTTGTATGGTCGGTTGACTTGTATTGTTGTATTTTTTCGTCTATATATTTTGCTTAATTTTCTTTAGCTTGGAAGGTAAGAAAGCAATTGTCCAACATCATCCATTTAAAAGCATGTTTTTCAAATTTCAAAAAATGACCGTCGTTATTTGATCGATCAGATCGAGTTCCTCAAGTGTTAGAGAAACCTGTACATTTTTTGAGCAAAATTAGTTAACTATAATTTTCATTGTATTGATCAATTTACAATTTGATAACTACACTTTCTTTTATGTTTATATAAAAATTTCTAAGGAAAAGAATTCTTTCAAGTCATCTCCGCTACATGTCTGGGGGAGTTCCTTTTCGGCATGTGTCTTAAGCTTGTAAGATCCCGAAGAGACTCTTTAGCTAATTATGTATGGTCCGCTCCATATCTGACCCAATTTGTTGACCGACTGTCCTCGGGCGGCTGAATCAACTTTCTTCAGTACCAACTCTTTTGGGACAAATTCCTTGTCTCAAACGTGTTTGCTATAGTAGCGCGTGGTCCGCCTTTTAACTTCTTGTTGAAGAGCTGAATAAGTTCACCTTTCTTCTGTTAGATCGAAAGCTAAACTAGCACCATCGATGTTTGCATCTTGTCATTCGACAAGATTCTCTTCTCTGAATGATGCAGCTGCGACGACCTTCTGACTATGATGGTTATATTCGACCAGTAACACTGTCTCCATTTCATGAGTCAGTATGAATGGTGTTTGGTCGGTTACTGATGACGGTGTCGTCCGCATTGCCCAAAGTACTAACAGTAGTAGGTCCACCATATTTTTTTTGGCTCCTTCAAATTTCTTCCATAGAAAATTTAGGATAAACTTGTTAGCTGCCTAGGCCTGCCTATTTTTTTGGGAGTGATGGAACGAAGCGAACTGCAAGTCAATCCCCTGACTCACGCAGAAGACTTTCACACGCTGATATGAAAATTGTGTTACATTGTCAATGCTGATGACCAACGACAGTTTATATCTGCATGTGAGATCCGACTAAATGAAGTTTCGAACCACTTCAACAGTGATTCGGGCGAACGATTTAGCTTCGATCCACTTTGAAAAGCAGTCGGCCGTTACTAAAAGAAACTTTCACTGGCCTCTAGATGGGGAAAAGGACGTAGTATGTCCACTCCCCAAGTGGAGAAATGTCAGAGACTTGAAATTGGCTGAAGCTTGCGAGACAGCTAATAATGTAGAGGTGTGTAACTCTGAAATTGCTCACATTTCTTGTATAATTTCTCAGCATCCTTGAGAAGTGTTGGCCAGAAGTAGCTTTATCGTTGTACCCGATAAGCTATAGTTTTCCCTCTGGAGTGACTCACGCATTCTCCGGAGTGTACCCTATAAGAATGTCCCACGCTTCATCTTTCTTCAAATTTCTCAGGTATACTAAGGTTACCGATCATCTGAAGAGCTTTCCTTCGATCATCAGGTGTATCGCAACTTTGATTCAAAATGCTTCTTTGCATTTGAGTATCTATTCAAAACGCTGAATTTTCTTAGGGATCTAAAGCATGCTGCGCATCTCTCGGCCCATTTTGAAATGAATTGGCTCAAACCTGCGATTCAATCGATTAGCTTTTGAACTTCTTTGGTATTCCTAGGAGATGACATATTTAAAATGGCTTGCACTTTTTCATGGTTGGTTTTTATTTCTTCGGCAGTAAGTAAAAAACCTAAGAACTTGTCGGTCGATGCATATTATATTCTTTGAGTATTTCAAATGTTTCTTTTAGGTCACTTATGTGCTGTCCGACCGACTTACTTTTAAGTAGAACATCATCCACAAAAACTTCAACATTTTTGTCCATTTTATTTGAAAATATTACATCCATAAGGCGTTGGTAGGTAGCCGTAGCTTTTTTTAGCCCGAAGGGCATTACATCAAAACAAAACATTCCTTGTGCAGTAATGAAAGTGGTTTTTTGGGCGTCGGCCGGATGCACTTTTATTTGGTGGTGCCCAAGAAAGCATTGAGATAACTCAATACAGAGTAACCGACCACATAATACACCACCGTTTCGATCTTCAGCAGCGGGTATGTTTCCTTCGGAGACGCAGCATATAGGTTGGTGAAGTCGACTCATATTCTTCATTTTCGTTGGGCTTTCAAACCATCACGACGTTCGAGAGCCAAGTTGGGTATTGAACTTCTCAGATTTAACCAAAATCCTTTAACTTTTGCACTTCTACTGATATAGGCTCGACCAGAGTTCTGGCTATCAAACTCATCTTCTATTAGATCGTTCGGATGTTTGGGCTATCATTCGATGTCAAGCTACGTTGATCGGGATCCCTAGAATCTCCACGACAGCCTAAGAGAAGACTTCTCGGTGCTCGCAAAGAGTCTATATTAGCTACGTCTTACATCAAAAATTTTACTTATTAGAAAAACTTTAACAAATTTTTCATCGTCGAGAGCAGGTACTTTAAGGATGATTTCACTGATCCCCTTCCCTTTGTGCTTGAATATCATGTAAACCGTGGCTTACGCTGGTGATCGTCCAAAGATAACGACTCCTTGAATCCTCTAAGTTCCCTCGAACGGCCATAATTTTTTTGTTGTCAGGAAACTTCACAACCATGTGATGGTTGAAACTATTACTTGATAGTTGTTCAGTAGTGGGCGGACAAATATGGCATTGTATGTTGGAGGGAATTAGACCACTAGAAGTCCTCTGTATTGGTGTACCGCCTTTCGCGCTCCCCCATGAGATGGCCAATGCAATGACACATAAGGCTTCTTTTCTATTGTTGGAGAAGCCAAACAGTGGGCAGGCCGGTGTTGTCAATCGATCATTTTTACGCAGTTTTTTTCTAATATCGTATTGAAAAGGATGTTCACCGAGTTTCGGTGTCGATCGGGATGCTACCCACCTGGTAGTCATTGATCAATGTTGTAACGACGACCACATTGTTATAAGGATTTACCTTTGGCAGAAGGTCTGCATCTGTAAAGACAATTGGTGGGTGGTTATGCTTATAAGAAGCAATAGAACATACCTAACCCGAACGATGCCTCTTTTCGCCGTATCGTCAGGATATTCCTCTGCCTCCTCCAATGATAGCCAGAATATTCCAGTGAAATGAAACTCGCTCGCGCTGACTGGTCTGTCAGATAGTTTTTCAGCGGGAGCCTTTCCCTGTCGCCGCATTTGTCTGCCTATGACAACAAACTCCTTCAACTTTCCTGCCTCGATTAATTCTTCGACCATGTTTTAAAGGTGACAACATTCCTCTGTGTAGTGCCCATGGTCTAGATGGTAGTCACAATATTTTTTTGGTTTTCAGAGTGCAAGTATGGCCTTTTTTAGTGAGCTTTCCAGAAATATTCTTTATTTTGAATGGCTGCCACTAGTTCAGTCGTTGAGCCATTTAGTGGGGCTCAAATCCTACATTTCCAGTGCTCGTACGGTCACTCAGAATACCAAGAAACTGCTGATCCAACACAAAGTCTAGCCCTGATGGCCTCGGTTATCCCACGATCGCTAGACGTTGTTGTGATTATGACGACCATAGGGGTTCTGATCGCCCTGCAAACTCTGTCCTTCATCTCCAACCTTACTCTTCAACCGCGGGTTGTTCGATGTTAAATCAACAAGGGAGGAGTCCGTGAAGGATTCATCACCGATGATATGACTGTTGGTCATTTCGAGCATCTCGGAAACAAACTTCGGTTCAAGCATATTCACATCATACTTGAAGCACCCGTCTTTAACCCCTTGTGCTAGAACAATTTGGGCTATCAACGGATGGAAGTATTAAACTTCCAACATCTCCCTATAGAAATGAGAGATATACGATTGCAGGCTTTCGGTCTTCCCCTGCTTGATCAATAGTAAGCTTGTTTTTTTTCCTTGGCTTCCGCATGTTAGCAGAGCGCTACAGAAAAAGCTTCTTGAATTCAACATAGGTTGGGATGATTCCAACCGGCAAAATGTGGAACCAACAAAGAGCTGACTCCTTGAGTTCCATCAAGAAGAGGCGACACTTTATGGCGTCGTCAATCTGTAGGACATCGACCGATGATTCGAATGACGTTATGTGGACGATTAAATCACATTTACCCTTGTAAGGCCCAAATGCGGAATCTGTAGCTTCACCGACGGTACCGCCTCCAGAATCTGTCGAGTGAAGGTGCTTTCAGTAGCGGGCTGAAAGGGCGCCTCGATGCATTCTACCTGATGCCTAACCATCGGCGTAGATCTAGTACTAGCTGGTTGTTGAGAGTCTCTTTCTACCTCAACTATTTGGTTGCCGATACATCCGACCAGCGCTTGGAGGTGTTCTGGGGGAACCCTATGAGGACGAATTCCCTGAGATTCAGCCCCCGAGAGTGCAGTTTGATCGTTCCTTTGCAAGATCGCCAGTCGAAGGGTCTCAAATTGGCCCATCAACGGATCTCACAATTCTTGAACCTGTCGCTGGATTCTTAATTCACAGATTCTCTATTGAATTTCATCTCCTCTAGATCTCTCTGTTGCGATTCTTCTTCGTAATTTGTTCCGCTTCTCGTCTGTAGCATGTCCACGCTCACCGCACCACCTTTTAGGATGTTGAATTCGAGATTGTCCTATTGTGAACACGCCCTAAGAGTTAAAGCTGAGAGGAGGAGGGGGGGAGAGAGAGAGAGCTAAGGAATGCAAGAGAGTATTCAAATGTCAGAACCCACAAGTGTGTGGATCCCAAAATCACTAGTATCCAAAAGTCTCTTTATTGATGTCAATATCTCCCATTTATAAGTGTCTTAGAATATAAGTACATGTATGAGATCGACCTGTTATGTTGATCGTAAGTCGCATGCGTGTGCGATCAGCCGCGACGGTTGATTGTATGCCTAAAGATTCAATCGCTTGATCAGGCCATGTGGATTTTGACGATGGCCTCTTGGTTGGTAGGTTCGTCGGTTGACTGACTTCGCTAGATAAAAGATTCCTATAGGTCGGCTGGTCACGTCGGTCGGCCGCTCTATCGAATCAATCAACGCTTTGTTGATGGATTCTATGTTTTTCTATGTTCTGCTGTTCGGGATCCCACATGTATGCCCCAATTCCTGATCGCCCTACCGCTTTGAGATTCATCCTGGCATCTCTATAATATACACTAAAAATGCTGACCTTGAATAATATCAAGCAACTCGAATTTGATTTTAAAGCCGACTTAAATAAAGTGTTTATCAATCCGGGTGTAAACACAAGCACAATTGTTATCTACAGTAACCATCGTGGTTGAAGCAGATTGCTTTTGTTTGGGATAGAAAAAGAAAAAAAACGCGTTATGTCCCATTATTGGAAGTTCATGTGCTGGTTGTACCACAAAAAGATTACCAGTATTTTCAGAGTCAGTCTTGCTCTGTTGCCCAACTTCACCGAGCTCCACATTTATCTCATAACTATTACAACAAACATTTACATACATAAAAGAAAACACTTCTCAACATAAAATTGCATATACAAGTCTTTTTTTTGTGGGGCATTTACATACATATAAAAAACATATATATTGTGAACTAAAAGAATGCATTTTCCTTTTATATTTCTCTGTAAGTTGACCATCTGGGTTGTGAGATTATGATGGTGTCCCTTGTTCCTTAAGATATTTGAGAAGCAACTATAAATATAGACAAGGTATTGACTCATTGATAGCGGCCTTTGGCGTAAGACCCTTGGGTGAGGTGTTCAAATCACACTCATTTCAGGAAGATTTTAATAGCACACAGGACTGGAAGAGGGTCCGCCCCTCGGTCAGTTCAACCTATAGGGCTTGATCGGCATTTCGATCAATCTTGAAAAAAGAATAAAAAAAAAAGATAAGGTATTGGATATTGGAGGATATTGTTATTGGAGGAACTCGAGCATTTCTGGGACCAGGGAACAGTAAGAATTCATGACAAGATCTACAATTTTGTTGCTTCCGCAAATGTAAGTTCTGTGATTGCGAAATTAAAAATTATGACAAGATTTTTGAACGATTTTCTAACCAAAGTTCTACAAAATGTCTGAACAGGGATCAGTGACAACTGCAATTGCCGGAGAAGTTAGTATTAGTTTGTCAGATTATTTAGATGCAGTTAAAAGGAGTAGTCCTGCTCTGACACCTAAACATAAAAATTTATATATTGGTTTTATTGGTGGCTTTTGCATACTTATAAAAAATTCTTATGTGTTTACATATCTAACACCTAAATATTCATATTTACATATTTGACAACTAACTATTTATAATACTTTATATATGGGTTGTTGTTTGGGTCCATTTACATTCATATAAAAAAATTCTTATCTGTTTACATATCTAGCACCTGAAGATAAAATTGAATATATAAAACCAAATGGCCAAGAGTTATAAAATCATAATTTGTTATAAACTTACAAGATATTAAGACAAATACTGATCGATTAACCCAGGTCTATTAAAATTAACCATATTAAATAGTAATCAAGTAGTATGAATAAAAATTTAACAAACATAAGGCTAAGAGGAAAATTCTTGTGCATTTGGGCATTCTTCTAGGTGCAGTTCATTTAAGAAGAAGATCGGCAAGTGAACTAGCAATGCTTTTGTACGATCGTGCTAAATAAATGATGTGACTGTCACAATAAATCCATGCAAAATCCGAGATTTGAATGTGGAGCATCATTACTTATGAACATATAAATCTCGTATATATTTACATATATAACATCTAAACTTTACTTTCTTATGTTTACAAACATACAAATCAAGAAAAATATTGGGTTAGTTTCAGATGCATGTATCACTGGCCGTCACATTATCATATATTAATTATCGGTCATTATGTCACCTGTTGATGACATGTTCGACGACATGGCGGCTAGTGGTGGCACACCAAATGTACGGTGTCCGGACGGAATATTTCACCTTGAAATCAGGCCTAAAAAATTATTTTTTACACCATAATTTTACAATCATCTTTTAAAAAAAATGCAGCCACTCAAAAATATTTATTTAAATACGGGCGAAATTAAAAAATCTTAACTCGAAATAAGAAAATTATATATATCTATATCTAAATGTAACTCATCTTACTTTGTATGATAGTTTGATTTTGCGTATTTTATTATATAGAGAAAGTATAAGTTTTGAGTCGAACACAAATTGACATTCAAATGGGAAATGCAATGCTTTGAATATAGCTCAGAATATTTCCAACCGCTCACGTATTTCATTTGCTTATTATCCCGAGAGAGCCTCAAGTTATTTCCGATCTAATAAAAAAAGCTAACAAAATGTGTTTAACATAAAAACTATTTTTTATGCCTCCTAATGCAACAATTATTTTTTAAGCTCATGAATTCAATGTTTTCGGCAATATTTAACAAGCTTTTTTCTTCTTTGAAGATCAAGGAAAATCACAACAATATTCAAATGTTTTAGTTGAGGAATTGAGGATAATTTTTCTTCCTTTCAGATCAAGGAAAATCATAACAATATTCAAATGTATTAGTTGAGGAATTGAAGATAATACTTTGATTTGCTTAATCGTTTCCATATTCATATGACCTTTTTATCTTGCAACGGTTGAAAAACTAGTTGTCTAAAAAGACTGCAACCATCGTATAATTTTAAGGTAGCAATTATTTGTGTGTGGAAAGAGTAAAGATGAAATGTTGGAAGAATCCACCACAAACATAAGTGCTGATATAATTACAAAATATATTGAATAATTAATGAAAATAAGATGCCTTAAGGATCATAAGCCATTTGTTACAAAATATTTGTTTCAATTATAGGAAAGCAACGCAAAAGTTAAATAATTCATCAAAATTGTGGGCAAGGAAATGTAACAAATTTAGAAGATGATGAGATGACTCTTGTTATAATTATAAACCCTACAAATAACATGACCACAAAAGTGTAAGTCGAGATTCAGTAAATATTGCACTCTTGAAGAGAAAAACATACATCGGACCATTGATCTATAGTTCAACAATCATTAAGTTAATATTAGGTAGCAATACTAAATGTATGAAATATAAGCATCTTTTCAATCAAGTTAATATTTCATGCTCTCTGTTTGATGAATCCAGATCTGTCCGATCATGTCCAAGACAAAGCATAGAAAATGAAGGAAAGAGAGAGAGGGAAAGGAGAGGAAGACGACGAGGAGGAGGGGAAGACTTATCCCCTCAAGGCTAATGGGGTATTCATGGGCTCTTAGATCCATTTTATTTCATCAAAAACCAGGTTACAAGAGAGGGAAGCCAAAAGACTCATTTACATAAAATGCCCCTTTTATTTTTAGATGATTGGATTACCAAAAGTAAATTACAACATTATCCTTATCTTAAAAGGGGTTAGTACATGATATTTTGGGTATTTTGGTCTTCTTATCTGCACCGTTAGATTATCTTAAGATCCTTGCAGACCATTTTTGCATATATATATACTAAGTTTCTTAATTATTTTTGCTCCTTGATAACGACAACTGCGATAAGGACAAGAAAATTTATAAAGCAAATAAAAAATGAGCACATAAATCACCATTGATACTCCCTTTGAGGCACTATTTGTGCTCTTTTCTGGCATCTTATGCGTCATTCGCTATTAATCGAACCTCGGGATGGTCTGGCCATTCCCCATCACGAAGCTTGTCACTGCCGGATGAGCACAGTTCAGATGTACAAGTAGAGAGTATTTATCGAATGATCTTGTCATCTAAGCCGATCGCTTTTATTTGACCAGAGGACTTATGTTGTGATTGATATATATCTGTCTTACATTGGACACACCCTCTATTAGAGGAGGCTGCCTAGACTCCTCTCTGGGATGGTTGTCATCGTACCCTTTGCAGAGCTTGTTGCTACTAGGTAAGGATCCATTTGCGCTTTTGGGCGTTGAAGACGAGTACCAACCTTTAACTTGCGTAGATCCTCGGTCGCCAAGTCAGAGCTTTTGTGGTTGGCCGGTCGATGAAGTGGGAATATTGTCCACCGGTTCTGCGAAACATAGGGGATTGGTTAGGAGATACCTAGGGCTGGAGAAAATCCCATACTCAGAATACAGGCCGGTAGATGACCGGTAAGGGAGAATGTTTAACGCAACTGAGAGAGTTTTTCTAGTCGGTGAGGTGGTTAGCAGGACAATTTGAGTTTGGTCGACTAGTGAGCAGCTAGAGCGATGTAAAGAAGTTCGACCAGAGATGGCTAGATCTAATAATGAAACACATGTAACCAGCTCTTTATAGATCTACGGAGTTCCTTAGAGATCATATTGTGCAAGTTCCCATTGTTTGTTCTTTTCTAGGAGCATCTCTTTGAAACGTTACTCCTCGATGTTGCTCGTCCTCTTATTGATGACACAATCTGCACTCACTGCACCTTTCAGAATGCTGAATCCAAATCTGTTCGATCATGCCCAAGGCATAAAGCGTAGAGACCGAATAAAAGAAATAGAGAATTAAGGAGGGGAAGAGGAGGAGAGGAAGCCTTGCTTGTTTGGGGTGAATGGGGTGTTTCAAGCTCTTAATCCCATTTTATTCCATAAAAATAGGGGTTACAAGAGGGGGAACCAACAACTTCTTTTACATGAAAGGGCCTCCTATTTATAGATAATAGGAGGCCTAAAAGTAAATTACAAGATTACCCTTGCTTTAAAAGGAATTAGTACATGATATTTTTGGGTGTTCTAGTCCTCTTATATGGACTGTGAGATTATCTAAGGATCCGTGTAAACCTTTTTTGAGTATACACAATTAAAGCTAATCGAGCAAAAAAAAAAAAGATTGAGTTAGTTCAATGTATTCTTAGGTTTATATTCAATGCATCTCAGAACACCTTATTATTGTACAATGAAATCTTGTAACTTAAGGGTGTGAGATTGATGCTGATATAATTGAGTATTCATGAAACTTAATTTTGCACCACAAACATTTCGAGCTATGCCTAACAAATATGGCATTCCAAATTCTAACAAGAATATATATTGCATATTTAAAGTGGTCCGTGTAAAGTTTGGATCATCTAAAACTGCTAAGTTTGTCAACTAAAATAAATCTATAGGGAAATGTTCTTAAACATTTGTAACAGTTGAGATGATTCTATTTGTAAATAGATGAATTCTAGTAATTTATTTGTAAATGTTGCAACTTGTAGGGCTCCATATAAGCCTATCATCAATGAAATGAAGGAGGGTTTTTAAGGAAAATAACTTCATTGTGGTATCAAAGCCTCAGCCCTAACCATAGCAACAATTCTTGCGTTCGATAGGACGCGGTGAAGGCTTCAGTGACTTGAGGTACGACGGCGTGCGACTGAACTCATCAACTTTGAGTAAGGTAGAGCGGAGGAAAAGGAACGATGGTGCTGCTCGATCGATGCAGAGAGTAGATATACCATGACAGATAGGCGACCTCGGGTGCTACCGCTAGGTAAATGTTCTAAAGATAGTTTCAATTAAATTTCACAATAAGATCAATTTAATAATTAGGTAGTCCCTCATATATGCAATTATATGTATCGTTCGAGTAATACAGGGCTCTAGTGGAGTCCTGGTTATTGATCCTACGAGGAACGTGACACGCCTAAAATATATACTCTTTTTGATATATCATCTTACTTATTTTTTTATGATATTACACTTTAGAGGAAAGTATTTTGTATGTTTTTTTTTAGTTTTAGGTACAAGAAATGGTGATTGGAGCAAAAAAATAAAAAACTATTCAATTTGGAGCAAAAACGAGCAAGAAATGAAATTCTGCCCTGACACCTTTCGATAAGTCTTTTGATGCTTAATCTCTTTTAAACTTCTTGCATATTTTTGAATGATATTACACTTTAACGAAAGGTTATTTTTATGTTTATTTTGTAGGGCTATCAGTTACGAACGCAACGCAACTGAAACGGGGCGAATCAGAGCTAAAACGGAGACAAACAGAGCGAAAAGGTGGAGCTGCGCAGAGCCTGCTCGCCGACGGAGGCCTCAATCTCGTTGACGGCGAGATTTTACCGAGAGCACCAAAAAATGGCTGAAAAGCTCACCGACAAGGAGCTCGAACCCGCCAACAGTGCCCCGGAAGAGTATGAACTGACTTTTGGCGGTTTTGGGCCGAAATTCGACGTATTTGGACGCTTTTTCGAATGGGTGCTTAAGGGAACTCTTAGAAATTCGTCCACACTCTTTAAATTAGTGAATTTATGAAGGAAAAAAGAAGAGAAAAGTAGAGAAAAAAAAAGAGAGGAATGTTTAGGATTCTTAGATTAAGAGTAGAAATGTAGATTTCTACCATTTTGAAGAGATTGGAGAGGAGATTTTAAGCGAATTTGTATGGGATTTCGCTAACATTGCATGGATCGATGGGAGACTTTGTGGGAGAGATCTTCATCTTTCTTTCCAAGGTAAAAAGCTAAGTATTGTTCTTCATTATCGTATGATTTTGTAAACATTTATCTAGTGGATTTGCTTTGGTTTAATGAAGTTTCCGTTGTGTTTTCTTCGTGCTTTGTGACATATCTCTCTTACTCTTTCTTCTTCTTTGGAAATAGTGACATGAGAAGATTATGCCATTATTTTCATTTTACTTTTCTTTTGTAATGAGTAGAAACCATGTTTAAGATTTTGTGATGCATGATAGAAGTAAATTTAATTATAAATGTGATGGTTTTTACTTGCACTTCATTTACATTACAAAAAGAGCTCGTTGAGTGTTAAAATTTGTTGTAATTGCATTGACCCGAAAGGGCATATGTAATTCTCAACAAAGTGGAACCACATTCAAATTCCATGGATCGTGAAGTTCATGGGAGTTGAGTGCAAATAAATAAGGAAATAATATTAATCGGGCGTAGAATTGGAGATTTTAGAGTGACAAGCTAAAATCCTCAATTCGGTCTTATCGTTTGGGTGTTGAAGTGTAGATTGTTAGCCCTCAGGCGAGGGGAACGTGGGAGCTCCTAAGTGAGAGCCGGTATCCTCCCAGCCTAGCCGCAGATTCAGTAACCAAGCATAGAATTAGTCAATGTTCTTTATGTATGGACCAAAGGGTAAAGAATAAGATTGCTCCTATTTGACACATACAATATTAAATGGATCTCATTCCTATACATTATCCATTTCATTACATAAGAATAGTAGTTTTTATTATCTCAAAATTCTCCAAACCAATTCCTCCAAAAAAGGGTTATCTTTAGAATTATTATTTGCACTTAATTGTAGTTACTATCTTTACATTTAACACTTGCATATAGGAGTAGTTGCTAGATAAAACACAATTTTAATCGACATTCCAAACTAAGGACTATTAGTAGTAGAATTGAATTTGACTAAAGACCTCTCACTTCACTTCCTAGTGGGATCAATACTGGGATTTTTAAAGAAAACTCTATAATACTTGAAACGATATGTATACTTGCGTAGTACCCCTAGTGTGTAAGATATTTTCCAATTTTTATATCATTTAAGATTTTTTCACACTAGCAGCTATTTATAAACCGGGTCAAGTTTTTTGCCATCTTTTGGAAGTTAATTTACTACGTAATTACGGGTCGGGTCAAGTTTTTGGCGCCGTTGTCGGGGAAGATTCTGTAAGAACTTTAGGAGAGTTTTAGTTGAAATAATTAGGCTTAGACTTGGAAAACTGTAGTGTCATAAAAACTATTTTTGTGTGAAAAGTGTTTTGTTGTATGAAAAAGTGTTGTGAAAAAATTGTTTGTGTGAAAAATAAGGTGTTCGTGAAAATGTTTTGTTGTATTGAATATATTTCATCTATTATTTATTTAATTGTTAATGTATTATTTGTTGTGTTACGTATGCGAAACAAAGGATCTGCAGGACTTGTGTCTTATGATCCTGAGTTTGAAAAAAATAATAAAATAAAAATACAGAAAGGACTCGAAATGCTAGAAATGGAAATGGAAAAATTTCAAGATAATAACTTAGAAAATCATCATAATTCATTGAGGGATTACGTAAATCCCACGACAGATGAAATTCACTTAAGTATACGAAACCCTGTCGTAGAAGTTGATTCATTTGAAATAAATCCTGAGATTATTCAACTGGTGCAGAACAATCAGTTTGGGGGAACTCCTTCGGAGGATCCCTATTTACTCTTATCAAATTTTCTAGAACTTTATGCTACGTTTCGTTATATGTCAGACGATGCTGTTAGACTAAGGCTTTTTCCTTTCTCACTAAGGGATAAAGCTAAAATGTGGTTATACTCATTAGCACCTGGCTCAATTAAAAATTGGGATGAGTTAACTCAAAAATTCCTAGCTAAGTATTTTCCACCTTCAAGGACTAATAAACTTAGAAACGATATTATCTCATTTTGTCAGTATGAAGGGGAATCAATATACGAAGCCTGGGAAAGATTTAAGGAACTCCTAAAAAAGTTTCCACAACATGCTCTGCTCGATTGGTTAATCATTCAAATTTTTTATAATGGGTTAGTAGGATCCCTTAGGTCTATAATTGATGATGTCACTGGTGGATCATTATTGTTAAAATTATTTCATGAAGTGTATGCATTAATTGAAGAAATGGCTACAAATGAATTTCAATTGCCCTCTTCAAGGGTAAATCATAAAAATGTAGCTAGTATTCATGATACAGATACGATTTCAATTCTTGCATCTTAGATTGCTGCAATATCAAGGAAGTTGGATCAATTTGGAATGAACCAACATCAATCTACTCATGTATGTGAGGAAAGTTTGTTAGGGCCTATAATTGATTCTAAATTATCATATGAGACTTTAAATACCATAAACAACCCGTACTCTAACTTTTACAACCCAGATTGGGAGAACCATCCTAAATTTAACTGGAATCATACTACTAATGGTGGAAACCAAAAATGGGAAAATAAATATGCAAAGCCTAATGGAAGTTAGAATAATCAGGGGAACACAAACTATAGACCTTCATAGCTACTGGACTCTAACGATGATCAACAATTTGAGGATAAGAAAATTTCTATGGAAGAAGGGTATTGCAATTAGGAAACCAGTTGCAAAGTCAAAATGTTGCGATTAGTAACATAGAGAATCAACTGAGACAAATTGCTAATTCACTTAGTAATAGACACTAAGGAACACTTCTTAGCAACAATGAGATCAACCCTAAAGAGAACACTAATGAACAAATAGAAGTTGTCCAATTAAAAATTGGAAGAGATATAGAGGATGTGGTTAGAAAAGAGAAAGATATTGTGAGAGAAACAAATGAAACTAAAAGACCTGAAGAACATGTTTTTAAGGATCTGAAAAAATTAATATCTCCAACTAAAATCAGTTTGGAAAAACCACCACCTCCATTTCCTCAAAGACTTGGACAACATGAGTTGGATAAAAAATTTTTAAAGTTCATGAAAGTACTTAAGAAGTTAACGATAAATATTCCTTTCACTGAAGCTTTGAAACAGATGCCAAGTTATGCAAAGTTTATAAAAGATATATTAAACAAGAAAATGAAATTTGGGGATTACGAGACAGTTGCACTAAGTGAGGAGTGCAGCGCTATACTTCAGAAAAATTTTCCTCAAAAAATTAAAGATCCTTGTAGCTTTACAATTCCTTGTGCAATTGGAGAAACATTATGTGGAAAAGCTTTATGTGATTTAGGAGTGAGCATTAATGTGATGCCTCTATCTATATTTAGAAGGTTAGGTTTAGTCGATATTTCTCCCACTACAGTAACCCTTCTGTTAGCTGATCGATCTATCATTTATCTAAAAGGAGTTATAGAAGACATGCTTGTTAAAGTGGATAAATTTATCTTTCCTTTGGACTTTATTGTATTAGATATGGAGGAAGATAAAGAAATTTCAATTATTTAAGGGAGACCTTTCCTTGTTACTGGACAAGCTATGATAGATGTGCAAAAAGGAGAGTTAACTATGAATATTAATGACCATGAAGTCACTTTTGATGTATTAAATACTATGAAATATCCAACTGAAAGAAAAGATGATGATTTTTTTTTTATGGATGAAATTGATTATCTAAGTAAAGACCATTTCCAAGAAAGTTTTGAGAGTAAGTTAAAAGATGAGATTGAAATAGATTCATGATGATTCGAAAATATTACTTAAAGAAGACTGTATGTATATTCAAGAGAGATATGAAATGATGGACGCTACCAAAAATAGTAAAATTTTAATTCCATTTGTTGAAAAATCTCATGAACTTAAGATGGATGTACCCCATACAATTTTAAAGCTTATCTATTTAGAGAATTCATCTACACAACCAGTCTTTATATCTTTATATTTGACTCAATCACAAGAAAAACCTGAATTGAATGATGAACAAGATAAAATTATTGAACTAAGACTTGGAAGAGAATTTGAGGATAAATTTCAAAAGAACTTTGAGTTGAGAAAATAAGATAAAGATATTGGAAGACAATTTGAAGAAATTCCTAAGGAATTAGAAAAACCTATTTCCTCAACTAAGATAGATCCTCCATCATTTAATAATTATAAAAGGGAAGAATTGGAAGATAACTTGAATCATAAGAGTGACATAGAAGAATTTGATCCTGAATCTGAATTATCTAAAGAGAATCTAATCCAAAATTTGGGAGATATTGAAGTATCTTATAAAGATCCATTTCTTATAAATTTCAAGGATGATATTAATATGCAGATTGAAAAAATCAATAGAAGAATATTGGATCTAGAAAGAATTATGAGGAAT
Source organism: Papilionanthe hookeriana x Papilionanthe teres (assembly GCA_022702705.1). Lineage (NCBI taxonomy): Eukaryota > Viridiplantae > Streptophyta > Magnoliopsida > Asparagales > Orchidaceae > Papilionanthe > Papilionanthe hookeriana x Papilionanthe teres. The sequence goes on along the minus strand of CM040424.1, from coordinate 47,196,451 downwards.
TATGATATAAACCAAACTGAAAATAAAGAGCTAAATGAAAAATTAAAATTCGAGAATATTCTAGGAATCCCTGGATCTGAAAGTGATTGGATGATTGATCGAGGATTACTTAATTGGAATTTTGATCAAGGTGGAATCATTTGTCGGGCCCGCGATGTAAAAACCAAGCGCTTTATGGGAGGCAACCCATAGTTATCAGTGTGCTTGAGAGTCATGATTGTTAGTGTTGTGTGGTGTTTGCATTAGAGTGGATTGAATTGATGTTTGTGTCATTATGGATTGATCAGTTTGATTGATGATTGATAGATGTTTGGATTATTAGTAGTTTGATTTGATCTTTGTGTGTCATGAGGGAGGTGATTCCTTAACTTCTTACAGTGGTTAGACTTTTATGTTCTCTTGTAGTAGTTGGATTGACGAGTTCACTACAACTCAGGTCTCACTCAGACTTGAGTTTTACAAGAGATACCCTGAATTTAAATTGTAACATATCTATCTCAATTTTGATACTTCTTTTCTCTTACTTTACTTTCATTAGGTAGGAGTCATGAACCTATTTGATGAATATCATGTGGATGATCTTACACTATCTTTATAACTGTTAAAGGTGATTAATTATAAGGATTAGGTGATGCCTGAGATTGGTACCTAGGAACCAATATATCAGGGGTAATCTTATAATTGGGATTATAATCTATAAAATCATTTTAAAGTACCTAATTTACTAGTGTAGTGATTCCGTTAGAAATTGAAGGTAACGTAGTGAGATTGGTTGAGTTAAAGGATGAATTAACCTCATTTATCATATGTGTGCTTATGTTTGTGTTACAACTTTATTTAGGTATTGAAGATCATTTTTATATTCCCTTACTGATACATGCTATGCTAGTTAGACATTGGTTTAGTTAATTTCATTCTGGCATGATTAGTTTAGATTTACTTTCTACTGCATATTGTTCTGTCCTAATGAATACTTGCAAATGATTTTGATAGACATTTGTGGTAGATAGAATTTCTAAATTGTTTTCTTCCTGCTTATATTTTCTATACTGAATGCTATATATGTTAAAAATTAAGTTTGGGGGTAGGAAGAAAAATAAAATTTTAATGTGAAAATACTTCCTTTTAGTGTAATTTTATTACAAGCATGTTTTATGTTAGATTTAGTTTCTCCTACAGTCATTCTATCCTGATTATGCATGTATATGAATTTGATAAAATGTTGTAGTAGTAAGTAGATTCAACTTTTACTTTTTCTTCCTGCTACATTTTATCGAATTAATTGCAAAATATTTTTGAAATTTAAGTTTGAGGGGAAGAAAAATATTAACTCTTATTTGTTCTCAATTATTATATTTTCAAAAATTATTAGCATAACTTCTGGCAATTGAACCTAGCTTGAGATAACTAAAACTTTTTATTTTAGTTGAATATTAGGGAAGGATTGGATGAATGTTTTTAGTAATAAAAGTTAATTTTATAAGGATAAGATATTTGGTATAAAAGAATTTGGTTATAGTTAACTATTTAAAGTAAAGAAAACTGCATTTTTGAAATGTTAAGAGACTTAAAGTATTGTGTGTTAAGAAGAGATTATGACTTTATGATGAATAATAAGGCTCATACCTAATTATAAAGTAAGGATGTGTTTCAAGTTTGAACATTAGAAAGAGGAGAGTGAAGTTCAAAATCATTACAGGCTCTCCAGATATAGTAATCCTCATTAAATGAAAAAAAAGGATTGAAATTGATCTCAAAAAAAAAGAGAAAGAAAGAAAAATATTTATGAGGAGAATCTTGAGGAGATGCCTAATCAAAAATTGGCTTCACTTGAGTCACCCTAAAGGGAGAACTTGATTTCATTTCTGAATTTATATTTAAAGTATTGGCCTACATTCTGATGAAGTTTGCATGAACTCCTTTTTCACATAATCTTTCAATACATTCTTAATGTAACAAATTATGGTTTATCTTGAAATAAATAGAAGACTAGAACCCTTAGACTTGATTGCTGAACATTCTTACACTTGTAGTGTTAACCCAAGTTACTGAATTTCTTTCTAAAAGTCTAACCAATATATTCTTTTAAATGAAAAATTTTAGTGTCTTACAGGTGAAAAGTACATTGCCTTGAATTATATTTTTATGTAGTAAAAGAGTTACTTGAGGAAAAGTAACAGTTAAGTTTGAGGATTTTGACATGCCTAAAATATATACTTTTTTACTATATTATTTTACTTATTTTTTATGATATTGCACTTTAAAGGAAGGTATTTTGTATATTTTTTGGTTTAGGTACAAGAAATGGTGATTGGAGCAAAAAGAAACAAAAACTATGCAATTTGGAGCAAAAACGAGCAAGAAATGAAATTCTGCCCTGACACCTTTGGATAAGTCTTTTGATGCTTAATATATTTTACAATTTTTGCATATTTTTGAATGAGATTACACTTTAAAGAAAGGTTTTTTAATGTTTATTTTGTAGGGCTATCAGTTACGAACGCAACACAACTGAAATGGGACGAATCGGAGCTAAAACGGAGCCAAACGGTAGAGCTGCGCAGAGCCTGCTCGCCGACGGTGGCCTCGATCTCGCCAAAGGTGAGATTTTACCGAGAGCACCAAAAAATGGCTGAAAAGCTCACCGACAGCGAGTTCGAACCCGCTGACAGCGCCCCGGACGAGTATGAACCGACTTTTGACGGTTTTGGGCCGAAATTCGACGTATTTGGATGCTTTTTCGAAGGGGTGCTTAAGGGAACTCTTAGAAATTCGTCCACACACTTTAAATTAGTGAATTTATGAAGGAAAAAAGAAGATAAAAGTAGAGAAAAAAAGAGAGGAATGTTTAGGATTCTTAGGTTAAGAGTAGAAATGTAGATTTCTACCCTTTTTGAGAGATTGAAGAGGAGATTTTGAGCGAATTTGTAAGGGATTTCGCTAGCATTGCATGGATTGACGGGAGATTTTGTGGGAGAGATCTTCATCTTTCTTTCCAATGTAAAAAGTTAAGTATTTTTCTTCATTATCTTATGATTTTTTAAACATTTATCTAGTGTATTTGCTTTGGTTTAATGAACTTTCTGTTGTGTTTTCTTCGTGCTTTGTGACGTATCTCTCTTACTCTTTCTTCTTCTTTGGAAATAGTGACATGAGAAGATTATGTCATTATTTTCATTTTACTTTTTTTTTGTAATGAGTAGAAATCATGTTTAGCATTTTGTGATGCATGATAGAAGTAAATTTAATTATAAATGTGATGGTTTTTATTTGCACTTCATTTACATTACAAAAAGAGCTCGTTGTAGTGTTAAAATTCGTTGTAATTGCATTGACCCGAAAGGGCATATGTAATTCTCAACAAAGTGGAACCATATTCAAATTCCATGGATGGTGAAGTTCATGGGAGTTAAGTGCAAATAAATAGGGAAATAATATTAATCGGGCTTAGAATTAAACATGCTAAAATCCTCAATTTGGTCCTATCGTTTGGGTGTTGAAGTGTAGATTGTTAGCCCTCAGGCGAGGGGAACGCGGGACCTCCGAAGTGAGAGCCGGTATCCTCCCAGCCTAGCCGCAGATTCAGTAACCAAGCATAGGATTACTCAATGTTGTTTATGTCTGGACCAAAGGGTAAAGAATAAGATTGCTCCTATTTGTCACATACAATATTAAATGCATCTCATTCCTATACATTATCCATTTCATTACATAATAATAGTAGTTTTTATTACCCCAAAATTCTCCAAACCAATTCCTCCAAAAAATGGTTATCTTTAGAATTATTATTTGCACTTAATTGTAGTTACTATCTTTACATTTAACACTTTCATATAGGAGTAGTTGCTAGATAAAACACAATTTTAATCGACATTCCAAACTAAGGACTATTAGTAGTAGAATAGAATTTGACTAAAGACCTCATACTTCACTTCCTCGTGGGATCGATACTGGGGTTTTTTAAGAAAACTCTATATTACTTAAAATGATACGTATACTTGCGTAGTACCCCTAGTGTGTAAAATATTTTCCAATTTTTATATCATTTAAGATTTTTTTACACCAGCCGCTATTTATAAATCAGGTTAAGTTTTTGGCCATCTTTGGAAGTTAATTTACTGCGTAATTGCGGGTCAGGTCAGAACGTAGGAACTTTTCAAAGTATAATAAAATTAAAATCCAATACTCAATTCACAATGCAAGTTCGTGTAATGTTTAAGTTGCTAGTGTTAAGATGACTAAGGACAAATTAACTAAAATTACTTTCTAAACTTAAGAAAGAATTAACTAACATAGACTAAGTTTTGTATTGAAAGGTTCAAATATGGAAAAATATCTTTTCTCTTGCAATAATTCTATGATGAGTGAGTGATATAAATTGATAATAGACTTGTATTGTACAAAATAAGAGCATTTATATTCTTTACCCTTTTTAGAGTACCCCCTCTTCAGAGTTATGTAAAGAGCATTAGCAAATCCTAGGCTCAGTTGCTAAATCCATGGTTAGGCTAGGAGGATATTGGTTCTTACTTCAGATCTCCCACTTCCTTTCACCTGAAGGATAACCCTAGCTTTAGTTACCAAAATTTAGGACCAAATTAGGGATTTCAGCCTGTCACTCTAAATCTCCAATTCGACGCTCATCAAACCACATTTCCCTATTTATTTGCACTCAATTCCCATGAACTACGTAACTCATTCATGGATATTGAATGAATTCATCACTATTTTTGTAGAACACTTAGTCATCTCGGTTTGAATGTTTCCCAACAAGTTTTAACAATTCAATTGGCCAGACCAAAAAGTAAATGAAGTTCAAAGTGAAAAATCATCACAATTTCTTAATATTTCAAATGGCACATCAAATCTACACACCACTTCACCATATCTCAATGCAAGAAAAAAGACAAAGAAATCTACTCAGAATTCATGAGAAAGATACAACAAAACATGGATTATATATATAAAAACAAAGTCATACAAACCATAAAAAGTAAATACAACTTATCTCAATTTCTTCCCCAAAAAAATCCCTTGAAGTTCCTTTGAATCCTTTTCTCTCTTATCTACAATACTCAATTCTCTCTTTCGAATAGTAAGGAAGAAGCAATCTCTCACTTTCCCTCTTCTCCTACACTCTTTAGAGAAGAATCCCTTACAAAACAAGACTTCTACACACTTTAACACACTTATCAATACACTCTCCACAAACCCTACACACTCTCCTCACTCAAAAAGACACTTTTCCCTCTCTTCTCTCTCTTTCTTGGCATCCAAATCTATTTGAAATAGTTTAGAAATGAATTCCCCAAGAGTTTTCTCAAGCAACCGTTAAAAAATCGTCCAAATATAATGAATTTGACTTCTACCGACATTGGGAGCCGGCGGCGCTGTATAGGCTTCGGCAGCGCTGTATAGGCGTCGACGGCGCTAGTCTGTCATTCAAATTCTGAACTCTCTGAAATTGGGCGCCGGTGGCTCCCATTCAAGCGCCAACGGTGCCAGTAGGCTGATTTCTTCCTTTTACCTCTTTTTTGCTCCAAATTCGTTCATTTTCACTTCCTTTTGCTCCAATCACCTAAAAGCACATACCTACAACAAAACATTAAGAATACCTTCCTTTAAAGTGCAATATCATGAAAAATGAGTACAAATTATATTACAAAAATCTAACATTTTTTGGTGCAACAATAGGATCTTACTTCTTCCAAGAATCACGACAGACACAATCAGTGCAGACGAGGATCAATCTTCCTCTTCTTCACGAATCACAATAGACGGGAGGTGCAAAGTTTTCTATGAGATCGTGACAGTCAATACGGAAGAGGTGAAAGGTCTTTACATGTGCAGAGGTAAAAAATGTGTGCTCGGGTGTGCGGTAGAGCGAAGGCCTTCGGTGTCATGAGACGGGGCTTCTATTTAAGCATTAAGGACTACATGAACCAATAATATGATAAGGAATATACCGCGGTCTCTACATACAATGAAGTGCGGCAAGGCTTTGACTCTTGTAACACTTTGGCTTTCAGGATGAAGGGGTTGCGGCTTTATGCAGACTAAAGCAAAATGGATCACACGAAATTGCAGGAAGGATGCCATGTTTATGTGGATAAGAATGTCAGGAGACAGAGATAGTGCATGAGTTAAGGGATTGTAACTTTTGGGGAAGATGGATTCCAATGTTTTAAATGTCATGGCTGGGGTCATACGGGGAGCTAGTGTCTCGAGGAGAGCCACTACCTCAACACATGCTCCGGTGCTGTTGAAGCTTGATCTCCCTACCGTAGATTTGAAGCTTTCTAGGTCAGCCAAGACATAGAGCATACAATCCGAAGGAAAAAAAAGAGAAAAAGGAGGGGAAGACTTGCCCCTTCGGGGGGAATGAGGTTTTATTCCATCAAAAATAAGGATACAAGAGGGGGAGTGCTAAAAGTCCCTTTTACAGGAAATAACCCTTCTATTTATAAAGATACGAGGTGGTCAGCACAACAGTTTGAGTTTGGCTGACCAGTGAACAAATAGTGCGATGGAAAGATGTTCGACCAGAGATGGTAAGGCACCCAATTTTTTACATATCTATGAAGTTTTTTTAAGATCGTGTTGTGCAAGTTCCTCTTGTTTATTCTTTGCTAGGAGTATCTCTCTGAAACGTTTTTCCTCGGTGTTGATCGTCTTCTATTGATGACACTACGCTCACAGTACAATTTAGAATGTTGAATCCAAATATGTCTGATCATGCCCAAGGCATAGAGTGTAGAAACCGAAGGAAGCAAAGTGAGAAAGAAGGAGAGGAAGACTACTCTCTAGGGGCGAATGGGGTGTTCCCAGGCTCTTAGACCCATTTTATTCCATAACAAATAGGAGGTACAAGAGGGGAATTAAAAACTCATTTTACTTAAAAGGGTCCTCCTATTTATAGATGATATGATTAATACAAGTAAATCACAACATTAACCTTGCTTTAAAAGGGATTAGTACATTATATTTTTTTGGTATTCTAGTCTTCTTATATGGACCGTTGGATTACCTCAAGATCCCTGCAGACCAATTTTGAGTATACACGGTTATAACTAATGGAGCAGAAAAAATATTGAGTTAGTTCAATATATTCTTAGGTTTATATTTAATTTATCTTAGAACACCTTATTTTTGTACAATGAAATCTTCTAACTTAGGTGAAGAGATTGATGTTTATATATATCAAGTAGTCATGAAAATTAATTCACACCACAAACATTTCGAGCTAAGACAAATAAAATTGGTGTTCAAAATTCTAACATATATATTGGATATTTAAAGTGGTCCATGTAATGGTTAGATCATATAGAAATGCTAATTTTTTCAACTGAAATGCAAATATATAAGGAAATGTTCCTAAACAATTATAATTATTAAGATCCAATTTGTAAATAGATGAAGTTTAAGGATTTATTTGTAAATGTTGCAACTTGTAAGACTCCATATAAGCTAAATAATCAATGAAAAGGAGGTATTTTGAAAAAAATAATTTTATTATGGTATTAGAGCCTCAGCTCTAACCCTTACAACAATTCTTGTTTTTAATAGGTAACAGCGAAGGCTTCAGTGACTTGAGGTGATGATTACATATGAAGGAACGATGGCATGGGAAGGAAGGATGGTGTGCAAAGGAACAACGACGTGAGAAGGAGCGATAGAAGCTTCGAGTAAGGTGGAATGGAGGAGAAGGAATGATGTGCAAGTTGATCGATGCAAAGAATAAATGGATCATGACAGAAAGGATCTTACTTCTTCTGTGAAACACAACAAACACAATTGGTGTAGAGATAAGGATCGATCTTACTCTCCTTCATGAATCGCACAGATGGCCGATGGCAAGGTTCCTACTAGATCGTGACAGTCAAGACAAAAGAGGAAAAAGGTCTTCGCACGCATAGAGGTAGGAAAGGCGTGCTAAGGTGTGAGCTAGAGCAGAGGCATTCGGTGTCGAGAGATGGGGAGCATCAAGGACTGACTAAATCGAGAAGATGATGGCAAATCTGCTGTAGTATCTACGTACGGTGAAGTGTGACAATTATAGACTCTTTGACAACTGGGACAAAGGGGCAGTGACTTTCTGCCTACTAAAGCAAAGTAGATCACACGGACTTGCAGAAACAAGTCATGTGCGTGTGATTGAGATTGTCAAGTTATTGTGATAGTGTAAGAGGTAAGGGATTGAAACTTTTGAGGAAGATTGATCCAAAATTTTTAAAGGTCTTGGTCAAGCTCATACAAGGAGCTAATATCTCGATGAGAGCCACCACCTCAGCACATGCATCGACGTGGGTGAAGCTAGATCTCCCTCCTGTGGATCTGAAGGTTGATGGATCGATCACATATCTGAGTTGGCCATGTCGGATCGATGTTGTTATAATAGGAAGGAGACTAGGATACCTGATAGGGGTTGAGCCAATGAGTAATTTCTAAGAGGGAAGAGTGAAATACCACATATGCCTTGCTTTACACCTAACTACTCAACATGATGATTCCAACAATTGCCTCATCTGTGGATAACATATGAAAGATGAGCATCTGGGTGAAGCTTAAGAATATCTATGCTGAAGTTGAGAACCACATGAGTGTGTTTCAGTTTCGGCAAGAGATAGAGGCAGTGGTTCAAGGTGATAGATAGATTCAGGAGTACTCCATAGATCTAGAGTGGCTGTGATAAAATCTTGATCACTTCTCACCTATATAGAGATGTGGTGATCTAGAGTGCAAGAAGGGAAAGATCTTTGCACAGATGACGACAATGTAGTTTCTAATTCATCTAAACTTGACCTTTAATCAGAGAAGATCGGTTCTCCTAGCTCAGGAGATTATTCCTACACTAGATGAGGCGATTGTTCTAATGATATAGGAGGAGAGTTGCATGAAGCTACACTCTGAGCTTAGTGGTTTTTCGGGTGCACGATCAGCATTGGTTGCTGTGAGCCTAGGTACACTAGGTGTGCTAGGAGGGAATCACAAGTACTACAATTGTAGTGAAGTTGACCATATGAGCAGGGCATTTCTTAAGAAACCTAAGAACATAGAGATAGGTGGACGTGGATAAGATGGACGTCATGGTGATGTGGGTCAGAAAAGATGGAAGCAAAAAAACAACATGAGATAGAGCTGAGCATGTTTTAAATCTATCGAAATCAAGGGGCAACATTGTTACTTATGCTCACTTCAACAATGACACTAGTGACACTTGGTCTTGCTTATATTTCCACCATAAATCATCAGAATGGATCATATATTCTGGTTCTTCTCATCACATGATAGGTACTGCTGTAATGTTCTCTTCATATACTCATTTAGCAATACCAGAGAGTATATAGATTGTTGATGATACATCTCAACCTGTAGTTGGTAAGGGTATAGTGAGATGTACCAATCATATGATTTTGTAGAATATTTTGCATGATATGTTTTTCCAGTAAACCTCTTATTCATTAGTGTCATTATTCCCTATTTAAAATGCATTGTTTCTTTTGATATTTCTAAGGTGATCTTCCAAGAGAAAGAGATGGGCCACACACTTGGGATTGAAATGTGGCATAGCGAACACTCGTAATTGGACTGAGAGGGGATGTATTCAAATTAAACATCTATGGTTGAAAGTGTTGTAGTAGGAGAACCTGGGATGAGCATTGAGGATGTGTAACTGCTACATCACAGACGTATGAGACATTCTATCTTAGTTTACTGAGTTGGATGTGTCTATATATGTATAAAAAGGTAAATAAGGAGAAATTAGTGTGTGATGCTTGTAAGTTTGGCAAGCTGACTATCAGCTCTTATGTCAGTTTTGGGAATAAGAGTTTTGGTGTGTTTGATTTGATACATTTTAATGTATGGAGACCTTGTCCTACTATTTTTATGAATGGTTGTTTATATTTTATTACGTTTATTGATTGTTATTCTTGTCTTAACTAGATATACTTGATGAAATAGAAGAGTGAGGTGGTTGCTTGCTTTAAGAATTTTCACAAGGCAAACCAAACCTAATATGGTGCAGCCATGAAGGCGCTGAGATCTGATAATGAGAAAAAATATATGAAGAACATCTATTAGCTTAAGAGATACAACAACAAACAACATGCCCATACACACTAGCACAGAATGGAGTAGCAGAGAGGAAGAATCGACATCTTTTAGAGGTAGCTCGAAGCATGATGATGGAGATCATACACAACACTTATGGGGAAAGCAGTGTTGACAACCGCTCAAATGATTAATAAGATGCCCTTAAGATGAAGTCTCCGTGTTTCATGTTGAAAGGAGATAATAGTGGGATCCTTCCATTGAATTTATTTGGTTGTTTATGTTTTGTGAAAGATAATAAGCCATCTGCAAGGAAGTTGGATCCCATAGCTGTGAAATTTGTGTGTGTTAGTTATTCTGCTACTTAGAAGGACCATGTCTGCTTGAGTCTGATTGAGAAGAGACTCTTCGTGAGTATGGATGTGACATTCAGAGAGTTTGAACCATACTATGCTCTGGAGATGAATTCACCCTCCGGTGACTCAACATCCACTGGAGATATGAGGTAAGAGTGAGTGAGTATTAGTGGTGATGGAATGGTGCAAGTGGGAGAAATTTCATGTCCTGCAATGTGGGATAAATCAAATGAGGATATCAAAATCGAGGAGATTGTCCCCAGAGGTGGTGGGATCAGGCTGAAGATGAGCTAAAGGTGTATACATGGAGGAGGATGCAAACCGAGGGAATAGAGTCCGCAATGCCAACAAGTTCCTTTTCTTGGTCTTCCTAACTCTTGAGACACCTACACCATCCACCTTTGATTCAAAAGTCCTAGATGATATTATTCCTTCTATGTCCACTCCTACCCCCTCCCCCTTGCCTCATCGGGACATTATCCTGATTGTTTTGGGTGGAAACTTGGCATTGCATGCTTTATTTGTTATTCTAACATTTCACCTTTGTATGAAGCATTTCATTGAACTCTTATTTCTATAGCCAAGTGTTGACATGTTACTAAAAAAGTTCCTAAGTGAAAACCAGTGATCCATGAAGACCTTAGAGCTCAAGATAAAAATAAAACATGAGAGATTGTACCATTATAAGCAAGGAAGAAGGCAGTTGGACGCCAGTGGATCTTTATCGTAAAATAAACTTCAGAAGGGAAGGTGGAGAGGTACAATGAATAACGAGTGATAAAAGGGTACAGTCAGACATATGACATTGACTACGACGAAACATTTGCACCAGTAGAAAAGATGAGTGATACACCTAAAATATAGTGTTTTTAAGCACATTTTTATACCTATTTTTGATGATATTGCACTTTAATGGAATGTATTTTCATGTTTTTCTTGCAGGTATGATGAAAATGATTGATTGTGATGAAAGGATAAAAAAATGATCAAATTTGTTGCAAAAATTGAAAGGTGTGCAAAATTGGCCTCTAGCGCCTAAGCGCCAGATGGCTGGCGCATAGGCGCCACAATTATAGTGATGATTTTAAATTAATTTTGGTGCAAATTTGAAGGGGTTTTTGAATCACTCTTTGGTTTAAACTTCATTAACTTCCCATTACCGCCAAAATTCATTTAAAATTTGAATGGATAGATGCATCTCTTGGTAGATTCATTGAATGTGAACATAATTTGAAGAGACACCAAAACATATTTTGGAGAATTATTAAAATGAAAACTTAAGATCAGAAAAAGTGAAGAGTATTAAAGAATAATTTTTGCGGGAGAAGTTGGAGAAAAGCTTAAAGTGGTTCAAGGGAAAGCGAAAGAAAGAGAGTCATCTTCTCGTCATATTTTCTTTACTTTTCCACTTTACTTTATCATAGTTTATATTAGAATTTAGGAGAGTCAATCCTTAGAGTTGGGCGCCAACCTCTAAGGAGTTATTTAGTTGAAAGAAAAATTTTCAGATGAACTTCAAGGGTCTTGTGGAGAGGATTTTTAGATAAGTTTTTATCTTTGTTTTTACATTTGGTTTTAAAAAAAGACTTGTTGTGTTTTCACTATGTTTTCTTCTTTCAAATCAAATTGTGTGTGTGTTTTCTCCATGAGTTTGGAGTAGTTTCCATTATCTTTTTTCTTTCAAATGAAGAAGTAATTAAATTATGGAAGGAAGTAGTGTGAAGTATAGATGTTTAATGTTGGAAGAAGTTATAATGATTCCACCACCGTGCACTTCATTTACCTCTTAATTTGGCTAATTGAGATGTTAAAATTTGTTGTGAGAACATGTAAGAACCAATGCGGTATTGTCTCGATCAACAATTGGAGAACCAATGTGGTATTGTCTCAATCAACAATTGGAGGGAATCACATGCATTTATACGGGTGAGAATTGTAGTCCATATATTTGAGTGCAAATTGATAAGGAGATATGTTTTTTAATGGGGAGTAAAATTAGAAGACTTTAGAGAGACAATCTAAAGCCCCTAATTTGGTTTGATGCTTTTAATTTTGTTATGAGATGTTAGCCCTCAGGTGGAGGGAGAAGGGGGAACTCTAGAGTGAGAGCTAGTATCTTTCCTGCCCAACCCATCTACAAGATTTCAAAATTTCAAATTAATCAATGTTCTTCAAATTAACCAATATTTTTTATAGAACCAAGTAAGGGTAAATAATATAACTGCTCCTATTTAGCACGACACATTTAGATACTTCCACAACGAAATTCCATAATTATTATTGATCCAGTGAAGGAGAAAAAAGATATTTTATTATCATTTGCTTTCATATATATAGTTTTATAGTTTTGTTAATTTTAGTTGTTTGCTTTACTTTCTTAAAAGAAAATATCAAAAATAAATTTAAAATTTTTTATCTTAAAATATACTTTACAAAATCATTTTAAAAAAGTAAAAAAGTTATTTTTCTGATTTCTTTAAAATTTTAGACATTTCTCTGTGGGTTCGATATCTCGGGGCTTAATCAGAAAGTTCTATATTACTTGATAAACGATACGTATACTTGTGTGGAATCTCATATTATAAAACAATTAAAATATATTTCTTATTTGCTTCAGAGTAAAGTTTTTGGCATCCGTTGCAAAGAAAGAGATATTATCATTGAAAAGAAATATAAAGTGAAAAATGTGAGCATAAATAATCGGGGATCAATGAGCATGGTGAGGACACTAGCTTCTCTGACAATGAATTGTGGATAGAGACTCCACCAATTGATTGCGAAGAATTTCTTTCTTCAATAAAAGCTATTAGAGAAGGTATATATGGAGATAGCACCATGATTCAGTGCATCCCAGGCGGTTGGTAAGGTGTGTATGCTCAGGAAGTCACTGTATGACTTGAAACAGTCTCCTCGAGCCTGGTTTGACAAGTTTAGTATTGTGATGGTTGGCATGAGATATTAGCATATCAATGTAGACCCCACAGTGTTCTTTTGGAAATATGAAAGTCGCACTACCATACTTGTTGTGTATGTGGACAACATAATTATCAGTGGTGATGATAAGATAGAGATTGCTCAACTGAAGGGAAGATGGGGAAGCAATTTGAGGTAAAGGATCTAAGATAGCTCATATACTATCTTAAAATTGAAGTGGTCCATGGACCTGAGAGATGATCCTTTCCCAGAGAAAGTATTTATTGTATCTTCTCACAGAAACATGTATGCTGAGGTACAAACCTGCAGTCTCTCTATTCGATCAGAAGAATAAGCTTAGTACGAAGGTAGGTGAATCAATTGATCGTGAGAGGTACCAGAGGCTTATGGGCCACCTGATCTATTTGTGCCACACTCGACCCAATATTTCTTTTGCAGCAAGAATCGTGGTGAGTCGCTACGTGTATATCTAAAGAAGGACTGTATGGATGCAATGCATCAGATTCTGAGGTATCTTTAGAGTGCATCGGGAAATGGTTGATATTCAGGAAGAGTGAGCATGTAGATATAAAGGGCTTTCGTGATTCTAATTAGGCAAGTTGTACTGATGACAGATGATCCACATCGAAATATTGCATGTTTGTTGGAGGCTACTTGGTCTTGTGAAAGAGGAAGAAATAGTCAGTCTTAGAAAGATTAACAACAGAGACAAAATATACAGTCATGACATTGGGAGTTGATGAGATAATGTGGCCGAAATCCTTGTTGGTTGAACTCATGGTGGATCAGGGAACACAAATGAAGTTGTGACATGACAATAAGTTGGTAATCAATATTCCTAACAACTTGGTGCAGCACAATAGAAACATTTCTTTATCAAGAAGTTGAATAACAAATTGTGGGAACTAAGTCATGTAGCTATTGAAGAGCAGGTGGATAACTGCATCACTAAATGACTTAGCTTAGTGGAGTTAGCTAGATTATGTGACAAGATGGACTTAGTCAACAACTTTCGCCCATCTTGAGGGGGAGTGTTGAGATGGTCCTATTTGTAAAGAGAAGAAGTTTATGGATTTATTTGTAAATGTTGCAACTTGTAAGGCTCCATATAAGCCTGCCATCAATGAAATGAAAGAGGTTTTTTGAGCAAAATAATTTCATTAGTAAGTCCTTTTTTGTGTATGCTTTGAGTTCTTAAATAAGATAGAAACTGGAAAAAAAAAAGTTCTATGTCAAAATTGGGCATTTACATGCATAAATACCTCCCAATTCCTATGAATTTACATATTTTAAACCTAGTATATTGTACGTTAAAACTAAAAGAGAAAATGACTTGGAGATATATCTTATCATACCTTGATACATTTGCTTCTGTTCTTGATCTTGGACTTAATCTTCGAGGTGCTCCTGGAGCTTGGCTTCAGGTAACTTCAGGCCATGTTTGGCTGCAAGTCAGATTTAACTCAGGTTAGGATTTTTTAGATAATGTAAATCCGGATTGTGAAGGTTAAATCATGAAAACGGGTTATCATGGCATGTGTTAAATCTACTTAAATCTTGAAAAGTTATTTGGCTACGCTTTGCAAGACTTACTGCTGGATTTGAGGATATTTATAATTTTGAGACTGACAGCTAGAATAACAGGAAAAAAAAACACATAAGTAATATAACAAACAACATTATTGAAGCTCTTAAAGATGTACAACCATAATCTATTCTAACATAAAATGCATTTTAGTATGATGATTGCCCAAAGTAAAGCTTTCTAGCAGAATACGAATACATAGAAAACTCAGCAAATATGTTTAAAGGGAATGCATTCTGCATTGTGTGATAAACGAGAAATTATTGCGTACCGCGTACGCACGTAGTTCTACTTGCTTACTCCGAAAACCCCCATAATACACCCATAATAACCTATGAATAATGTTGAAAAAGTATTGCGGGTTATTTCGGGATTACTGGAGTTTACCTCACAAAACCCAGAATAACCCCAATAACCCCTCAATAGCCCCTAAATAACCCTAAAATAGATATTATTCAGGAATTATTACGCACACAACTCTACGTGCGTATTATGTACACGCAATAAATTCTCATGATAAACAACTTCTAAATTTCAAAAGTTCTGCAACTTTTGAAATCAATAGAAAGCCGATAGAATTGCTAACGTAACACAGTAAGCATACCCTGCACATCCCGTAATCATTGTGTTCTTTTTTTATAAATTGCTATTGTACAATTTTAAACAATAATCTCTATTTTATATTCCTTTTTAAGCGTTTTCTCTTGAGTTAATAGATCATGGATACAATTATTTTTAAAATGTGAGTTCAAATTTAATTATATCCCATTCAGATCAATATTTAATTATATACTACACGACCATCTTATTTAGTTGATGACTATATATAACAAATAAAATTAAAATTCAATTATTTAGGTGCATTTACATACTTACCACCCACTTCTTAGAAGCAGAAGGAAAGCAAGGGGTGGTAGGTATCATTGAATTGAAGAAATGAGAAGAACGGGGAAAATATAATAAGCGACCTTACCCCTATAGTTTACGGAGTGATGGCGTGGGACAAAGCTTACGACTACTGATGATTCCACGTGAAGATGACGACTGAGGCACGTTGTGGTAGAGGGCACCGCAACAACAAATATTAAATAAGAGTGAGCCCATCGCGTCAAATTCCTCCTTTGGGGCAGTGTGCGATTGTGGGAATCAACATCAGGAGCAACAAGGGTATTTTTCTTCCGCCCTTAAATCCGATAAATTCACCTATTTAACTATTGAACAGATTTATTAAATCTGTGATTTACGTTAGGGCAGAGATAAAATTGGATTGAGCTGAGCTTCAAATTTAACTTTCCTGCCCTTTCACGTATTGATAGATTTATGTTAAATTCAATAATAAATTCTACTAAAGAATGTTACTAAATGAAAAATTATGTGTATATCAACAGGACGACAGATGTGATACACTAACAAAAAAAAAAAAAAAAAACACCTCGCCGACGTATCACGGACTCGTTCGGATGATAGATGTGATACACCTGCAAAAAAATAAAAAAAACAACTCGCCGGCATCCGTCGTCTAGATGGAGCTTGCATCCGGATGAGGTACGGAAAATTTTCTCCTCCTAAACACCCCCTAAAATTATTTGGCTTGGTATGAATAAATCTAAAATTTTACATTTCTTGTTTAATTTAAAAAAATAATAAAAATAATATAAAATATATGGCCAATAAGTGGCGCTGGTAGTGAGCAATAGACCTGTGGGCAAGGGTAAATTTCGCGTCCGAAGTCCAGTGAACATTTGCCACGTGGCAAGTGGGCCCCATTGGTGTGTTGCAATGGGGCCCACTTGCCACGTGGCAAATGTTCACGGGACTCTGGATGCAAATTTGCATCATGTGTTCTGATGAAATAAGCGCTCGTGGGCAAATGTGACAGCAATGACGAGCAACACTTCATCAAACTGCATTTCTGACATTTTTAAAAATCCAACGAATTTCAAAAATATTTAAAATGAACTAACAGATGAATTTCAAATGTGTTATACTGTTATATTAATTGCATTCAGAGATCATTTGACTCACACCTAAAATTTTGAAACTCTTAAAAAAAGAAAGCAATGCACTACTTTTGCATCAAACCAAATAGCTTCTAATTAATTATGGGAAAACTATATATCTAGACTATTATTATTATAATTCATAATTCTGCTAATATTAAACTTTAATCTTACATCTTCAAAATTACATTTTCATCTCCCAAATCTTCAAATTATGATATATCTCCGGAACAAAATTCAACCAATAATGTTTCTTTGACTTCTTACAATTCTATTTTTAAAATCATGCATCACACATTTTCTAATTAGATTAATATTACTTATAATTTTTTAAATCGTAAGAGTTTAATGAGATTTGAGAGCTTTTACTTGTTCTCCTTCGTGAATTCTCTCATTCTCGCTTGCTCTCCATGAATTCATGTTAGATTTTATCAATGCCTACTCCGAGCTTACAACTCTCCTTTGTAATTTAGGATTTCTAAATTTAATATGGAGGTTAAAATCTCAAGACATATATAGCCATCTTTCTTTCTTTCATCTTATTCAAGTGATGGTTGCACGTAACTTCTCTTTAACGACATTAAGGCTATTATTTTATCTTTTAACCTTTTTTTTCTCTGCCTAAAATTACCTAAGGAATTTTTATCCAAGGGCTTTCTCTCTCTTATTTATTTATTTATTTTTATTTTTTTTATTTGATCACCATTCATTCTTCAATGAATCATATGAATGAGAAGAACTATTCTATCAACTTATGGAAAAGTGCTTTACAATGCATTTTCAAAGTCGTGCCTAGATTGATCATGATTCTTGTTGCTTTCTTAAATAAAAAAATTGTGGAATGGAATATACATATGAATATTTTCATCATCTTATGTATAAAATGAATTCTTTTTATATTATACATTATTTTCAATATTTAAATAATGAAAAGCGTTAACCTTAAATCAATTTCACTGTTAGTTTGAACTCAAGCATATTATGTTCTACTGTGACATTAAAAATGAAAATGATTTAGTATAATTGCGTCTTTTTTCTTGGATATTTATGTTACTTGTTTAGGATCTTTCTTTAATGTGAAGGCTTTCATACATGCAACTAACATAATTCTCATAGATTAGTAGTTCCAAAATAAGTCGAGTAATATAAATTTATAAATATTATTATTAAAAATTTTGGTGTTTGAGCATGTTCCCTTAATGGATATGGTGCAAATTCTTAAGTTAATTCCATGGATATGTGTTTATCAGTGATACTGGAATATATCATTATGTGTCATTAAGATTTATCCAACTTTGTCATGATAATTTGTTGAACCTTCTTAGAGTTGAAATTTATTTTTGCTCTTACTTTCTATGATGATGAAAGATTACCATAATTTTGGCTTGTCGTGTGTATACTCTACATCATAAATTTGATGATGTTGAGAAGGGACTCTTAAATATGAAAACAATGAACTTTATCTCAGTATGTATTGTTAAAGATCTTTGTTGCTTAGTAAAACTATCATAATGCCATTTAATTCTATCATTATGTTTATTTCATAAATTTTTTGTGTTTCCCTTTTTTATTTAGTGTCACATTAACTGCTTAGTCTATAATATAATTTTCAATCATATATGTTGTCACTTTAAAATTATTTAGCTATGATATGAATCTAAAATTTACACTTAACTTGAGATTGTGTCAAAGAAAATAATTAAATTATGGACATTTATTACATGAACCATCATCTTTTATAATATTGTCCATTTTATGAATCCAAATGCCACTCTTTTTTTTAGTTATTAAGAATATGTGAAATGAGAAACTATAATTTAAGCAAATAATACATGGATTGAATAATTCAAGGGATTCATTATTTTCAAGTATAAACCTATCTTTATTTATAAATATTTTTGTAACTGTAAATTCAGAGCTAACATGAGAAAATTTTATTAAATTTTTATTAGATAATGCAACGATATAATATTTAAACATGTAATTTACTTGCTTTTCATAGTATTTTAAAAGATATGTTCAATTAAATAAATGCAAACCTAAGATAAGCATAGAAGGAATTAAAGAACAATATCTTTGACTCTTAAAAAAATATTGAAATAGGGTTATTATAGGTTTTCTTATACTAGAAAAATCATAAGAATATGTTGTCAATTTCCTGCTAACTTCATCAATATTTTTCATCAACTAAATGATATTTATGTTCTTTCCATGACTATGGACATCTAAATAGACTCATGTGACAGGAAGATTTATAAAGGATCAGATCGTATTATCAAGTTGACATAGACTTTCATCATCCAACATAAGAATCAATGGAAGATAGATTAGTCATATATACAGTTATTATACATTTATTATGTGAGTACTTTATAGAGAGGGGATCATACTAATCAAAAGGATAGCAAATAGTTCACTCCATAAGTTTGAAATACAAACATATATAACTTGAAAATACTAGGAATTTCCTCTATTTGATATATGATATTGAATGGGTAGCTTACTATAGGTAATCAACTTTCTCTACAGAAAAATCACTCTTGATTGTTGAACAAATACCACAAGAAATATAAGTTTTCTACCATTAACATTATTTTCTAGTAGTGTTACACGAAAATTAGTTCCACTGATAATCAACCGATTAAATTTTCAGCTAAAATATCTGCTAGTTTTATTCATATCAAGGGACTGATTGATAATTTTTGTTAGTTAGTCCAGTATCGACGTTACTGGCAATTAAATTAGTTGGAAGTCCCCTGGAAGCTTATTGTAGAAAGAAAAAGAGAAATATAAGGTCAAGGGCTATAAACAATAAAGCGTTTAATGAGCTACTCGTTTCTCGACTCGATAAGAGCTTATTCACATGAATAAGTATAAATAATTTTATAAATACTAAATTTTCAATTGAATAATCTTGAATAACTTGTCATTTGGTTCATTTTTTTTTCACGAACAATATAATTTAAAGTTCATGAGTAAGAGTTGGTTTGGTGCGGGGGCAGCGCCGCGGCGCTGTACCGCGCCCCCCTTTTCTGCTGTTTGGGGCAGCGGTGCCGCCGTGGCTTGCCGCGACCTGCACCCGAAAAGCTCCTCACCTGCGACCCAACTTTATCCTTCAGTTTCTTGCCCCCGTGCCCTTTCCTTGCCCTAATCGAAACATTCCACCTCGTTTCCTCCTCTTCTCAAGTATTCCGGATTGTTGCGCGAGGTTTCAGTCACGAAGACAATGGTTTTGGACGAAACAGAGAAAGCGGGAGCGACATACGATGGTTTCGGGGAGAGAGAGGAGTGATGTGGGGGAGGGTTTCTAGTATTAATTTAAATTATTTAAGTTAATTTTATTAATTTGATTGATTGATCATTAGTGTTCAAGTAAAAGATTATCTGATTGATTTTAATTTAAAAGATTAGAATTATTATTCCATTATTAATTAATAAACAATTTAGTTTTAAATTCATTCAATAACTTTATATATAATTGTTATTAATATAATTAATAACTAATTAGTTATTTTCTTATAAATGTTAAACTTCTACTTAATAATCAATTTAATAATATTTTATTAATAAATTTATAATTATTAACTATTATATTTCTCAAAAAAATATTAATTGAATTTAATAAAAAATCAAATTTATTTATTTTCTATTGTTTTGAGACATCGAATTTACATGATTTACTGAAATCTATTGTGATTTATTCTTAAAGTCTAACAAGAATAATATATTTTAAATTTTAGTAGAAATTATCACACAAGATTTATTAAATCCATTGGAAAGTAACTTTTGTGATTCAACCCTTTCAAGGTCTACTAAAATTGAATTTGCATGACTTTTGGGATTCAACTCATTTTAAAGTTTAGGTGCTATATATGTAAATAAAGATTTACATACATACCACTCAATTTCTATGTATTTACAAACAGTTTTATTGAACAGGGGCATGATGATCATTTATCTAGAAATAGCTGTCATAAATCTCTTTTCAAACAATTGCAACAAACAACCAACCAGCTTCCCCGCAGTAGCTTCCAGGGCAGCTAAGCTACAACCAAAAAAGTGAGAGGCTGCAGCTGCCCCAAATAGACCCTAAGCTTATTAATAAATTGGATGAATAATTTCATTTAAAATTTATGAATAAGTTTGCAAATAAGCTTAATTAAAGTTTTAATAATAGCAGAGAAGACTGTTTACAGCTAAATTTAATACTTGTGAATAAACTCAATTAAAGATTAATGGTTAAACTAATATTAGTTAAACATCAATTCCATCGAATTATAGTATTCACCTCACTATGATAATTTTAATTCTATGAATAATTTATTTGCATGCTAATTGAATTTGAATGATGAGATTAGCGTTAGTAAGAAGATTGAACAAGAATTTTCAACTTAGTTTAATTTATATGTAAGTTATCCTAACGTTGCAACAAACTACTAGTTTAAATTCAATAACTATACTTTTTTGTTGAAGTACTTAATAAGCTCATGATTGAAGTAACAGAGTTAAAAATCTGGATCAACTTGATGGACTTGGAGACCATTGTACGTTGTAAACATATAGCTTATATTTTTATGTGAATGACTATAAATTTCATAAAAGCTTTGGTCTACAAAGAAAAAAAGACATAGCTCTCGTGTTTGCATTAAAAAATATGTAAATCAGATGATGAGATGGATCATTGTGAAATTCTTCAACAATTTATGCAGTTATAATATTTTGATTCTATGGAAGGCATGTATTTATGTTTAATTGTAATTGGTTTGATATTTTTCTTGATCTTATAACAAGAACCCATAAGCTATATTGTATCACTGAAGTCAAATTAGAAAAAAAATATGCTAAATTTAACTTTTTTTTTTTTTTTCGTTCTAGCATGTCAAATCAGTCAGATCTATTATCTTAGATACCTGAAAGAGAAAAAAATAAGAGAAAGTGGTTTAGCTTGATTATTTTAGCCAAAATATTTGGGAGAATTTAGGTTGTGATAGAGTCGAGTCTAGTCGAGTATATCATAATTTGGACTTGGCTTGGTACAACAATAAATGTTCATGTTTGGTTTGTGCTTGTGTCGTGCTTTCACATATTATTCAAGGTTGGCTTGTTTAAAATTTTTTTATGTTTGGACTTGATTTGTATTTGATTTGTTTATGACAAGTGAACAAGTACTTAAACAAGTAAAAAATTTGAACGAGTCCCTACTTATTTATATAAAATATACTAAAATATTTATAAATATGAATAAATAATCAATTAAATAAATCATATAAACTAACCCACATGCTGTCATCTAGTGTCCGTAATATATATATATATTCTAACAAAAAAGAGTTCTAAGACAGAAAAAATATTGAAACAAGTGCAAAAATATCTAAATGAACTAGTATTACAATATAACTCAGAATATGAAGCCATTCATCAATTGTAGAAATAAATAAGAAAAATCAAAAGCAAACTTATCAAGCATATTGAAAGAGAATGAATAAAAAGCGATGTTCACTTTTAGAATTCCATCGTGTTCAAATAATTAATAAAAATAAAATATATAATTAATAATTATAATAAAAATACTGTCAATATAATAATATAATAATATTAAATCTATAATTAAATAAATTCTATCTAATCAAATTTTATTTATATAATATATCATATATGGTACGAACTACATTCGAGCTTAATATCGAGTATTTAACAACTTAGTTGCCAAGTAAAAAACAAGCTTGTTCTTGAACATAAATGAACAAGTTCAGCTATGTTCATATTTAGTTCATTTAAGATTATAGTTTTTAAAAATTATTCAAGCTTATTTATTTACTTATTTGAATGAACATGATTATGTCTTAATCAAGCTTAGTTTGAGTGCATTGGTTCATTTACATCCCTATGTGGATTATCACTAAATATTTGCTAGAAAATTTTTCTTACAGCTATCCTGATCATTAAAATGCATTACTGACCAATGATATTACGGCTAAGTAAAATTCATTATTACCTTACTAGTAATCAAATTTTTGGTGAAAGTGTTCTAGGTTTAGGTGGATATTTTTGCTAGATGTAACATTTTTTCCTATAATGCTTGCAAAGATTATGACTATTACTTAATGGA
This sequence comes from Papilionanthe hookeriana x Papilionanthe teres, assembly GCA_022702705.1. Classification (NCBI taxonomy): domain Eukaryota; kingdom Viridiplantae; phylum Streptophyta; class Magnoliopsida; order Asparagales; family Orchidaceae; genus Papilionanthe; species Papilionanthe hookeriana x Papilionanthe teres. The sequence goes on along the minus strand of CM040424.1, from coordinate 47,173,414 downwards.
TATGCTTCCTTAAGTTCTTCACTAAATTTTTGCATAAGAACCATATGCTCACATTAAAAACAAAAAGTACCATACACAAATATTTCTATATAAAATAAAAAATATAAGTCAATACGTGTAAATATAACAATAATTTATGAAAAGATTTTAAAACAATTATTCTCATACTTTGTTGGATTCAAATACAACTACTACAAAAGCTAATTAAAAAAAAAATTAGTTTCATTTAAAATTATTAGGTAAAAGTACACAAAATAATTTCATTTTAAAGCGCAACCTTGCTCAAATAGATCTTTGCACCCAACTATGAAACCATCAATACAAACTCTAAAGTTGGCTTAGAACCTATTGAAAGAATTTTATTATCCACTATAAGAAGTGTTAAGTAATATGAGAGCCAAGATTTCTCTTAATAGATTTTGTTTGCAATATAGGTGCCTATTTATAATCATTATTTATCAATCCAAATATCCTATCTCAAGCCCACTCTTTGGAGTTCCATAGCTTCATAGAAACTCTGAAGTTGGCATAAAAGCTCTTGAAATAATTTTAAAGTCTACTATAAGTGTACGCAATATGAGAGTCAGAATTTCTCTTAATAGATTTTACTAGCAAAATAGGTGCTTATTTATAATCATTAATATTTATCAATCCAAATAGCTTATTTCAAGCTTACTCTTTCGAATACCATAATTTCATATATGATTGCAATATTTTGTAGATGATCTTTAAGTTATTATTAATTTATTCTTGAGGGATGTTTGAATTTTTTTCTCATAATATCCTAAATCAATCCAGCAACCCAAGAAGATGTGGTTTAGTTATTTCCTATTCTATTGACATTTGGTTATGAATGTATTGCTATTAATATTCGTGATTCAAAAGTTTGACAATCTATGCACAAAGAGTCTTTTATTCATCATGAACATCTCGGGTGTGAACAAGTAATTATAACTATTAGTTTATTTTTATGGAATCCATAAATTTAGTAGAATCATAACAAATTTTAGCAATTAATAACATTTTATGATCTTATCTTTAATAAATTAAAAAAATTTGTAATTAGATTGAAGCTCATTATTTTTATTATTAATACAATTATAGTTTGAATGGCAGTGCTCCAATATATGGTTAGCATCTCTTATCTCTCTACCTTATGAATGCATGTTATCTTGTGTTATGACCACTACTTCAGTTTAGCCACTATCCACCCAATTTTGTAATCATATTCATCAATTCAACATCACCTATGAGAATATTAGTCTTTAAACAAGGATATATAATTATGATATTATAACGCCAAACCATAGCCTTCTAACTGAGGACAAACTTTATCAATCTTTTCTTTGGCCACATGGAAACTAAAAGTCCTCTATGAGCTTAATAAACTTTCTACTCACGACTATCACATTTTTTGTCTTGATTCTTAATTTGTGTCTGATATCTCTAAAATGAAAATGCAATAAAGATGAAAAAATATTTTATAGAAAGCTGTTATTTCTTATCTCTTGGCTGCTTGTTTTATTGTCTGCAATTAAATCGTGTGTTATCTATTGCTTTAATAATCAATTTTGAAAACACCGCATAACCGTTTGGTCCAGCTTATAAGTGTGGCGGCGTATTTGAAAATGCCGCCTAACCATTTGGTTCACGCATTTTTGAAAACACCGCCTGCTGTGGTTGAGTTTTTTACGCTACACGCAAGCCGCGGGTCAAACTCTGCGGTCGACCTGTGAGCCGCGTTTCAGGATAAGCTGCTTATCTTGAAATACACAAGCTGCCCCAAACGGACTCTTAGTCATTTGCTCGTGGTATGGCTGTGAATTGTTCACGTTTTACCCTGAATCTCTTTGATCCTGTTAACATGATTACAAAAAATAAATCAATGCCATTAATTGTCATAATATGGTGTAATTGCCCTGATATTGCGTAATTAACACTGATTCCATATGCTAATGTCTAGGCTTAATTTATGCTCTTAATTTACTTTCTTTCATATTCTAAATCTTAGAATACTTGTATAAATACCATTATTCTTTGTACTATTGATATCAAGTGAAGAAATACAGATTTCATTTTCTTAATATGATATCATAGCCAAATTTTTGCCCAAACCATTGATAATCGTTGGAGGACCGTCAAGAATCCCTTCCCGCCAACCTTCTTGCCGGACAGGAAGGGAGTAACTACTTCCTTGCCTTGATTTTCACTCTTCTGCTTGTCATCTTACTTCTCCTGTGTCGTCTTTGTTATACTTCATCTTCCTCTTCGACATGGCCAGTCTCGACAGAGCCGCAGTGGCCCCTGCCTTTGATATAATATTAGAGTTATTCTTCTAATCTTCTTGCCTTCTCTGAATTTCTTGGCTTGGTTCGGGTTTCTTCCCTCTCCGGCGATATCTTGGCTTCGATTGTGTTTCTTTGGCAAGGTCTTGGCTCCGGCGAGATCATGGCTTTAGAGGTGTTTCTTCGGCAAGATCTTGACTTCGGTGAGACATTGGCTTCAGTCGTGTTTCTCCGGCGAGATCATTACTTCGGCATTCTCAGCTTCGACACTCACGATTTTGACACTCATGGCTTCGATACTCTCGGTTTCGTCACTCTCGAATTTGGCACTCCGGCTTCGGCACTCACGGCTTTAGCACTCTCGGCTTCGGCACTCTTGGCTTCGGCACTCACGGCTTCGGCACTCACAGCTTCGGCACTCTCGGCTTCGGCACTCACGACTTCAACACTCTCGACTTTGACACTCTCGGCATGGGCACTCACGGCTTCGACACTCTCGGCATGGGCACTCACGGCTTCGACACTCTCGGCTTCGGCACTCACGACCTCGGCACTTACGGCTTCGGCACTTACGGCTTCGGCACTCTCGGCTTTGACACTCTCGGCTCTGACACTCAATGCTCGAGAATTTTTTAATTTTTTTTGCTTCGACTTCGGATTTCTCTCCCTAATTCCCGTCTCCACTGCTAACCAAGCAGCTGATATCTTCACCAAAACTCATTCTCCATTACGTTTTCAAGATTTGTTGAGCAAACTCAAGATGACATCCACTGTACCATCATGAGTTTGAGGGGGAGGGGGGTGGGGGGGGTGTTAACATGATTATCGGAAATAGATCAATGACATTAATTGTCATAATATGGTGTAATTGCCCTGATATTATGTTTATTAGCACCGATTCCATATGCTGATGTCTAGTCTTAATTTATGCTCTTAATTTACTTTCTTTCATATGCTAAATTTTAGAATACTTGTATAAATACCACACTTCTTTGTACTATTGATATCAAGTGAAGAAATACAAATTCCGTTTTCTTAATATGATATCAGAGCCAAATTTTTGCCCTAACCACCGATAATCGTTGGAGGACCGTCAAGACTGCCGGACGGTAAGTGACAAACTATTTCCTCACCTTGATTCTCACGCGCCAGCTCGTCATCTCATTATTTCTTCGCCTACATAATCTTCGTTCTACTTCATCTTCCTCTTCGACACGGCCAGTCTCGACAGAGCCGCAGTGGTTCCTGCCTTTGATAGATCCAAGTCTTTCACTTTGCTTATACATTTTCGTTCTACTTCATCTTCAAATGGTATGTATTCTAGTTGCTATTGTTCTCATGTCTTTTTCTTTATTTTGCTGCATTTTAAGTATAGTTTTGTTATTTGGATTGGATATACATTTTTTTTTTACTTATAAGCTGTAATTATTTTCTTAATGTAATTTTTGGGCCTCCTTAAATAAAAAAGAGAAAATTACATACATATCATCCAAAATATTGATATTTATAAATTAATCCTTGATATGATTTTTTTGAACCAGCAAATCAATGTATTTGCGCATGTTTAAATCCAACTTTTGAGATATAAAAATGAGTATTCTGGCAGGGTTTTTACCATGAAGTTTTATATGTGAGTTGGAATTTGAAAAAATAGAGGAAAGAGGATGGCTATTTTGTAAATAATAAGTTTTGGGTGATCTGTATGTAATTGCCCCAAAAAATATTTTCCCGAATAGGGAGAAATCCGGCTTAATGGCCGCGAGACAGGTGCTTTGGCCCACTTTAAATCATACCGAACACGTGTCTACGTATACGCTTTCCACGCGTCAATCGTATGAACGCTGGGTATTTTTTCCGTTGTGTGGGAAGAGCTGCAGGGGATTTTGCCGGGCTCGCGTGCTGCAGGGGGATTCGCTACTGTTTGAGAGTGTATATGACGTCAGATGTATCTTTCACGTACCAATCACCTTTACAGCAATAACAATGAATAAATGAGAATAAAAGAAATAAAGAATACAAATCATAAAAAAAAGGGGAAAAGATTGAGAAATCCAAACCTATGATAATATATCAGAATTAACATTTTAACTTTCTTGAATTATATGAGTGGACAACAAAATTTTAAAACTTGCATACCGCACTGTTTATTTGTAACTCCGGGTCTGTTTAGGAGCAACTGTACCTCATTGAATAAATTGTTCTTTGGGGGCAACTATAACTCATTAAATAAACTGCTGATAAGTTAGGTGTGGTGGCTATTATAAATTTTATTTTTTTTTGAAAAAGTTAGATTGTAGTCAGAAAATTGTGTCCGCACCAAGATGAGTTCGGTGTGAAAATGCTGTTTTCTACATTTTGAAAAACGCATAAGCTGCCAAAATGAGGTTTACCCTAATAAATCTGGTGCGTTTTTAAAATGCTTCCACATCAAATAAACAGCCCAAAATGGGCCTTACATTTCCAAGTCTTAATTTTTTTCATGCTTGCATGCACAAAAAGGTTAGTGAACTGATATTTTATATAATGCTAAAGAATTGAGTGTTATATATGTAAATATGAATGTTTAGGTGTTAGATAAATATATAATGTATAAAAAAAAAGGTAAAAGAACTATAAAAAGGTATAAATGGCCTATAAATATTTCTTTTAAATATAAAATACTACATTTAAGTATCTTAAATTATGTTCTATATTTCATTAGCCAAATATCATTGAAACATATTTATTAATATATGTTAGAAATGAAATTGCAAGAAATTTATCTTCCAAAATGAACAATTAATTATTGTAATCAATACATGTTGACTCTAGACCAATTGATAAATAAGAAAATATAAAATTGATTTCCTCATTGTTGTCAACAATTGAAAAAGATAAAATATAATAAAAAGTACTTAGAAATTTTGATTTTTAAGAGCTTCAAATTTAAAATGTTCTAATTACATTTTAAAGTATATATATTTTTTATTTATGGAATCTTGAGATTTAGGCGTTTTAAAAACGCACATGACCTGTTTGGGTAAACTGCGTTTCGACAGCTTATACGTTTTCAAAATACAGAAACAACTTTTTCACACTGCACCTATCTAAGGGCGGTGACGATACTTTCTAGCAGCGGTCTAGTTTTTTCAAAGAAAATAAAATAAAATTTTGTAATAGCTACCACACCTAACTTATCCGCAAATTATTTTTAATCAGCTTATCAGCAGATTATTCAATAAGCTGCAGCTGCCCCAAATAGGCTTTTAATGTTGAACTAAGGGGTAATAAATCTATCATTAAACTCTTTTGTACTTTTATTTCAAAGAAGAAATTCCATTTTCTAGATTACTTTGAAGAAGTTTCACTGTTGATATCACATGTACTTCATTCAAGCTATCTTATAAATTTTATGATAATCCTTCATAAGTTTTATATATAACTTTTAAACGCTCTATCATATGATGTAAGGAAAAAAATAAAGTCACAAGAGCCATTACATCATAAAAACTTAAATGACTAACTAGTTCAATCTCATGTACCTTTTTCTCTATTTGCTTTTAAGATTTAATTCACTTTGTGAAACCTTAAAGACCTTTAGTTTGCAAGATTTAATTGAAATTTAGCCATTACTCAAGTTTTAATCCAATTATTATCAAATAAATTTTTGAGCAAATAAATCTTAAAATTGTGGAGCTCTCATAGGAATCGCTCATATTAAGTGCATTAAACTCGCTACCATTTGTTTCATGATTTTTCAAAAGTTGTTAAAAATAGGTAATGAAGAGGGAGAAAATGAGAATTTTAACGACTAGAGAGTTGAAGTTGAAGATGAAGGAAGTTTAATAATTTAGAGGTAGAAGGAAAAAATGAGTATTTTTGAGAATTTGAAGGACAAAGAAGATAATGATTTTAAGAATTTAGGATTGAAATAGGAAGGATTTTGGGATTTTGGGGCCGAAGGGAAAGAAGATGAGGGTTTTGAATTCTTGGGTGCAGAAGAGAAGAAAATTAGGAATTTTAGGGGTGAAATTCAAAAGATAATTTTAATAATTTATGGGAAAAAAAATTTCGAGAGACTTTTTTAGCATTAATAATTTCTTAAGCTATCATTAATTTTTTTGTATAATTAAAATATACTAATTAGAATAAAAATAAGAATGTAAGATTGATTTAATAATCAAACTTAAAATCTAATTAAAATAATTTATTATTATGCATATATATTTGAGGTGTAAAATTTTTCAACATAATATATAAAGTTAAGACATTTCATAATTTAACAAATTAATTAAAAACTAAAATTTTAAAATAAAAATTTGAACAAAAAATTTTCTTATTTCTTGTAGGATTATTCCGAATTAAAAAAAATAATAATAATAAAGAAAGAGTTTGCATGAGTTGTGAGCTTAAGATGTATTTCCATGAAGTTTGTGAGCAAGAAGGAGACCCTTGTGAGCAAGAAGGAGACCCTTATTTGAAATGAAGGTGATTAAAAACATTGAACTAGAGCATATTTGATTAACGATTTAAATATTAGCCATTCAAGATAAATCATGTTAGACATGCTTATTGTAATTGTTTAGCTTTTTTTCATTGAGCAAATTGATGACATATTTAGTATGTGCAAAAGGAATGCCATATGCTTGTCATGCCTTGTAATAGAGTGTCGGTGTATCATAGCTTTTCATGTGATGGAAGCTTGATAATAGTTAAACAATTTAATAATGAAAACACTGGATGCTTGATCATTATTGTTACTCATCTTATTTTTATATTAAATTCATTTAAATCAGATACATCTATTTGGGGTTCTTACATACATATCATTAAATTAATTTATATTTGTATGTATATTTTTAAAACAAAATATTTATAATCATGTTATTTTAAACTATTAATACATACAAAAAACTACATTTTTATCTCACAATATTTACATAACAAAGGCGCCACTATTGTAATGTTGAAGGCTAAACATTCTCTACTATGTTAAGGACAAAAGAAAAAGATTAATGAAGGAAAATACAAACATGTGGAAGGATGAGGAGCAATATGAGAAGATGAGGGAGAAGGGAGATGCATCATAGAGAATTATGCCATAATGCTAAGAAGGAGGAGAAGCAGATGTTGTTGTACCCATGTTCTGGGTGAATAGAGTAAAGAAAAGTTGTATTTTTATGTATTAATAGATTTTAAATGTTATGATTATAATTAATCATTTTAGTTGTTAAATATATTAATATAATGTATTTAAAGGCATGTATGTAAAAATGTATCATACTATCAAACATTAGGGTTCAAGGATACTCTTGATAATATAAAAAGGGATTTCATTGGACTCTTATTATCTTTCATGAATAATATTCAATTCAATATTCTGAAAAAGTGCTTTCATACAAAATATTGAATACTAAGATTATGACTTTGGTGCATCTTAAGGAATGATATTTTATAAGTGGCAAATTCAATGATGAAAACACCTTCAATCAACTTTATTACTTTGAAAGTCGTCTAAAAAATTTATTCAGTAAATTGATTCACATATTTTGTTCTTCTAGTGCATCTCTTAAAGAGCATGCATTAGTCGCAACTTTTATCATTCACTCCATTTAGCCCCCAAATTATTGCTTTAGCTTTTTTTTTTCATTACAAGTTATTACTTTTCATAAGAGAGAATAATAGAGATTCACATCCTTTGTAGATCAACAAGACATTAATCATTGCTATCTAGTGCTTTTTGGTGAAGATTGTAGAATCCTGACCTCCTTTAAAATTCAAGATGACTATTTTAGATTGCCAAGTGACAAGTTTAAAATGAATAACCATCTTGTTCACTTCAGTTTAATGGTAAATTTACTTTGATGTGAGAGAATTAAGATGGTTTATTGGCATTTTCTTTTGGGACTTTGGAAAGGTCTCTACCCAAAAGTGATTGAGAAGTTGAATATAGGTCCTTGGACTGAGGTTGTTTAGAATGACTAACACTATATAGAGCTTAAGATGGGATTAGATTGAAAGATAAAATGGGTATGAGCATTATTTAAAAGCCTATGTTGTTAAGAAACTGGTTTGTTGGTCATTTGAGATGATTATGTGGACACTTTAGCGTGTAGAATTTAATTAAAGCTTGGATAAATGTTTTCAAGATTTGATGTTTTATGAATAACTTATTATAAAAGTTTAAGAGCTAAGAGTGAAAATCCATATAAAAAGAGGGGAGTATAATGAATATTTTAATAAAACAACTAAAAATAAAAATTGAAATTAAATAATAAATACAATATCTCATAAAATATGGAGCGTTTAATGTCAACGAACAAAAAAGATAAAAATAACCACGATTTTTTCCATTTAGAAATTTTCTCCAATTTGATTTCTATTTCTTTTTTATTCCCTTTCCTTGTCGATTCATGATATTTATAAGAATTATATAAATGAAAAAGTCAGATTTTAAGTGGTATTTAGACTCTAATAATGTTTTTTGGATTTTTTTAAGGTTTGATAATCCCATATTTAAAATTTTGAGAAATTATGTCCATTAAAGGTACTTATTGGAAGAAACTATTAATCCTTATCATCCTCAAAAGATGTTTTGCTGCTTTTTTGGACTTATAATTTGACGACTTTGTATAGTTCTGGTAGTATAACCTAATATTTTCAATTAAATTACATCACAACTAATTTTTTATAAGTTGCACTAAAATTTTGTCACTTGAGAAAATAAAATTATGATAATACTTTAAATATTATTTGATCTCATCCAAGATTTAGCAATTAGCTTATGCTTAATTTATAACAAATAAACTTTTAGAGACCAATAAATACACTTGCATGAAGTATTAAAGTCTATAAAAACATCAAGTAACTAAGGCAAGTTTTTGTTGAGGGATTCTTCTATTTAATAGAATCCTTTTATATGAACTAAGCCAATGTATACTTTTAAAATATTAAGGGTTAAGACTCATATCATATAACTAAACCTAAGCACTTGTTACTTGAGCGCCAATGCAACTTTCTTGATGTGTTTTGACTTGTTCCATGACTTCCACTTTTCTCCATGTGTTACATTAACTTTCAAAAGGTTTTGAATATTTAACCTAATTTAGCTTGAATAGATGATCCTAAAAACACTTATAAATATATAAGCAACTTTTAAGTATATTTTTATTATCATCACACATATGTTATGACATCAAGCTCATTGGATTAAAAAATTGCCTCTTTTTTGTGATCATAAACCTTATACTAAAAAAGATACAATAAAGATAAAACTAACTCTTAATTATAAAGTTATGCAAAACTATAATTGTTAAATGTTTTAAATGATATGTACATCTAATTGATCCCTTGAATGACTAAAATTTTTCCCTCTCAATATATATATATATATATATATATATATATATATATATATAATATTAAAGATATACCTTTTTAGTTATAAAAAAAGCTATAATAAACACTAAAGATAATATGAAATAAGACATAATAAAACACTCTTTTCATGTGGTGTAATGTTTACACATTAGACTAGATATTAGGTTGGTTGCTTATTCGTAGAGGGGATCTTAGGGTGACTATTTCTAATAGCATTAACACTTATTTTTTTATAAAATGTGAAGCTTATATGGCAAGTTATTAAAATAAATTTAAAATAATCACATCTTTTTTATATGTTATTAGTTTGTGTTTATGCATCAAAGCACGATCTATTAAGATAGGGGATGTTGTACATGATGATGATAAGTCCAAATATTTGATATATTTGTCTATGTGTGTGTGTAAGAGAGCGTGCTCGCATACTTATATTGATTTTGTAGGTTTAGTTAGGTTTTATTATTAGTTTAAAATGTATTTGAACTAGATCTAGGGCTTTTGAGAATATTGAGCAATGACGGGCTTTCTAGGTTGATGATGCCTGTTTTAGGGTTTATGGGAATATTGAGCAATGATGAACTTTCTAGATTGACGATGCCTCACAAAACCTAGAGGACCTTGACCACAACAACTAAGGATGACTAATTGAGGGTCAAAGTATGAGAAGACTCACAAGGCATCTTTAGTGCTAGGACCGAGCTGGATAAGAGCAGAGCTTAGCTATCCTTTTTTATCTTTTTTTAGAGTGTATAGTAGTACCTTGCCATACTAGCCTTTCTATAAAAATCACTTATTGACCATACAATAAAATCTTAATTTTGCTTCTTATGTTTCTCATAAGTAATTATTCTGTCATTCTAAAATAAATTTTAATTTTTCAATTAGTTGATCTAAGAAGATAATTGAACTTTTTGTTATAGAATCAAATCAAATAAGAAAACAAAAAATTGGTTCATGATGTGAAATTTTCAAAATTTTTAAATAAATGTTTCATATTTATAACAATGTTCTCCCATAAGTCCATATATGAATGATTTGTGGTCTTAAAGAAACAATAAATATTGGATAGTGAGGTTGTGATGCAATTCTTATGATTGATTCCATAATGCATGTGAGATTGGGACAAATAATTGAAATTAAAATTTGCTAATGAATTACCATAGCATTGCCTTCTTTAACGCTAAAGAACTTATGCACATTTCTTCATGCATAATATTCTCACTAGCATCAAGAGTAATATCATTTACAAATTAATCCATTCAACCATATGGATCTTTTACATTTTTAGAACATATCTATCAATGGTGCTTCCATATCTTTCGCTTTTGAGTGGGCAGTATTTTATCTTTAATTTTTGTAATCATCTTCTTAACATTCATGGTCATGCTACTAAGAAATTAATCAACTAAACTTCTCATATTACTAAGAAGATTATATATGAAATAATTTGATTCTAAGTTTATGCTAACGAGCGACTCAACAATTTTTAATCATCATAATGATGGTCCCACACAACTAACCTAGAACACAAATTTCTAAGGATAAGATGCAACCTAACTTAAGTGTCCACATATGATATATCATTGTGATATGAGGATACTATGCATTATGTAACTGTATAAAAATATTATTTGTTCAAATTGAGAGCATACATGGACTCAATAATCAAACAACACATAAGCATAAAAATAAAATAAAGTAGGAAAAGTAAAAAAAAGAAAAACAAATAAACGAGAGAAGGGTAAAATTTTTTTGTGTATTTTAACAAGTTCACCTAAATTTCTTCCTAAATTGCTTTTGTTATAATTCCACTCCTTCTAGGAAAACAAATTATCTAATTATTGGAAAAGTAGCATTTTCAAATCTATATTTAATTTTATAATTGAAAAGTACAATTTATCTTGCATGGCATAATGCTCTTATGTTAACTATCCCATCTTTGAAGGGTTAAGAAAATTTACTTTTTGTTGCTGGACATAATTACCTCTAAAAGCCCTCAGAGGCTTTGATATATTATAAGACAACAAATATACTATAAAAAAAATTTCTCAATCAAAATGCTACGATATTGTAAATATAGTAACAGAAGCAACAAATTAAAATTTAAATAGATTGAGAGGGACACAACTCAGATTTCAAAAAGATTTTACTTTGACAAAGATGTTAAGCTTTCTTCAAAACACTTAATTAATAAGAAAATTTGCACCTTTTACATTCCATTAACAAATTTTAAAGGAGGTTTAATTATGTTAGGAAATGTTGACAAGCTTTAGCAATTTTATAAATGGGCATCATACCTAGAAATTTGGATGAATAATGCATAGCTTGCCACAATTCAACTTTATAGGGAAGGAGGAAGATTAAAAGATGATAAAATGGAGTGGAATGGGGTAAGGCATATATATATATATATATATATATATATATATATATATATATATATATATATATATATATATATATATATATATATATATATATATATATATATAATTGACAGAAATATGTTGGAGACTGATGGTAAGTAAAGTCATATGAGGCCAACTATCAGTTGATAACACTTACCACAACAAGGAGATAGCTAGGCTTAGCGCTCATAAAGAGGGAAAATTATTACGTCCGGACTCCAGACGTATAGATACATCCAGAGTTCAATTAAATGACGCCGCGTTGCCTGACATTCGAAAGAGCAGAATAACACGGGGGGAATATTCTTCCTGTGTTATTTTGTGTTATTCATATGTTATTGCATTATTATAACACCATTGTGAGTCTAGAATATCACAGAATAACACGGGAGAATATTCCGCCGTGTTATTATGCGTTCTTCTACACAATAACACCTGAATAACACAGAATAACACATGAATAATATTCTCCCGTGTTATTCTGCGATTTCACAGTGGGCTACGTGTGGCATGATTTGATTGGAGAGGTACGTCTGGAGTTCGGACAGAGTAAGCATTTCATAAAGAGAGAGGAGTAGATAACATGAGAGATTACCTTAAGAGATTTAAGAAGAAAAACAAGAGGAAATGAGGGGTTCACTTTGTTTTAGAAGTTTTGATATGGTATATTCTATCCCAAATCAATTTACTAAATGTAACACGTTGGAACCAGCTACTACAAAAATCACAATTCATTTGTGAATGAGAAGTATTTTTGTAGTGTTTTTTTCTTTATTTACATTTGGAAATTCTAACAGGCAAGTTAAATATATAACAATAAAAATATCAATTATTTGAATTGGTTTTCTATAAGTTTCAACATCATTTAAAATAGAATCTTCATAACCAATAATTGGCACAAGATAACTTATATTGTACCTGCATATCAAAATTTGATATGCAAGATATAGATGTATAAAACCTATAAGTTAACAAAATAATTTGTACTACTAAGCTTTTTAAAGTGGTCGCAAAATGGTCAAAATAACTTTTCATCTAACATATATGTTGGTTGGACTAAGATAGAAAATCTTACAACAAATGTTCAAACTAAATTTTTTTCTAAATTTGAGTGCGGATTGAAAATAATGATGTACATCTCCTTTTGAATGAATATCATATTAGAAATTATTTCGCACAAGATAAGTTCATATAGATTTGAACATCAATGTTTATTTTTTTTAAAGAATCTCATAGGAAATTTTATTCCAACATAAAAAGTGTTATAGGATTTGTGACCGACAGTTTCACCACACACCAATCACCCCACTCACGCAAAGAAATAAAAACCTAATAAACCGTCAGTCACTAAGTACAATTCACGCAAAAAATTCCACAAAATACAAAATACTATCACATTGAATATAAAGAGTTTTTATGCAACACCATGAATAAAAATAGAAAGTTCACGAAGTACTCGAACAGAAAATATGAAGTCATGTTTCTCCAACCCACGCTTAACAGCTCAATTTGCATATCGGTTTACTTCTCGATAGGTGAATAATCAATTAACCTGCATAATATGAAGGAGAGCACATTTTTTTTTTCAATTTAATAATAATACTCCAAGAATACATTTTCTTCTCAGTATAATAGTTACACAGAGTTCATCTCATTCTGAGCGCTAATGTTAAACTTGGAACAACTTGCAAACCTACGCCTTGTTTGCCCTTCTCTTAACGTTAAGAGAATATTCTTTTATGGACGAGGGGACGAACGTGGATAGTTAATTACTTTCAAATTCTGGATTAAGAGCCTTTTCGACTTTAGTAGTCCTGATGGCCTTTCGTTCAGTTATACAATTAATTAAATGCACAAAACGACAACATTAATAATCATATTAATTAGCGGTGGCTCCACATTAGCCTAAAGCACCACATTAGCCTAAAGCATCCATAATGGCAGCACTATTGAAGAATCGAGCCGTTGTACCATGCTCCATGAAAGGGAATATAATGGCCTACCAAAATTTTCTATTTAATGTGATCCTTAAGCAGAAGAATTCATATACTATTTTGGGGTCAACCAATAATTATTCATATACTATGCATTATGATAAATATTTTTATTAACCTACTCTACTAAACTTATTTTAATGCTATTTGTAAACTGTACTATTAAAACGGGGCTCATTTTTCTAAAAAATTATTCTAAAATGTTATTTAAATGATGTGTGAGATATAGTACAATATATTCTCTGTAAAGCAATTTTCTATTGAAGATTCTTTAACACACGTATTAGTGTGTGTGTGTGAGTGTGTATTTTAAAGGAGAAATTATTGCATACAGATCACGTATGCAATCCACACGTAGTTCCTCGATACTCATCCAGCACTCTTGTAATAACCTATCAATACCCAATAATCAATATCCTGTAAATACCTTAATGACCAATATCCTTTTCATACCCTCCCAATACCCAGCGACTGCGTACGTGCTCCGTATGGAATAATTTCTCATTTTAAAGGGGTCAATGTTTTATTATCAATTTTTTTATTGGTCATTATTAATATAATTTAAATAAATAAATATAGATATAATGTATGATTTATTGCAGCCAATTCTCCACAAGTGCTTAACTCTATTAGAATTTGAATTAAGAAAATCCCAAAAAAGTAAATAAGTAAATATATTGGTCTCGCATTTTCATGAGATACTAAAACACTCAAAAAATAGTTTATTTTTTTGTCAACTGAATTATGGATGACTGTCTCATTCGATTCACAATAAATGATGCCCTCATTGAGTTGTGCCACCATTTGGTGCTCCATTTGATCGTTGACTTCATTCTCATCTAAATTTGTGACTCCTTTATTTTGTCGAGCAAGCCCTGCTCATGACATTCAGATCTAACCACCATCCAAATCCATCTCAGTATTTCAAATACACAGTCATGTTACCAAATTTACAATCTACTATTTCAGTTACACATTCGACCATTGTTTAATCCTCCATGCCTTATTTGCCAACACACAACTTCATTGTTCGATGTCTTCACTACAAGTATCTGTTGACCTCACTTTTGCTGAGGTCTAGTCTTTCTTTAGAATAACCTAGGGTCTAATCATAAGACTTTTCTGGTGACTATCTTAAAAGACTAGTGTTGGGACCATTCCCCCATAAAAATTCAAAACACTTCTTTGCTTCACTTGGAGTTTTCAAATGCTTAAAGTCTAACATTTAAGTACTTAGGAGAATGAGACAAAGTATAAGGAAGCTCAAGAGAAGTTCCCTATACGATGGTCAAGCCTTAAGACTCACCCTGGGAGGTCTGGTCTGGGTGAGGCTACCATACACACTCACACACACTTTAAACTTACACTCACAACCTCACAACCCTAAACCAAACATACCAAATTTCCTTACACATGCCCCCTACACTTTTGGAAACTCATGTGGGTGGTTCCTTAAGCCCTTGACTCTAGGTTAGGGTTTGGGTTAGAACCAACACATGGAGGATCCAAAGTGGGATTTCTCCTGTTCCATGACTCAAATAGGTTACTGATACACCTAAAATATATAGTATTTTTATGCACATTTTTATACCTATTTCTAATGATATTGCACTTTAAAGGTATGTTTTCTTGTGTTTTTGGTTGTAGGTGCATAAAGTTAAAGAATTTGGAGTAATTTGAGCAAAAGAAATAAAAAGGGACCAAAATGTAGCATACTGGAGCAAAACAGGTCAAACCGGAGCATACCGGGCTAAAACGGGTTGAATTTGGACACTTATGTACCTGTGTCTGGCGCTTAAGCACCAAATTTGGTTCTTAGCCTCCAGACATTGGCGCTTAAAAGCCAAACAGATGACGCTTAGGCGCCAGTGACGATTTGCGATGCAATGCGAAGGTTATTACGAGGGGTACTCATTGGAAATGATAAAATGGGCTTTTTAGAAGAGTTGGGGGTGGTTATGAGGAGTTACTATTGAATAGATGTGTCTCTTGGAGTGAAAAGGCACTTAAGGCATCCCTTTGGAAGATTCATTGAATGTGGACTATTTTGGAGAGACACTTAAGCATCTCTTGGGAAATTATAATTAAGGCTTGGAAACTCTTGAAGAAGAAGATTTAGAGAAGGGAGAGGAACTATTAGAAGAGGAGAAGAAGGCCAAGAAGAAGAAGACTTGGGCGTGAGCCCCAAGTGGGGCAACAAGGAGATAGAGAGATTTCTTTCTTTTCTTTACTTTGTTCTTAGAGAGGATTGAAGGACATTGCTTTTGCTATACAAGGAGAGTTTGATTTTCATCAGAGATAAGTAGTTTCATTGTATTTTGATTTTGATTTAGTAGTTTGTTTGTGTAGTTTTAAAGACTTAAGCAATGAAAAGTTCTTGTTGTTTCTCCATGTGTAGTGAGTAGTTTTCTTTACTCTTCCCTCTTACAATGAATTAGTATGCATGTGTAGGATCTAGAATTAAGTAGAGTGAGAATAAATTATGACGATTTTACTTTGTTCTTCATTTATATGTAAACTTGATCAACTTGCATGTTAAAATATGTTGTGAGAACATGTAAGAACCAATGCAGTATTGTCTCAATCAACAATTAGTAAGAATCACATGAGATTATATGGGTGAGAATGTAGTCCATATAGTTGAGTGAAAATAAATAAGGAGATATGCTTTTTATTGGGTGTAGAATTCGAGGACTTTAGAGTGACATGCTAAAGCCCCAATTCAGTTTGATGTTTTAAGTTTTTATATGAGATGTTAGCCCCCAGGTGGAGGGAATCAAGGGAACTCTAGAGTGAGAGCTAGAATCTTCCCTACCTAACCCATCTTCTTAATTTTAAAGCATTAAATTAACCAATGTTCTTTATAAGAGTAAAGAGTATAATTTCTCCTATTTGTAACAATCACTCTCTCTATTTGTTTTAATTTTGCGCATGTCACTAATTTCATTGCATGAGGAAGAGTACTTTTATTATATTAAACTTCACTTTTCTGATTTACTAAGTGTTTTAGTTTAGGAGTAGAAGTAATATAGTAGTGATAATTGTAGGATTTTATTAAAACCAAATCTTTATAGACTTTCCAAGCTAGGGCGTGTTCTTGTAGACTAGAACTTCTCTTGAAAGTAGCTGTGATTAACCGCGATCTCCGTGGGATCGATATTCGGGGCTTAATCAGAAAGCTCTATATTACTTCATAATGATACGTATACTTGCGTAAAATCTCATTTTATAATATTATCAATTAAACTCTCATTTGCATCGACATCAAGTTTTTGGCGTCGTTGTAAAGAAAGAGATATATTTAAAAGGAAATAAAATGTAATCGTAAATATTTAGGGACCAGTTACCATTCTCATTTAACCCTAAATTTACCAAAAATTTCAACCGTTGACCCCTTACCTATTAACTCCACCTAATTACTAAATTACCCTTAATTTTGACCAAAAATCCAATAATTACCCAAATTCCCAAATTCTTTCCAAAAACCATCCCAAAATGTTCTCCACTACTCAAAATACCCAAAACACCACAAATTTACCAAAATTCTCAAAATACCCCCAAAATACCCAAAATGACCAAAATACCCCTCCAAGTTCAAAAATTCCAAAAATTCCAAATTCATCCTAAATGTCTCCAAAATCAATTTGAACCACTTCATTGGACCCAATTTGACCAAATTGACCCATTTTGATCAAAAGCCCCAACTTGCCTTTTTAAGCCTAATATGCCCAAAACACCTCAAATATCTACCCAATTGATCTCAATCTCCATCAATTTCAATCCTAAACTAAAATTCATCATCCCTAATATCATTATAAACTAAATTCAAGTCCAATTTGACCCAATTTCAAGCTGAATTTCAACTCAAACCAAAAAGCCCCAATTTTGACCATATGACCTAAATTCCCCAAACTGAAACTCTTAGCCAAGTTGATTCCCTCAAATTTGAGTCCTAAACTCTTCATAACATTCCTACACACCAAATTGATCCATAAATTGACTTAAATTTGAGCTCAAACTTCACTCAAATCCAACCCAAGTTAAAATCCCAAATTTCCCCTAAATGTGCCATAATCCAAAATTCCACTAAATTGAATCCCCTAATTTCAAACTTTTCACCCAAATTTTGTTGAAAACACTTTATGACATTCCCCTGCATCAATTTGAATCGCCAATTGAACTCTAACAAAGCTATATCCCAAGCCTAATCCAAGTTAGCCCAAATTTACCAAATGTCAAAATTCCACCAAATTGACCTCCTAAATCAATTCAAGACTAATTCAATCCTTTTCAAAAACCTTTATTAAAAGCATGCACACCACATTGAATAATCAATTTGACCTAACCCAAGCCCAAACCCAACTTGAATCCAAAGTCCCCATAATTGAACCTATGAACCAGTGTGACTAAACCTAGCCAAATGGGACCAAGCCAAGCCCACCACAACCATTAAGTGAACCCTAAGAATCACCCTAAATCCACTTAGCCCAACCTACATGAGCCATGGACCAAGGGTCCCCCAATTTAGGGTATCTCCTTCCTCATTTGGCCAAATCCCATTTTGCTACACCCCAAAGCTTTCCCACACAACACTTAATCACTAATAAGACTGACCTCTGGCTCACCTGACCCCATGGCCACCTCCCCTGTCCTTGCCGGCTGGCCTAGTCACTAGAGGAGCCAAGAAACTGAGAACCCCAGACCCAAATTAAAATCCAAATTGGCCCATCCAATGTGTCAAGCCACAATTGGTACCACAATTGGTGATTGGAGCTGCTCAACACTCCACATAAGCAACTTAATGGATCCACATTGGCCCCTTGAGCTCCAGCCCAGCCATGGCTATTTAAGCCCACTTTCTTCATGTCCAAAGGAAGAGATACATATTTACCTTGGGGAGACTCTGCCAAATTACTTCCAGAGCTTCCTCCAGCCATCCTATGCTCAAGCCAACCAACCTCCAGCCCTAGCCCCCTCTTCATGAGTTTAATTTTTTAGCTCATGTTTCAGCTAAAATAGAACACAATTCACCATAGCTCCACACTGCACTAAAATCCAATTGATTGCACTAGCACCATCACTAGAATGAGAGAAGAAGATCCGCCATAAAAGCCCCATCTTAGAGAGCCTCTAGTAAAGAGTTTGATCAACCCCACAAATTAGGTTTGA
The DNA here is from genome assembly GCA_022702705.1 of Papilionanthe hookeriana x Papilionanthe teres. Taxonomy (NCBI): domain Eukaryota; kingdom Viridiplantae; phylum Streptophyta; class Magnoliopsida; order Asparagales; family Orchidaceae; genus Papilionanthe; species Papilionanthe hookeriana x Papilionanthe teres. The sequence goes on along the minus strand of CM040424.1, from coordinate 47,154,199 downwards.
TCAAGTTCATACCTGGACCCAAAGAGAGCTCGAATTGCTGCTTGGAGGAGCTTCGCAAGGTCACCACGAAGGTGTAGAACTATTCTGATTGAGGCCTCCCCTCTCAGACCAAGGTATAGAGCCTCACTTTAATCTGAGCCTATTTTCATACTCCAAGCATGAATACTGTATTTCATATCATATAAAACATATGAATATGTTCGTATGGACTAGATAAGTCTATAGGGATCAAAACCAAGGTGATTTGGTTGAGTCTAGACCAAGATCTTAGGGTTAGAAGGTGAACGATTTACGAGTTAGGTCAGTTAGGCATGATGAATAGGAGTCATTGGATCACGAGTGTATTCGATGGACAACGCTGATTTAGTTAGATAGAAGAACAATTTATAAAGTGCGGGACGCGTGGTTGCTGCGTTAGATGAAGATATTGAATGGGAGCTTGCCGCGTGTGAATCTGGAGCTGCCGAGGATCCAGTCAGCGCCGCATTGTTTAAGTAGGAAAATAAGAATTTTTGAGTTAATTAAATCAGTTCACCTTTGAAAATTCATAACGTGGAGTAGAAAAGTCATAAAAATAAAAGAAAAATACCATCTTGCTCAGTAAACAGAGGAAAACAATGTGAAAATGGTTTGGTATTTATTTAATGTATATTTTATTTTTAATTAATTTAAAACAGTAATTCATATTTAGAGCCTAATTAGCTCTAGATATTTCACCATGACTTGAGCTTTGGGAGTCTTGTTCTCTCTGTCACGTGGGACCTTTTTTGATTTTTCCAAGGTCAGGGAGGATTTTAATGTGGAGAACCCTATTTTTCAAGTAAAATGTCCCTGTTTTGATATAAAAATTATAATAATTAAAATATTAATCAGAAAAATACAAAGTATTTGTAGGTTCATTGTGACCAGAGGACCAAATGAAAAGTATAAACTTTGTTTAATTAATTCAAAAATCTCACTAATAGTAATTAAAGCTCTAACATAAAATCAAAATAAAATGGGTTAAATATAAATATAAATAATATTTGGGTTCTCCACTATGTATTAGGGTTAGGGGAGCTCCAATAAAAAATTCAAGTCATTTAGAGTTAATTTGATCACTTAATTTGATTTTCTAAGTTAAATGTTATTTTTGGCATTAAAATAATTATAATAATTAAAATATAAGTTGGAAAAGAATAAAATTGGTTTTGGGAGTTCTTTGTCACCAAAGGAATTTAATAAAAATAAAATGATAATTAAAGAAAAAATTTTATTTTTAAGCCTATTTTGAATTTTTAAAAAAATTATTAAAAATTATTAAAATTAATTTAAAACCATAAAAATCACAAAAATATTAAAATCCACCAAAATGTCACATTTGGTATCTTGATCATTTGAGAAACACTAAAATAATTTCACTAATTTTCTAAGTAAAGATATTAATTTTAAAAGGCTAAAAATAATTTTAAAGCTTAAAAATAGAGTTTTCTTTAATTACCCATTAAAATAATTCTAATAATTATAATATAAATAAACAAAACATAAAATTTAATTCTCTGTGTTCCCTGACCTTAGAGAGATTTATGAAAAAATACTAAACCTAATTTTCAACATAAATAATATTTTATATTTAATTAATACTCAAAACAAACAAATAATTGTAATAATTGAAACAAAATTCATAAAACCATGAAAATTGGACTAAATGGTCCACTTGTCTAGGTAAACCTCTAATAATTTTATAAGAATAAATATTATTTTTTGATTAAGTTATTGAATTATCTTTGAAAATCCCTATTTTGCATGTAAATAATTATATAGATTAAATTAAAATTTGAAAAATTGCATTTTCTCCTCTAATGTTCTAATTGACCCATGAGTGGGGTAACATAAAGATTTCAAAGTTATTTGAGTTATATTTAATGAATTATGAGATGATAGGCCTTATAAGGGCAAAGTTGTAATTAAGGAATTTAAGCCTTAAAGTATAACCAAATGGTAAAATGGGAATTGAACAATCTATTCTGACATTCATGGATGATTGAAACAAAAGGGGGTAAATGATAGAAACTAACTTTGCTTTTGTCACAGAAAAGATAAATTTGCAATTTCTTTAATTATTTTAATTTGAAAGATAATCAAAATTAAATGATCCCAGGGTTAGGGATTTGACTTTGGAAGTTAATAATTCATTAATCTAATACCTCTAGTTGGTGTTTAATGATAGATTCAATACTTTGATAAGGATTAAGAATCATAATCACATAAGTTAATTTTTTCCCTAAAATTGCAAATATGCCCATTAAGTTTTAAGGGTTTGGTAGTAAGTTAGGCTTAATCAAATTTGACTAATATAGATTAGAAAAAATGATAAAATTAATTGTGAACATGTTTGAAACACTACATGCCCAATTTTAAAGTTAAATTAACTATAATTCTTAATTAATCAATTTGCTCCAAAGAGCCTTTACTCACATTATTTATAAATAGAATATCAAGTGATAAGTACTCCACTCTTGGGATGATCGTAAAAATCGGTTTATTGAACATAAGGGTATGATAGGGATGAGTCTTTAAGCAACATAATAAGTTTAAACGAACTCGAGACTTTTCAAGAGATTGTGAGATGTCTGCGGCCTGGTCCCCGGACCTTTCTCATAACCTTTTGGATATCTTGGAGGATGATTAAACTTATTATGCCTTGTTTAATGAGTCATCTTCACATTTAAAGTAGGACTCACCAAGTTATAGGATTTGAAGGGTACGCTTCAAACCTGTTTTCTTGCTTTCTAGAATACTTCAACTCCTACAAAATTATATGCATTGCAAGGCTAAACTTTCAAGTGAATAAACGAGAAGAAATGTCGGGTATGCTATTATTTTATTGCATTGCAATTTACTTTCATTTACTTTCTCATCCTTTTTCTACTTGTGAAATTGCATGTTAAACAACAAGGTCAACCTGCATGTCAAAACCAAAACTTTTAGGATAACCATAAAACTAAAACCAAAATTAAAATTAAAACAAAACAAAGATAAAATTCACTTCCACAACAGTCAAAATATAAAACAACTCAAAATTTAATCACAAACAAAACCAAAATCACAATTGTAACTAAATTAAAATATCTCTTTGGATGATCGGAAATACCTCGGAGGGGGCAACCTACGACTGCTAATAAGATTTCCTATGGTTTGAATGAAAGTACTGAATTCATTTAGTTGAATTTGATAAATTCATCTTGACTAAGTGAACTCGAAGAAAATGGTGGTATCGAAACGAGGGAATCGTAGGATCCTAACCAGTGTCGCCATAATAAACTTAAAAATTCCTCTAATAAAGATATTAAGACATCTTAATTTAAAAACTTCTAAAACTTGATACTTTTCTCACCTTTTCAATTTGACATTTCTAAAAAGAAATCTTCAGCGATGAAGAGCTTGGAGCACGCACAGTGGGCAGTACGACCATCTTCAATAGCAAAATTCCTTAAAAATAAACAACAAGCTATAAAAACTTTGAGATAGTTTGCCTAGTGCAGAATAAATTCTCACTTAATCCCTTTAGGCTATTGCACCTGATGCAATGTAAGCCCTAACTTTTCTTAGGTTCTGAGATTGTCATCCGATATGTCATCTATCCTCCTATCTTCCAAGCTATTCACATGATCAATATCAAGTGAATGTAAGCCCTAAATAATAAAATTGATAAGATGAAACACTAAATTAATATATCAAATTGGAGCAAAATAATAGGATAGTTTGGAAAATCACCAAGATTTTTCTTGGATCTATGTTTTCCTCTAGCTCTTACTCCCTTTGGATTCCTGTAATAATTGTTATATACTCTAGTCACTCACCTATTGGATTTCCTATTAACACATTACCTTAAAGATCCTGCCTTTTGGAAGTCATGAAGATAATATTTTTTGATATAAATCAAGAGTTTTATTAGGTGACTTTGGTTATCTAAGATGTAATTAACTAAAGAGGCTTCCCTTTATAGGAAAATTAAAGACCCCAAATTAATATAAACCATATCTTATTATTTCATATTAGATAGGGAATGTTTTCAGTCAACATAAATGGTTCACAGAACAAACGAATGTCATGAATTCTTTTGTTCATTTGATCAAACCTCACGACCAAACATTGTGCCTATTCTTCAGATTAGATTCATGGCTTGTGGTGTAGTGCTCAATTATTTAAACTATTGTATATATGAGATCAATTTGATTTCATATTTTGAAATTAATAAAATAATATTTTATAGATTATATAAATAAAAAATAAATTAAAACCCTCAACAAATCTTCTTCTCACCAAATTATTTTAATGGCTGACAATTTTCTGGCGACTCCGCTGGAGAATAGTTTCTCTTTTCATTAAGATCATGAAATGTTATATTCATATATCGGTGATGCATTCATGTTCATAATGAATTAGATTACCATTCTTCAGTTGACATACTTTACCCATTTATTTTTTGGAAAAGTATGATCAATCTCCTCGATTTTGAGATCGTCTGTTTTACCGTCCTTAATAAAGGGGTTCAGAAATCTTTAAGGTTCTTCTTGATTTTGTGCCAGTGGATGCCCCAATTGGTGTGTTGGTGAACGAGTTTCACCAAAGCAATATGCGTTGTGAAGGGGATCCCGGACGGGGTCCCACACTTCACTTTCTCTTTGTGCCTCCCGGGTTCGATCTTGCTTTCTTAAATTTTGAAACTCCTTTTAACGAATATATGAAAATCACAGAAAAGATAAAGTACTAAAATTCAAAATAAAATAGAATTGTGCCTACTTCATAGAACGACCTTTTTCATAGTGTTTGCACTATGATTATAAGGTTTTAGGCATTCGCTAACTTTTAGAATGTTTCTTTCGACAGTGACGATGTCGATCCCTATGCTTACCTTCTCTTGTAATTTGCACACCTCCCGCGAGGCCCGTCTTGCTGCACCAATGATCCAGTTAGGGACCAGCTTTAGTAAGTTCGAAGTCGTGCTTGGAAAAGCCTCGTTCGTTGTCATGAAAGTTGCTGCCCTCTAAATTCAAGAGCTGTCTGCCGAGTTTGACCTGAACTCCCACTAGGACTTCTCTTCTACTTAGAAGTTGAATGTTGATCTTGCCCCTATCAAGTCAGTTGTCTTCGTGCCCAAGAGAGTTGTTACCCTACCACTAATGGTTTTTCACTGCACCTACCTTTTTGTTTGCCAAGGGGAAGGAAGTTTTGTATGAAGAAGATTCTGATGATGCTTTCCTTGCAGTACCATCAATTTTTGAGATTGGTTCTAGCTCTAGAGTTCCCTCACCAACTCGGTCTCAAAGGAGGAACCACAGTCATAAGATTCTCAAGACCGTCAGGGCAAAGCTGCAAGTCTGCCAGTGATTAATGAGATTCCTCAACAGGAGGTACTTGGTTTACAGGAGACAACTCCTCTCATTCGAGGGCGCTAGTTTCACCTGTTGGTTGATACTACAGAAGATGAAAGCTTCCATAAGATTGCTATTATTCTGCCATTTCCACATGGTCATGATGAGGTGAGGGGGAGGCCCACACCCGTCACTCGAGTCCACACAATTTTCCAGAGATTAGCTGAGAAAGAAGGATGTTCCGTTGCCAAGCTCCTTAAAAGAATGGGATGTGCAATATCCCCCAAAATGAGGAGTGAGATTCTAAGGAAGGAAAGACCCGTCTGAGTTTCTATTAGACACTGTTTGGGGAGGCGTGTTAATGCCACCACTACAAATGCTACTACTGTCACTCTGACACCAGCAGTGCACAGATCGGTTAAGTCTCGGTTGGGTCCGAGAATACCTTCTGCCAATGATTATAAGAATTTCCAGATTAAGAAGAGTAGGATAGGATTGTTTACCTCTATACATTGTCTACACCCTAGGAAGCACACTTCTCCTCACCACTCCAATATCCCCTTTAAGACACTTCGTCTCAAGGCACCGACTATTAAGAGGAAAATGTGGTTAACGAAGGTCCTTGCACCAGTACGCTCCGAGAAGCCTGTGGTTCATAAGATGGATCATGAGTCAGATGTTCCCATTGCCACTACCGCAGTTGCTTCTGAGTCAGTTGCAGAGAGAAGTGACAGTTAAGGGAGGCCTACAGATCTGAGGTTGATTAAAGAGAAAGCAGTCGATGATAAAGTCGGAAAACTCTGAGTTGAGATTTCAGAGTTAGCAAGAGAACAAGGATTAGATGTCGACAATGAAGATTAGAACCTATCAGATTATATGAAGAAAGAGTTTATGGAAATTAATGTCGTCAAGACCAGTCCACGTCGTTTGCACTTGATGCTCCTAGTGAGGAGAACGTCGCAGATGAACTTCAAAGGGCCATTTTGATAAGAGATGAACATATCAGGCGTCTAGAGAAAAAGATGGAAGAGATGGCTGATGCGGTACAGACTTTATATTAATGCAAGAACTTATGAACTCAAATTTATATATTTATAATGATTTTGTAAAGTCCCAACTTCAACGCAAGTATACTGTCGGCATATTTTTAGGTTGTGTGTTTTATTTTGAAAAGGGGATCGCCTAACAGAAGTTGTCGGCGAATTTTTAATTTAATTTAAATAAATAATTTTGAAAAGTAATATTTGATTTTGAAAATAATTTTAAATTCAAGGTTTTAAGATATGAGATCAAACCGATCTCACATCCCGAATAGTTTATATAAACGAGCACCGCACCACAAACCGTGTATCTATCCCTAAGGATAGACACACCGCTCGACGGTGGGGCTCGATTAAATAAACTAGAGGATTTGTGACATCCGTTTGTCTCGCGAACCAATTTTATAAGCCGACAAATTCCCCGCTTAATATGAAAGCATTAAACAGGGTTTATATTACCTCGGGTTCTTTAAAATTCCCTATAAGGGCAAGCCCCTATAGTTAATTACATCTTAAGTGACGGAATCACCTAAGAAAACTCTCGATAATAATCAATAATTTCGCTCTCAAGAATTTCAAAGTTTAAGTTCTCAAAGGATCAAGTTTGGAATTTCAATAGGAATAGATCAAATTTGGAACATTTTGTTTTGGGAATCCAAAGGAGGAAGGTAGGAGAAATCACGCATTCGAAGCGAACTTCGGTAATTTCGACTATCCTATTGTTCGCTTCGGATTTAAGAAAGTCCTAATGTTTGTTTAAATGTTTTCGATCTCATTAATTTTAATTAATTAGGACTTATATTTATATGATAGTAATCATACAAATAAATTTCGAAGATGTGAGGGTTTATGTCGTATCGTACGACTACCTCGAAATCCTAAGACCTGCTAGGGCTTAATTTGCAATGCAAGTGCCTAACAAAGAGTCGAGGATTTATGTCGCACTAGTGCAAGCTACCTCGAAGTCCTATGGCTTTGTTATTTAATTCTAGGAAAGTTTTGCCGATGTAGATTCAGTGTTTTGCCGATGACGATGGCCGTGCCGCCCACCATGCTCCGAGCTCCTTGTTGTCGTTGCAGGTTTAGTTTTAGAAATCATAAATCGTGGGATGAGAAAAGTGTTTTGCTTAGAGAAAATCTTAATTTCCAAGTGTTTTTTTATGTTTTAATTAAAACAAATCTTAAAGTCGATTATAACGACACCGGCTAAGATCCCACTGGCTCCATCCTTCCGCATCATTATTTTTATCGCATTCACTTAGTCCGTATGAATTTGCTAAACTCAACCGAATGAGTTCCACACTTTCATTTAGACCGCGTGAAATCCCGTTAGCAACACATAGGTTACATCATCCGAGGTATTCCCGATCATCCAACGAGACGTTTTAATTTAGTTGTAATTATAGTTTTATGTTCTGTTTGTGATTAAATTTCGAGTTGTTTTATATTTTGAAATGTTGTGGCGGTGAATTTTATCTCGCAATGACTTTTAACTTAGCTTTTGGTTTCAGCTTTAGTGGGCTATCCTAAAGGTGTGAGTTTTCATGCAACAGCTTGTTTATCATGCAAGAAAAGTAAGTGCAATGCGCTAAGTAAATTGCAATAATGTAAATTGCAAGAAAGTAGATCGCAATAAAATAAAAGCGTACCCTGAGGGTCTTCCCGTCGTCCCAAGCCGCACTTAAAACACAATTAGAATATTTAAGCAAGTTCCTAGTAAAGCTAAGGGAAGGGTTATGGTTTTCTACCAAATTCCTAATCCTATAGCTAGTCATCTCCTATGACGTCTAGTGTTCTTTGTGTTTTGTTTAAGGACGATTTTCTTCATCAAAGAACAATTAAGTCCAATCGTTCTTATAAATGTCCTATCATATCGAGGAAGTGCTTAAGAATAATCTTAAACATCTTTTCAATATTTCTAGGATTGTTTTAAGTCCAAATGGGTTTAATTATATAAATGAATTAATCGTCCAGGGATTCAAGTTTTGTTAACTCGCTTCAGTTGAACTGAGACATTTCGAATATCCTATAAGTGAAGTAACATTTCATTTAATATTCTGTTTAGGAGTTATGATAACTAAAGCTTTTGAGAGTAAATTGGTGTTCAAATGATTTGATTTAAGTTAATGGGTTTAAATTTGGAATAGTGTTCAAGTTGCTTTATATTTAATTTCTTTCTGTTTTAGGTGATATTATTTAATTCAATTTAATTTAATTTAATTTAATTTAATTGAGTTTTAATTTTAATTTAATTCAATTTAATTCAATTTAGTTTGGTTTGATGTTACATTAAATTTATTTGATTTGATTTAATTTTAATTTAATTTGATTTAATTTAATTTAATTTAATTTAATTTAATTTTATTTAATTTTATTTTATTTAATTTAATTTAATTTAATTTTGTTTATTTAATTTAATTTAGTTTAATTTTTAATTTAATTTTAACTTTTAATTTTAATTTAATTTAATTTAATTTAATTTGATTTAATTTAGTTTAATTTAATTTGATTTTTAATTTAATTTTATTTTTAATTTAATCGAAATTTTTAAAAGAGTTTAATAATTTAATTTTAGTTTAATGATTAAGTCTTTTAATGTTTTGAATTTGAGTTATCATTTTAATTAAGAATTGAATATTAATGAGATAATTAATTTAGGGATTTTTAAATTAAAGAATAAATCTCTTCCTAATAATATCCCTATTTTAATAATTCCAACTTTATTATTCTTCCAACTTTAATCAATTATTTAATTAAGGTTTAATCATTTTAAAATTGTTTAATGGGTTTCTACCCTTTAATTATTTAAATTTCAATCATCCAAATCAGATTAGGATCAAATGTTTTACTTATTAATTTTTTTATTAAACCTAAAGTTTTAATTAAGGATTAAAATTTTAATTACCACTTTACCCTTTAAGCTTAATAATTTCATAACTCACTAAATTGAACTCAAATGAACTTGAAATTTTTATGTGACTTCACTCATATGTCAATAAAGACATGAGAGGAGAAAATGTGATTTTTCTGTATTTAATTTATTTATATAATTATTTTTGGTAGAAAATAGAGATTTTCAAGGAAAATTTAATAACATGACCAAGGGAAAGTTTCTGTCCTTAAGAAAATTAGGGGATATTTTTAATGACCAGAGAACCACTTGGACTAATTTTGGTGATTTTTTGAATTATATTATTTTTATTATAATTATTTTAAGTTTTAGAGTGTTAATTAATTTAAAAATAAAATAAATGTTGAAAAATGAATTTTATATTTTTCAAAAATCTCTCTGATATCAAGAAAATCAGAGAATCAAATTTTACAATTTTCTGATTTTTCTATGATTTATTATAATTATTTTAGTGAAAATGCTAGAAAATACATTTTTTTAATTTTAAAATTATCCTAGAGCTTTAAAATTTAATATCTCACTAAATAGACCTAAGAAAAATATGGGGTTTGTTCCTAAGTGATTAAAATTCAAAATGTGACATTTTGGTGAATTTTATTATTTTTGTGATTTTTATTATTTTTTAATTATTAAAATATTAAAATAATATTAAAAAATCAACTTTTTTAGAAAATTGAAATTTTAATTTTCTTAGATTCTCCTAATATCAGAGAGGCTCCAAAACCAATTTGGTGAATTTTTGAAAGGTATTTTGAAAGTTATGAATTTTTAAAGTTTAAAATGACTAAGTGGCTTAATCAACCCAATTAGTGGGGCTAACCAAGTCCAATTGGCCTCAAATTTTTATGGTGGGTTCCTCTGATCCTAAAGGTCAGTGGAGAATTAATTTTAAGTCAATTTGATGTATGGTTAGCTCTAATTAATTAGAGATCCATTTTGGGTGTTTAAGCCAATTAGGGTTGTTTTAAATGAACTAACTCAAAACCTATTTTTCCTAGGGGTTCTCCGGTCATAAGGAACATCACCAAATTTTCCTAGAATTTATTTCACAACATACTATTTATTGGAATTAAAATTCTCAAAACAAGTAACATGAATTTGAAAAATCAATAACTTTTCATAGGATGGCCTCTCGACTTTGGAAAATTCAGTGAATGTTCCCAAATTCAGTAGGCTTCAAAAGCCCTATGGTCTCATGCCATGGTGAATCGTATACATGCATGGAGAATTAAAAGTATGCATAGAGTAAATAAATTATAAAAAATAAAATACTCGATGAAATTAAATGATTTTTTTTTCACATTATTCTCCTCTCGTTCACCGAGCAAGAGGGTATTTTTATTTTATTTTTCCGATTTTTCTACACAAAGTTATGAATTTTTGAAGTTTAGTGGAATTAAATAAATAAAAAAAAACCCTAATTTTCTATTTATCCACGCGGCGCCGCGTCAACCCTCGGCAGCTCCGAAACGCCGCGCGGCGCGCTCCCATTCGACGCCGCCATTCGACTCGCCGCTCCCGGGCCCACCGTATCGTTCCGTCTTCTCGATCCGATGCGATCCCGGCCGTCCGTCCGCGCGTGTATTAAATGAACGGCATCCGTTCATCGTCCCCAAGTGTCCTCACCCGAGAGCCGTCCACACTAAATCCCTAATATCTCACTCGATACTCAATGGATTTTCATGTTCTTATGCTTCTATGGATTCGTCTCAAGAGACGAACACATCTATACTGGCTATCATGCATCGAAATTAAAGCATTTGAAATGGAGAATCTCCAGATGCTCGGGATGAAGAATTAGTTCATACCTTTGCTCGCAGAAGTGCGGCTTCGATCCGAGAGTTGTTGCACCTTCGATCGGATCCCAAAGAACCTCCGCATGAAGTCTCCCGGTCCGGTGAATTGTCTCAGTGTGATTTCGACCAAGCCCGATCACAAAGCTTCGGAGGCCGGAGCAACCGGGTGGCCTCGAGATGGGGCTTTTCTCGTGGACACCTTCCCTCGGTCCGGTGAAGGTGTAGAACCAATCAATTTGGGGATCGGCTCACCGTGGAGAAGTGTCCCGGTTTTCGGTGGAATTTCGCCGAGAAATCGGGTTTTGTCATGGGGATTAGTGGCAAATCGACACCTGGGATCAACCGCTCTAAGGGTGGAGAAGGTTTGGAACAATTTTGGCAGCAGTTTCGGGAAGGTTTGTGCAACTCTCCTCTCTTGGCCGCGAGGGGCGGTGTTTAAATAAGAGAGGGCGGAGAGCCTCCCGTGGATGGCCAAGGGTCGGGATCACCGCTCGGTCACGGGAAGAATAACCATGGTGGCCATCGGGCATGGGGCAGCTCAAGCAAGGTGGAATTCCAAAGTTCGGCTCCTCTCAAGGTCTCGGCCATGGTGTTTTTAGGCGATCCAGGCGGCTGGCCGTAGCAGCATGGGTCACCTTCGTGGTCGTGGAGTCCGTGGCTCGAAGTTGGTGAAGTCAATTCGAGTATGACATGTGTAAAGGCTTCGAATTAAAATGGAATGGAGAAGGGGTCATTTTGGCTTCAATTTGGTCAACCCATTGGTTTGGGTTGGGTGCACCTCCCCATGGCCGGTCTCTGGGCCGAGAAGATCAGGCCAGGCTAGCCGGTCAAGAGGTGGTGATGTCCTTATCCAAGAATATTCGGATTAAATCTTGGTTAATGGGAAACATGCTTAAGGCTAATGACTTTTAGGAGATGGTTAAAGGATCTCCTCCTTTTGCCATTAATGGCATGGTCACATGCCAAACTTTCATGGCTCCATATGGCTTCGTGAATGGCTCACCCTCGGCTCCATTCGCTTCGGAAAAGCTTCGGTCAATTTCATAAAAAGGGATTTAAGAAAATTTTGGTATTTTGATGGGAATTTATATGGGGCTTGATTTGGAATTATTTAATTGATGATTTTGAAACTTAGGGGCAATTTTGATTAAATGGATGATGAGGGGAAGTGCCATGTGGGCTTTAGGGTAGATTTTGGGCCTTTTGAAATGGTTTTAGATGGGCTTTTAAGATGGTTTAGGAAAGTGGGCTTTTGGATTTTAAAATGGATTTTGGGATGAAATTTTGTAAAGAGGTTGGGCTAAATAATTGTTGGGTTTAGCTCATGGATGTATCATGAGTGACTTGAAGCAAATCGGGAGTGATTCGGGTTCGAATCGGGTCAATTCGGGCTCTTCGTGAATGGGCCAATATAGGTCCAAGTGGGCCAAGTTGGGCTAATGTTGGGCTAGGGTTGAAATTGATGTAAAATCAATGTTGAGAAATGTTTATGGGAGTGTTTCAAAGAGGTTTTACCTTTGGTTGGGCTTTGATTTTGGGGTTCGGGCCCATTCTGGGTTAGGCTCGAGTTTAGGTCAAAATTGGGCCTTTTAGCTGTGGGTTGAATTCGAAGTGGGGTTTGGGTCTAAATTTTGGGCAAATCATGTTAGTGTTTTATTTGTGGGAATGTTAAGGAAGATTTAGAAAAGGTTTGGGGTTAATTGGAGTTGAATCGGGTGAGTCTCGGGTTAGGCTCGGGTCATGGGTCCAAATCGGCTTTAAGGCCAAAAGTGAAATCGATCCAAATGTCAATCAAATCGACTTGGATTTGGTCTAGATTGGTGTTGGGAATGTTGAATTGAAGTTTAGAACTGAATTGGACCAGAATTTGGGTCAATTGGGTAGGTTTGGTTTGACATCGGTTCACTTCGGGTTAAAATGGGTCAAATTGGGGTTTTGACAAAAGTAGGGTAAATTGACAAAATTGGCCCATGGTGTAGTTGGACAAAATGAAATTGGGAATATTTGGGATTTTCTGGAATTTTCTGGGAATTTTCTGAATTTTTGGATTTTTGGGTCAAGAGGGGTATTTTGGGTATTCGGAGGGTATCGGGAGGTTTTCTTGGAATTTTTGGTATTTTTGGGTATGGATGATCAATTTGAGTAATGTGGAAATGTTTAAGATCAATTTCGAGGAATTTTGAGTGATTTAGGAAATTTTGAAAAATTCGGGTAATTTCGCTAGTTTTGCGTAGCTAAGCTGTGTAGGGTCCCTGGGTCAAAAATCGAAAATTTGGGAAATCGAAGATCGGGTGGATGTAAGTGGAATGAGATCATTTTGGTTGAGCCATGAAGCCATATCAAGCCCACATGAGCTATGAAGGGACCCATTTCGAGACATTCACTATGTTGTTCCTAACCCTACTACCAAGGGCTTAGGGTTAAGCGACCATCCATGTGAATCACCTACATGAGTCAGAGGTCAAGTTAGGTATGGGTGTGTGAAAGTGTAGTGTATAGGTGTAGTGTGTGTGTAAGTCAGCCCCTTCACTGCACTGTGCCACCTGCAAGGGCCCTAAGGCCAAAGAGTCCTATAGAACTCATCCTTAAACTTCCACATTCGATTTCAACCTCTAGTGATTAGGGGTCTATAGTCAAGTTTATGGAGTTTGCAGTGAGTTAAGAAGTGGTTTGAATTTCTAAAAGGTGGGTCCCAATTCTAGTCCTCTAAGATAGTCAAAGGAAAAGCCTAAGGCTAGATCCTAAGTACTAAAGAGAAGAAGAGAAGACCTCATCAAAAATGAGGTCAACATATACGTATCGTATCAAGTAATACAAGGCTCTAATAGAGTCCTGGTTATCGATCCCATAGGGAAGGTACATTCCTTACAATAAATAGTGTAATACTGAAATCCAATACTCAAATAGCAATTAAAGTTTAAGTTTACTTCTACTAACAAGATGCAGAAAACAGTAACAGTTAAGCAAACCACAATTACTTCTAATATTTTTTTTAACAGAATTAACTAACACATACACTAAGCTTTGTATTTGAAAGGTTTTGATATATATGAAAAGTGTCTTTCCTCTTGCAACGAGTATGTGATGTGTGAATGATATAGAATGATTATTTATTGTATAGTGCCAAAAAGGAGCATAAATGTTTCTTTACCCTCAAAATAGTACCCCCTCTTCTAAGCATGAAAAGAACATTGACATATCCTAAGTTCAGTCACTAAATCTAAGGCTAGGCTGGGAGGATACCGGTTGTCACTACGAAGCTCCCACTCACCCTTCACCCGAAGGGTAACCTTCGAGTTTAGTTACCAATCTTAGACCAAATCTGGGATCTCACCGTCACCCTAAAACCTCCACTAAGCCCATCAAAACACATTTCCCTATTTATTTGCACTCAATTCCCATGAACTACACAATTCATCCATGCACATTGAATGAATTCTTCATTATTGTTGTAGGACACTCAATCCTTTCAGAGTTAATGTGCAACAATAGATTTTAACAATTCAATTGGCCAGATCGAAAAGTAACCATCACAATTTCTTCAATACTATAAAAGCACTTCAAATCCACATCATCACATCATCACATCTCTTTGCAAGAAGAAAGACAAAGGAGACTACTCATAATTCATAGAGAAGACATAATTAAACATGAATTTTATATATAAAAGAAAAGTCATACAAACCACAATAGAAAGTACAACTTATCTCTTTCTCTTACCCAAACAAATCCCTTGAAATTCCTTTGAATCATTTTCTCTCTTCTTTGCAACACTCAATTCCCTCTTTAGAATGGAAAGGAAGAAGTAATCTCTCATTTTACTCCTTCTCCTTCACTCCTTAGAGAAGAATCCCTCTCAAATCTTAGCTTCTACACTCTTCTCTTCCAAACCCTAACGCTCAACTCACTCACTCCCTCACCAAAACTTCTCTAGAACCTCTCACTTGCCGCCCATTTTTGTCCAAAAATAGTTACATATATGTTAGAAACTAATTCCCAAGAGTTTCCTTAAGCATCCCTTCAAAAAGTCACCAAAACTCTTCAAATTTGAATTACACCGACATTGGGCGCTGGTGGCACTCTATCATCCCATTATTTTCTGGAGCTCTCGAGAAAATGGCGCCGGCGGTGCCAGAAGCTAGTTTTCTCCATTTTGCTCCTTTTCGCTCCAAATTCGTTCCTTTTTGCTTCTTTTCGCTCCAATCACCTAAAATCATCATACCTGCAACAAATCTTGAAAAATAGATTTCTTTAAAATGCAATACCACAAAAAATAGGTAAAATTATATAGCAAAAACAGTATATATTTTTGGTACATCAATGGCCACCGCCATGGCTACGCTACACGAACAATCGCAGTCATGACTAGTGGCATCTCCGGAGTTAACCAGCCCGAGGTTATATATATCACAGATGAAAGAAGAGAAGTCGCTTTTGCCAATGAAGATGAGCCTCCACAGAAAGATTCAATTCTGAGTTTACCAGAGAAGGATATCAAGCAGTTAGTCGAACAGCAAGTTCGGGAGGCCTTGGCCCAGCCTAAAGGCAGAGCATTAGTTTCAAAGGGTAGACCCTACCCATAGGAGTTTCATTCCATGCCCTACTATAAGGATTTGTGCCCCCCGACTTTCAAGACATTTGACGGGACAGGAAACCCTCGTAAGCATATAGTACACTTTAGAGCCAATTGTTGCAACACAGGAGGAAGCAAAGCTCTATTGTTTCGACAGTTCGTTAGCAGCTTGTCAGGGATAGCTTTCGATTGATATGCAAAAATACTCAATGGATCAGTTAAGACCTTCACAGAAATAGAGAAAATGTTTGTGAAAAGATTCACCGGTGCCCAACACCACGTCACTATAGAAGATCTTGTAGTGGAGCGGTAGAAACCCGATGAGACTCTAGTTGACTATATTCTGAGATGGATGAACCTTAGCATGAAGTGTGAGTCACAACTACAGGAATAACGCGTGATAAAGATACTGCTCAAGATTATCCATGGTCCAGTGGATTTCATGCTAAGGGTCTTACTATTAAATCCTTCTAGAAACTACTCATCAAGGCCAGCAGTTTATAGGAAGAAGTCAAGCATATGGAACCTACAGAGAAAGCAGAGAAAATGAGACTGATTAAGGCATATGAGAAGAGATCTGGCATAGCGGCAACGGTCGATAAAGGGAAGCAACCAATGAGGATTCAGGCCGAGCAGTCGCCACAAAAGCACATTCAGTCTCCTCAATATAATCTACCCCCACAATACAGTTAGTCTCAACAGTATGGTCAGCCCCGTCAGCAGCAGAATAGTCAGCCTGGTCAGCAATAGAGGTCGTACAAGACAGACAGACGGTAGAGTCTGAAAATTTCAGAATGGCTACATAAGAACTACTCCTTTAAGGATGAGGCTGTGGTGAAGATGTTTAGATATTTGATGAAGAAGCCTGAGTTCAGATTGTCTGAGCCAAAGAAGCCGGAAGAGATGAACAAGAAGGATCATCCCAACTTTTGTATATACCACAGTTTGCTCGGACATACCATAGAGGCATGCTTCAATTTTAAGGATTTGCTCGAGAAAAATTTTAAAGAAGGAAATATAATAATCCCGAAAGAACATTTAAAAGAACCTGAAAGAGGTCCTATAGATATGATTTCAGCCGAGCCATTCTACCCAATATATCCATATGCTGACAGAGATGGATGGAGCACAGTTTGGACCAGGTCTTCCATGAAGATACTGAATCAGATACATGTCATCTCATAGCAAGCCGCTGCACGGAGTCTTCAACCTTCCAAGCTGAAAATGTAGATTATACTAGAGAAAATACCGTAACAGAAAATCAAGAAGAGGGGAAATGTCTTGGACAAGACGAAGATTGATAGCTTGAAGTTTAGGATAGGGGCTACCCCCATTTGGTTGGTTGTCTCGGATTTGGGGGAGAAATCTCTTGAACCGTTAGCTCTGTAGAATTTCCTTTTCACACCTTAGAGGTCTTATAAATATAGGAGTAACGATTTTGGCTACATTCTTACTGTCTCTAGTAATGAAGTAACAAATCACAACCTATCTAACCCCAATTTAGATTCCTAAAATGATACTCAAATCATATTAGTTCCCGACAAGAATGTTGACAAAAATGAAGAAGATATCGATAACACCGGTTATGACATTATATGAGGTGAAGAGCCAGTCCTCAAGTGCAAAGGAACTCCACTTGCAAACAACTTCAACTTTTTAGATACATAAACAATATCACAGAAGTCAGCTACAATATCAAGAGATCCTCTGGGTCTAGTGGAGGAAGAAACAATGGAAGTGAACCTTAGAAGTAGAAAGGTGCTACCGCCAAGAACAGCTCCAGTGGAGAAAGGAAAACAGATAATTACTCAAGAAAAATTACCCCCATTAACTAAGGATGTACAGATTCAGAATAAGATTGGAAAGTTAAAGAAAGTAGATTACAATATACTAGCTCATCTTAGGAAATGGCTTGCCGAACTAAGCATCTACGATGCTATGATCCTGTCAAAGGAGATGAGAGAAAATTTGATCAAGGCTCTACTTGATCCAGAAATTTACTTAGCTCAATTGGCTAACACATCCTCAGATGGAGTTGGTACTTTGAAGGGACAGCCTGGTGTAACCTTCGCTGATGAACATTTGCTACTCCGTACCGCCGACCACAACCGTCCACTCTATATTTCCATTATCATTAGCATGTTCGTGCTTTGTAGAGTGTTAGTAGATCCTGGAGCATCTCTTAACATAATGAGTCTACGGATGTTAGCTTACTTGGATATCGTTGCACGAGAGCTCACTACAGATAAGATGAAGTTAAGAGGATTCAACTAGAAAGGAGAAAGAGTCGTCAGATCTATAACACTGTAAATAAAAGTTGGAGACCTAGTAACAACAGCAAAATTCCATGTCATTGACGCAGATACCTAGTTCAACAACCAGCTTAGTCAATCGTGGCTTCATGAGTACAATATGGTCCCGTCATCGCTTCACTAATACATCAAGACATTGCATTAAGGGAGATCTGCAGTCATTCTCAATACATCAAGTGGGCATTTGATCTACCTAAAAAATACCCATTTTTATGCCTTATTTATGATTTAATTCTTAAGGATATTATGCTTTAATGAAAGGTATTTTCATGTGTTTGGATGTAGATGATTTAAAAAGATTCCAAGAAATAAAAAGAAGAAAAAAGGAGCAAAAAGGAGAAAAATTGGAGCTTATGGAGCAAAATTTTGGAATTATTAGCCTGGCGCTTAGGCGCCAGAATCCGGCGCCTAAGCGCCGGCTCGATACGTACGCTATAAAGTTTTTTCGATGACTTTGCGGCGACTATTTTGTCGCTGTTAAGCTGAGTTATTGGAGCTTCTAGAAGACTGAAAGGTACTCCTAATATATAGGACATGTGATACAATGTATTTGGACACAAGGAAATGGTTTGGATCGCAAAGAGGTGCGACCCAAAGTGAAGAGGTGCGAAAGACCTGGTCATGGAGTCGGGTGCCTAGGCGCCAGATCCCGGTGCCTAGCCGCGAAGGTTACCTTCTAGAAGATACATTGAATTTTGACGAATTTTGAAGAGGTTCCTTAAGCAACCCCCGGTCAAATTCGCAGCTCTATAAATAGGAGCCCGCCTACGGAGAAAATGGCACCAAAACCCCCCCTCGTAGTACACATACCCATTTTAGCTTCTTCTCTCTCATCTCTAGTTTTATTTAATCTCTTCCATACTTAAAGTGCAATTTTATTTTGTATCTAGTGAGTTTATTTTGAGTGTTTATTGTATATTATTTCTGTTGGAGTCTTTCATCATTGCTTTGAGCTCTAGTAGGTCAACCGATCACTGAAGGAACACTTCAAATAAGTATTTCGTACTTTGGTTCAAAGTTTTATAAATATGTTTTGTTGTGTTATTTCAATGTGTTATGAGTAGTTAGTTATCTTTCTCCTTTCAACTATGAAATATTATAAATTAATTAAATTTTGTAGGAGAATTAATTATAAAATATTTTAAAACATTGTGATGATATTAATACATGATATTAGTTTACTTTTTAAATTATCCATTTAATTTGTTAAAACCTGTTGAAGAATTTTGAGACCTATCCGAAGATAAATTCTTAACTAGTAGATATCACTTGAATCCTTAGGTAATCGCAGGCTATACGCGGATTGTTTAAGGTGAAGTGCAAATAAATATGAAGATAATATTTATTGGATGTAAAATTAATTAGTTTTTAGAGCTGACGTACTAAATTCTAATAATTTGGCGTATAGAAAGGTAACGGGTCACCGGTAGGGCCGACCATAGCCACCCTCGGACATCTAAGTAGTGTGAGCTCAGATTAACCCATTCTACTAATAAAACATCCCGAGCCTATCTATGGATTACTCAATGTGCTTTGCACCTGCACTAACAGCGGTAAATAAAAGGAATGCTTCTATTTGGCACAATACCATAATCTTAATTCCCTACAAAAGATAATTACTCTATAATTCCTGGATTAGTTGAAAAAGGAGAAAGTCATTTTTATACTTGCATTGAATTTTAATTACTACTTACTTTACTTTACTGCTTATTTTCTTACTTTCTTTAGTAAAAATTATTAGTTAATTAAATTTAAATATATATAAAAAAAGTTATATATAAATTTCATTTGAAAATTTCAAAATATTACTTATATTTCTTACTTTCTATAAAATTCTCTATCCTCGGGATCGATAACAAGGACTCCACTGGAGCCCCGTATTACTCGAACGATACATATACTTGCATTTAAAATTGTGACTTTACAATAATAAAATCAAAATATAAAATTATAAAAGTAAACCTCGCACGTCAAGTTTTTGAAGTCATTTGCTGGAAATTAAATGTTCTAAAAGGTGGTATCAAATTCTTATATTTTAAAGCATATATAAAGTCGCATCGCATCAATTTTTTGGTGTTGTTTCCGGGGATAGAATAGAATTTAATAAAAAGTAAAAGTAAAAAAAGAACATAAAACAAAAACAAAACTAGACAAAAATATTTTCTTTAAATTTTTATGCGTAGTTTTGGATCTGAAGGCTTACTACCTTTTGATGCTGAATTAGAAAGAACAATTAAAAGAATTAAAAAAGGAAAACAAAT
This sequence comes from Papilionanthe hookeriana x Papilionanthe teres, assembly GCA_022702705.1. NCBI lineage: Eukaryota > Viridiplantae > Streptophyta > Magnoliopsida > Asparagales > Orchidaceae > Papilionanthe > Papilionanthe hookeriana x Papilionanthe teres. Next base: position 47,133,949 of record CM040424.1, on the reverse strand, counting down.
TTCAAAACATTAAAAAATGGCTAACTTACATAATAATAATCAAAATCAAATTGAAATTAATGAACAAAATATTTACAAACCATTAAGGGAATATGCAAACCCTACAGCTGATGAACTTCATGTTAGTATTCAAATTCCAGCGGTAGATGCTAATTATTTTGAGCTTAAAGCTTCTATTATTCAAATGGTTCAAAATAATCAATTTAGAGGAACACCTAATGAGGATCCAAATTTACATCTTGCTAGTTTTTTAGAACTTTGTGCTACCTTTAAATATAATAATGTTTCTGATGATGCTATTAAAGCTAGACTCTATCCTTTTTCCTTAAATGATAAAGCAAAGATGTGGCTTAATTCATTAGCAACTTGTTCTATTAAAACATGGGCGATATATGACAAAAAATTCCTTGCTAAATATTTTCCTCCTTCTAAAACTACTAAATTGAGAAATGATATTACTTTATTTACGCAATTTGATGGAGAAACAATTTATGAAGCTTGGGAAAGATTTAAAGTACTATTAAGAAAATGTCCTCATCATGCTTTACCGGATTGGTTAATTATTCAAACATTTATAGTGGTCTTATTGGATCACTTAGATCTATTATTGATGCTGCTGCTGGTGGTTCTTTAATGGCTAAGACATTTGAAGAAGTCTACACCATAATAGAAGAAATGGCTAATAAAAATTTTCAATGACCTTCTGAAAGGGTTAATCCCAAAAGAATAGCCAGTATTCATGATAATGAAGCCTTTTCTATTTTAGCTTCACAAGTGGCTGTGATATCTAAGAAATTAGATAATTTTGCTATTAATATATCGCATGTAAGTAATAATAATTCGCAAATTTCGATGATTCTCAAACAATGGAAACTTTGCAAGCTATTGCTAGTAAAACTAATAACCCTTATTCTAATTATTATAATCCTGGTTGGAAAAATCATCCTAATTTTAATTGGAGCAACAGACATCAAGTTAATCCAAATTGGAACAATCAAGGAAATTTAAAGTATAGAACAACTTATCTTCATGGTTATAACAATCAGCAGAAAAAGTTTTCTGTAGAATAATTAATCTTGCAACTAAGTAATCAGCTACAAAGTCAAAACACTGCTATTCGTAAAATTGAGAATCAGATGGGTCAAATCGCTAATTTCATTAATTACGTACCTTAAGGAACACCGCCTAGCAATGTCGAAATTAATCCTAAAGGATCCGGAAAAGAACATGAACAAGCAAAAGCCGTACAACTCGTAGTTTTAAAAGAAATTAAAGGAGAAAACACAGAATGAGATTGAAAAAGAGAAAGAAGTTGAAGAGATTGAAAAACCTTGGTGCGGCTTATTTTTAGGTTGTATTGTATTTTAAAAGGGGGTCGCCTAACAGAAATTGTCGGCGAATTTTTTTTTATATTTTAAATTTAATTTAAATATATATATGGTTTAAAAGATAACATTTGATTTTTTAAAGTAATTTTAAGTTTAAAAGTTTTAAGATATGAAATCAAACCGATCTCTCATCCCAAATAGTTTATATAAACGAGCACCGCACCACAAACCGTGTATCTATCCCGAAGAATAGACACACCGCTCGATGATGGGGCTCGATTAAATAAACTAGAAGATTTGTGACATCCGTTTGGTCCGAGAACCAATTTTATAAGCCGACAAATTCCCCTCGCTTAATATGAAAGTATCAAACAGTGGTTTATATTACTCGGGTTCTTTAAAATTCCCTATAAGGGCAAGCCCCTATAGTTAATTACATCTTAAGTGACGGAATCACCTAAGAAAACTCTCGATAATAATCAATAACTCTACTTTCAAGAATTTCAAAGTTTAAGGTTTTCAAAGATTGAATTTTGGAATTTCAATAGGAATGGATCAAATTTTGGAACATTTTGTTTTGTGAATCCAAAGGAAGAAAGGTAGGAGAAATCACCGATTCGAAGTGAACTTCAGTAATTTCCCGACTATCCTATCGTTTCGGCTTCGAGTTTAGAAAGTCCTAATACTTATTTAAATGTTTTGATCTCGCCAATTTTAATTAATTAGTGGCTTATATTTGTATGATAAAATCAAACAAATAAACTTAGAAGATGTGAGGGTTTGTTGTCGTATCTGACGACTACCTCGAATCCTAAGACCTATTAGGGCTTAATTTGCATAAAATGATTATGCAAGTGCCTAACGAAAAGGTCGAGCATTTATGTTGCACTGTGCAAGCTACCTCGAAGTCCTATGGCTTTGTTGTTTAATTCTAAGAAGGTTTTGTCGAAGTAGGTTCAAGTTTTGTCGACGACGATGGCCGTGTCGCCCACCATGCTCCAAGTTCCTTGTTGTTGCAGAGGTTTAGTTTTAGAAATCATAAATCGAGAGATGAGAAAAGTGTTTTGGTTTAGAGAAGTCTTAATTTTCCAAGTGTTCTTGTATTTTGATTAAAACAAATCTTAAAGTTGATTATAACGACACCGTTAAGATCCCACTGGCTCCATCCTTCCGACATCATTATTTTTATCGGATTCACTTAGTCCAGTATGAATTTGCTAAACTCAACCGAATGAGTTCCACACTTTCATTTAGACCGTGGAAATCCCGTTAGCAACACGTAGGTTACATCATCCGAGGTATTCCCGATCATCCAACAAGATGTTTTAGTTTAGTCGCAATCGTAGTTTTGTGTTCTCGTTTGTGATTAAATTTTGAGTTGTTTTATATTTTGAAATGTCGTGGCGGTGAATTTTATCTTCGCAACGACTTTTTAACTTAGTTTTGGTTTCGCTTTAGGGACTATCCTAAAGGTGCGGGTTTTCATGCAACTGCTTGTTTTATCATGCAAGAAAAGTAAAGTGCATTCGCAATAAAGTAAATCGCAAGAAAATAAATTGCAAGAAAGTAAATCGCAATAAAATAAAAGCGTATCCTGAGGGTCTTCCCGTCATCCCAAGCCGCACTTAAAACACAATTAGAATATTTAAGCAAGTCCTCAGTAAAGCTAAGGGAAAGGTTATGGTTTTCTACCAAATTCCTAATCCTATACCTAGTCATCTCCTATGACGTCTAGGTTCTTCGTAGTTTTTGTTTGAGGACGATTTTCTTCATCAAAGAACAATTAAGTCCAATTGTTCTTATAAATATCCTATCATATCGAGGAAGTGCTTAAGAAGAATCTTAAACATCTTTTCAATATTTCTAGGATTGTTTTAAGTCCAAATGAATTTAATTATACAAATGAATTAATCGTCCAAGAATTTCAAGTCTTGTTAACTCGCTTCAGATGAACTATGACATTTGAATATCCTATGAGCGAAGTAACATTTCATTTAATGTTCTACTTAGGAGTTATGATGACTCAAAGCATTTCGAGGGCAAATTGGTGTTCGATATGGTTTGATTTAAGTTAAAGGGTTTAAATTTGGAATAGTGTTCAAGTTGTTTTATATTTAATTTCCTTTATGTCTTAGAGTGATGTTATATTTAATTTAATTTAATTTAATCGAGTTTTAATTTAACTTAATTTAATTTAATTTGATTTGATGTTTAATTAATTTGATTTGATTTAATTTAATTTAATTATTTAATTTAATTTAAATTAATTTAATTTAATTTAATTTAATTGTTTAATTTAATTTAATTATTTAATTTAATTTAACTTAATTATTTAATTTAATTTAATTTAATTGTTTAATTTAATTTAATTTAATTATTAAATTTAATTTAATTTAATTTAATTTTAATTTAATTTAATTTAATTTAATTTAATTGATTTAATTTAATCCAATTTAATTTACTTAATTTAATTTAATTTTTAATTTAGTTTTATCTTTAATTTTAATTGAAAATTTTGAAAGAGTTTAATAATTTAATTTTAGTTTAATGATTAAGTCTTTTAATATTTTAAATTTGAGTTATCATTTTAATTAGAAATTGAGTATTAATGAGATGATTAATTTAGGGATTTTTAAATTAAAGAATAAATCTCTTCCTAATAAATATCCCTTATTTTAATGATTCCAATTTTATTATTCTTCCAAATTTAATCCATTATTTAATTAAAGTTTAATCATTTTAAAATTATTTAATGGGTTTCTACCCTTTAATTATTTAAATTTCAATCATCCAAATCAGATTAAGATCAAATATTTTACTTGTAAATTTTTATTAAACCTAAAGTTTTAATTAAGGGTTGAAAGTTTAATTACCATTTTACCCTTTAAGCTTAATAATTTCATAACTCACTAAATTAAACTTAAATGAATTTGAAATTTTTATGTAACTTCACTCATATGTCAATAAAGACATGAGAGGAGAAAATGTGATTTTTCTGTATTTAATTTATTTATATAATTATTTTTGGTGGAAAATAGAGATTTTCAAGGAAAATTTGATAACATGACCAAAGGAAAGTTTCTGTCCTTAAGAAAATTAGGGGACATTCCTAATGACCAGAGAAGCACTTGGACCAATTTTGGTGATTTTTTGAATTATATTATTTTTATTATAATTATTTTGAGTTTTGGAGTGTTAATTAATTTAAAAATAAAATAAATGTTGAAAAATGGATTTTATATTTTTCAAAAATCTCTCTGATATCAAGAAAACCAGAGAAACAAATTTTGCAATTTTCTAATTTTTCTATGATTTATTATAATTATTTTAGTGAAAATGCTAGAAAATACATTTTTTTAATTTTTAAAATTACCTTAGGGCTTTAAAATTCAATATCTCACTAAATAGACCTAGGAAAAATGTGGGATTTGCTCCTAAGTGATTAAAATTCAAAATGTGACATTTTGGTGAATTTTATTATTTTTGTGATTTTTATTATTTTTTAATTATTAACAATATTAAAATATTATTAAAAATCAACTTTTTAGAAAATTGAAATTTTAATTTTCTTAGATTCCCCTGATATCAGAGAGGCTCCAAAACCAATTTGGTGAATTTTTGAAAAGTATTTTAAAAGTTATGAATTTTTAAAGTTTAAAATGGCTAAGCGACTTAATCAACCCAATTAGTGGGGCTAACCAAGTCCAATCGACTTCAAATTTTTATGGTGGGTTCCTCTGATCCTAAAGGTTAGTGGAGAATTGATTTCAAGTCAATTTGATGCCTGGTTAACTCTAATTAATTAAAGACCTATTTTGGGTGTTTAAGCCAATTAGGGTCGTTTTAAATGAACTAAGTCAAAACCTATTTTTCCTAGGGTTCTCTCGGTCATAAGGAACATCACCAAATTTTCCTAGAATTTATTTCACAACATGCTATTTACTGGAATTAAAATACTCAAAACAGCTGACTCCGAACTCGAAAAATCAAGAACTCCTCATAGGATGGCCTCTCGACTTTGGAAAATTCAGTGAATGTTCCCAAATTCAGAGGCTTCAAAAGCCCTATGGTCTCATGCCATGGTGAATTGTATGCATGCATGGAGAATTAAAACAATGCAGAGAGTAAATAAATTATAAAAAATAAAATACTTGATGAAATTAAGCGATTTCTTTTCCACATTATTCTCCTCTCGTTCACCGAGCAAGAGGGTATTTTTATTTTATTTTTGTGATTTTTCTACACAAAGATATGGATTTTCAAGTTTAGTGGAATTAAATAAATCGTAAAATACCCTATTTATCTACTTATCCACGCGGCGCCGCCGAAACATCTGCAGCCTCCGAAGGGGTACGTGTCGCGCCGTGATCGGGCGCCGCCATCCGAGTCGCCGCCCCGGCCCCGCGTTCTCGCACCGTTTCCCGGTCCGACGCCATCCGAGCCGTTCGTCCGCGCGTGTATCGAATGGACGCGCATCCGTTCATCGTCCCCAAGTGTTCTCACCCGAGAGCCGTCCACACTAAATCCCTAAGATCTCACTCGATTCTCAATGGATTTTTACGTTCTTATACTCTATGGATTCGTCTCGAAGAGACGAACACATCTATACCGCTAACATGCATCGAAACTAAGGCATTCGAAATAGAGAATCTTCGAAGCTCTGGAATGAAGAGTTAGCTCATACCTTGGCTCGTAGAAGTGTGGCTTCAATCCGAGAGTTGTTGCACCTTCGATCGGGTCCTAAGCAAGCTCCAGCATGAAGTCTCCCGGTCCGGTGAATCGTCCGGATATGATTTCGACCAAGCCCGATCACAAAGCTTCGGAGGCCGGAGCAACCGGGTGGCCCGGAGATGGGGCTTTTGATGGCGGACACCTTCCCTCGGTCCGGTGAAGGTGTAGAGCCAATCAATTCGAGAATTGGCTCACCGTGGAGAAGTGTCCTCGGTTTTCAGCGGAATTTCAACTCCGAAATCGAGCTTCGCAGGAGAAATGGCAGGGAATTTCACCTGGGATCAAGTGCTCTAAGGATGGAGAAGGGTCCGAAATAATTTTGGCGCAGTTTTGGCAAGGTTTGTGCTTCTCTCCCCTCATGGCCGAGAGGGGTGGAGTTTAAGTCAGAGAGGGCGGAGGGCCTCCCGTGGAGAGTTGGGCTTCGGATCACTCGCTTCCGTGAGGAGAAGATCAGCCATGGTGACCACTAGTGGATGGGCAGCCTCAGCAAGTGAGAATTTCAATGTCGGCTCACATGCGAGCTCTCGGCCATGGTGTTTTCCGGCGGCCTGGTGGCCGGCCGGCTGTGCAATGGTCACCATCTTCGTCAAGTGGTCGTGGCTCGAGGCTTAGTGCAATCAATCGGCAATTGCCATGTGTAAAGGAGTCGGATTGAAGTGGAATTGGGGATGAGCCTATTTTGGGTCCAAATGGGTCAACTCACCTTTTGGGCTTGGTTCACCTCCCCATGGCCTCGATTTTGGGCCGAGAGGATCAGCTGGGTCGCCCAAGAGAGAGTGGTGTGGTCTCTATCCATGATGAGGCGGCTAAACATGGTTTAGTGTGCGACATGCTTAAGGTAAAAAAGGCTTAATGAAAGATTAGGAAAGGAGCCCCTCCTTTTACCATTAATGGCATGGTCACATGTCAAGCCTCCCATGGCTTCATGTGGCTTGTCAATGGCTTCGCATGGCTTGTCTTCGCTTCGAGAAAGTCGAGTCAATTTCATAAAAATGGGTTTTAAGAAATTTTTGGTAATTTGATTGGAATTTGGATGAAGCTTCATTTGGAATAATTCAATGATGATTTTAGGACTTAGGTAATGGATTTAATTAAATGGATGACAAATGGAGATGTCATGTGGGCTTTAGTGGTAGATTTGGGCTTTTGAATTTTGGAGGAAATGGGCTTTTAGAAGGGTTTAAGGGAAGCGGCTTTTAAGTTTATGAATGTGTTCATGGATGAAAAATTTTTGTAAAAGGTTGGGCCAAATAATTGTTGGGTTTAGCTCATGGATGTGTCATGAGTAACTTGAAGCAAATTTGGGGTAGTTTGGGCTTGAATCTGGGTTGGATTCGGATTCTTTTCGTGAATGGGCCAATATAGGTCCAAATGGGCCAAGTCGGGCCAATGTTGGGCTAGGGTTGAAATTGATGTAGAATTATTGTCGAGAAGTGTTTATGGGAGTGTTTCAAAGAGGTTTTGACTTTGGTTGGGCTTTGATTTTCGGGGTTTGGGTTCATTCGGGTTAGGTTCGGCTTAGGTCAAAAATCGGCCTTAAGGTCAAAAGTGGAATCGGATCCAAATGTCAATCAAATTGGACTTGGATTTGGTCTAAATTGGTATTAGGAATGTTGAATTGAAGTTTAGAATTGAATTGAACCAAAATTGGGGTCAATCGGGTAGGTTTGGTTTCGACATCGGGTTCACTTTGTGGTTAAAATGGTCAATTTGGGGTTTTGACAAAAGTAGGGTAAATTGACAAAATTGGCCCATGGTGTAGTTGAACAAAATGAAATTGGGAATATTTAGGATTTTTTGGAATTTTCTGGGAATTTTCTAAATTTTTGGATTTTTAGGCCAAGAAGGGTATTTTTGGGTATTCGAGGGTATTGGGGGTATTTTTGGAATCTTTGGTATTTTTGGGTATGGATGATCAATTTGAATGATGTGGAGATGTTTGGGAATAATTTTGAAGAATTTTAGGTAATTTGGAAATTTTGCAAAAATTCGGTAATTTCAGCGTTTTGTAGGTTTAATGAGTGTAGGGTCTCGAGGGTCAAAAATCGAAAATTTGGGAAATTGGAGATTGGGTGAATTTAGGTGGAAAGAAATCATTTTGGTTGAGCCATGAAGCCATTTCAAGCCCATATGAGCCATGAAATGACTCATTCGAGGCATTCACTATGTTGTTCCTAACCCTCTGGCCCAGCGGCTTGTGGTTAAGGACCATCCATGCGAATCACCTACATGAGTCATGAGGTCAAGTTGGGTATGGGTGTGGTTTTAGGAGGTGTGTGGAAATGTAGTGTGTAAGTGTAGGTATAAGTGTAATGTGCGTGTAAGTCGCCCCTTCACTGCACCGTGCCACCTGTAGGAGGCCCTAAGGCCAAAGAGTCCTATAGAACTCATCCTTTAAACTTCCATATTCGATTTCAACCCTCTAGGTGATTAGGGGTCTATAATCAAGTTTGTGGATTTTGCAGGGAGTTTAGAAGTGGTTTAAATTTCTAAAAGGCGGGTCCCAATTCTGGTCCTCTAAGATAGTCAAAGGAAAAGCCTAAGGCTAGATCCTAAGCACTAAAAAGAAGAAGGGAAGACCTCACCAAAAATGAGGTCAACAAACCTAAGATACCATTTCTCCAAGTAAAGATCAGACTATTGTACCTATTGAAGTGGGAGTTGAAAGACCACCAAGACCTTTTCCTTAAAGACTTAAACAGTAGAAGCTTGACCATCAATTTTCTAAGTTCTTTGAAATTTTTAAGAAACTTACCATTAACATTCCTTTTGCTGAAGCTTTGGAGCAAATGCCAAGCTATGCAAAATTTGTGAAAGATATTTTAAGCAAGAAGAGAAAATTTGAAGCTTATGAAATGTCGCATTAAGTGAAAAATGTAGTGCAATAACTCAGAAGAAATTACCTTAGAAACTTAAAGATCCTAGAAGTTTTACTATACTATGTGCTATTGGAGAAAATTTATATGGAAAAGCCTTATGTGATTTAGGAGCTAGTATTAATCTCATGCCATTTTCAATCTTTCGAAGGTTAGATTTAAGAGAGATTTCTCCTACCACTGTAACTCTTCAGTTAGTTGATCGATCGATCACTTATCTTAAAGGAGTTATAGAGAATGTTCTTGTTAAGGTAGATAAATTTATCTTTCCTGTGGATTTCATTGTTCTAGATATGGAAGAAGATAAAGAAATACCTATCATTTTAGGGAGACCTTTTCTAGCTACCTGTCGAGCTATGATTGATGTGCAAAAAGAAGAATTAACGATGAGAGTTAATGATCAAGAGATAACATTTAATGTTATGAAGTCAACGAGGTATCTTGAAAAAGAAAAATGATATCGAATGGATATTTTTGATTATATAATTGAAAAACATTACCAAGAAAAATGTAAGGTCATTTCGATGATAAAGATAAAGAATCTATGTTATATAATGAGTCATTAAATGAAGAAAATTTATCTCGAAGAAACTCATTATATTCATGAAAATCGGGAAATTTTAGTACACAACTAAAAATGATATACTTTTACCCTCAATCGAAAAAGCCCTCGAACCGGAATTAAAAATGTTACTCCGCACATTTAAAGTATGCATTTCGGAGATTCATTAACTTTACTCGTGATTATATCTTCGTAATTAAACAAAGATCAAGAAGAAAAATTAATAAGAGTTCTGAAGAATTATAAGAAAGCTTTTGGTTGGACTATTGCAGATATAAAAGGAATAAGCCCTTCAATTTGTATGCAGAGGATTTTAATGGAAGAAATTTGTAAACCCACTATTGAACCCTAAAAAAAATTAAATTCAATTATGAAAGTGGTTGTTAAGAAAGAGATTTTGAAATGGTTAGATGCTGGAATTATTTATCCTATTTCGGATAGCTATTGGGTAAGTCCTATTCATTGTGTTCCGAAGAAAGGAGGAGTAACTGTCATTGTTAATGAAAAAATGAATTAATCCCAACAAGACAAGTTACTGGATAGCGAATTTGCATTGACTATCAAAAATTAAACAACGCCACTAGAAAGGATCATTTTCCTTTACCTTTCTTAGATAAATTGCCGAATGTAACTAACCTGACACTCATATTTCTGTTTTCTGGATGGATATTCTGGTTATCATCAATTACCCGTTGCTCCTGAGGATCAAGAAAAGACAATATTTACAAGTCCTTATGGAACATTTGCCTTTAGAAGAATGCATTTTGGTTTAAGCAATACACCTGCAAATTTTCAAAGATGTATGATGTCAATATTCTGTGATTTAATTGATAAAGAAATTGAAGTATTTATGGACGATTTTTTAGTTTTTAAAACTTCTTTTGAATCTTGCTTGGAAAATATAACGAAAATTTTGAAGAGATGTGAAGAAATAAATTTAGTTCTAAACTGGAAAAAATGTCAATTTATGGTCACAGAAGGCATTGTACTTGGACATAAAGTTTCACAAATAGGATGGAAGTTCGATCAAGCAAAAGTGAAAATTATTGTCGAACCGCAACCACCAACTATCGTTATCGAAGTAAGAAGTTTTTTGGGTCATGCTGGATTTTATAGGAGATATATAAAGGATTTTTCTAAAATTACTAAACCTCTTTGCCATTTATTGGAAAAAAAAGCTAAATTTGAATTTAACGAAGATTTTCTGTATGCGTTCAATATTCTGAAAGAAAAATTAATCACTGCACCTGTCATTGTTGCACCTGATTGGAATAAACCTTTTGAATTAATGTGTGATGCAATTGATTATGCAATCAGAGCTGTATTAGGACAAAAATATGAGAAGATTTTTAAAGTTATATACTGTGCTATCAAAACTCTTAATGAAACTCAAATAAATTACACTACTACTGAAAAAGAGCTTTTAGCAATAGTATATGCCTTTGATAAATTTAGACCATATCTTCTTAGAACAAAATGTATCGTGCACATTGATCATTCTGCTATTAAGTATTTAATATCTAAAAAGGATGCTAAACCTAGATTGATCAGATGTGTTTTACTTTTACAAGAATTTGATTTTGAAATTGTGAACATAAGAGGAACTAACAACCAAATTGATGATCATTTATAAAGAATAAAAAATAATAATGAGAAGATTTATGAAGAAAATATAAATGAGAAATTACCGGATGAGCAATTATATGTCATTCAAGGATTACAAAGGCCTTGGTATGCAGATATAGTCAACTACTTAGTTAACAATATTTTACCTTATGGGATGAATAGTAAATACATTAATAAATTCAAGAATTATTGTAAATCATATATTTGGGAATATCCTCATTTATTTAAATTGGGAAGAGATTCCGTGATTCAAAGATGTGTACCTTATGAAGAAACTTTTGCAATTATTCAAAAATGTCACGATTCTAAATTTGGAGGACACTTTGGAGTGGATAGAACTGCATTTAAAATTTTAAATTCTGGATTTTATCGGCCTACTTTATTTAAAGATGTCGGACATTATGTGAAAACTTGTGATCGATGTCAAAGAATGAGAAATATATCCGTAAAAGATGAAATGCCTCTAAACTTTATATCGAAATCGAAATTTTAGATGTATGGGTTTAGACTTTATGGGACCTTTAGTACCAACATCTAGAAAGATTTATATTTTATTAGCAGTTGATTATGTTTCAAAGTGGATCGAAGCTGTAGCTTTACCTAACTGTGATTCCAAAAGTGTTTTGAAATTTTTAAAGAAAATGATTTTTACAAGATTTGGAATGGCCACGATAATTATCACAGTTGGGGGAAGTTATTTCAGAAATATAAGAATTCAAACATTGCTGGAAAAATTCAGAATTAAGCATAGAATTGCAACTGCTTATCATCCTCAAACAAGTGGAATGACTGAAGTGTCAAACAAAGAAATTAAAAGAATATTACAAAAGACTGTTAATTTTAAAAGAACTGACTGGGTTGAAAGACTTGATTATGCCTTATGGGCTTATAGAACAGCTTATAAGACACCTATCAGAATGTAACCTTATCGGTTAATTTATGGTAAACATTGTCACATACCTGTTGAACTGGAGCATAAAGCTTATTGGGCAAAAAAGGAGTTCAATTATAATTTGAATACTGCAGGAGAAAAACGATTTTTACAACTGAATGAAATGGAAGAGATAAGAAATGAGTCCTATGAAAATGCAAAGATTTATAAGGAAAGAATGAAGAAATTGCATGATAAAATGATTTCAAGGAAAATATTCGAGCATGCACAAGAAGTATTATTATTTAATGCTTGTTTTAAACTTTTTCCTGGAAAATTAAAATCTAAATGGATGGGACCATTTATAATTGAAAAAGTATACCCTTAAAATCTAAATGATGAGCACAATGTTCAGTTCCCTACTTGTCCTAGATTTTCACCTTATGTTGATCCTAAGGATATGAAGTTTACTTTTGGTGATGACGATGATGATGCTACAGATAGTGATTAGTAGCTTGACTTATCTCTAGAGATTGTTGATTCTGTTTTTAGTGTGTTTCTTGTTTCTAGTGTTGTTTATTGTGATGTTATTTGTTAGTGTTATTGTGAAACTTTTATGTTAAAACTGTTTTTAGATTGTCTGATGTGTGTTTAAGACTAAAATGTGAATGAATTTCTATAAAATTTTATTTCGTTTCAACTCTACCGTTTAGTGTTCATGAATAGTTAGTAAATTTGCATGTTCAAATATATATATATATATATATATATATATATATATATATATATATATATATATATATATATATATATATATAAGAAGATTTATTTTTATAAATTAACTCTCGCTTCCGCAAAACTTTTTCTATATATGATTAATCATTTCTGCTATATTCATATCAAGCATGTGTAGAATTAGAAGTTAGTTTTTCCTTACTACATCATTATTGTACTTAGATTAATTCCTGTTTATTTCTTTCTCTCATGCTTTAGAAAATTTTATAATTAATATTTATACTAAAGCTGAAGTTTGGGGGAAGGGAAAACATTTATCAAATTTAAATATTATTTGTCCTTTAAGAACTAAAATTTTCTTTAAAAATATATTAACATAATATAAGGAATGAAAAATCTATTTAAGATTACCTAAATTTTTGAATTTATAAATAATTTAGTAAACTTAACTAAAATTTCAAAAATTTTGATTGATTTTAAGAATAGAATTATTTAGCTTAAAGAATAATAAGATCAAAATTTTTCTATTTATAGTAAAGAGAATTGTATTTTTGAAATACTAAGGAATCAAGATTATTGCTTGAAAAAGAAATGATTGAAATAAATTTGAAAAATAATAAATTATTAATGTCATATTCATTAAGTAAGAATGTATAAGTTTTTGAAAATAAGTTAAGGATAGTGAAGTTTAAAATCATTAACAAGCTATCCAAAGATAGTAATCCTCACTTTAAAAAAAAGGGGGGGGGGTGGGGATTGAAAAAAAATTCAGAAAAAAAAGAGAAGTGAGGAGAAGCTTGATGAATATCTTATAGTAAGAAAACTGATTACATTTTTAACTTAATATCTATGTGCATATATTTTTACTAGAAAAAGTATTTCATGAAAATCTTCTTCTTGTAAATATTCTATGTGACCTTGATATGATAAACTACAATTGTTCTTGAAATAAATGAAAAATTGGAAGTCTTATGATTTGGTAGTTAAATATTCTTAAATTCTTAAAATTAAACTTAATTAGTGAAATTTGGTTAATGATTTGCTAAAGCATTTATAAAACCAAAACTTATAGGAATCTTAAATATTTTAACTTCATTCCAAATGTTATCTATTTTATATAATTAAAAGGGTTACTTGAGGACAAGTAACATTTAAGTTTGGGGGAATTTGATCTACCTAAAAAATGCCCATTTTTATGCCTTATTTATGATTCAATTCTTAAGGATATTATGCTTTAATGAAAGGTATTTTCATGTTTTTGGATGTAGATGATTTAAAAAGAGTCCAAGAAAGAAAAAGAAGGAAAAAGGAGCAAAAATGGAGCTTATGGAGCAAAATTTTGGAATTATTGGCCTGGCGCATAGGCACCAGAATCCGACGCCTAAGCGCCAGTTTGATACAGACGATGTCAAGATTTTTTGATGACTTTAGGCGTTATTTTCATGGTGTTAAGCTTCTAGAAGACTGGAAGTTACTCCTAATATATATAACATGTGATACAATGTATTTGGACACAAGGAAACGGTCTGGATCGCGAAGAGGTGTGACCCAAAGTGAAGAGGTGTGAAAGAACTGGTCACGGAGTTCGGTGCCTAGGCACCAGATCCCGGCGCCTAGGCGCGACGGTTACCTTCTAGAAGATACAATAAATTTGGATGAATTTTGAAGAGGTTTCTTAAGCAACCCCTGGTCAAATTCAGAGCTCTATAAATAGAAGCCCATTTTACAAAGAAAATGACACCAAAACCCCCCCTCTTAGTACACATACCCATTTTAGCATCTTCTCTCTCATCTCTAGTTTTATTTAGTCTCTTCCATACTTAGGGTGCCACTTTATTTTGTATCTAGTGAGTTTATTTTGAGTGTTTATTGTGTGTTATTGTTGTTGGAGTCTTTCATCGTTGCTTTGGAGTTGGTAGAAGTCAGCGGATCACTTAAAGGAACACTTCAGATAAGTATTTGCACTTTGGTTCAAAGTTTTATAAAGATGTTTTGTTGTGTTATTTCAATGTTTTCTGAGTATTTAGTTATCTTTCTCCTTTCAACTATGAAAAGATTATAAATTAATTAAATTTTGGAGGAAAATTAAATATGAAATATTTTAAAACATTATGATGATATTAATACCTGATCTTAGTTTACTTTTTAAATTGGTCATTTAATTTGTTAAAACCTGTTGAAGAATTTTGAGACCTATGTGGAGATAAATTCTTAACTAGTAGATATCACATGAATCCTTAGGTAATCGCAGGCTATACGTGGATTGGTTAAGGTGAAGTGCAAATAAATATGAAGATAATATTTATTGGGCATAAAATTAATTAGTTTTTAGAGTGACAGACTAATTCTAATAATTTGGTTTATAGAAAGGTAACGAGTCACTGGTAGGGCCGACCCTAGCCGCCCTTGGACATCTAGTAGTGTGAGCCTAGATTAACCCATTCTATTAATAAAACATCCTGAGCCTATATATAGATTAGTCAATGTTCTTTGCACCTAGACAAAAGGTTAAAGAATAGGAATGCTTCTATTTGGCACTTTTGACCTCATTTTTTGTGAGGTCTGATCTCTCTCCTTAGTAATTAGGATCTAGCCATAGGTTTTTCCTTCGACTATCCTAGAGGACTAGAAATGGGACCCACCACTTAGAAATTCAAACACTTCTTGATTCCCTTCAAACCCCACAATTTTGACTATAAACCCCCAGGTCACTTGGAGGGTTGAGATCAGTATGTGGAGGTTTAAAGGATGAGTTTCCTATAGGATTCTTTGGCCTTAGGAACCCTAGGTAACTTGGTCTGGTGATGGTTAACTTGCACACACCACACTCTCACACACATTCCAAACTCTAAAACCTCTCTTACCCAACTTGGCTTCCTGACTCATGTAGGAAACTCATATGGATGGACCTTAACCCCTAAGCCCCTGGCTAAGAGGGTTAGGAACAACATATTGAATGCCTAAAATGACTCCTCTCATGGCTCTTGTGAGCTTAATATGGCTTCATGGCTCAACCAAAATGGTTTCATTTCACTCATATTTACTCAATCTTTATTTTTCCAAAATTTCAGTTTTTGACCCCAAGGCCCTAAACCCACCAAACCAACTAAATATCCTTTTAGCCCAAAAAATCCAAAAATTCCAAAAATTCCTAGAAAATTTCAGAAAATCCCAAATATTCCTAATTTCATTTTGTTTAACTACACCATAGGCCAATTTTGTCAGTTTAGCCTACTTTTACCAAAACCCCCAATTTGACCCCTTTTTAACTTAAGTGGACCCAACGTCCAACCAAATGACTCCAATTGACCTCAATTTTGATCCAATTCAATTCTAAAATTCAATTAAATATCCCAAATATCAATTTGAATCAAATCCAAACCCAATTTTATCAACATGAGGATCCAATTTCAATTTAAAGCTTAAAGCCCAATTTTAGCCAATGTTGAAATTGGGCTTTAAGCTTTAAACTGGCCTAAACTAACCAAAGCACATGTTGAACGTGAGGATCCACAACCAACCAACATGAGGATCCACAAACAGAGCACTAAATTTAATTACCCCAAATTTTGAACCCAAACTTCACTCAAGCCTAACCCAAACCAAAAATCCCCAATTTGGCCTAAACCAACAATGAACCCAAATAGGCCTAAATCTCAAAATTAAGACCCAACAAAAATTGAAAACTCTTTTTTACACCTCCATAAACATTTTACAACATTTATTTTACATCAAAACTAACATTAGCCCAACCTTAGCCCAAGTTAGCCCAATTTGACCCACTTTGGTCCTATTACTAGAAGGCCCAAATTAAATCCAATTCAACTCCAAATGACACCAAATCTTTTCTAAAATTTTCATGACACATCCCTAAACTAAATGCAACATTTATTTGACACAATATTTTACAAAAGTTTCATCCAAAAGTTTATTTTAAAACTTAAAAAGCCCACATCCATAAGACATTTTAAAAGCCCATTTTCACCAAATGTAAAAAGCCCAAACTTTCAATCCAAAGCCCACATGACAAATTCCCATCATCATCCCTTTAATTAAAATCATCCCCTAAAGTTTATTTCATCATTTAATCAAACCAACTATGGACTCATGAAAATTTTCCATAAAAATATCCAAAATTCCTAAAACCCATTTTCATGCAAGTGAGCTAATCTTTTCACAAGCCAAATGGAGCCAATGAAGTCATTCACAAGCCACATGAAAGCCATAGGAGCTACATTCCACCTCACCAAGCCATTAATGGAAAGAGGAGGAGGTTATTTCTTAATCCCTCATTATCTCTTTTAACCTCATTCATGCAACACTCTAATCCAAGTTAGCCACCTCACCATGTATGGAAACCTCACCATCCTTTCCTAGCTGACCCAAGTGACTCTCCCTCAGCCCAAAGTCAAGCTTTGGGGGGTGCACCAAGCCCAAAAGCATCGCTTGACCAAATTGGACCCAAAATAACCTCTCCCCCATACCATTTAAATCAAACCCCTTTACACATGTCCAAAGCCAATTGAACTCACCAAACCCTCAAGATGGTGACCTGACCCTGCCGGCCGGCCACCTGGGTCGCCGTAAAACACCATGGCCGAGAGCTCCATGTGAGCCAAAAATTTAAATTCTCCCTTGCTGAGCTGTCACATGGCCAGTGGACACCATGGCTCTTCTTCCCTTGACCTAAGCAGCTGATCCCAGCCCCTGGCTTACCTTGATAAGATCCATAGCCATGTCAATTTAAAGCCACCACCTTCACGACCAAACATGGTGATGAAATTAACCTTACCAAAACTCTGCCAAAATTGCTCCAAACTCTTCTCCTAACCTAGAGCAGTTGATCCCCAGTGAAATCCAACCCTAAAACCCCCTCTGTGAGTTCAATTTCTGAGCTCAATTCTCAGCCTAAAAATAGGTCACTTCACCACAATGATCCAATCTTCAAATTGATTGACTCTACACCTTCACCAGACCAAGAGAAGAAGTTCTCTAGTGAAAGCCCCCTCACCAGGCCAGTCATTTTTCCTGTCGGGCAAGCTTTGAAATCGGCCTTAGTCACTTTCATACCTAGGCATTTCACGACAGCTCCAGGCTTCATCCCTAGCTTCCCTGGACTCCAACGAACGTGCCAAGCCCCTCTGATTGAAGCTTCACTTCTCAAAGCCAAGGTATTGAACTCTTCTTTCTCGAGAGCTTCTTCTGATTCTCCATTTTGTTTGAGTCGATTTCAATACATGTTAGCCTTATAGATGTGTTTGTCTTGTCGAGACGATTTCATAGAGCCCAAGATCATGTAATTTGGTGGAGTATTGAGTGAGATCTTAGGGTTAAAAGGTGGACAGCTCTCTGGGTGCACCAGTCGTAGACGATGACCAACCGCCGTCGGATCGAACGTGTATCAGGTGAATGGTCAGGATCGCGCCGGATGAAGCAATGAAAAATGAACCACGGGCTGCGCGACATCCTAGTTAGATGGCGGCATCGAATGGAGGCGCGTCGTGTGGAGTTTCAGATCTGCTGAGGATGACGCGGCGCCGACGTGGTTAAGTAGGAAATTAGGGTATTCTTGATTTATTTAATTACCTTAAACTTCAAAAATTCATATCTCTGCATAGAAAAATCATAAAAATAAAATAAAAATACCCTCTTGCTCAGTGAGCAGAGGAGAATAATATGAAAAAAGAATTAAGTTAATTTGTCGTGTCTACGATTTTTAATGATTTAAATGCTCTCTGTGATGTTTTAATTCTCCATTTTCATACATAATTCATCATGGCTTGAGACCATAGGGATTTTGTAGCCTCTGTTCTTAGGAACATTCTCTGAATTTTTCAAGACCAGAGGCCATCTCTATGACAAGTTATTGATTTTCCAAGTCTATGTGTCTGTTTTGACATTTTAATTCCAGCAATTAGTATGTTGTTTAATAAATTCTATGAAAATTAGGGGAAATATCTTAAGACCAGAGGACCCTAGGAAAATTATGGTTTGATTTAATTCCTTAAGAATAACCCTAATTAGCCCAAACACCTAAAATTGAACTCTAATTAATTAGGAGTAACCACACATAAAAATTATTGAAATCAATTCTCCACTGTCACTTAGAATACAGAGAGCCTCACATAAAAATTTAAAGTCAATTGGAAATGATTTAACCCACTAAATGGATCATTTAAGTTGCATGGTTATTTTTAAACTTTAAAAATCCATAAAACACAAAATACACTTAAAAAATTCACCAAATTGGTTTTTTGAGCTATCTGATATCAGAGGAGTCTAAGAAAATTAAAATTAAAATTTTCTAAAAATTTTCATTTTTAGCCAATTTTTTGAATATTTTAATAATTAAAAAATAATAAAAATCACAAAAATATTAAAAATCATAAAGATGTCATATTTTGTTCCCTAATCACTTAGGAACCAACCAAATATTTTTCTTAAGTCCCTAGGTTAAAATATTGAATTTTAAGGGCTTAAGACAAATTTTAATATTAAAAAATGGATTTTCCAACCTTTTAACCAAATTAATTCTAATAAATAAAAAAAATCAAAAAAATACAAAATTTATTTCTCTGAGTTTCTTGAGGTTAGAGAGATCTAAGAAAAATATAAAACTTAATTTTTAACTTCAATTTTATATTATAATTATTTAATACTCCAAACTTAAAATAATTATAATAAATAAAATATAATTCAAAAAATCACCAAAATTAGTCTAAGTGGTCCTCTGGGCAATAGGGATTCCCTATAATTTTGTTAAGGACAAAAACTTTAACTTGGTCATGTTGTTGAATTTTCATTGCAAATCCTTATTTTCATTAAAATAATTATATAAATTAAATTAAAAGTGGAAAAATCACATTTTCTCCTCTAATGTCTTAATTAACATTTGAGTGAGGTGACATATAAATTTCAAGTTCATTTGAGCTCAATTTAGTGAGTTATGGAGTGAACATGCTTAAAAGGGCATAAAAGTAATTAAGGATTTAAACCCTAATTAATGCTTTAGGCTTAATCAAAGGGAGGGATGAATATTTGATCTTAACTTTCTCTTGGATGATGGAAACTTAGGGAAATAAAGGGGTAGAAACCCACTAGTTACTTTGAAATTATCAAAATGGAACTTTAATTTATTAAATCATGTAAATTTTTGGAGAATAATAATTAAAATTTGGATTATTAATATTAGGGATATGATTTAAGAAGATATCAACACTCCAATCTACAATCCCTAAATAGATCAATTCAACAATATTCAAATTTTAATTAATTCTAAAATAATGATTGAAATTAATAACTAAAAAGAGAAATAACCTTTAATTAAATTAAAGATTAAAACATTAAATGACTTAATAATCAAATTAAAATAAACTTCTTTTAAACATTTAAAAAATCAATTTAAAATCACTTAAGAACAAACTTAAAACAAATTTGAAACCTCAAGTAATTTTAAAACAATTCATAATAAAAAATATATAAAGATCAAACTAATTAAAATCAACCTAAAGTATTATAATTAATCCAAATCAAGTCATCAAAATTTAATAAAATTTAATAATTTAAACACCTCTTTCAACCCAAGCAAATTTAAAATATTAAGATCATTTAAAATATAAAGATTTAATTAAAACAATTTGAATGCCATTCCAAACTTAAAATTATTAATCAAAATTTTATAACTAAATCAAATCACTTTAAATCATCAATTCCAACTTTAAATTGTTAAAAATCTTTAACAAACTAATTTGCCCATGAAGGCTTTCATTATTATTATAACTCTTAAATGGAACATCAAGTGAAAGGTCACTTCACTCATAGGATAATCAAACATCCTAGTTCACCGAGTAAGAAACAAAACATAATTAAATTTTTGAAGGATCAATTCACCTGTACAACGAAATTCATTTAGACTTGAAATAATCCCAGAAGCATTGAAAAGATGTTTAAAACCCGTCTTAAGCACTTTCTCAATATAATGAGATGTTTTAGAAGAACAATTGAACTTAATTGTTCTTTGGTGAAGAAAATCATCCTTAATAAAACACACGAATCATTCTTAATAAAACACAGGAACCTAGACATCACAGGTAGTGACTAGTGATAGGATTAAGATTTTGGTAGATAACCAAAACCTTCCCTTAGCTCTACCCAGGTATTATCTTGCAAATATATAAAATTATCTGACATGTGTCTTAAGTGTAGCTCAGAATGACGAGAAGACCCTCCAGGTACGCTTTTACTTTATTGCAATTTACTTAGCTGTACCGCACTTTACTTTTCTTGCATGATAAACAAGAATGTCACCCTGTATAAAAATTGAAACCTTTAGGATAACCACAAAACTGAAACTCAAAACTAAATTAAAAAAAAATCACAACAAGATAAAATTCACTGCCACAACATTCAAAAGATAAAACAACTCAAAATTTTATCACAAACAGAACAACAAAACCACAACTACAACTAAATTAAAACGTCTTGTTGGATGATCGGGAATACCTCGGATGATGTAACCTACGTGTTGCTACCGGATTTCCCACAGTCTAAATGAAAGCGTGGAACTCATTTAGTTAAGTTTAGCAAATTCATTTGGGCTAAGTTAATTCGATAAAAATAACGGTGCCGGAATGATGGAACCGTGGGATCTTAACCTGTGTTGTTATAACCAACTTTGAGATTCCCCTAACAAATTGTTAAAACACCTGAACCTTAAGAATTTTTCTAAACCAAAACACTTCTCTCATCTCCTGATTTTCACCTTCTAAAACTAAACCTCTGCAACAACAAAGAGCTTGGAGCATAGTTCGCAGCACGACTATCGTCAGCAAAACTTGAGTCTACTTCAGCAAAACCTTTCCTAGAATTAAATAACAAAGCCATAGGATTTCGAGGTAGTTTGCCTAGGGCAACATAAATCCTCAACTTTTCGTTAGGCATTTGTATAATCATATCTTGCAAATTATGCCCTAACCGGTCTTAGGACTCCGAGGTAGTCGTTTGGTACGACATAAACCCTCACATCTTCGAGGTTATTTGTGTGATTATATCATACAAGCATAAGTCTTAAAATAACTAAAATTGACAGGATTGAAACATTAAATAATATTCTCAAATTGAAACCAAACAATAGGATAGTTTGGGAAGTTACCAAGATTCCTCTTGGATCCTCAACTTCCCCTACCTTTCCTCCTTTGGATTCCTAAAATAAATTGTTCCAAATTTGATCCATTCCCTATCGAAATTTTCAAAATACAAGTCCTTTGAAACATTAAAATTTGAAATTCTTGAGAGCAAAACTATTGATTATTATCGAGAGTTTTCTTAAATGATTCCTGTCATTTAAGATGTAATTAACTATAGGTGCTCCCCTTATAGGGAACTTTAAGAACCCAGGTAATATAAACCCTGCTTAATTCCTTTATATTGAGTAGGGGAACTTGTCGGCTTATAAAATTGGTTCACAGACCAAACGGATGTCACAAATCTTCTAGTTTATTTAATCGAGCCCCATCATCAAGCAAGTGTGTCTATTTTTCGGGACGGATACACGGCTTTTGGTGCGGTGCTCGTTTTTATAAAATATTTGGGATGTGAGATCAGTTTGATTTCATATCTTAAAATTTTTAAACTTAAAAATTATTTTAAAAAATCAAATGCTACTTTTCAAATTATATATATATATATATTTAAATTAAACTTAACATTTAAAATTCACCGACAATTTCTTTTTGGCGACCCCTTTTCAAAACACAACACAACATATAAATATACTGACAACTTTTGGCGACTCCGCTGGGGACTAGTTCCTCTCTCCATTTTGATCAGATGGTTTTGCTTTCATAAATCGGAAGTGAGTCCATGACCCTAGTGGACCAAACTACCATTCTTTTCGTTGGCATACCTCGCTCATTTTTGTCTTGAGCGAGTATAGTTAACTCCTTTTTGGATTTTGGAGCCACTGTTTAGACACCCCTAAACAGAGAGGTTCCGGAATCCTCCCTCCTCCCTAAAGAGGCGAGGTAGACCCCCAATAGGTGTTAGCTTAGGAGCGGTTCCTTGGGTCGAGAAGTCTTGTGAGACTTTCTCTTCCTTTCCAATTTCTGGATTGGGTCCCGTACCTTTCCTTTAACCCCTCCCTTTTTAATTTGTTTCATTCTTAATGAACAAACCTTCTAATAAATAAACCCTTTAATAAATGAACTTTCTGTTAAACCACAAATACACAAATAAAACAAAATCAAAAAATAACTTGTAAATAAAATTAAGAAAACAAAAAGATAAATGGGAATTTATTCAGACTCGTTTAAAGAAATTTCCTCTCTTTCTTAGTCCCGACGAAAGGAAGCATAAATCGGAACTGACGCTTAGAATCTTCCCTGCAGAAAATGTCTGCACTAAAGCTCATTTTCTCCTTCACCAACGAGATAGACTTGGCTGTCTACAAGGATGAGCTGTCTAATGATGCTATCATTCGTTTTGGATAAGGGTTCTACAATATAGACATTAAGTTCGCTGATGTTACTCTTTTCGCACTAATGAACAAAGTACCGAAAACTGAGGAGCCCATAATTGAGTTCAACTTGAAATCAGCTCAAGAGTTCCTTCCCCTGCAAAGGGTCCCAACTGAAAGGAACACTGCTGTTCGAAAGAGGAGTGTTATCTCTGCCCCCACCGGTCTGGTCATCACTGCACCTAACCCTGCTCCTGCCAAATTGAAAGGGAAAGAAGTCCAAGTCGGTGAGGAGCCTTTCACCGTGGAGGGTTCAGATTTTGCTACAATACCGTCTGTCTTCGAGATAGGGTCCAGTTCAAGTGTTGCACCCTTAACTCAGACTCAAAGAAGAAATAGGAGGAGAAAGATCGCCAGGATCAATAAGACCAATGCTGCTAAAGTTGCTTTTATCGAAGAGATTCCTGAGGAAGAAGAAGAACTGCCTGAAATTTCACCACTGTTGGGAGGAAGTAGGTTCCACCTTCTCTCTGCTGCATCGGATGAAGAAGATGTCCGGAGGATCGCCGCTGCATTACCCCGACTTGCATACTATAGTGACTGTAAGAGGAAGAGGGCCAAGACTACGCCGCTTACCCGACTACTAGCCATAGTGGAGAAGTTAGCAAAGAAAGAAGGGTGCCCCGTATCAGAGATCCTGAGAAGGATGGGACGTGTGCCAGTTAAATCCCGCCTTGGACCGCGAGTAGACCCTGTCACTGCTCTAAAGAGACCAAGGAAGAAAGTGCGAGCTAGTGAAGGAAGTTCGCCTGTTGTAGTATCAGGTCACCATATTAGGGAGGACACCACCTACCAGCAGTACGCACGACGGACCATCTGGTCCTAGGCCTTCCACTGCAAGAAGGATGGTGTGGAAACCTATTATTGCTGAACCGATATTGACACAATTTTCTGGAAAGAAGAGTCTCATCAGAAAACCTGAATCTGAAGAGAGTGCTACTGCATTAAAGGAAACTCCTAAAAAGAAGTTCAACAGTCATCACATGACAACCGCGAGACCGTTTGGAAAAGACCACTTGAGGGTGCTATAGGAAAGCTAAGGACGGACATCCGACGGTTGGCAAGGGAAAGAGGAGAAAAATTAGGAAATGAAGTGGATTCATCAGAATTCATGGATCAAGAATGTGCCGAGATCAACATGGTCGAGACCCGAGCGTCGTCAGCTCTGCAGGGAGCTCCATCAACTTCAGAAAGAGATGAACCAGAAGCGATGAGAGCGTGTCTTCAAGAAAAAGATGACACGATCTCCCAGATGGCAAAGAGAATGGATGAGATGGCTGCCGCCTTAGCCACTCTCTAGAGTCAGCTTCAACCTCAGAAGGAAACACCCCCAGAGATCATTCACATTGCCGATGGAGGAAAAGAAATCACGTCCGTCAATGGAGATGAACAACCGAAGAAAGATTCTGCATAGAGCATGATTCCTGAAAAGGATATTAAGAACATGGTAGAGCAGCAGGTGAGAGAAGCTTTAGCTCAGTCTAAGAGTGGAGCATCCATTCAGATGGGTAGACCTTACCCTGAAGAATTTGATATAGTCCAATACATGAAAGGCTTCGTACCGCCTCTGTTCAAGATTTTTGATGGTACGGGAAACCCCAGGCAGCATGTTACACATTTTCGTGCCAGTTGCTGCAATGCTGGTGGGAGCGATGCTTTACTCATTCATCAGTTCGTCAGCAGCCTGTCAGGGATCGCCTTCGATTGGTATGCAGAATTGTCGAACGGTTCGGTTAAGACATTTTTAGAATTAGAAAACGTTTTCATTAAGCGGTTTGCCGGGGCTCGGCACCACATCACTATCGGTGATCTAGTGGTGGAGCAACAGAAACCGAATGAAACTTTAGTGGATTACATACTTCGATGAAGGAATTTAAGCATGAAGTGTGAGCCTCAGCTTCAGAAACAACATGCAGTTGGTATCCTACTGAAAAGTATCCATGGCCCGATAGCACTTCTCCTTAAAGGATTCACAATTAAGAATTTTGAAAAGTTGCTTAGCAAGGTCGGGAGCTTGCAGGAGGAGGCAAAACATCTGAGTTTCGTTGACAAGACCGATAAGCAGAAGCGTGTAAAGGCATTCGAAAAGAAATCCGGGATCATCGCGGTAGTAGACAAAGGTAAATAGCCAGTGCAAATACAACCAGAGCAGCCACAGTCTAGTTATCAACCACCTCAGCAGATTTATCAGCAACCTCAGCAGGGCTATCAACAGCCTCGACCGAGCTATCAATCATGGCAGCATGATCAGTCGCCGCCTCATCCATAGCGTGCCTTGAAAGAACTCTTGAATAAGGAATACCTTTCAAGACGGAGGCAGTGGCCAAGATGTTCCGTAGTTTAATGAAAACGCCCGACTTTCAACTACCAGAGCCCAAAAGACCAAAAGAAGTCGACAAGAAGGATCATCTAAACTACTGTCCCTACCACCGGATGCTCAGACACAAGATAGAAGATTGCATCACTTTCAAGAGTTGGCTTGATGATAATCTCCGGAAAGGGAACATAATGATCCTGAAGGAATTCATGAAGGAGCCCCAAAAAGGAGGTTCCATCAATGTTATCTCGACGGATCCTATTGTTCCGATAGACCCTTAGACGACCAATGATGGATGGAGTACCGTCTGGACAAAGTGCTCAAAGATAATTTTGGATCACATCCAAACAGCTTTGGTGCGGGCTTCAACTCAAAGTTTGAAACCTGCCGCGCTGGCACTATCGCTTGCGATTGAAGAACCGCCCCAAAAAGAGGAGAAGATCGTGGAAGAAGAGAAGACCGAGACTCCGAAGGGTAGACTAGGGGCTGCTTATCCTAGGATGGTTGTTTCTGACTCGGGGGAGAAATCCCTCGGATCTCTGACTCTGTATGATTATTTGCAACCTCGGCGGGATCTTATAACGATAAGAGTTTTGGTGTTGGCTATGTTTTGATTGTTTCTAACAATTACGTAACTAACGACAACCAACCTAATTTGGATCTCGATTTCGATACAAATAACGATTCTCAAATCATACTAAACCTCGATGACCCCGACGAAGGAGAAGACGTTCACAAGGATGGCTACGAAAGCTCGACAAGCAATGGGTCCATTTGTGAATTCCGAGGAACTCCAATCACAATAAAATTAGAGTTATCATATTCTGAAATAATTTCAGAAGAGCCAGTCGTTCTGATTCAAGAGGAGGCACCACAGATCCAACACCAGATGCAGAAGAGATAACGGAAGTCAATCTAAGAAGCGGAAAAGTTCTACCCTCGAGAATGGGTCCAAAGGATAAAGGAAAGCAGGTGGTTGCTCGGGAAGAGCCAACCCCAGCGGAAGAATTGCCCATTCGGGAAGAGACTGAAGAGCCTGGTAATAAAGTGAATTACAATGTGCTAGCCCATCTTAGGAAGCTACCAGCCAAACTGAGCATCTACGACGCTCTGATCCTGTCAAAGGAGATGAGGGAAACTCTGATCAAGGCCTTACTTGATCCAGAAATTTGTTTAGCTCAAATGGCTCGTAATTCCTTAGACATGGTTTGCTCATTAAAAGAACAGCGAGGTGTTACCTTCACAGACAATGATCTACTACTTGGTACAGCTGATCACAATCGACCGTTGTACATCTCGGTCACTATCGAAAAGTTTATCCAGGGTGTTAGCTAATCCAGGAGCATCAATCAACATAATGAGCCTTCGAACGTTAGCATATTTGGAAATTGATGCTCGCGACCTCGAAGCAGACAAGATGTTATTAAGAGGCTTCAATCAGAAAGGAGAAAGAGCTCTTGGATTGATAACACTATTAATGAAGACCGGTGATTTAGCAAAGACAACCGCAAAATTCCACATAATTGATTCTGAGACATCGTTCAACGCTCTACTGGGTCGGCCGTGGATCCATGAGAACCGGATGGTACCGTCATCTCTGCACTAGTGCATAAAATATTATGAAGGAGGAGAACAGTGTATAAAAGGTGATTTGCAACCATTCTCCGTGCACGAAATCGGAATTCACAAAGATGCAGCTTACTACGTGCCTCCAAAAAAGACAATCTTCTCCAGAAATACCATACCAAATGAAGCAAAAGAAGTTCGAGATGATGAAGAACATGAAATTATAGTTCAATAGTTACTCACTACTCCCTTACGGTGAGATGGTGAAGGTTTCTCCAGAACTCGCACCCAAGGTCGAGATCGAGGACGAGGTCGAGGAAGAAACGGTGGAACAGTTGAACAGAAGAAACCAGTCATCGATGTTGATTGAGAAAGCAATTCTAAAGAAGAAGAAGAAGAAGAAATCAAGAAAGAAGCAGCAACAATAATCCAGAAGAAACCTCAATTCAAAATCTCACTAGAAGATGAAAAGAATGAAGAATATAAATCAATGTACGAGAAGATTAACCACTCTGTACATACTATGACCCTGACCCCGATCTATCCTAATAAGGTCGAGGGTATGGTTGTCAAGGAAGTGCATGGTGGTAGTGCTAAGCCAATCAAATTCTATCGTGGTGCTTCTTCTTCCAGAACTGAAAATGATGTACAATTTGAAGATGTTGCTTCATCTGAATTGATGGAATTGCCTTTTGCTTAGAATTTAATTCAACGTGGTGTCTTACCTAAATAATGGACAAAAGGTCGATCACAACACTTTGAGAAATTATGGAATAATGCCAGTCGGCCTCCCAACTCAAAGCACGGTCTCGGATTCGACACAGTAGGATCAGTTGATGATACAGGATTTTGCTTGGTTGTCACTTGCGAGCCTGGTGATGACTACTTGGAAGCTTCAGACGATCTCGAGGATCTACCAATTGGAGATGCTCCTCCAGAATTCAAAGAAGAAATTAAATCTATGATAGATGAGTTAGTGGAAGTTAACTTAGGTACTAGTGAAGAGCCTAGGCTGACCTTTGTTAGCTCCTTGCTCAATAAAGAAGACTCTAAAGCAATGATCAAGCTATTTATGAAATTCAAGGACTGTTTTGCTTGGAGTTACGATGAAATGCCAAGATTAGCTCCAGAGGTTGCAGTTCACAAGCTAGGAGTGGATCACGCTGCCGTTCTAGTCTGGAAAGCTCCCAGGAGAATGCATCTAGAAATCGAACAACAAGTTAAAGCTGAAGTTAAGAAGCTAATAGACAATAAATTTGTCCGTGAAGAACAATATCCGACTTGGTTGGCCAATGTGGTACCGGTCAGACAGAAGAATGGTAAGATCATAATCTGCGTGGATTTTAGGGATTTGAACAAAGCATGCCCAAAGGATGAATTCTCGCTACCAATTCCAGAATTAATGATCGACATCGCCTCAACGCACGAAGTCTTCTCTTTCATGGATGGATCATCAGGATACAACCAGATAAAGATGGCACCAGAAGACGAAAAGCTTACAACCTTCAGAACACCGATCAAAATATACTGCTACACGGTGATGCCTTTTGGATTGATGAACGCAGGAGCAACCTACCAAAGAGCAATGACAAGGATTTTTATGATCTCATTCACAACCAAGTTGAGTGCTACGTGGATGATGAGGTCATCAAGAGAAAACTGAAAGAAGATCACCTGTATGATTTGATAATTGTTTTCGAGCGATTAAGACAATTTAACCTTAAGATGAATCCCCTGAAATGCGCCTTCGGCATCGCCTCTGGGAAATTCATAGGCTTCATTGTCCGACATGGCGGAATTGAAATCGATCCAGAAAATATTAAAGCTCTCTCAGAAATGCCGCCTCCCAAAACATTGAAATAACTACGATCCTTTCAAGGGAAGTTGGTGTATCTTCGACGCTTTATCTCGAATTTGTCACGTAGGTGTCAGCCCTTCTCGGCATTAATTAAAAAGGACGCCAAATTCATTTGGGAAGAGAAATACCAGCGGGCCTTCGAGGACATTAAACAGTATTTAATGACACCTCCTGTCTTAGCAGCCCCAGTCTCGGGTAGACCGTTGATTCTTTATACCGTAGCCTTAGATGACTCCCTCGGATACCTGCTAGCCCAGATCAATGACAAGGGGAGAGAAAATGCTCTCTACTACTTAAGTCACCGTCTAATTCCGACGGAGGTAAAGTATCCCCCAATTGAGAGGCATTGTTTGGCCCTGATCTTCGCCGCTCAAAAGCTCAGACATTACATGCTCTCTCATAAGGTCAACCTTATTTCAAAAGTTAATCCATTGCAATATTTGATGACCCGATTGACGCTTTCCGGCAGACTTGCTAGGTGGTCGATGATACTATTGTAATTCGATATAACTTTCGTTCCTCTTCGAGCTATAAAGGGACAAGTCCTAGGAGACTTCCTTGCAGCAAACCCTTTACCAGCAGAATAGCCTCTCAACGATGATTTACCAGACGAGCAGATAATGAGCTTAGAAGACCCTGATGATCGGCGTTGGTAATTGTACTTTGACGGAGCATCCTCAGCACAGAAAGACAAAGAATTGCAAACGATAGTGCCCGATAAGGTAGGAATAGGATTAGTATTTATAACATCGGAGCGGGGGATGTTAAGGTATTCCTACAATCTAATAGAACCGTGCACGAACAACAAAGTAGAATACGAAGCCCTCATAACCGGACTAGAATTGACCATTCAGATGGGGATAACCGATATCAATATCTACGGAGATTCATAGTTAATCATTCAGCAAGTCGCAGGACAGTACATGATCCTGAAACCAAGACTCGAGCAGTACTTTCAGTATGCCATGAAGTTGTTGGAACAAATTCCTAATGTAACGATCTACAAGATCCACAGAAGAGAAAACGCTCTTGTAGACGCGCTAGCCCGCCTTGCAAATGAGTTTGCCTGCTTACAGGATGAGTCAGTTGAAATGTCAGTTCAGGGACGCAGGTCCTATCACAACTCGAGGTGGATGCAATATCCGAATCAGAGGAAAAGGAAGAAGAAATAGTTGCAGCAGTAACAAAAATTACAGAGGATTGGTGGCAGCCATTAATCGACTACCTGAAAACAGGAAACCTACCGGACGATAAGTCATTGGCCCATCAAATTAAGAAAGGAACTCTGTCTTACACATTAATAAATAATACGTTATAAAGAAGGTCTTTTGACCAGATGTGGCTAAGGTGCCTGAGCGAGTCCGAGACTCGTAAAATTGTTAAAGAAGTGTTCTCAGGACTTTGTGGCACTCATCAGTCGGGTCCGAAAATGAAAATGAAGATTAAGAGGCTAGGGTACTATTGACACTCGATGATGACCGACTGCATGAAAGTTGCGAAGAGTTGTCACCAGTGCCAAGTGCATGGAGTGGTTCTACATTAACCTCTAAATCAACTGCATCCGACAATCGCGTCGTGGCCATTTGAGTGTTGGGGCACATATATCCTGGGCCCGATAGAACCGCCTTCAAGAGGACATCGCTTTATTCTTGCAGCTAAAGATTACTTTCGAAGTGGGCAGAAGCTATACCGCTCAGAGAAATGAAAGCACATCACGTGCTATAGTTCTTCAAGAATCAAATAGTCTACCGTTTCAGGGTACCACGCAGAATTATCTCAGATAATGGGTCCGCGTTTAGAAGTACAAAGATCAACAGTTTTGTCAGAAGACATGGGATTGATTGGCGTTATTCGACGATCTACTACCCAAGAGCAAACGACTTGGCCGAGGATTTTAATAAAACTCTCGTCTAAATTCTAAAGAAAACTTTGGACGACAACAAAAGAAATTGGCACGAGAAATTATTAGAAGCCTTATGAGCCTACAGAACAACTTTCAGAACTCCTACTCAGTCTATGCCCTAGACTCTAGTGTACGGGTCCGAGGCTGTCTTACCCTTAGAAGTTCAGCTTCAATCTCTCAGAATTGCAGTTGCGAACAAGATCACTACAGAAGAGAATGCTAAATTACGGCTAGAATAATTGGAATGCTTGGAAGGAAAATGACTTTCAGTACAGCAGAATCTGGAATTGTATCAAGCCAAGATGATCCAGGCCCACGATAAACTTGTCCGCCCAAGGACATTCAAAGTCGGTGACTTGGTTCTAGTTCTCAGGAGACCTATTCTTGCACACCGCAAGATTGGAGGTAGATTTGAACTGACCTGGGAGGGACCATTCATGGTAGAGACAGTCTACTCAGGAGGTTCCTACCAACTGGTGAATTGTCGTGGAGAATGACCTATGCTTCCAATTAATGTATGACATTTGAAGAAGTATTACACAACCTGATGTTTCGAAGGATGAACTTTAAAAAATGGAGTCTCATTCCTAGAAACACGGGTGGAGTAATCATTTGTAACAGGGTCCGAACCTAAAATATAAAAATGGACGATAAAAAAAAAAATCGTTAACAAAAAATGTGTTAAAAAGAAAATATGTGAAATCATAATAATAAAATTTTGTTCCCTCCTTTTAAATCATCTTACTCCTGATCTTTCCCCATATTATCCTACTCTTATTACAATTTGAAAGAAACAAATAAAAATTTTCCATTGATAAATGATTTTTCTTATTGTTCTTGTTCTTAGTACAACCCCTGATCCTTTCCTTATTTTTCACAGGGAAATGTCGAACGGGTGGTTGGTTCTGAACTTTAAGAATGGCGTGAGTCTAGCACTCGATGAAAAGAAGATGAAGGATGGGGCCATGATTGAGATCGACTCTGATTTCACGCCGGCTAGGCTACAGTATGAAGAAAACGAATGGACCCCGATTGACCAGGAAGAGTACCGCAGCCAGACAGTGATGAAATTGGGTGGCCCAAGTCAGCAGTCCACCAGCAAGAAAAGAAAAGCAAACACCTCTCATGCAACGGGGGAAGACAAGAAACTTAAGTCCATGGTTGCTACAGCAAAGGGAAGGCTTGTCTGCGCCATGCCCACAGAAGTTCAAGAGGTAAGAAGAGCTACTCTCACTCCGACCTAACCAAGAAACAATAACCGTCACATTCACAAGATGCTGACCAAACTAGCAGCGGATCAACCTGAAAAGACAGTTGCTACCATCAGTGCAAGTACTTCGAGGAAATCAGTTCAGCAGAAGCTAGAAAAGAGGAGATCAACTCCAAGAACAACAGAAAGGATGAAAGAAATTCCAAGAAGAGCAGAAACAGAATCGGTGCCACGACGTCGGACAAATGCACCAGTTTTGAAGAGTCTTGTTGCGAAAGCAACCCCGGAGGATGTCCCGACAGAGACTATCCCCGAGGAGCCGAGACATGCAGGAGAGCGTGCTGGAGTTGAACCATACATCCCACAGTACGTTACCAGACCCCGAGGACTTCAG
Source organism: Papilionanthe hookeriana x Papilionanthe teres (assembly GCA_022702705.1). NCBI lineage: Eukaryota > Viridiplantae > Streptophyta > Magnoliopsida > Asparagales > Orchidaceae > Papilionanthe > Papilionanthe hookeriana x Papilionanthe teres. The sequence goes on along the minus strand of CM040424.1, from coordinate 47,101,459 downwards.
ATAATCCTGGAGTACGAACTGGAGAAATTGCAGTAAGTTAAGAAGAAGACCTTTTGATATTTTGAGAGAATCCGAGGCAAGAGAATCAACATCCTGGAGGGCCTTGAGCTGCATACAGATGTGTTCTCAGATTATGAGTAGCAGCAAATTGTGGACTGTGTCATCGAGCTTCAGAAAATGGGCCGAGCTGGTCGCTTAAGGGAGAAGACCTACTCAGAACCTCGAAGGTGGATGAAAGGAAAAGGAAGAGTTAAATCCAGTGCGGGTGTTGCTACAACTTTGCTGAAGACAGAAAGGGAAATCCACCAGGGATACTCCGTCGTAGCGAGGTGGATCTGATGCCAAGAATAATCAAGAGAATGGTAAAAAGGATGGTGACATGGAAGGTATTGCCTGCAGATTGCATACCCAACTGCTGCATCATTAACATATACGGAGAGGGCGACTGCATACTGCCACACATAGATCATCATGACTTCGTCAGACCTTTCTGCACAGTGTCTTTCGTTAACCAGTGTACATCATGTACGGATCTAACCTCCAGATAGCAGGCCCCGGAGAATTCCGAGGGCCGGTGGAGATACCACTACCGGTAGGTTCCGTCTTGGTGTTAAAAGGGAATGGAGCAGACATAGCAAAACATTGCATTCCAGGAGTGCCTGTTAAGTGGATCTCCATCACTTTCAGGAGGATGGACGATAGAAAAATGCCTTTCCACTTTCAGCCAGATCCAGAGTTAGAGAGCCTTCGGCCCTACGAGCTGTGAGCTACATGGGAGATAGCACACCTCCAATGCACATCCGAACAACATTTACTGCCAAGGATGGCTTGGAAGGTGATGTTATTGTCCATGTATCTCACTATTCAGACATGGATTTCGACAGATGCTTTTGGAAGAAACTTGCAAGAATCTTAAACAATCCGTTTTGGATTTATGTGGATTGTATGATATGTTGGATTTTCAAGGAAAATATCATCATTTTTTGGGTCAAGCTATATGATGTATTTTCAACAAATTGAAATGGAAATGACCATGTCGTGTTTGACTTCTTCTCGTTTGTGCAAATTGACTGGGAAACGCAATTAAGTTAAATGAACTTTGAACAAAGAACAAAAAGAATAGAAAATAAATAAAGAACTCTTTTAAGAATCCAAATGTCAAAATAAACTCCAAATTGACACGAATTCTAAATAAACAACAAAAAGTGAAATTGAATCACCAAAACAAACGAAATGAACCTAAATCTCGAATTGAATTCTGATCTGAATTCATCGATTCGAATCTTTCAATTCTTCTTCAAATTAAAATCCATTTAAAACTCTTTTGAACCCTCTTTCAAGTTGATTCTTTCCCACGGAAGACTAACCTTAATTCCAAACTTCTAAACTTTTTGGTCATCCTAAAATCCTTTCGACTATCCACGATTTCTTCCCTTTTTTGAGAAGGTCGACTGAGTCTACTGACACAGAACCACAAAATTCTTGATTTGGTTCTGATGGCATGGATTCGTATCCTTCGCCAAACAAATAAACTTTAATCAACTCTCTTGGGATGTGAAACACTTTCATGTCTCATTCCAATCCTCCACTAAACTAAAATTTCAACAAAATCTTCCAAACCAAATCAAATACAAACTTTCGAGATCAGTACCTAAATTCTGATTCCCATCTCTTTCGAGACTGGTACCAAATTCCAGTTCTCTCTTTTCGAGGTCGGTACCAAATTCCGACTCTCTTTCCGAGATTGATACTAAATTTTAATTCTCCCTTTCGAGACTGGTACTAAATTCCAGTTCTCTCCTTTCGAGGTCGGTACCAAATTCCGACTCTCTTTCTGAGATTGATACTAAATTTCAATTCTCTCTTTCGAGACTGGTACCAAATTCCAGTTCTCTTCTTTCGAGGTTGGTACCAAATTCCGACTCTCTTTCCGAGATTGATACTAAATTTCAATTCTCCCTTTCGAGACTGGTACCAAATTCTAGTTCTCTCCTTTCGAGGTCGGTACCAAATTCCGACTCTCTTTCCGAGATTTATACTAAATTTCAATTCTCCCATTCGAGACTGGTACCAAATTCCAGTTCTCTCCTTTCGAGGTCGGTACCAAATTTCGACTCTCTTTCTGAGATTGAAACTAAATTTCAATTCTCTCTTTCGAGACTGGTACCAAATTCCAGTTCTCTCCTTTCGAGGTTGTACCAAATTCTGACCCTCTTTCCGAGATTGATACTAAATTTTAATTCTCTCTTTCGAGACTGATAACAAATTTCAGTTCTCTCCTTTCGAGGTAGGTACCAAATTCCGACTCTCTTTCTGAGATTGATACTAAATTTCAATTCTCTCTTTCGAGACTGGTACCAAATTCCAGTTCTCTCATTTCGAGGTCGGTACCAAATTCTGACTCTCTTTCCTAGATTGATACTAAATTTCAATTCTCCCTTTTGAGACTGGTACCAAATTTCAGTTCTCTCCTTTCGAGGTCGGTACCAAATTCTGACTCTCTTTCTGAGATTGATACTAAATTTCAATTCTCCCTTTCGAGACTAGTACCAAATTCCAGTTCTCTCCTTTCGAGGTCGGTACCAACTTCCGACTCTCTTTCCGAGATTGATACTAAATTTCAATTCTCTCTTTCAAGACTGGTACCAAATTCCAGTTCTCTCCTTTCGAGGTCGGTACCAAATTCCGACTCTCTTTCCAAGATTGATACTAAATTTCAATTCTCTCTTTCGAGACTGGTACCAAATTCCAGTTTTCTCCTTTCGAGGATGGTACCAAATTCCGACTCTCTTTCCGTGATTGATACTAAATTTCAATTCTCTCTTTCGAAAATGGTACCAAATTCCAGTTCTCTCCTTTCGAGGTCGGTACTAAATTCCGACTCTCTTTCCGAGATTGATACTAAATTTCAATTCTCTCTTTTGAGACTGGTACCAAATTCCATTTCTCCCTTTTCGAGATCAGTACCTAAATTATGATTCTCATCATTTTCGATCAGTACCTAAGTTATGATTCTCTCTCCGAGGCTGGTACCTACATTCTAATCCTTCTTGCAAGCCCGAAGTTGGAACTTAGTTTCTGATTCTCATTTCAAATCCGGAATTTCCACGAAATTCATCTTGAAATTCATCTCAAATCCATCTCAAATCAATCTCAAGTTAAATCAAGATTCTGATTAAGTCAAATTGCAACCGAAATTAAAACTTGAATCGAACATTCAAATTCAAAATTTAAACTTAAAATGAAAATGAAACGAATCTAAATGTCCCTCTCCAGATCTTGTGATTTGGAATTCACCTCTTCTTCCCCAGCGAGAGCTCTGGAATCTTCAGCCTTGGAGATTTACCTGATACTCCCCAGCGAAAATTTCTTACACTTTTTTCTGAGTTTGTCACTCGAACATTTGTGTTGGCTTTGTTGATCTCTTCGGTCAACGCCAATACGCGCGGTGTGCTTGGTTAGCACACCACACCTATTGGGGGTCCATTTGTTGACCTCATTTTTGGTGAGGTCTGATCTCTCTCTTTAGTACTTAGGATCTAGCCATAGGTTTTTCCTTCGACTATCCTAGAGGACTAGAAATGGTACCCACCACTTAGAAATTCAAGCACTTCTTAACTCCCTTCAAACCCCACAATTTTGACTATAAACCCCCAGGTCACTTAGAGGGTTGAAATCAGTATGTGGAGGTTTAAAGGATGAGTTTCCTATAGGATTCTTTAGCCTTAGGAACCCTGGGTAACTTGGTCTGGTGATGGTTAACTTGCACACACCACACTCTCACACACATTTCAAACCCTAAAACCACTCTTACTCAAATTGGCTTCCTGACTCATGTAGGAAACTCATATGGATGGACCTTAACCCCCAAGCCCCTGGCAAAGAGGGTTAGGAGCAACATATTGAATGCCTAAAATGAGTCATCTTATGGTTCTTGTGAGCTTAATATGGATTCATGGATCAACCAAAATGGTTTCATTTCACTCATATTTACTCAATCTTCATTTTTCCAAAATTTCAATTTTTGACTCCCAAGACCAACCCACAAAATACCCTTTTAGCCTGAAAAATACAAAAATTCCAAAAATTACTAGACAATTCCAGAAAATTCCAAATATTCCCAATTTCAATTTATTCAACTACACCATAGGCCAATTTTGTCATTTTAGTCCACTTTTACCAAAACCCCCAATTTGACCCCTTTTTAATTTAAGTAGACCCAATGTCCAACCAAATCACTCCAATTGACCTTAATTTTGATCCAATTCAATTCTAAACTTCAATTAAATATCCCCAATCTTAATTTGAACCAAATCCAAACCCAATTTTATCAACATGAGGATCCAATTTCAATTTAAAGCTTAAAGCCCAATTTTGGCCCATGACCTAAACTTGCCCCAAACCAATCCAACTCAACTCCAATTAGTCCCAAATCTTTTTTTAAATCTTCCTAACATCCCCACAAACAAAACACTAACTTGATTTGCCCCAAATTTTGAGTCCAAACTTCACTCAAGCCTAACCCAAACCGAAAATCCCCAATTTGGCCTAAACCAACCATGAACCCAAATAGGCCCAAATCTCAAAATTAAGACCCAACAAAAATTGAAAACTCTTTGTAACACCTCCATAAACGTTTTACAACATTAACTTTACATCAAAACCAACATTAGCCCAACCTTAGCCCAAGTTAGCCCAATTTGACCCACTTTGGTCCTATTACTAAAAGGCCCAAATTAAATCCAATTCAACTCCAAATGACACCAAATCTTTTCTAAAATTTTTATGAAACATCCCTAAACTAAATGAAACATTTATTTGGCACAATCTTTTACAGAATTTTCATCCAAAAGTTTATTTTAAAACCTAAAAAGCCCACATCCATAAGACATTTTAAAAGCCCATTTTCACCAAATTAAAAAGCCCAAACTTTCAATCCAAAGCCCACATGAAAAATTCTGATCATCATCCCCTAAATTTTATTTCATCATTTAATCAAACCAAATATGGTCTCATGAAAATTTTTCATAAAAATATCCAAAATTCCTAAAACCCATTTTCATGCAAGTGAGCTAATCTTTTCCCAAGCTAAATGGAGCCAATGAAGCCATGCACAAGCCACATGAAAGCCATAGGAGCTACTTTCCACCTCACCAAGCCATTAATGTCAAGAGGAGGAGGTTCTTTATTATCTCTTTTAACCCCATTCATGCAACACTCTAATCCAAGTTAGCCACCTCACCATGGATGGAGACCTCACCACCCTTTCCTAGCTGACCCAAGTGACTCTCCCTCAGCCCAAAGTCAAGCTTTGGGGGGTACACCAAGCCCAAAAGCATGGCTTGACCAAATTGGACCCAAAATAACCTCTCCCCCATACCATTTAAATCAAACCCCTTTACACATGTCCAAAGCCAATTGAACTCACCAAACCCCAGCCCTGACCTCACTGGTCAAGATGGTGACCTGACCCTGCCGGCCGGCCACTTGGGTCGCCGAAAAACACCATGATCGAGAGTTCCATGTAAGCCAAAAATTCAAATTATCCCTTTCTGAGCTGTCCCATGGCCAGTGGACACCATGGCTCTTCTTCCCTTGACCTAAACAGCTGATCCCAACCCCTAGCTTGCCTTGATAAGATCCATAGCCATGTCTATTTAAACCCACCACCTTCATGACCAAACATGGTGATGAAATTAACCTTACCAAAACTCTGCCAAAATTGCTCCAAACTCTTCTCCTAACCTAGAGCAGTTGATCCCGAGTGAAATCCAACCCTAAAACCCCCTATGTGAGTTCAATTTCTGAGCTCAATTCTCAGCCTAAAAACAGGACACTTCACCATAGTGAGCCAATCCTCAAATTGATTGACTCTACACCTTCACCAGACCAAGTGAAGAAGTTCCCAGTGAAAGTCCCCTCACCTGGGTAGCCATTCTTCCTGTCGGCCAAGCTTTGAAATCGGCCTTGGTCACTTTCATACCTAGGCATTTCACCACAGCTCTAATCTTCATCCCTAGCTTCCCTGGAGTCCAACGAACGTACCAAGTCCCTCTGATTGAAGCTTCACTTCTTAGAGCCAAGGTATTGAACTCCTCCTTCCTGAGAGCTTCTTCCGATTCTCCATTTTGTTTGAGTCGATTTCAATACATGTTAGCAGTATAGATGTGTTCGTCTTGTCGAGACGAGTTCATAGAGCTCAAGATGATGTAATTTGGTGGAGTATTGAGTGAGATCTTAGGGTTAGAAGGTGGACTGCTCTCGGGGTGCACCAGTCGTAGAAGATGACGAGCCGCCATCGGATCAAACGTGTATCGGGTGAACGGTCGGGATCGTACCAGATGAAGCAACGAAACATGAACGGCGGGCCGCGTGGCATCACAGTGGCGGCGTCGAATGGAGGCGCGCCGCATGGAGTTTCGGATCTGCCGAGGATGACACGGCGCCGACGTGGTTAAGTAGGAAATTAGGGTATTTTTGATTTATTTAATTACCCTAAACTTCAAAAATTCATATCTCTGCATAGAAAAATCACAAAAATAAAATAAAAATACCCTCTTGCTTAGTGAACAGAGGAGAATAATACAAAAAAAGAATTAAGTTAATTTGTTGAGTCTATGATTTTTAGTGATTTAAATGGGCTATGTGATGTTTTAATTCTCCATTTGCATATATAATTCATCACGGCATGAGACCATAGGGCTTTTTTAGCCTCTGTTCTTGGGAACTTTCCCTGAATTTTTAAAGACCAGAGGCCATCTCTATGGCAAGTTATTGATTTTTCAAGTCTATGTGTCTGTTTTGGCATTTTAATTCCAGCAATTTTCATGTTGTTTAATAAATTCTAAGAAAATTAAGAGAGGTATCTTAGGACAAGAGGACCCTAAGAAAATTATGGTTTGATTTAATTCCTTAAGAATAACGCTAATTAATCCAAACACCTAAAATTGAACTCAAATTAATTAGGAGTAACCACACATTAAAATGACTTGAAATCAATTCTCCACTGTCATTTAGGATACAGAGAACCTCACATAAAAATTTGATGTCAATTGGAAATGATTTAACCCACTAAATGGATCATTTAAGTTGCATGGTCATTTCTAAACTTTAAAAATTCATAAAACACAAAATACACTTCAAAAATTCACTTGTGGGCTCTCTGATATCAGAGGAGTCTAAGAAAGTTAAAATTAAAATTTTCTAAAAATTTTCATTTTTAACCTATTTTTTGAATATTTTAATAATTAAAAAATAATAAAAAATACAAAATATTAAAAATCATAAAGATGTCGTATTTTGTTCCCTAATCAATTAGGAACCAACCAAATATTTTTCTTAAGTCCCTAGGTTAAGATATTGAATTTCAAGGGCTTAAGAAAATTTTTAATATTAAAAAATGGATTTTCTAACCTTTGCACCAAATTAATTCTAATAAATAAAAAAAATCAGAAAAATATAAAATTTATTTCTCTGAGTTCCTTGAGGTCAGAGAGATCTAAAAAAAATATAAAACTTAATTTTCAACTTCAATTTTATTTTATAATTAATTAATACTCCAAAAATTAAAATAATTATAATAAATAAAATATAATTCAAAAAATCACCAAAATTAGTCCAAGTGGTCCTCTAGTCAATAGGGACACCCCATAATTTTCTTAAGAACAGAAAATTTACCTTGGTCATGTTGTTGAATTTTCATTGAAAATCCTTTTTTTCATTAAAATAATTATGTAAATTAAATTAAAAGTGAAAAAACCATATTTTCTCCACTAATGTCTTAATTGACATGTGAATGATGTGACATAAAAATTTCATGTTTATTTGAGCTCAATTTAGTGAGTTATGGAGTGAACATGCTTAAAAGGGCATAAAAGTAATTAAGGATTTTAACCCTAATTAATGCTTTAGGCTTAATCAAAGGGAGGGATGAATATTTGATCTTAACTTTCTCTTGGATGATGGAAACTTTGGCAAATAAATGGGTAGAAACCCACTAGTCACTTTGAAAATATCAAAATGGAACTTTAATTAATTCAATCATGTAAATTTTGGGAGAATAATAATTAAAATTTGGATTATTAATATTAGGGATATGATTTAAGAAGATATCAACTCTCCAATATACAATCCCTAAATAGATCAATTCAACAATATTCAACTTTTAATTAATTCTAAAATAATGATTGAAATTAATAATTAAAAAGGGAAATAACCTTTAATTAAATTAAAGATTAAAACATTAAATGACTTAATAATCAAATTAAAATAAACTTTTTTTAAACATTTAAAAAATCAATTTGAAATCTCTTAAGAACAAACTTAAAACAAATTTGAAACCTCAAGTAATTTTAAAACAATTCATAATGAAAAAGTTATAAAGATCAAACTAATTAAAATCAACCTAAAGTATTATAATTAATCCAAATCAAGTCATCAAAATTTAAAAATATTAAATAATTTAAACACCTCTTTCAACCCAAGCAAATTTAAAATATTAAGATCATTTAAAATATAAAGATTTAATTAAAATAATTTGAATGCCTTTCCAAACTTAAAATTATTAATCAAAATTTTATAACTAAATCAAATCACTTTAAATCATCAATTCCAAGTTTAAATTGTTAAAAATCTTTAACAAACTAATTTGCCCCGGAAGGCTTTCATTATTATTATAACTCTTAAATGGAGCATTAAGTGAAATGTCACTTCACTCATAGGATAATCAAACATCCTAGTTCACTGAGTAAGAAACAAAACTTAACTAAATTTTTGAAGGATCAATTCACTTGTACAACGAAATTCATTTGGACTTGAAATAATCCCAGAAGCATTGAAAAGAAGTTTAAGACCTGTCTTAAGCACTTTCTCAATATAATGAGATGTTTTAGAAGAACAATTGAACTTAATTGTTCTTTGGTGAAGAAAATCATCCTTAATAAAACATAGGAACCTAGACGTCATAGGAAGTGACTAGTGATAGGATTAAGATTTTAGTAGATAACCAAAACCTTCCCTTAGTTCTATCCAGTTATTATCTTACAAATATATAAAATGCTCTGACATGTGTCTTAAGTGCAGCTCGGAATGATGAGAAGACCCTCCAGGTACGCTTTTACTTTATTGCAATTTACTTACCTGTACTGCACTTTACTTTTCTTGCATGATAAATAAGAATGTCACCCTTCATGAAAACTGAAACCTTTAGGATAGCCACAAAACTGAAACTCAAAACTAAATTAACAAAAGTCACAACAAGATAAAATTCACCGCCACAACATTCAAAAGATAAAACAACTCAAAATTTAATCACAAACAGAACAACAAAACCACAACTACAACTAAATTAAAATGTCTTGTTGGATGATCGGGAATACCTCGGATGATGTAACCTACGTGTTGCTAACGAGATTTCCCACGGTCTAAATGAAAGTGTGGAACTCATTTAGTTGATTTTAGCAAATTCATTTGGACTAATTGAATCTGATAAAAATAACGGTGCCGCAATGATGGAACCGTGCGATCTTAACCGGTGTTGTTATAACCAACTTTAAGATTCCCCTAACAAAATGTTAAAACACCTGAACCTTAAGAATTTTTCTAAACCAAAACACTTCTCTCATCTCCTGATTTTCACCTTCTAAAACTAAACCTCTATAACACTAAGGATCTTGGAGCATAGTGGGTAGCACGACCATCGTTAACAAAACTTGAGTCCATTTCAGCAAAACCTTTCCTAGAATTATATAAAAATGTCATAGGAATTCGAGATATTTTGCCTAGTGCAACATAAATCCTCAACTTTTCGTTAGACATTTGCATAATCATATCGTGCAAATTAAGACCCAACCGGTCTTGGGACTCCGAGGTAGTCGTTTGGTATGATGTAAACCCTCACATTTTCGAGGCTATTTGTGTGATTATATCATACAAGCATAAGTCCTAAAATAACTAAAATTGACAGGATTGAAATTTTAAATAATATTCTTAAATTGAAGCCAAACAATATGATAGTTTGAGAAGTTACCAAGATTCCTTTTGGATCCTCAACTTCCCCTACCTTTCCTCCTTTGGATTCCTAAAATAAACTGTTCCAAATTTGATCCATTCCCTATCGAAATTTCCAAAATACAAGTCCTTTGAATCCTTAAACTTTGAAATTATTGAGAGCAAAACCATATGACCATTATCAAGAGTTTTCTTAAATGATTCCCGTCATTTAAGGTGTAATTAAGTATAGGGGATTTCCCTTATAGGGAACTTTAAGAACCCAGGTAATATAAACCCTGCTTAATTCCTTTATATTAAGGAGGGGAACTTGTCGGCTTATAAAATTGGTTCGCAGACCAAACAGATGTCACAAATCTTCTAGTTTATTTAATAGAGCCCCATCATTAAGCAGTGTGTCTATTCTACGGGATAGATACACGGTTTTTGGTGCGGTGCTCGTTTATATAAACTATTTGGGATGTGAGATCGGTTTGATTTCATATCTTAAAATTTCCAAACTTAAAAATTATTTTCAAAAATCAAATGCTACTTTTTAATTTATATATATATTTAAATTAAACTTAACATTTAAAATTCGTCGACAATTTCTGTTCGGCGACCCCTTTTCAAAATATAACACAACCTATAAATAAGCCAACAGGCACAATACCATAATCTTAATTCCCTAAAAAAGATAATTACTCTATAATTCTTGGATTAGTTGAAAAAGGAGAAAGTCATTTTTATACTTGCATTGAATTTTAATTACTGCTTACTTTACTTTATTGTTTATTTGCTTACTTTCTTTAGTAAAAATTATTAGTTAATTAAATTTAAATATTTATAAAAAAAGGTATATATAAATTGCATTTGAAAATTTCAAAATATTACTTATATTTCTTACTTTTTATAAAATTCTCTATCCCTGTGGGATCGATAATCAGGACTCCACTAGAGCCCTGTATTACTTGAATGAAACGTATACTTGCGTTTAAAATTGTGACTTTTACAATAATAAAATCGAATTATAAAATTATAAAAGTAAACCTCGCACGTCAAGTTTTTGAAGCCATTTGCTGGAAATTAAATATTCTAAAAAGTGGTATTAAATTCTTGTATTTTAAAGCATATATAAAGTCGCATCGCATCAGCATTCATGAAGACGTCGCCTACTACGTTCCCCCAAAGAAAATAGGGTTTTCAAGAGAAGTTGTGACAAATGAAGTTGAAGATTCTGAAATAACACAAGAACGAGACCATTCACCTCCGCTTCAACGATCTCGACCACACCTTTGCAACGAGTTAGTGGAGGTTCTTCTAACCCACGCATCCGAGGTCGAGGCCGGGGACGCGGGCGAGTGAGAACTCACCAGATTTTTGAACGGATGAAGCTAACGATCAACATCGACGTAGAAGGAAGCTCCAAAGAAGATAAATCTGGCAAAGAAAAAATGATGATAATTTAGAAGAAGCCTCAATTCAAAATCTCTTTGAGAGACACAGAAATGAGTGAATATGAGTCAATGTACGATTGAATTAACCATTATGTTCAAGACATGACCTTAACTCCGATCCATCCTCAAAAGATTGAGTGTATGGAGGTCAAGGAAGTCTACAATGTTGGTTTTAAGCCAATCAAGTTTTACGGAGCTTCTCCTTCTACTTCTGAATCTTATGTAATTATCAAAGAAAACGATTCTAATGAATAAATGGAATTACCTTTTGTTACTTTTCTCCATGTATACAAAAATTAATTCGAAAAGGATATGTGTCAAAGCAAATGTCAAAGGATAAGTTACAATTATTTGAAAATTATGGAATGTAAAAGGAAAGAAACTCGATTCAAAAAAGGGTCTTGAGTTTGGTACGATAGGACCGGTCGATGACTCGGGATTTTGCATGGTCGTTAATAATCAGTCATAAGAAGATTATCTCAACATTCAAGATTAATTTGAAGATCAACCAATAGATGATGCTCCGCCAGAATTTGAAAAAGAAATCAAGTCAACAGTCAACGAGTTAAAAGGAATTAACCTCGGAACTGACGAGCAGCCCCAGCCAACTTTTATAAGTTTACTTTTCAGTGAAGAAAAGTCTACAGATTTGATCAAATTATTGTCAGAATTTAAAGATTATTTTGCTTGGAGTTACAACGAAATGCCAGAATTATCTCTAGCGGTTGTAGTTCACCGACTCGGGGTGGATCGAAGTATAACACCTGTAAAGCAAGCTCCGAGAAGATTGTGTTTTGAAATAAAATAGCAAGTCACATCTGAGGTGAAGAAGTTAATAGATGCTAACTTTGTGTGAGAATAATAGTATCCAACATGGCTAGCCAATGTTGTTCCACTTAAGAAGAAAAACAAACAAATTTGAGTGTCTGTCGATTTCAGGGACTTAAACAAAGCATATCCAAATGATGAATTTCTGTTGCCAATACCAGAACTAATGGTGGACATTGCATCGGCATACGAAATTTTCTCCTTTACGGATGGCTCTTTAGGTTACAATCAAATCAAGATGGCTCTAGAAGATGCAATACTTACATCATTCAGAACTCTAATCAGGATTTACTGCTACACCGTAATGCCATTTGGATTGAAAAACACCAAAGCTACATATCAAAGAGCAATGATGAAGATCTTTGATGACCTCATTCACAACCAAGTGGAATGTTACATGGATGACTTGGTCATCAAGAGAAAAGTGAAGGATAACCACCTATATGATTTGAGTATCATATTTGAACAAATACAACAATACAATCTTAAGATGAATCCCTTAAAGTACACTTTCAGCATTACCTTAAAGAAGTTCTTATGATTCATTATCCGTCATCGGGGAATCAAAATCGACCCAGATAAGGTTAAAGCTATCTTAGAAATGCCTCCTCCCAAAGCCTTGAAGCAATTACGCTCTATTCAAGGAAAATTGGTATACCTAAGACGCTTTATATCTAATATGTCAGAAAGGTGTCAACCCTTTCAAATTTACTTTGAAAGGATGTCAGATTCGTTTAAGGAGAGCCATGCCAATAGGCTTTCGAAGATATTAAATGATATCTAACGACACCTCCTGTTTTAGCAACCCCTATCCTGGGTAGACCGTTGATACATTATACTGCTGCTTTAGACGAGTCACTTGGAGCCTTACTTGCTCAATTCAATGATGAGGTTAAGGAAAACACACTCTACTACTTGAGTCGAAATCTAATACAGGCAGAAGTAAAGTATCCTTCTATTGAGAAAAATTGTTAGCTTTGGTTTTTGCCGCTCAGAAGCTTAAACATTACATGGTGTGTCATAAGGTTAGTCTGATTTAGAAAGTTAATATGTTGCAATATTTGATGACCAGACCAACACTTTCCGGATGCTTAGCAAGGTGATCAATGATTTTATTGCAATTCAACATAACTTTTGTGCCCCTTCGTGGTATCAAATTACAGATCCTTGCGGACTTTCTTCCAGCGCACCTAGTGCTAGCTGGGTCCCCTTTCAACGATGAACTACCAGAAGAGAAAATACTACATATGGAATAGTCCAGTGCCAGACATTGGGAAATGTACTTTGATGGAGCTTCATCAGCTAGAAGGGACAAAGAACAACAAACTGTGATTCTAGGCAAAGCAGGAATGGGCCTGATCTTTGTGACACTAGATCAGGGAGTGCTAAGATTCTCTTACCACTTGATAGAATCATGCACCAACAATGAAGCAGAATATGAAGCATTAATCACGGGTTTGGAATTAGTGATATGAATGGAAATAACATACATTACCATTTATGGCGATTCACAACACATCATTCAGCAAATGGTGGGAAAATATAAGATTCTGAAGCTGGGAATCGAGGAATACCACTGGTATACGATGAAATTGCTAGAGCAGATTCATAGTGTAAAGTTCTATAGGATTCATCGAGCAGATAATTCCCATGCGGATGCTTTAGCTAAACTCGCTAAGGAATTAACTTGTCCACCTTAAGATTCTATAGACATTACAATACAAGGACGCCAAGTTTTGTCATACATTGACCTCGACAGCTTGCACAAGCTCGGAAAAGAAGAGATAGCAGTTACAGTGGCAGATGATATAGAAGATTGGCGTCAACAATCGATAGAATATTTGCAAATAGGAAGAGTGTCAGAAGACAAGTCATCAGCGCTTCAGATTCAGAGGAGGGTTTTGTCATTTGCCTTAGCTGACAACATTCTGTACAAGAGAACCTTCAATCAGATGTTGTTAAGATGTCTAAGCAGAGCAGAAGCGTGAAATATCATCAAAGAAATACACGTTGGATTGTGTAGAGTTCACCAGTCGGGGTAGAAGATGAAAATGAAGATCAAAAGACTTTGATATTATTGCCCGACAATGATGACCGACTACATGGATATATCTAAGAAATGTCATCAATGCCAAGTGCATGGAGTAGTCTTACACCAACCTCCGAATGGGCATAGGTAGTTCCATTAGGAGAGGTCACAACGCAGCTTATTTTACAGTATTTCAAGAATTAGATTGTCTACCGCTTAAGTTTACCACCCAGAATTATCTCAGATAATGGGTTCGCCTTCAAGAGTACCAAGATCAACAATTTTGTCAGAAGTCATGGGATAGATTGGCAATTTTGTCAAACGTCTTGACAAAAGCCTTTAACAAGACACTTGTGTTGATTTTAAAGAAAACGCTCGACGACAACAAAAGAGAATGACACGAGAAGTTACTAGAAGCCTTATAGGCATACAAGAAGATAGTCATATCCCGACATAGTCTACACCTTATGCACTCGTGTACGGATCCGAGGTAGTGCTTCCGTTAGAGGTTCATCTACCATTGCTCAGAGTCACCATTGCTAATCAGATTAAATAAAAGAGGATGTCAAACTCTGACTTGCAAAGTTGTAAAGTCTCGAAGGGAAAAGATTACTTGCACAACAGAACATAAAACTCTATCAAGCGAAGATGATTCAAGCTCATGACAAATTGGTCTGCCAGAGGTTGTTCAAATTTGGTGACCTTGTTATCATTCTTAAAAGCCCTATTCTTACACATTGCAAGATAGGTGAAAAATTTGAACTAACCTGGGAGGGACCATTTGTGGTAGAGAAGGTTTACTCTGGAGGGTTGTACCAACTGGTGGATTCTCAAGGAGATAGAACCATGTTGCTAATAAATGGACGATACCTCAAGAATTATTTTGCGACGTGACAAATCTGAAGAAGGATGTTCATTCTGATATAGCCGTGTGGCTAAGTGTCTGTGACTGGGTCCTAAATTAAAGAAATTTTGTAATAAAAATCAAATGGAATAAAATAAATCTTCGTGAAATAAAACACTCTCATAATTGAAGTCTTGTAATTCCAAATTTTGTAAACTGATATTAAATAAGATAATGACATCTAATAAAGGTTAAAAATCAGTTAAATTATAATAATTTTGTTATTGTTCTTTTTCGTGCAAAGTGCCGCCTTATCGAGCTTTTTCCTTTTTTATGCAGAAAAATGTCAAAACGTAGCCAACGCCATAACCCTTATCATTATAAGATCCCACCGGAGTGAGCAGATAATCATATAGAGTCAGAGGTTAGAGGGATTTCTCCCCCAAATCGGAAACAACTATCCTAGGATAAGCAGCCCCTAGTCTAGCCTTAGGAGCCTCGGTCTTCTCTTCTTCATCGATTTTCTTCTTCTCTTCAATTGTCTCTTGTTGAGGTGGTTCTTCCATCGCAAGTGATAGTGTCGAATTAACAGGTTTCGAACTCTGAATTGAGGCTCGCACTGAAGCAGTTTGGATGTGATCCAAAATATTTTTCGAAGACCTTGTCCAAGCGGTAGCCCATCCATCATCAGTCGCATAGGGATCTATCGGAACAATGAGATTAGTTGAGACAACATTGACGGAACCTCCTTTCTGGGGTTCCTTCATGTATTCCTTCGGGATCGTTATATTCCCTTTCCGAAGATTGTCGTTGAGCCAACTTTTGAAGGTAATACAATCTTCTATCTTATGCCCAAGCATCCGGTGGTAAGGGCAAAAGTTGGGATCACCTTTCTTGTTGACTTCTTCTGGTCTCTTAGGTTCTGGCAGTTGGAAATCTGGAGTCTTCATCAGACTGCAGAACATTTTCGGCACTGCCTCATTCTTAAACGGATACTCCTCGCTAGAAGCTCCCTTAACGTACGTTGCGGACGAGGCGGTTGTTCATACTCGTGGAGATGACTCGATAGGCTGGGTCGGGGTTGCTCGGTAGTCCGTTGAGGTTCTTCGCGGCCGTTCTGACGATATTTGTATCGGTTGCTTGCCTTTGTCGACTGCTGCAACGATCCCGAACTTCTTTTCAAAAGTTTTCATGGGCTTCTGTTTGTTTGTTTTGTCCGTGAAACTTAATTGCTTCGCCTCCTCTTGCAGGCTTCCGGACTTGCTTAACAACTTCTCGAAAGTCTTAATAGTAAATCCCTTGAGGAGAAGTGTTATCGGGCCATGAATGCTCTTAAGTAAAATGCCGACTACATGCTGTTCTTGTAACTGTGGCTCACACTTCATACTTAGATTCCTCCATCGAAGTATGTAGTCCACCAGGGTTTCGTTGGGTTTTTGCTTCTCTACCACTAAATCACCTATAGTGAAGTGGTGATGAGCTCCAGCAAATCGCTTGATGAAGAGGTTCTCTAATTCTGAAAATGTCTTCACCGAACCGTTCGGTAATTCTGCATACCAATCAAAGGCGATCCCCGACGAGTCGCCGACAAATTGTCCGAAGAGTAAGGCATCACTTCCGCCGGCGTTGCAACAACTGACATGAAAATGTGAAACATGCTGCCGAGGGTTTCCGGTTCCATCAAAGGTCTTGAACAGAGGTGGTACAAAGCCTTTCGGATATTGGACAGCATCGAATTCTTCAGGGTAAGGTCTACCCGTCCGAATGGATGTCCCGCTCTTTGATTGTGCCAAGGCTTCTCGCACCTGCTGTTCCACCAAGCTTTTGATATCCTTTTCTAGAATCATGCTTTGTGTTGCATCCTTTTTTAATTTATCATACCCGTTGACGGACGTAATCTCCTTTCCTCCGTCTACAATGTGAATGACCTGCGGGGTGTTTCTCTTTGGGGTTACACTTGACTTTGGAGAGTGGCTAGGGCTACAACCATCTCTTCTATCCTTTTTTCCATTTGGGTGATTGTATCATCTTTCTCTTGAAGCTGCCTCCTCATTACTTCCGGTTCCTCTCTTTCTGCGGCTGCGGGGGCACCTTGTGAAGCTGACGAAGCTCGTGTTTCAACCATGTTAATTTCTGCATATTCATCATCCATAAACTCTGACGAATCAATCTCATCTCCGAATTTCTCTTCTCTTTCCTTTGCTAATCGTCGAATATCAGTTCTTAGCTTTTCCATAGCATCTTCTAGTGGTCTTTTCTGTACATCCTTGCGACTTGTCATGTGATAATTATCGGGTTTCTTTCTCATGAGTCCCCTTCGCTGCGGTAGCACTTTCTTTGGACTCGAGTCTCCGACGAGACTTTCCTTCTCGAGTCGTTGTTTCAATCTTAATTGTCCAGTAGTGGGACGCCATACCATCCTTCTAGCAACAGAAGGTCTAGGACCGGATGGTCTGTCAGCCAAATGCTGGAAGGTGGTATCCTCCCTAATATGTAGTCTTGAAACAACGACAGGTGGACTATCTTTTATTCTCTTATTTGGCTTTTCTGCAACGATAGCAGGTTCTACTCGCGGCCCAAGACGGGATTTGACTGGCACCCGCCCTATCCTTCTTAAAATTTCTGATACAGGGCACCTTTCCATCTTTGCTAACTTCTCTATCAAAGTTTACAGTCGAGCAAATGGCGTAGTTCTCGCCCTTTTCTTACGGCTATCGTTGTAATATACGGGCTGAGGCAATGCGGCAGCAATCTTGTGAACATTTTCTTCATCTTCTGCGGCGGAGAGGGGATGGAATCTACTTCCTCCCAAAAGTGGTATGTATTCAGGCAGCGGTGTATACTCGGGCGATTACGGGATTTCCTCCGAAAGCGACTTCAGCAGCTACGGCTTCTCTAGAGATCCTTCACTTGTTCCTTCTGCGAGTTCGTGTCGGCCGATGGAATTCTAGAGGCTGGACCCGATTTCAAAAACGAAGTTTTCACGGGAAGGTGCCGTACCCTCCACGGTAACGGGTTCACCGTAGTTACGGATTTCCTTCCCCTTTAGCTTGGCGGGAGTATGGGTAGGTGCGAGAGAGAACTAGACTCGTGGGGGTAGCAACAACGATCCTTCGTGGACGACGAGTACTCCTCTCGATCGGAATCTTTTGCGAGAGGAGGGAATTCGTGAGTTGACTTGAGGTTAAACTCAATCAACGGCTTCTCAGTTTCCAGTACTTTGCTTGTGAGTGAAAAGAGAGTGACGTCGGGGATTTTGATGTCGGTATCCCCGAATCCTTGTCCTAATCGAATGATTCCATTATCAGGCATTTCGTCCTTGAACACGGCCAGGTCAAGTCCATTGACGAAGGAGAAGATCAGTTTTGGGGCTTCCATTTGCGTAGGCGATTCCAAGTGTTAGTCTCCGAATTGTGCTTCTTCTTGTCGTAAAACTTATGACGAAAAAGAAAGAGTCCGAACACATTTCGTTTATCTTAGTGTATTTGTGGTATTAAAGGAAGATTGTCTTTTTCGAAAAGATTTGTTCGTTAGGAAGGAGAATTATTAAAAGAAGGAGAGTTGTAGGAAGGGTAAAAGGAATTGATTAGGAGCCGGAAAAGGAAGAGGAAGTCTTGCAGAAACTTCTCGACCCGCAAGACCACTCCTAAACTAATATTTATTGGGGGTCCACCCCACCTCAGAAATGAGGTAAAAGGATCTCGGAACCTCTCTGTTTAGGGGTGTCTAAACAGTGGCTCCTAAATCCGAGAGAAAGTTGGCTATACTTGTTCAAGGTAGAAATGAACATAGTATTCCAATGGAAAGAAGGGTAGTTTGATCCACCAGGAACATGGATACACTACCGATTTTTTTGAAAGCAGAACTATCTGATTAAAATGGAGAGAGGAATTTTCCCCAGCGGAGTCGCCAGAAATTGTCGACATTATTTTTACGTTGTGTGTTTTATTTTGAAAAGGGGGTCGCCTAACAGAAATTGTGCGGCGAATTTTTAATTTAATTTAAATAAATAGTTTGAAAAGTAGTATTTGATTTTGAAAATAATTTTAAATTTGAAGATTTTAAGATATGAAATCAAACCGATCTCACATCCCAAATAGTTTATATAAACGAGCACCGCACCACAAACCGTGTATCTATCCCTAAGGATAGACACACTGGCTCGATGGTGGGGCTCGATTAAATAAACTAGAAGATTTGTGACATCCGTTTGGTGTGCGAACCAATTTTATAAGCCGACAAGTTCCCTGCTTAATATGAAAGCATTAAACGGGTTTTATATTACACAGGTTCTTAAAATTCCCTATAAGGGCAAGCCCCTATAGTTAATTACATCTTAAGTGACGGGAATCACCTAAGAAAACTATCGATAATAATCAGTATTTTTGCTCTCAAGATTTTCAAAGTTTAAGTTTTCAAAGGATTGAATTTTGGAATTTCAATAGGGAATGGATCAAATTTGGAACATTTTATTTTGGGAATTCAAAGGAAGAAAGGTAAGAGAAATCGCAGATTCGAAGCGAACTTCGGTAATTTCCCGACTATCCTATCTTTAGGCTTTGAATTTAGGAAAGTCCTAATGTTATCTAACATTTCAGTCTTGCCAATTTTAATTAATTAGGACTTATGTTCGTATGACATGATCATACAAATAGCCTTTAAGATGTGAGGGTTTATGTCGTATCGGACTACTACCTCGGATCCTAAGACCGGTTAGGGCTTAATTTACATGACATGATCATGCAAATGTCTAACGAAAAGTTGAGGATTTATGTTGCACTAGGCAAACTACCTCGAAGTCCTATGGCTTAGTTATTTAATTCTAAGAAATTTTGCTGAAGTGGACTCAGGTTTTGCTGATGACGATGGCCATGCTGCCCACCATGCTCCGAGCTCCTTATTGTTGCAGAGGTTTAGTTTTAGAAGTCATAAATCAGGAGATGAGAGAAGTGTTTCGGTTTAGAGAAGTCTTAAAATCCAGGTGTTTTTTATGTTTTAATTAAAACAAATCTTAATGTTGATTATAACAACACCGGTTAAGATCCCACGGTTTCATCCTTCAAGCATCGTTATTTTTATCGGATTCACTTAGTCCGAGATGAATTTGCTAAACTCAACTAAATGAGTTCCACACTTTCATTTAGACCAGTGGGAAATCCCGTTAGCAACACGTAGATTGCATCATACGAGGTATTCCCGATCATCCAACAAGATGTTTTAATTTAGTTGTAATTGCGGTTTTGTGTTCGTTTGTGATTAAATTTTGAGTTGTTTTATATTTTGAGATGTTGTGGCGGTGAATTTTATCTTGTAATGACTTTTAAATTTAGTTTTGGTTTCAGTTTTAGGGACTATCCTAAAGGTGAGGGTTTTCATGCAATGAGTTGTTTATCATGCAAGAAAGGTAAGTGCGATGCGATTAAATAAATTGTAATAAAGTAAATTGCAACAAAATAAAAGCGTACACGGAGGGTCTTCCCGTCATCCCAGTCGCACTTAAAACACGGTTAGAATATTTAAGCATTTAAAGCAAGTTCTTAGGTAAAGCTAGGGGAAGGGTTATGGTTTTCTACTGAGTTCCTAACCCTATGGCTAGTCATCTCCTATGACGTACAGGTTCTTGTGTTTTGGTTTGAGGACGATTTTCTTCATCTAAGAACAATTAAGTTCGAGTTGTTCTTATAAACATCTATCATATTGAGGAAGTGCTTAAGAAGAATCTTAAACATCTTTTCGATATTGCTAGAATTGTTTTAAGTCCAAATAAATTTAATCACACAAATGAATTAATCATCCGAGAATTCGAGTTTTGTTATCTTACTCGATGAACTAGGACATTTGAATATCACTATAAGTGAAGTGACACTTTATTTAACGTTACTGTTTAGGAGTTATTACAACAAAAAATTTCGAGGCAAATTGATGTTCAAATAGTTTATGATTTAATTTAACTTCGGTTAATGGGTTTAAATTTGGGATGGTGTTGAAGTTGCTTTATTTTGAATTTCTTTATGTCTTAGGTGATGTTATTTTTAATTCAATTTAACTTAACTTTAATTTAATTTAATTTAACTTGGTTTAGTTTTAATTTTAATTTAATTTAATTTAATTTAACTTAATTCTATTATTTAATTTAATTCAATTCAATTTAATTTGATTTGATATGATTTAATTTAATTTAATTTGATTTAATTTCCTTTAATTTAATTTAATTTAATTTAATTTGATTTGATTTACTTTCCTTTAATTTAATTTAATTTAATTTAATTTAATTTAATTTGTTTAATTTAATTTAATTTAATTTAATTCAATTTAATTTAATATGTTTGATTTAATTTAATTTAAACTTTAATTTAATTTTATTTTTAAATTAATTGAAAATTTAAAAGAGTTTAATAATTTAACTTTAATTTAATTTAATGGTTAAGTCTTTTAACATTTTAAATCTTAAATTTGAATTATCATTTTAATTGGGAATTAAATATTATTGAGATGATTAATTTAGGGATCCTTATATTAAAGAACAATTCTCTTCCTAATAATATCCCTATTTTAATAATTCGATTTTATTATTCTTCCAAATTTAATCAATTATTTAATTAAAGTTCATTTCAATTATTTTTAAATTGTTTAATAGGTTTCTATCCCTTAATTATTTAAATTTCAATCATCCAAATCAGATTAAGATCAAATATTTTACTTTTTAATTTTATTAAGCCTAAAATTTTAATTAAGGGTTAAAATTTTAATTACCATTTTGCCCTTTAAGCTTAATAATTTCATAACTCACTAAATTGTGCTTAAATGAACTTGAGATTTTTATGTGGCTTCACTCATATGTCAATAAAGACATGAGAGGAGAAAATGTGATTTTTCTGTATTTAATTTATTTATGTAATTATTTTTGGTGGAAAATAGGGATTTTCAAAGAAAATTTAATAATATGACCAAGGGAAAGTATCTGTCCTTAAGAAAATTATGGGACATTCCTAATGACCATAGGACCACTTGGACCAATTTTGGTGATTTTTTGAATTATATTATTTTTATTATGATTATTTTGAGTTTTGGCGTATTAATTAATTTAAAAATAAAATAAAGGTTGAAAAATGAATTTTATATTTTTCAAAAATCCCTCTGATATCAAGGAAACTAGAGAACCAATTTTTACAATTTTTTAATTTTTCTTTGATTTATTAGAATTATTCTAGTGGAAATGCTAGAAAATACATTTTTTTTAATTTTAAAATTACCTTAGGGCTTTAAAATTTAATATCTCATCAAATAGACCTAAGAAAAATATGGGGTTTGTTCCTAAGTGATTAAAATTCAAAATGTGACATTTTGGTGAATTTTATTATTTTTATGATTTTTATTATTTTTTAATTATTAAAATATTAAAATAATACAAAAAATCAACTTTTTATAAAATTGTAATTTTAATTTTCTTAAATTCCACTGATATCAGAGAGGTTCCAAAACCAATTTGGTGAATTTTTGAAAAGTATTTTGAAAGTTATGAATTTTTAAAGTTTAAATTGGCTACATAGCTTAATCGACCCATTTAGTAGGGCTAACCAAGTCCAATTGGCTTCAAATTTTTATGATGGGTTCCTCTGACCTAAAGGTCAGTGGAGAATTGATTTCAAGTCAATTTGATGCATGATTAGTTCTAATTAATTAGGGACCTATTTTGGGTGTTTAAGCCAGATTAGGGTTATTTTAAATGAACTAATTCAAAACCTATTTTTCCTGGGTCCTCCGGTCATAAGAAACATCATCAAATTTTCCTAGAATTTATTTCACAACATGCTAATTATTGGATTTAAAATACTCAAAACGGGAACATGAATTTGAAAAATCAATAACTTCTTATAGGGATGGCCTACGACTTTGAAAAATTCGGGGAATGTTCCCGAATTCCGAGGCTTCAAAAGCCACATGGTCTCATGCCATGGTGAATTTCCTATATGCATGAAGAATTAAAACAATACGGAGGGTAAATAAATCATTAAAAATAAAATTCTTGATGAAATTGAATGATTTCTTTTCCACATTATTCTCGCTTTGTTCAGCTGAGCGAGAGGATATTTTTATTTTATTTTTCGATTTTTTTACACAAAGTTATGGATTTTTGAAGTTTAGGGAATTAAATAAATCGGAAAATCCCTATTTTTCTATTTATCCTAATCGGCGTCGCGTCAACCTTAACATCTGCGAAGTGCGGCTCGGCGCTTTCGATTCGACGCCGCCATCTGACTCAGCGCTCCAGGGGCCCGCTTTATCATTCCGTCTCCTCATCCGACGCGATCCTGGTCGTCCGTCCGTGCGTGTATGGAATGAACGACATCCGTTCATCGTCCCCAAGCGTTCTCACCCGAGAGCCGTCCACACTAAAACCCTAAGAACTCACTCATTTCTCGACGGATTTTCGTTTTCTTATGCTCTATGGATTCGTCTTGAAGAGACAAATACATCTATACGGTGATCATGTATTGAAATTAAAGCATTTGAAATGGAGAATCTCCGAAGCTTGGGATAAAGAATTAGCTCATACCTTTGCTCGGAGAAGTGTGGCTTCGATACGAGGGTTGTGTCACCTTCGATTACGTCCCGGTAAGCTCCGGATGAAGTCTCTGGTCCGGTGAATTGCTCAGCTATGAAAGTGACCACAACCGATCACAAAGCTTGGAGGCTGGAACAATGCGGGTGGCTCTGGAGATGGGGCTTTCGATGGGAAACTTCTCCTCTTGATCTAGTGAAGGTGTAGGGCCAGTCGATTTGAAGATTGGCTCCTGCTGTAGCAAAGTGTCCCGGTTTTGGGTGAAATTTCGGTTGAGAAATTGGGTTCGTTGGTGGGGATTAGGGCAAATTGACACTCGGGGATCAAGCCGCTCTCAAGTATGGAGTAGGGTCCGGAACAATTTTGGCGAGTTTCGGCAAGGTTTGTGCAACTCGTTTTCATGGCCGTGAGGGGGTCGGGTTTAAATAGAGGTGGCTGGAGAGCCTCGCGGGGATGGCGAGGGTTGGGATCGATTGCTTAGGTCGAGGGAAGAACAACCTGCGATGGCCATCGGGAATGGGGCGGCTCGGCGAGTGAGAATTCCAAGTTTGGGCTCACATGTGAGCTCTCGGCCTAGTGGTTTCCGGCGGTCTGTGGTGGCTGGCCGGCCGGGGTCGAGTCACCCTCGAGGTCGGGGAGGTCGGGGCTGGGGTTTAGTGTAGGCGATTGGCGAATGCCATGTGTCGAAAGCTTGATTTAAAATGGAATGGGAGAAGGCCGATTTTTGCTTGATTTGGTCGAGTCCACCCTTTGGGCTTGATTCACCCTTCGAGGTGGCTTTGGGTGTTGTGAGGAGTCGAAAGGAATCAGTTTGGTTTGACATGGAGAAGTCCTTATCCAAATATATTTGGATTAAATTTGGGTTAAGGGAAATCATGGTTAAGGCTAATGACTTTAGGAGATTAAGGAAAGAGACTCCTCCTTTTGCCCAAAATGGCATGGTGACATGTAAAGAGGCTCTCATGGCTTCCATGTGGCTCATGCATGGCTTCATGGCTCGTCTTTGGCTTGGGAAAAGTTAATTCAATTTCATGGAAATGGGTTTAAGAAAATTTTGGTATTTTGATGGGATATTATTAGGGTGTAGAGTCCCGGGGGTGAAAAATTGAAAATTTGGAAAATTGAAGATTGGGTGAATGTAAGTGGAATGAAATCATTTTGGTTGAGCCATGAATCCATATCAAGCCCACATGAGCCATGAAGGGACTCATTTGAGGCATTCATTATGTTGTTCCTAACCCTCTTAGCCAAGGGCTTAGGGGTTAAGGACCATCCATGTGAATCACCTACATGAGTCGGGGAGGTCGAGTTGGGTATGGGTGTGGTTTTAGGAGGTGTGTGAAAGTGTAGTGTATAAGTGTAGTGTATGTGTAAGTCGGCCCTCACCGAGACCGGGCCACCGAGGGCGGTCCTAAGGCCGAAGAATCCTATAGGAACTCATCCTTTAAACTTCCATATTTGATTTCGACCCTCCAGGTGATTAGGGGTGCTATAGTCGAGTTTGTGGAGTTTGCGGGGAGTCAAGAAGTGGTTTGAATTTCTAAGTGGGGTCCCGATTCTAATTCTCTAGGATAGTCGAAAGGAAAAGCCTAAGGCTTGATCCTAAGTACTA
Organism: Papilionanthe hookeriana x Papilionanthe teres; assembly: GCA_022702705.1. Taxonomy (NCBI): domain Eukaryota; kingdom Viridiplantae; phylum Streptophyta; class Magnoliopsida; order Asparagales; family Orchidaceae; genus Papilionanthe; species Papilionanthe hookeriana x Papilionanthe teres. Next base: position 47,076,139 of record CM040424.1, on the reverse strand, counting down.
AAAAGAAGAAGAGAAGACCTCATCGAAAATGAGGTCGACAAATGGACCCCGATAGGTGTGGTGAGTCGACGGAGCACACCGCGCGTATTGGTGTTGACCGAAGCGATCAAAAAACCAACACAAACGTCCAAGTGACAAACTTAGGACAAAGTAGAAGAGTTTCGCTGGGGAGTGTCAAGTATATCTACGAGAGCCGGAGATTCTCGAACTCTCGGCAGGGAAAGAAAAAGGAGGTGAATCCCAAATCACATGATGCGGGAAATTTCAATTTAGATTTTATTTTGTTTCAATTTAAGTTTTGATGTGTGAGCTTAGATTTTAGTTTGGAGTTTTAATTTAAATTGAAGTTTTGTCAAAATTAATTTGAAGGGGTTTGATTTTGAAATGCGAATTGGAATTTTGTGGTTTTAGATGTAACATCTTCAACCTCGAAAAGAAAATTGAATTGATTAGATTGGATCATTACAATGAGGAAAGATCTCGGAAGTAATGCGGTATTGGATGTAAAATCCTTAACCTTAAGAGTTTGATTTTGATGTATTTCATTGCGATAGGGAAAGCATCCTAAAGCAATGCGGTCTCGGATGTAAAATCCTCGACCCCAAGAGTTTGGATTTTGATGTATTTCATTGCGACGGGGAAAGAATCCTAAAGCGATGCGATCTCGGATGTAAAATCCTCGACTCCAAAAACTTTGATTTTGATGTATTTCATTGCGATAGGGAAAGAATCCTAAAGCGATGCGAGTCTCGGATGTAAAATCCTCGACTCGAAAAAGTTTGATTTTGATGTATTTCATTGCGATAGGGAAAGAATCCTAAAGCAATGCGGTCTCGGATGTAAGATCCTCGACCCCGAGAATTTGAGTTTTTACGTATTTCATTGCGATAGGGAAAGAATCCTAAAGCAATGCGGTTTCGGATGTAAAATCCTCGACCCCAAAAGTTTGATTTTGATGTATTTCATTGCGATAGGGAAAGAATCCTAAAGCAATGCGGTCTCGGATGTAAAATCCTCAACTCCAAAAAGTTTGATTTTGATGTATTTCATTGCGATAGGGAAAGAATCCTAAAGCAATGCAGTCTCGGATGTAAGATCCTCAACCCCAAGAATTTGATTTTGATGTATTTCATTGCGATAGGGAAAAAATCCTAAAGCAATGCAGTCTCGGATGTAAGATCCTCAACCCCAAGAATTTGATTTTGATGTATTTCATTACGACAGGGAAAGAATCCTAAAGCAATGCAGTCTCGGATGTAAAATCCTCAACTCCAAAAAGTTTGATTTTGATGTAGATTTGATTTCAGATCTGGAAAGATTGAATTTGAATTTGATTGAGATTTGATTTGAAATGCGGAAGATCGAATTTGAATTTGATTGAGATTTGATTTGAAATGCTGGAAGATCGAATTTGAATTTGATTGAGATTTGATTTGAAATTTGGAAAGATTGAATTTGAAATTTGATTGAGATTTGATTTGAAATTTGGAAAGATTGAATTTGAAATTTGATTTAAAATTTGTGCTCATTTTGTTTGTCCTTTAACGATTCAAATTTTATTTTATCGTGAATTTGGAATTTATCATTTTTTTTAGATTTTTAAGGAAAGTTTTCTTTTATTATTTTTTTTTCTTTTCTGTTCTTTGTTCGAAGTTCATTTAACTTTTAATGGCGTTTCTCAGTCAACTTGCACACAAGAGGTGAAGGCCAAAAATGTGACATGGTCACTTTCATTCCAATCATGTTGAAGATACATCATACAACTCGATCCGGAATACATCTCATACAATCCATGTAGACTCAAAACGGACTATGTATGATCTTTGTCGATCCATCCAAAAAGGTATACGTCAAAAATCCATGTACGAATAGTGAGGTACATGGTCGATAACATCACCTTCCAAGCCATCCTTGGCAAGGATGCCGTATGGATGTACGTTGGAGGTGTGATATTTTCCATGTAACTCACGGCTCGTAAGGCCGGAGGCTCTCTAGCTCGGGTACGGTCTGGAAGTGGTAAGGTGTTTTCCTGTCGTCCATCCTTCGAAAATAGCGAGATCCGCTTCACTTGGTACTCTTGGTATGCAATGTTTAGCGACATCCGCTCCGTTGCCCTTCGGTATCATGACGGAACCTACCGGTAATGGTATCTTTATCGGCCCTCGGAACTCACTGGGCTCGCTATCCGGAGGTCGGATCCGAACATGATATTACACTCGTTCGAAAAGAAAGCGTGCAAAAGGTCGACAAAATCGTGGTGATCTATGTGCGGGGGTATGCGATCACCCTTCTTGTAAATGTTAATGATGCAAGCTGTTGGGTATGCAATCTGCCGGCAGTACCCTCCATGTTATCATTCTTTTTACCATCCTTTTGATGACTAATGACATTGGATCCACCTGGCCATGACGGAGTATTCCCGGTGGGTTTCCCTTCCTGTCTTCGGCGAAGTTGTAGCAGCATCCACATTGTATGGTAATTCTACCTTTCCCTGGCATCCATCTCCGGGGTTCTGAGTAAGTGTTTTCTCTTAGGCGGCCCGCTCGGCCCATTCTTTTCAAATCCGGATGCGGTCCACGATTTGTTGTTGTTCGTACTTTGAGAACACGTACGTATGTAGCTCGAGGCCTTCTTGTATATTGATCCTCCTGCCTCTGATTCTCTCGAAGTATTCAAAAGTTTTCTTCTCGACATTCTGCATCCTTTCTAACTCGTATTCTAGAATAATTTGCAAATGGCAAGGCCTGGTGACGTATTGTGGGATATATGGCTCAATCCCTTCACGTTCTCCTGCATACCTCGGCTCCTCGGGGATGGTGTCCGTCGGGACATCCTCCGGGGTTGCTTCTGCAACAAGGTTATGCATTACTGGTGGCTTTGTCTGGTGGCGTGGTAGCCTTCTTTCTTCTAATTTCCTCGAGATTTCCCTGGTCTTTTCTGTTATCCTAGGAGCTGGCCTCCTTCCTTCAAGTACCTGGTGAAATGGCGTCCTTGAAGTATATGTACTGGCAGTAGCAACTGCCTCGTCGCACTGGTCCGCTGCTAGTTTAGTTAACATCTTGCAAATACGGCGATTTTTATTTCTTCGCTGGGTTCTTTGTGAGAGTAGCTCTTCGTACTTCTCGAGTTTACGTAGGTGCGGCGGCCGAAGCTCGCCCTACGTTATAGCAACTACGGACTTGATTTTCTTGTCTTCTTCGGTGCTTGTTTTCCTTTTTCTTTGCTAGATTGGTGGCTTGGGCCACCCACTTTCATTCTTGTCCGGTCGGGCGGTTCCTCTCGATCGATGGGACCCGGTCACTTTCCTCGCATTGCGGGCTGCCGGTGCGAAGTACGAGTCGATCTCTATTATCGCTCCATCTTTCACCCTCTTTTCGTCGAGTGCAAGGCTTACACCATTTCTAAAGTTCGGGACCAACCGCCCGTTCGACATTTCCTCGCGAAAAGACAAGGAAAAGGATCAGGGGTTGTACTAAGAACAAGAACATTAAGAAATGTTTTTTTTTACTACTTTTATATTTTTAAATTTAACAGGAATGAAGTGGGATAAGATCAGGAAAGAGATTTTGATTTGGAAGAGAAAACAAGGAAAACTTTATTATCATGAATTTATTTATTTTAGCACATTTTTTATTATTTTTGGGTTCGGACCCGAGTCATAAGTAACTACTTCGCACGTGCTTCTAGGGATGAAGAATTCATTCCTTTGAAACATCGGGTAGTGTAGTACTTTTTCAAGTATCATCCATTGATCGGAAGCATGTGTCGTTCTCCTTGGCGATTCACTAGGCTGGTAGGAGCCTCCACGAGTATACTTGCTTCGACCACAAACGGCCCTTCCCAAGTGGGTTCAAATTTTCCTCCTATCTTGCGGTGTGCAAGGATAGGTCTCCTGAGAACGAGAACTAAGTCACCAACTTTAAAGGTTCTTGGGCTGACCAATCTGTCATGGGCTTGAACCATCTTAGCTTGGTATAGTTCTAAATTCTGCTGCGCTGCAAGTCTTTTCCCATCCAGGCTTTCTAATTCTTCTAGTCGTAATTTGGCATTCTCTTCGTCGTGATTTTGTTTGCAAGCTGCAATTCGAGTGAAGGAAGGCTGGACCTCTAAAGGTAACACTGCCTCGGACCCATACACCGGAGCGTAAGGTGTAGCTTGAGTAGGAGTTACGAAGGTTGTACGGTATGCCCATAAGGCTTCTAATAACTTCTCGTGCCAATTTCTCTTATTATCGTCCAAAGTTTTCTTTAAGATTTGAACGAGAGTTTTATTAAAAGCCTCGGCGAGTACATTTGCTCTTGGGTAGTAAATTGTTGAATATCGCCGGTCGATTCCGTGTCTCACGACAAAATTGTTGATTTGTGTGCTTCGAATGCGGACCCATTATACGAGATGATCCTGCGCGACACTCCGAAACGGTAGACAACTTGGTTCTTGAAAAGCTGTAGCACGTGGTGTGCTTTCACTTCTACGAGTGGAGCCGCCTCGCCCACTTGGAAAAGTAATGCGTAGCCGCAAGAATGAAGCGATGTCCTTTTGAAGATGGTGGTTCTATTGGACCCACTATATCCGTGCCCCGACATTCGAATGGCCACGACGCAATTGTCGGATGTAGCACATTTGGAGGTTGGTGTAGAACCACTCCGTGCACTTGGCATTGGTGACAGCTCTTGGCGATTTTCATGCAGTCGGTCATCATCGAGGGCCAGTAGTACCCTAGTCTTTTAATTTTCATTTTCATCTTCGGACCCGACTGGTGAGCGCCATAGAGTCCTGAATGCACCTCTTTAACAATTTCACGAGCCTCGGACCCGCTTAGGCACCTTAGCCACATTTGATCGAAAGACCTTCTGTATAACATGTTGTTTATTAATGCGTAGGACGAGTTCTTTTCTTAATCGATGGGCTAGCGACCTATCGTCCGGTAGTTTTCTTGTTTGCGGGTAGTCAGTAATGGGTCGTCGCCGATCTTCTGTGTTTTACATCCTTTGTTGCAACTGATTCTTCTTCTTTTTCTGATTTGTGTATTGTGTCTATGTCGAGCTGTGATAGGACCTGACGTCCGTGAATTTGTTCCAACAGGCAAATTCTTTTGCTAGACGGGCTAGCGCATCTGCTAAAGCATTTTCTTTTCTGGGAATTTTGTAGATCGTCACATTCGGAATCTGTTCCAACAACTGTATGGCATACTGGAAGTATTGCTCGAGTCTTGGCTTTAAAATTCTGTCATCGTCCGACGATCCGTTGAATGATTAGCTGCGAATCCCCGTAGATGTTAATGTTAGTTATCCCCATTTGAATAGTTAATTCCGGTCTGTTATGAGGGCTTCGTATTCCGCTTCGTTGTTTGTACACGACTCTATCAAGTGGTAGGAGTATCTTAACATCCCCCGCTCCGGTGTTATAAAGATTAATCCGATTCTCGCCTTACAGGACACTATCACTTGCGATTCTTTGTCTTTGTGTGCTTGAAGATGCTCCGTCGAAATATAATTCCCAACGTCGATCATCGGGGTCTTCTAAGCTCATTATTTGTTCATCCGGCAAGTCGTCATTGAGAGGAGATTCGTCGGCAAAGGGTGTCTTCGCGAGGAAGTTTGCTAAGACTTGTCCCTTTACGGCACGAAGAGGCACGAAAGTTATATCGAATTGCAATAATATCATTGACCATCTGGCAAGTCTGCCGGAAAGCGTTGGACGACTCATCAAGTATTGCAATGGATTAAATTTCGAGATCAGGTTGACCTTATGAGAAAGCATGTAGTGCCTGAGCTTTTGAGCGGCAAAAATCCGGGCCAAACAGTGCTTTTCAATTGCGGGATACCTTATTTTCGTCGGAAGTAAACGACGGCTTAGGTAGTAAAGAGCATTTTCTTTACCCTCATCATTGACACAGGCTAACGGGGCTCCGAGAGAGTCGTCTAAAGTCGCGGTATAAAGTATCGGCGGTCTACACGAGGCCGGGGCTGCTAAGACGAGGAGGTGTCATTAAATATTGTTTAATGTCCTCGAAGGCCTTACGGCATTTCTCTTCCCAAATAAATTTGGTGTCCTTTTTAACTAATGCCGAGAAAGGTCGACACCTACACGACAAGTTTGAGATAAAGAGTCGAAGATATGCCGGCTTCCCTTGAAAAGATCGTGGTTGTTTTAAGGTTTTGGGAGGCGGCATTTCTAAGATAGCTTTAATCTTTTCCGGGTCGATTTCAATTCCACGATGTCGGACAACGAATCCTAAGAATTTCCGGAGGTGACGCCGAAGGCGCATTTTAAGGGATTCATCTTAAGGTTAAATTGTCTTAATCATTCGAAAATAATTCTCGAATCATACGAGTGGTTGTCCTTTACTTTGCTCTTGATGACCACATCATCCACGTAGCATTCGACTTGATTGTGGATAAGATCATCAAAAATTCTTGTCATCGCTCTACGGTATGTTGCTCCTGCGTTCTTCGGTCCGAATGACATCACTGTGTGTAGCAATATACTCCGATCGGCGTTCGAATGCTTTGTAAGTTTCTCATCTTCGGAGCCATTTTTATCTGGTTGTATCACGAAGATCCATCCATGAATGAGAATATTTCATGTGTCGAAGCAATGTCGATCATTAATTCCGGGATCGGTAGAGGGAATTCATCTTTTGGACATGCCTTGTTTAAATCTCCGAAATCCACACAAATTCGATCGACCATTCTTCTTCCTAAGCGGTACCACATTGGCTAACCAAGTCGGGTATTGTTCTTCGTGGACAAATTTAGCGTCTATTAGCTTTTTAACTTCAGCTATGACTTGTTGTTCGATTTCTAGACGCATTCTTACGGGACCTTGTCGGCGAGACGAAGCAGGGATCCACTCCTAACTTATGGACTGCGACCTGCGGAGCTAATCTCGGCATCTCATCGTAGCTCCAAGCAAAACAGTCTTTAAATTCCATTAATAACTTGATTATTTCTTCGGAGTCTTCTTTATTGAGTAAGGAGCTAACAAAGGTAGATCTAGGCTCTTCGCTAGTACCTAAGTTAACTTCCGTTAACTCATCTATTGTAGATTTAATCTCTTCTTCGAATTCGGTGGAGCGTCTCCAATTTGTAAATCTTCAAATTCTTCGTAGTTTCCATGCGGTTTTCATTAGACTCGCAAGTGACAACGAAGCAAAATTCGGTATCGTCGGCCGATCCTATCGTGCCGAATCCGAGACCATGCTTTGAATTGGGTGGACGACCGGAGTTATTCCATAAATTTTCAAAATGTTGTGATTGGCCTTTTGTCCATTGTCGAGGTAAGAAACCACGCGAGAATTAAATTTTGAACACGGGGAGAGTACAACTCAAAAGGTAATTCCATTAATTCGATGAAGTGACATCTTCAAATTGTACATTATTTTCAGTTTTGGAGGAAGGAGCACCACGGTAAAATTTGATTGGCTTTGCACCGCCGCTACGTACCTCTTTGACCACCATACCCTCGATCTTATTAGAATGGATCGGGGTCAGGGTCATAGTATGTACATAGTGGTTAATCTTCTCGTACATCGATTTATATTCTTCATTCTTCTCATCTTCGAGAGAGATCTTGAATTGCGGCTTCTTCCGACTTATTATCGCTGCTTCTCGCTTGATCTCTTTTTCTTCTTCAGAACTATCTTCCCAATCAACATTGATGGTTGGTTTCCTCTGTCCAACTGTCCTAACGTCTCTATCACAACCTCGTCCCCGGCCTCGACCTCGGATGCGAGTTGTGGAGAAACCTTCACCATCTCGCCGTAAGGGAGTGTTGAGTGACTGTTGGACTAGAACTTCAGGTTCTTCGTCGTCCCGGATTTCCTTTGCTTTATTCGTTATGGTATCTCTGGAGAAGATTGTTTTCTTCGGAGGTGCATAATAAGTTGCATCTTCATGGATTCCAATTTCATGTACGGAGAATGGTTGTAAGTCACCTTTGATGCCTTGTTCTCCTCCATCGTAGTATTTGATGCACTTGGTGTAGAGATGATGGTACCATCCGGTTTTCATGTATCCATGGTCGGCCCGATAGAGCGTTGAACGACGTTTCGAATCGATTATGTGAAATTTTGCGGTTGTCTTTGCTAAGTCACCGGTCTTCATTAGTAGTGTTATTGATCCGAGGACTCTTTCTCCTTTACGGTTGAATCCTCTTAATAACATTTTGTACGCTTCAAGCTCGCAAGCATCAATTTCCAAGTATGCTTAGCGTTCGAAGATTCATTATATTGATTGATGCTCCTGGATCCACCAATACTCTGGAGAGTGTAAACTTCCCAATTGTAACTGAAATGTACAACGGTCGGTTGTGGTCTGCTGTCCCAAGTAATAGATCATTGTCCGTGAAGGTGACACCTCGCTATTCCTTTAACGAACAAACATCATCTAAGGAATCTCAGGCCATTTGAGCTAAGCGAATTTCCGGATCAAGTAAGGCCTTGATCAGAGCTTCTCTCATCTCCTTTGATAAGATGAGAGCGTCGTAGATGCTCGGTTTGGCCGATAGTTTCCTAAGATGGGCTAGCACGTTGTAGTCCACTTTATTTCCATGTGTCTCGGCTTCTTCTCGAATGGGTATTTCTTCTGCGGGGTTGGTTCTTCTCGAACAACCACACGCTTTCCTTTGTCCTTTGGACCCATTCTCGGAGGTAGAACTCTTCTACTTCTTAAGTTAACTTCTGTAATTTCTTCTGACTCTAGTATTGAGTTTGCTGGTGTTTCCTCCTGAATCGGAATGACAGGTTCTTACGGATTAGCTTCAGAGTCTGAAGGCTCTAACTCTATTGTGACTGGAGCTCCTCGAAACTCGCAAATAGATTCGTTGCTTGTTGAACTCTCGTAGCCTCCTTGATGGATGTCTTCTTCGTCATTGTGATCATCGAGATTGTGTATGATTTGAGAATTGCCATTTGTATCGGAATCGACGTCCGGATTGTCGCTAGTTACGTAATCGTTAGAAAGAGTCAAAACGTAGCCAACGCCATAACCCTTATCATTATAAGATCCCACCGGAGTGAGCAGATAATCATACGAGTCGGAGGTTCGAGGGATTTCTCCCCGAATCGGAAACAACTATCCTAGGATAAGCGGCCCCTAGTCCAGCCTTAGGAGCCTCGGTCTTCTCTTCTTCATCGATTTTCTTCTTCTTTTCAATTGTCTCTTGTTGAGGTGGTTCTTCCATCGCAAGTGATAGTGTCGACTTAACGGGTTTCGAACTCGAATTGAGGCTCGCATCGAAGCGGTTTGGATGTGATCCAAAATCTTTTCGAAGACCTTGTCCAAGTGGTAGCCCATCCATCATCAGTCGCATAGGGATCTATCGGAACAATGAGATTAGTCGAGACAACATTGACGGAACCTCCTTTATGGGGTTCCTTCATGTATTCCTTCGGGATCGTTATATTCCCTTTCTGAAGATTGTAGTTGAGCCAACTTCTGAAGGTAATACAATCTTCTATCTTATGCCCAAGCATCCGGTGATAAGGGCAAAAGTTGGGATCACCTTTCTTGTTGACTTCTTCTGGTCTCTTAGGTTCTGCGGTTGGAAATGCGGAGTCTTCATCGAGCTGCGGAACATTTTCGGCATCTGCCTCATTCTTAAACGGATACTCCACGCTTAGAAGCTCCCTTAACGTATGTTGCGGACGAAGCGGTTGTTCATCTTGTGGAGATGAGTCGATAGGCCGGGTCGGGGTTCTTCGGTAGTTCCGTTGAGGTTGCTTGCGGCCGTTCGACGATATTTGTATCGGTTGCTTGCCTTTGTCGGCTAGCTGCGACGATCCGGACTTCTTTTCAAAAGTTTTCATGGGCTTCGTTTGTACGTTTTATCGGTGAAACTTAATTGCTTCGCCTCCTCTTGCGGGCTTCCGGCCTTGCTTAACAACTTCTCGAAAGTCTTAATAGTAAATCCCTTGAGAAGAAGTGCTTATCGGGCCATGAATGCTCTTAAGTAAAATGCCGATTGCATGCTCGTTCTTGTAGCTATGGCTCACACTTCATACTTAGATTCCTCCATCGAAGTATGTAGTCCACGAGGTTTCGTTGGGTTTACGCTTCTCTACCACTAAATCACCTATAGTGATGTGGTGCTGAGCTCCGACAAATCGCTTGATGAAGAGGTTCTCTAGTTCTGAAAATGTCTTCACCGAACCGTTCGGTAATTCTGCATACCAATCAAAGGCGATCCCCGACGAGTCGGCGACAAATTGTACGAAGAGTAAGACATCACTTCCGCCGGCGTTGCAACAAGCGGCACGAAAATGTGCAACATGCTACCGAGGGTTTCCGGTTCCATCAAAGGTCTTGAACGGAGGTGGTACAAAGCCTTTCGGATATTGGACAGCGTCGAATTCTTCAGGGTAAGGTCTACCCGTCCGAATGGATGTCCCGCTCTTTGATTGTGCCAAGGCTTCTCGCACCTGCTGTTCCACCAATCTTTTGATATCCTTTTCTGGAATCATGCTTTGTGTTGCATCCTTTTTTAATTGATCATCCCCGTTGACGGACGTAATCTCCTTTCCTCCGTCTACAATGTGAATGACCTCTGGGGGTGTTTCTCTTTGGGGTTGCACTTGACTTTGGAGAGTGGCTAGGGCTACAGCCATCTCTTCTATGCTTTTTGCCATTTGGGAGATTGTATCATCTTTCTCTTGAAGCTGCCTCCTCATTACTTCCGGTTCCTCTCTTTTTGCGGCTGCAGGGGCACCTTGTGAAGCTGACGAAGCTCGTGTTTCAACCATGTTAATTTCTGCATATTCATCATCCATAAACTCTGACGAATCAATCTCATCTCCAAATTTCTCTTCTCTTTCCTTTGCTAATCGTCGAATATCAGTTCTTAGCTTTTCCATAGCATCTTCTAGTGGTCTTTTCTGTACATCCTTGCAGTTGTCATGTGATAATTATCGGGTTTCTTTCTCATGAGTCCCCTTCACTGCGGTAGCACTTTCTTTGGACTCAAGTCTCCTGACGAGACTTTCCTTCTCAGGCTGTTGTTTCAATCTTAATTGTCCAGTAGTGGGACGCCATACCATCCTTCTAGCAACAGAAGGTCTAGGACCGGATGGTCTGTCAGCCAAATGCTGGAAGGTGGTATCCTCCCTAATATGTAGTCTTGAAACAACGACAGGTGGACTATCTTTTATTCTCTTATTTGGCTTTTCTGCAACGATAGCAGGTTCTACTCGCGGCCCAAGACGGGATTTGACTGGCACCCGCCCTATCCTTCTTAAAATTTCTGATACAGGGCACCTTTCCATCTTTGCTAACTTCTCTATCAAAGTTTACAGTCGAGCAAATGGCGTAGTTCTAGCCCTTTTCTTACGGCTATCGTTGTAATATACGGGCTGAGGCAATGCGGCAGCAATCTTGTGAACATTTTCTTCATCTTCTGCGGCGGAGAGGGGATGGAATCTACTTCCTCCCAAAAGTGGTATGTATTCGAGCGACGGTGTATACTCGGGCGATTCCGGGATTTCCTCCAGGAAAGCAACTTCAGCAGCTCTGGCTTCTCTAGAGATCCTTCTACTTCTGTTCCTTCTCTGAGTTCGTGTCAGCGATGGAATTCTAGAGCTGGACCCGATTTCAAAAACAGAAGTTTTCACAGGAAGGTCTGTACCCTCCACGGTAACAAGTTCACCGTAGTTCTGGATTTCCTTCCCCTTTAGCTTGGCAGGAGTATGGGTAGGTGCAGAGAGAACTAGACCTGTGGGGGTAGCAACAACAGTCCTTCTGTGGACAGCAGTACTCCTCTCAATTGGAATCTTTTGCAGAGGAGGGAATTCGTGAGTTGACTTGAGGTTAAACTCAATCAACGGCTTCTCAGTTTCCGGTACTTTGCTTGTGAGTGAAAAGAGAGTGACGTCGGGGATTTTGATGTCGGTATCCCCGAATCCTTGTCCGAATCGAATGATTCCATTATCAGGCAGTTCGTCCTTGAACACGGCCAGGTCGAGTCCATTGACGAAGGAGAAGATCAGTTTTGGGGCTTCCATTTCTGCAGGGCAGATTCCAAGTGTTAGTCTCCGAATTGTGCTTCTTCTTGTCGTAAAACTTATGACGAAAAAGAAAGAGTCCGAACACATTTCTGTTTATCTTAGTGTATTTGTGGTATTAAAGGAAGATTGTCTTTTTTCGAAAAGATTTGTTCGTTAGGAACGAGAATTATTAAAAGAAGGAGAGTTGTAGGAAGGGTAAAAGGAATTGATTAGGAACTGGAAAAGGAAGAGGAAGTCTTGCGAAACTTCTCGACCCGCAAGACCACTCCTAAACTAATACCTATTGGGGTCCACCCCACCTCGGAAATGAGGTAAAAGGATCTCGGAACCTCTCGTTTAGGGGTGTCTAAACGGTGGCTCCTAAATCCGAGAGAATGTTGGCTATACTTGTTCAAGGTAGAAATGAACATAGTATTCCAATGGAAAGAAGGGTAGTTTGATCCACCAGGAACATGGATACACTACCGATTTTTTTGAAAGCAGAACTATCTGATTAAAATAGAGAGAGGAATTTTCCCCAGCGGAGTCGCCAGAAATTGTCGGCATTATTTTTAGGTTGTGTGTTTTATTTTGAAAAGGGGGTCGCCTAACAGAAATTGTGCGGCGAATTTTTAATTTAATTTAAATAAATAGTTTGAAAAGTAGTATTTGATTTTGAAAATAATTTTAAATTTGAAGATTTTAAGATATGAAATCAAACCGATCTCGCATCCCGAATAGTTTATATAAACGAGCACCGCACCACAAGCCGTGTATACTATCCCTAAGGATAGACACCATCGCTTGATGGTGGGGCTCGATTAAATAAACTAGAAGATTTGTGACATCCGTTTGGTGTGCGAACCAATTTTATAAGCCGACAAGTTCCCTCGCTTAATATGAAAGCATTAAACGGGTTTTATATTACACAGGTTCTTAAAATTCCTATAAGGGCAAGCCCTATAGTTAATTACATCTTAAGTGACGGGAATCACCTAAGAAAACTATCGATAATAATCAGTATTTTTGCTCTCAAGAGTTTCAAAGTTTAAGTTTTCAAAGGATTGAATTTTGGAATTTCAATAGGGAATGGATCAAATTTGGAACATTTTATTTTGGGAATTCAAAGGAAGAAAGGTAAGAGAAATCGCAGATTCGAAGCGAACTTCGGTAATTTCCCGACTATCCTATCTTTAGGCTTTGAATTTAGGAAAGTCCTAATGTTATCTAACATTTCAGTCTTGCCAATTTTAATTAATTAGGACTTATGTTCGTATGACATGATCATACAAATAGCCTTTAAGATGTGAGGGTTTATGTCGTATCGGACTACTACCTCGGATCCTAAGACCGGTTAGGGCTTAATTTACATGACATGATCATGCAAATGTCTAACGAAAAGTTGAGGATTTATGTTGCACTAGGAAAACTACCTCGAAGTCCTATGGCTTAGTTATTTAATTCTAAGAAATTTTGCTGAAGTGGACTCAGGTTTTGCTGATGACGATGGCCATGCTGCCCACCATGCTCCGAGCTCCTTATTGTTGCAGAGGTTTAGTTTTAGAAGTCATAAATCAGGAGATGAGAGAAGTGTTTCGGTTTAGAGAAGTCTTAAAATCCAGGTGTTTTTTATGTTTTAATTAAAACAAATCTTAATGTTGATTATAACAACACCGGTTAAGATCCCACGGTTTCATCCTTCCGGCACCGTTATTTTTATCGGATTCACTTAGTCCAGATGAATTTGCTAAACTCAACTAAATGAGTTCCACACTTTCATTTAGACCGTGGGAAATCCCGTTAGCAACACGTAGATTGCATCATCTGAGGTATTCCCGATCATCCAACAAGATGTTTTAATTTAGTTGTAATTGCAGTTTTGTGTTACGTTTGTGATTAAATTTTGAGTTGTTTTATATTTTGAGATGTTGTGGCGGTGAATTTTATCTTGTAATGACTTTTAAATTTAGTTTTGGTTTCAGTTTTAGGGACTATCCTAAAGGTGAGGGTTTTCATGCAACAGTTGTTTATCATGCAAGAAAGGTAAGTGCGATGCGATTAAATAAATTGTAATAAAGTAAATTGCAACAAAATAAAAGCGTGCACGGAGGGTCTTCCCGTCATCCCAAGTCGCACTTAAAACACGGTTAGAATATTTAAGCATTTAAAGCAAGTTCTTAGGTAAAGGTAGGGGAAGGGTTATGGTTTTCTACCGAGTTCCTAACCCTATAGCTGAGTACATCTCCTATGACGTCCAGGATTCTTGTGTTTTGGTTTGAGGACGATTTTCTTCATCTAAGAACAATTAAGTTCAGTTGTTCTTATAAACATCCTATCATATTGAGGAAGTGCTTAAGAAGAATCTTAAACATCTTTTCAATATTGCTAGAATTGTTTTAAGTCCAAATAAATTTAATCACACAAATGAATTAATCATCCGAGAATTCAAGTTTTGTTATCTTACTCAATGAACTAGGACATTTGAATATCCTATAAGTGAAGTGACACTTTATTTAACGTTCTGTTTAGGAGTTATTACAACAAAAAATTTCGAGGGCAAATTGATGTTCAAATAGTTTATGATTTAATTTAACTTCAGTTAATGGGTTTAAATTTGGGATGGTGTTCAAGTTGCTTTATTTTGAATTTCTTTATGTCTTAGGTGATGTTATTTTTAATTCAATTTAACTTAACTTTAATTTAATTTAATTTAACTTGGTTTAGTTTTAATTTTAATTTAATTTAATTTAATTTAACTTAATTCTATTATTTAATTTAATTCAATTCAATTTAATTTGATTTGATATGATTTAATTTAATTTAATTTGATTTAATTTCCTTTAATTTAATTTAATTTAATTTAATTTGATTTGATTTACTTTCCTTTAATTTAATTTAATTTAATTTAATTTAATTTAATTTGTTTAATTTAATTTAATTTAATTTAATTCAATTTAATTTAATATGTTTGATTTAATTTAATTTAAACTTTAATTTAATTTTATTTTTAAATTAATTGAAAATTTAAAAGAGTTTAATAATTTAACTTTAATTTAATTTAATGGTTAAGTCTTTTAACATTTTAAATCTTAAATTTGAATTATCATTTTAATTGGGAATTAAATATTATTGAGATGATTAATTTAGGGATCCTTATATTAAAGAACAATTCTCTTCCTAATAATATCCCTATTTTAATAATTCCAATTTTATTATTCTTCCAAATTTAATCAATTATTTAATTAAAGTTCATTTCAATTATTTTTAAATTGTTTAATAGGTTTCTATCCCTTAATTATTTAAATTTCAATCATCCAAATCAGATTAAGATCAAATATTTTACTTTTTAATTTTATTAAGCCTAAAATTTTAATTAAGGGTTAAAATTTTAATTACCATTTTGCCCTTCAAGCTTAATAATTTCATAACTCACTAAATTGTGCTTAAATGAACTTGAGATTTTTATGTGGCTTCACTCATATGTCAATAAAGACATGAGAGGAGAAAATGTGATTTTTCTGTATTTAATTTATTTATGTAATTATTTTTGGTGGAAAATAGGGATTTTCAAAGAAAATTTAATAATATGACCAAGGGAAAGTATCTGTCCTTAAGAAAATTATGGGACATTCCTAATGACCATAGGACCACTTGGACCAATTTTGGTGATTTTTTGAATTATATTATTTTTATTATGATTATTTTGAGTTTTGGCGTATTAATTAATTTAAAAATAAAATAAAGGTTGAAAAATGAATTTTATATTTTTCAAAAATCCCTCTGATATCAAGGAAACTAGAGAACCAATTTTTACAATTTTTTGATTTTTCTTTGATTTATTAGAATTATTCTAGTGGAAATGCTAGAAAATACATTTTTTTTAATTTTAAAATTACCTTAGGGCTTTAAAATTTAATATCTCATCAAATAGACCTAAGAAAAATATGGGGTTTGTTCCTAAGTGATTAAAATTCAAAATGTGACATTTTGGTGAATTTTATTATTTTTATGATTTTTATTATTTTTTAATTATTAAAATATTAAAATAATACAAAAAATCAACTTTTTTAGAAAATTGAAATTTTAATTTTCTTAAATTCCCCTGATATCAGAGAGGTTCCAAAACCAATTTGGTGAATTTTTGAAAAGTATTTTGAAAGTTATGAATTTTTAAAGTTTAAATTGGCTAAATGGCTTAATCAACCCATTTAGTAGGGCTAACCAAGTCCAATTGGCTTCAAATTTTTATGATGGGTTCCTCTGACCCTAAAGGTCAGTGGAGAATTGATTTCAAGTCAATTTGATGCATGATTAGTTCTAATTAATTAGGGACCTATTTTGGGTGTTTAAGCCAATTAGGGTTATTTTAAATGAACTAATTCAAAACCTATTTTTCCTAGGGTCCTCTGGTCATAAGAAACATCATCAAATTTTCCTAGAATTTATTTCACAACATGCTAATTATTGGATTTAAAATACTCAAAACAGGAACATGAATTTGAAAAATCAATAACTTCTTATAGGGATGGCCTCTGACTTTGAAAAATTCAGGGAATGTTCCCAAATTCCGAGGCTTCAAAAGCCCTATGGTCTCATGCCATGGTGAATTTCCTATATGCATGAAGAATTAAAACAATACAGAGGGTAAATAAATCATTAAAAATAAAATTCTTGATGAAATTGAATGATTTCTTTTCCACATTATTCTCCTTTGTTCACTGAGCAAGAGGATATTTTTATTTTATTTTTCTGATTTTTTTACACAAAGTTATGGATTTTTGAAGTTTAGGGAATTAAATAAATCAGAAAATCCCTATTTTTCTATTTATCCTAATCGGCGTCGCGTCAACCTTAACATCTCTGAAGTGCGGCCTGGCGCTTTCTGATTCGACGCCGCCATCTGACTCAGCGCTCCAGGGGCCCGCTTTATCATTCCGTCTCCTCATCCGACGCGATCCTGGTCGTCCGTCCGTGCGTGTATGGAATGAACGACATCCGTTCATCGTCCCCAAGCGTTCTCACCCGAGAGCCGTCCACACTAAAACCCTAAGAACTCACTCATTTCTCGACGGATTTTCGTTTTCTTATGCTCTATGGATTCGTCTTGAAGAGACAAATACATCTATACGGTGATCATGTATTGAAATTAAAGCATTTGAAATGGAGAATCTCCAGAAGCTTGGGATAAAGAATTAGCTCATACCTTTGCTCAGAGAAGTGTGGCTTCAATCTGAGGGTTGTGTCACCTTCGATTACGTCCCAGTAAGCTCCAGATGAAGTCTCCTGGTCTGGTGAATTGCCTAGCTATGAAAGTGACCACAACCGATCACAAAGCTTGGAGGCTGGAACAACTGGGTGGCCTGGAGATGGGGCTTTCAGTGGGAAACTTCTCCTCTTGATCTAGTGAAGGTGTAGGGCCGATCGATTTGAAGATTGGCTCACTTGTGGCAAAGTGTCCTGGTTTTGGGTGAAATTTCAGTTGAGAAATTGGGTTCTGTTGGTGGGGATTAGGGCAAATTGACACTGGGGATCAACTGCTCTAAGTATGGAGTAGGGTCTGGAACAATTTTGGCAGAGTTTCGGCAAGGTTTGTGCAACTCGTTTTCATGGCCGTGAGGGGGTCGGGTTTAAATAGAGGTGGCTGGAGAGCCTCACAGGGATGGCCAAGGGTTGGGATCAGCTGCTTAGGTCAAGGGAAGAACAACTGCAATGGCCACTGGGAATGGGGCAGCTCAGCAGGTGAGAATTCCAAGTTTGGGCTCACATGTGAGCTCTCGGCCTAGTGGTTTCCGGCGGCTGTGGTGGCTGGCCGGCCGAGGTCGAGTCACCCTCGAGGTCAGGGAGGTCAGGGCTGGGGTTTAGTGTAGGCAATTGGCAAATGCCATGTGTCAAAAGCTTGATTTAAAATGGAATGGGAGAAGGCCAATTTTTGCTTGATTTGGTCAAGTCCACCCTTTGGGCTTGATTCACCCTTCAAGGTGGCTTTGGGTGTTGTGAGGAGTCAAAGGAATCAGCTGGTTTGACATGGAGAAGTCCTTATCCAAATATATTTGGATTAAATTTGGGTTAAGGGAAATCATGGTTAAGGCTAATGACTTTAGGAGATTAAGGAAAGAGACTCCTCCTTTTGCCCAAAATGGCATGGTGACATGTAAAGAGGCTCTCATGGCTTCCATGTGGCTCATGCATGGCTTCATGGCTCGTCTTTGGCTTGGGAAAAGTTAATTCAATTTCATGGAAATGGGTTTAAGAAAATTTTGGTATTTTGATGGGATATTATTAGGGTGTAGAGTCCCGGGGGTGAAAAATTGAAAATTTGGAAAATTGAAGATTGGGTGAATGTAAGTGGAATGAAATCATTTTGGTTGAGCCATGAATCCATATCAAGCCCACATGAGCCATGAAGGGACTCATTTGAGGCATTCACTATGTTGTTCCTAACCTCTTAGCCGAGGGCTTAGGGGTTAAGGACCATCCATGTGAATCACCTACATGAGTCGGGGAGGTCGAGTTGGGTATGGGTGTGGTTTTAGGAGGTGTGTGAAAGTGTAGTGTATAAGTGTAGTGTATGTGTAAGTCAGCCCTCACCAGACCAGGCCACCAAGGGCAGTCCTAAGGCCAAAGAATCCTATAGGAACTCATCCTTTAAACTTCCATATTTGATTTCAACCCTCTAGGTGATTAGGGGTCTATAGTCAAGTTTGTGGAGTTTGCAGGGAGTCAAGAAGTGGTTTGAATTTCTAAGTGGGGTCCCAATTCTAATTCTACAGGATAGTCGAAGGAAAAGCCTAAGGCTTGATCCTAAGTACTAAAAAGAAGAAGAGAAGACCTCATCGAAAATGAGGTCGACAAATGGACCCCAATAGGTGTGGTGAGCCGACGGAGCACACCGCGCGTATTGGTGTTGACCGAAGCGATCAAAAAACCAACACAAACGTCCAAGTGACAAACTTAGGACAAAGTAGAAGAGTTTCAGCTGGGGAGTGTCAAGTATATCTGCGAGACCGGAGATTCCTGAACTCTCGGCAGGGAAAGAAAAAGGAGGTGAATCCCAAATCACATGATCTGGGGAAATTTCAATTTAGATTTTATTTTGTTTCAATTTAAGTTTTGATGTGTGAGCTTAGATTTTAGTTTGGAGTTTTAATTTAAATTGAAGTTTTGTCAAAATTAATTTGAAGGGGTTTGATTTTGAAATGCGAATTGGAATTTTGTGGTTTTAGATGTAACATCTTCGACCTCAAAAGAAAATTGAATTGATTAGATTGGATCATTACAATGAGGAAAGATCTCAGAGTAATGCGGTATTGGATGTAAAATCCTTAACCTTAAGAGTTTGATTTTGATGTATTTCATTGCGATAGGGAAAGCATCCTAAAGCAATGCAGTCTCGGATGTAAAATCCTCAACCCCAAGAGTTTGGATTTTGATGTATTTCATTGCGACAGGGAAAGAATCCTAAAGCAATGCAGTCTCGGATGTAAAATCCTCAACTCCAAAAACTTTGATTTTGATGTATTTCATTGCGATAGGGAAAGAATCCTAAAGCAATGCAGTCTCGGATGTAAAATCCTCAACTCGAAAAAGTTTGATTTTGATGTATTTCATTGCGATAGGGAAAGAATCCTAAAGCAATGCAGTCTCGGATGTAAGATCCTCAACCCCAAGAATTTGAGTTTTTACGTATTTCATTGCGATAGGGAAAGAATCCTAAAGCAATGCAGTTTCGGATGTAAAATCCTCAACCCCAAAAGTTTGATTTTGATGTATTTCATTGCGATAGGGAAAGAATCCTAAAGCAATGCAGTCTCGGATGTAAAATCCTCGACTCCAAAAAGTTTGATTTTGATGTATTTCATTGCGATAGGGAAAGAATCCTAAAGCAATGCAGTCTCGGATGTAAGATCCTCAACCCCAAGAATTTGATTTTGATGTATTTCATTGCGATAGGGAAAAAATCCTAAAGCAATGCGATCTCGGATGTAAGATCCTCGACCCCAAGAATTTGATTTTGATGTATTTCATTACGACGAGGAAAGAATCCTAAAGCAATGCGGTCTCGGATGTAAAATCCTCAACTCCAAAAAGTTTGATTTTGATGTAGATTTGATTTCAGATCTGGAAAGATTGAATTTGAATTTGATTGAGATTTGATTTGAAATCTGGAAGATCGAATTTGAATTTGATTGAGATTTGATTTGAAATCTGGAAGATCGAATTTGAATTTGATTGAGATTTGATTTGAAATTTGGAAAGATTGAATTTGAAATTTGATTGAGATTTGATTTGAAATTTGGAAAGATTGAATTTGAAATTTGATTTAAAATTTGTGCTCATTTTGTTTGTCCTTTAACGATTCAAATTTTATTTTATCGTGAATTTGGAATTTATCATTTTTTTAGATTTTTAAGGAAAGTTTTCTTTTATTATTTTTTTTCTTTTCTGTTCTTTGTTCGAAGTTCATTTAACTTTTAATGGTGTTTCTCAGTCAACTTGCACACAAGAGGTGAAGGCCAAAAATGTGACATGGTCACTTTCATTCCAATCATGCTTCGAAGATACATCATACAACTCGATCCGGAATACATCTCATACAATCCATGTAGACTCGAAACGGACTATGTATGATCTTTGTCGATCCATCCAAAAAGGTATCCGTCAAAAATCCATGTCCGAATAGTGAGGTACATGGTCGATAACATCACCTTCCAAGCCATCCTTGGCGAGGATGCCGTATGGATGTACGTTGGAGGTGTGATATTTTCCATGTAACTCACGAGCTCGTAAGGCCGGAGGCTCTCTAGCTCCGGGTCCGTCTGGAAGTGGTAAGGTGTTTTCCTGTCGTCCATCCTTCGAAAATAGCCGAGATCCGCTTCACTTGGTACTCTTGGTATGCAATGTTTAGCGACATCCGCTCCGTTGCCCTTCGGTATCATGACGGAACCTACCGGTAATGGTATCTTTTCGGCCCTCGGAACTCACACGGGCTCGCTTATCCGGAGGTCGGATCCGAACATGATATTACACTCGTTCGGAAAAGAAGCGTGCAAAAGGTCGACAAAATCGTGGTGATGCTATGTGCGGGGGTATGCGGTCACCCTTCTTGTAAATGTTAATGATGCAGCTGTTGGGTATGCAATCCGCCGCGGTACCCTCCATGTTATCATTCTTTTTACCATCCTTTTGATGACTAATGACATTGGATCCACCGGCCATGACGGAGTATTCCGGTGGGTTTCCCTTCCTGTCTTCGGCGAAGTTGTAGCAGCATCCACATTAGTATGGTAATTCTACCTTTCCCCGGCATCCATCTCCGGGGTTCGAGTAAGTGTTTTCTCTTAGGCGGCCCGCTCGGCCCATTCTTTTCAAATCCGGATGCGATCCACGATTTGTTGTTGTTCGTACTCTGAGAACACGTCTGTATGTAGCTCGAGGCCTTCTTGTATATTGATCCTCCTGCCTCTGATTCTCTCGAAGTATTCAAAAGTTTTCTTCTCGACATTCTGCATCCTTTCTAACTCGTATTCTAGAATAATTTGCAAATGGCAAGGCCTGGTGACGTATTGTGGGATATATGGCTCAATCCCTTCACGTTCTCCCCGCATACCTCGGCTCCTCGGGGATGGTGTCCGTCGGGACATCCTCCGGGTTGCTTCCGCAACAAGGTTATGCATTGCGGTGGCTTTGTGCGGTGGCGTGGTAGCCTTCTTTCTTCTAATTTCCTCGAGATTTCCCCGGTCTTTTCCGTTATCCTAGGAGTCGGCCTCCTTCCTTCGAAGTACACAGTGAAATGGCGTCCTCGAAGTATATGTGCGCGGTAGCTGAATCGCCTCGTCGCACTTGGTCCGCTGCTAGTTTAGTTAACATCTTGCAAATACGGCGATTTTTATTTCTTCGTCGGGTTGCTCTGTGAGAGTAGCTCTTCGTACTTCCCGAGTTTCGTGGGTGCGGCGGCGACAAGCTCGCCCTACGTTATAACGAACTACGGACTTGATTTTCTTGTCTTCTTCGAGTGCTTGTTTTCCTTTTTTGTTGCTAGATTGGTGGCTTGGGCCACCCGCTTTCATTACTTGTCGGCGGGCGGTTCCTCTCGATCGGTGGGACCCGATCACTTTCCTCGCATTGCGAGCCTCGCCGGTGCGAAGTCCGAGTCGATCTACATTATCGCTCCATCTTTCACCCTCTTTTCGTCGAGTGCAAGGCTTACACCATTTCTAAAGTTCAGGACCAACCGCCCGTTCGACATTTCCCTGCGAAAAGACAAGGAAAAGGATCAGGGGTTGTACTAAGAACAAGAACATTAAGAAATGTTTTTTTTTACTACTTTTATATTTTTAAATTTAACAGGAATGAAGTGGGATAAGATCAGGAAAGAGATTTTGATTTGGAAGAGAAAACAAGGAAAACTTTATTATCATGAATTTATTTATTTTAGCACATTTTTTATTATTTTTGGGTTCGGACCCAGTCATAAGTAACTACTTCGCCTGTGCTTCTAGGGATGAAGAATTCATTCCTTTGAAACATCAGGTAGTGTAGTACTTTTTCAAGTATCATCCATTGATCGGAAGCATGTGTCGTTCTCCTTGGCAATTCACTAGCTGGTAGGAGCCTCCTGAGTATACTGCTTCAACCACAAACGGCCCTTCCCAAG
This sequence comes from Papilionanthe hookeriana x Papilionanthe teres, assembly GCA_022702705.1. Classification (NCBI taxonomy): domain Eukaryota; kingdom Viridiplantae; phylum Streptophyta; class Magnoliopsida; order Asparagales; family Orchidaceae; genus Papilionanthe; species Papilionanthe hookeriana x Papilionanthe teres. The sequence goes on along the minus strand of CM040424.1, from coordinate 47,053,508 downwards.
TGGGTTCAAATTTTCCTCCTATCTTGCGGTGTGCGAGGATAGGTCTCCGAGAACGAGAACTAAGTCACCAACTTTAAAGGTTCTTGGGCCGACCAATCTGTCATGGGCTTGAACCATCTTAGCTTGGTATAGTTCTAAGTGCTGTCTGCGCTGCAAGTCTTTTCCCATCCAGGGCTTTCTAATTCTTCTAGTCGTAATTTGGCATTCTCTTCGTCGTGATTTTGTTTGCAAGCTGCAATTACGAGTGAAGGAAGGCTGGACCTCTAAAAGGTAACATCTGCCTCGGACCCATACACCGGAGCGTAAGGTGTAGCTTGAGTAGGAGTTACGAAGGTTGTGCGGTATGCCCATAAGGCTTCTAATAACTTCTCGTGCCAATTTCTCTTATTATCGTCCAAAGTTTTCTTTAAGATTTGAACGAGAGTTTTATTAAAAGCCTCGACGAGTGCTGTTTGCTCTTGGGTAGTAAATTGTTGAATATCGCCGATCGATTCCGTGTCTCCGACAAAATTGTTGATTTGTGTGCTTCGAATGCCGACCCATTATACGAGATGATCTCGCGCGACACTCCGAAACGGTAGACAACTTGGTTCTTGAAAAACCGCAGCACGTGGTGTGCTTTCACTTCTACGAGTGGAGCCGCCTCTGCCCACTTGGAAAAGTAATGCGTAGCGCAAGAATGAAGCGATGTCCTTTTGAAGATGGTGGTTCATTGGACCCACTATATCCGTGCCCCAACATTCGAATGGCCGCGACGCGATTGTCGGATGTAGCACATTTGGAGGTTGGTGTAGAACCACTCCGTGCACTTGGCATTGGTGACGGCTCTTGGCGATTTTCATGCGGTCGGTCATCATCGAGGGCCGGTAGTACCCTAGTCTTTTAATTTTCATTTTCATCTTCGGACCCGACTGGTGAGCGCCATAGAGTCCTGAATGCACCTCTTTAACAATTTCACGAGCCTCGGACCCGCTTAGGCACCTTAGCCACATTTGATCGAAAGACCTTCTGTAGAACATGTTGTTTATTAATGCGTAGGACAGAGTTCTTTTCTTAATCTGATGGGCTAGCGACCTATCGTCTGGTAGTTTTCTTGTTTGCAGGTAGTCTATTAATGGCTGTCGCTGATCTTCCGTGTTTTTACATCCTTTGTTACAGTCGATTCTTCTTCTTTTTCGATTTGTGTATTGTGTCTATGTCGAGTTGTGATAGGACTCGACGTCCGTGAATTTGTTCCAACGAGCGAAATTCTTTTGCTAGACGGGCTAGCGCATCTGCTTAAAGCATTTTCTTTTACGGGAATTTTGTAGATCGTCACATTCGGAATCTGTTCCAACAACTTGTATGGCATACTTGGAAGTATTGCTCGAGTCTTGGCTTTAAAATTTTGTCTTGTCCGACGATCTGTTGAATGATTAACTGCGAATCCCCGTAGATGTTAATGTTAGTTATCCCCATTTGAATAGTTAATTCCAGTCCTGTTATGAGGGCTTCGTATTCTGCTTCGTTGTTTGTACACGACTCTATCAAGTGGTAGGAGTATCTTAACATCCCCCGCTCCGGTGTTATAAAGATTAATCCGATTCCTGCCTTACCGGGCACTATCACTTGCGATTCTTTGTCTTTGTGTGCTGAAGATGCTCCGTCGAAATATAATTCCCAACGTCGATCATCGGGGTCTTCTAAGCTCATTATTTGTTCATCCGGCAAGTCGTCATTGAGAGGAGATCTCGTCGGCAAAGGGTGTCTTGCGAGGAAGTTTGCTAAGACTTGTCCCTTTACGGCACGAAGAGGCACGAAAGTTATATCGAATTGCAATAATATCATTGACCATCCGGCAAGTCTGCCGGAAAGCGTTGGACGAGTCATCGAAGTATTGCAATGGATTAAATTTCGAGATCAGGTTGACCTTATGAGAAAGCATGTAGTGCCTGAGCTTTTGAGCGGCAAAAATCCGGGCCAAACAGTGCTTTTCAATTGCGGGATACCTTATTTTCGTCGGAAGTAAACGACGGCTTAGGTAGTAAAGAGCATTTTCTTTACCCTCATCATTGACACAGGCTAACGAGGCTCCGAGAGAGTCGTCTAAAGTCGCGGTATAAAGTATCGACGGTCTACACGAGGCCAGGGCTGCTAAGACAGGAGGTGTCATTAAATATTGTTTAATGTCCTCGAAGGCCTTCTGGCATTTCTCTTCCCAAATAAATTTGGTGTCCTTTTTAACTAATGCCGAGAAAGGCTGACACCTACCTGACAAGTTTGAGATAAAGAGTCGAAGATATGCCAGCTTCCCTTGAAAAGATCGTGGTTGTTTTAAGGTTTTGGGAGGCGGCATTTCTAAGATAGCTTTAATCTTTTCCGGGTCGATTTCAATTCCACGATGTCGGACAACGAATCCTAAGAATTTCCCGGAGGTGACGCCGAAGGCGCATTTTAAGGGATTCATCTTAAGGTTAAATTGTCTTAATCATTCGAAAATAATTCTCAAATCATACAGGTGGTTGTCCTTTACTTTGCTCTTGATGACCACATCATCCACGTAGCATTCGACTTGATTGTGGATAAGATCATCAAAAATTCTTGTCATCGCTCTCTGGTATGTTGCTCCTGCGTTCTTCAGTCCGAATGACATCACTGTGTAGCAATATACTCCAATCGGCGTTCTGAATGCTGTAAGTTTCTCATCTTCTGGAGCCATTTTTATCCGGTTGTATCACGAAGATCCATCCATGAATGAGAATATTTCATGTGTCGAAGCAATGTCGATCATTAATTCCAGGATCGGTAGAGGGAATTCATCTTTTGGACATGCCTTGTTTAAATCTCCGAAATCCACACAAATTCGATCCGACCATTCTTCTTCCTAATCGGTACCACATTGGCTAACCAAGTCGGGTATTGTTCTTCGTGGACAAATTTAGCGTCTATTAGCTTTTTAACTTCAGTTATGACTTGTTGTTCGATTTCTAGACGCATTCTTCCGGGACCTTGTACGGCGAGACGAAGCGGGATCCACTCCTAACTTATGGACTGCGACCTGCGGAGCTAATCCCGGCATCTCATCGTAGCTCCAAGCAAAACGAGTCTTTAAATTCCATTAATAACTTGATTATTTCTTCGGAGTCTTCTTTATTGAGTAAGGAGCTAACAAAGGTAGATCTAGGCTCTTCGTTAGTACCTAAGTTAACTTCCGTTAACTCATCTATTGTAGATTTAATCTCTTCTTCGAATTCGGTGGAGCGTCTCCAATTTGTAAATCTTCAAATTCTTACGTAGTTTCCATGCGGTTTTCATTAGACTCGCAAGTGACAACCAAGCAAAATTCGGTATCGTCAGCCGATCCTACTGTGCCGAATCCGAGACCATGCTTTGAATTGGGTGGACGACCGGAGTTATTCCATAAATTTTCAAAATGTTGTGATTGGCCTTTTGTCCATTGTCGAGGTAAGAAACCACGCAGAATTAAATTTTGAACACAGGGAGAGTACAACTCAAAAGGTAATTCCATTAATTCTGATGAAGTGACATCTTCAAATTGTACATTATTTTCAGTTTTGGAGGAAGGAGCACCACGGTAAAATTTGATTGGCTTTGCACCGCCGCTACGTACCTCTTTGACCACCATACCCTCGATCTTATTAGAATGGATCGGGGTCAGGGTCATAGTATGTACATAGTGGTTAATCTTCTCGTACATCGATTTATATTCTTCATTCTTCTCATCTTCGAGAGAGATCTTGAATTGCGGCTTCTTCCGAGCTTATTATCGGCTGCTTCTCGCTTGATCTCTTTTTCTTCTTCGGAACTATCTTCCCAATCAACATTGATGGTTGGTTTCCTCCGTCCAACTGTCCTAACGTCTCTATCACAACCTCGTCCCCGGCCTCGACCTCGGATGCGAGTTGTGGAGAAACCTTCACCATCTCGCCGTAAGGGAGTGTTGAGTGACTGTTGGACTAGAACTTCAGGTTCTTCGTCGTCCCGGATTTCCTTTGCTTTATTCGTTATGGTATCTCTGGAGAAGATTGTTTTCTTCGGAGGTGCATAATAAGCTGCATCTTCATGGATTCCAATTTCATGTACGGAGAATGGTTGTAAGTCACCTTTGATGCACTCGTTCTCCTCCATCGTAGTATTTGATGCACTCGGTGTAGAGATGATGGTACCATCCGGTTTTCATGTATCCATGGTCGGCCCGATAGAGCGTTGAATGACGTTTCTGAATCAATTATGTGAAATTTTGCGGTTGTCTTTGCTAAGTCACCAGTCTTCATTAGTAGTGTTATTGATCCGAGGACTCTTTCTCCTTTCTGGTTGAATCCTCTTAATAACATTTTGTCTGCTTCAAGCTCGCAAGCATCAATTTCCAAGTATGCTAGCGTTCGAAGATTCATTATATTGATTGATGCTCCTGGATCCACCAATACTCGGAGAGTGTAAACTTCCCGATTATGAGCCGAAATGTACAACGGTCGGTTGTGGTCTGCTGTCCCAAGTAATAGATCATTGTCCGTGAAGGTGACACCTCGCTATTCCTTTAACGAACAAACATCATCTAAGGAATCTCAGGCCATTTGAGCTAAGCAAATTTCCGGATCAAGTAAGGCCTTGATCAGAGCTTCTCTCATCTCCTTTGATAAGATGAGAGCGTCGTAGATGCTCAGTTTGGCCGATAGTTTCCTAAGATGGGCTAGCACGTTGTAGTCCACTTTATTTCCATGTGTCTCGGCTTCTTCTCGAATGGGTATTTCTTCTGCTGAGGTTGGTTCTTCACGAACAACCACCGCTTCCTTTGTCCTTTGGACCCATTCTCGGAGGTAGAACTCTTCTACTTCTTAAGTTAACTTCCGTAATTTCTTCGACTCTAGTATTGAGTTTGCTGGTGTTTCCTCCCGAATCGAATGACGGGTTCTTCGGATTAGCTTCGAGTCCGAAGGCTCTAACTCTATTGTGATCTGGAGCTCCTCGAAACTCGCAAATAGATTCGTTGCTTGTTGAACTCTCGTAGCCTCCTTGATGGATGTCTTCTTCGTCATTGTGATCATCGAGATTGTGTATGATTTGAGAATTGCCATTTGTATCGGAATCGACGTCCGGATTGTCGCTAGTTACGTAATCGTTAGAAACAGTCAAAACGTAGCCAACGCCATAACCCTTATCATTATAAGATCCCACCGGAGTGAGCAGATAATCATACAGAGTCAGAGGTTCGAGGGATTTCTCCCCCGAATCGGAAACAACTATCCTAGGATAAGCAGCCCCTAGTCTAGCCTTAGGAGCCTCGGTCTTCTCTTCTTCATCGATTTTCTTCTTCTTTTCAATTGTCTCTTGTTGAGGTGGTTCTTCCATCGCAAGTGATAGTGTCGACTTAACAGGTTTCGAACTCTGAATTGAGGCTCGCACTGAAGCGGTTTGGATGTGATCCAAAATCTTTTTCGAAGACCTTGTCCAAGTGGTAGCCCATCCATCATCAGTCGCATAGGGATCTATCGGAACAATGAGATTAGTCGAGACAACATTGACGGAACCTCCTTTATGGGGTTCCTTCATGTATTCCTTCGGGATCGTTATATTCCCTTCTACGAAGATTGTAGTTGAGCCAACTTCGAAGGTAATACAATCTTCTATCTTATGCCTAAGCATCCGGTGATAAGGGCAAAAGTTGGGATCACCTTTCTTGTTGACTTCTTACGGTCTCTTAGGTTCGGCGAGTTGGAAATCCGGAGTCTTCATCGGATCGCGGAACATTTTCGGCATCTGCCTCATTCTTAAACGGATACTCCTCGCTAGAAGCTCCCTTAACGTATGTTGCGGACGAAGCGGTTGTTCATACTTGTGGAGATGACCGATAGGCGGGTCGGGGTTCTGCTGGTAGTTCCGTTGAGGTTGTTGCGGCCGTTCGACGATATTTGTATCGGTTGCTTGCCTTTGTCGACTCGCTGCAACGATCCGGACTTCTTTTCAAAAGTTTTCATGGGCTTCGTTTGTCTGTTTTATCGGTGAAACTTAATTGCTTCGCCTCCTCTTGCAGGCTTCCGGCCTTGCTTAACAACTTCTCGAAAGTCTTAATAGTAAATCCCTTGAGAAGAAGTGCTATCGGGCCATGAATGCTCTTAAGTAAAATGCCGACTGCATGCTGTTCTTGTAACTATGGCTCACACTTCATACTTAGATTCCTCCATCGAAGTATGTAGTCCACCAGGGTTTCGTTGGGTTTCTGCTTCTCTACCACTAAATCACCTATAGTGATGTGGTCGCGAGCTCCGGCAAATCGCTTGATGAAGAGGTTCTCTAGTTCTGAAAATGTCTTCACCGAACCGTTCAGTAATTTTGCATACCAATCAAAGGCGATCCCTGACAGGCTGCTGACAAATTGTCTGAAGAGTAAGACATCACTTCCGCCGGCGTTGCAACAACTGGCACGAAAATGTGCAACATGCTACCGAGGGTTTCCGGTTCCATCAAAGGTCTTGAACAGAGGTGGTACAAAGCCTTTCGGATATTGGACAGCGTCGAATTCTTCGGGGTAAGGTCTACCCGTCCGAATGGATGTCCCTCTCTTCGATTGTGCCAAGGCTTCTCGCACTCGCTGTTCCACCAAGCTTTTGATATCCTTTTACGGAATCATGCTTTGTGTTGCATCCTTTTTAATTGATCATCCCCGTTGACGGACGTAATCTCCTTTCCTCCGTCTACAATGTGAATGACCTCTGGGGGTGTTTCTCTTTGGGGTTGCACTTGACTTTGGAGAGTGGCTAGGGCTACAGCCATCTCTTCTATGCTTTTTGCCATTTGGGAGATTGTATCATCTTTCTCTTGAAGCTGCCTCCTCATTACTTCCGGTTCCTCTCTTTTTGCGGCTGCGAGGGCACCTTGTGAAGCTGACGAAGCTCGTGTTTCAACCATGTTAATTTCTGCATATTCATCATCCATAAACTCTGACGAATCAATCTCATCTCCAAATTTCTCTTCTCTTTCCTTTGCTAATCGTCGAATATCAGTTCTTAGCTTTTCCATAGCATCTTCTAGTGGTCTTTTCTGTACATCCTTGCAGTTGTCATGTGATAATTATCGGGTTTCTTTCTCATGAGTCCCCTTCACTGCGGTAGCACTTTCTTTGGACTCGAGTCTCCTGACGAGACTTTCCTTCTCGAGCCGTTGTTTCAATCTTAATTGTCCGAGTGAGTGGGACGCCATACCATCCTTCTAGCAACGAAGGTCTAGGACCGGATGGTCTGTCAGCCAAATGCTGGAAGGTGGTATCCTCCCTAATATGTAGTCTTGAAACAACGACAGGTGGACTATCTTTTATTCTCTTATTTGGCTTTTCTGCAACGATAGCAGGTTCTACTCGCGGCCCAAGACGGGATTTGACTGGCACCCGCCCTATCCTTCTTAAAATTTCTGATACAGGGCACCTTTCCATCTTTGCTAACTTCTCTATCAAAGTTTACAGTCGAGCAAATGGCGTAGTTCTAGCCCTTTTCTTACGGCTATCGTTGTAATATACGGGCTGAGGCAATGCGGCAGCAATCTTGTGAACATTTTCTTCATCTTCTGCGGCGGAGAGGGGATGGAATCTACTTCCTCCCAAAAGTGGTATGTATTCAGGCAGCGGTGTATACTCGGGCAGTTCTGGGATTTCCTCCAGGAAAGCAACTTCAGCAGCTCTGGCTTCTCTAGCGATCCTTCTACTTCTGTTCCTTCTCTGAGTCCGTGTCAGCGATGGAATTCTAGAGCTGGACCCGATTTCAAAAATAGAAGTTTTCACAGGAAGGTCTGTACCCTCCATGGTAACAGGTTCATCGTAGTTCTGGATTTCCTTCCCCTTTAGCTTGGCAGGAGCCGGGGTAGGTGCAGAGACAACTAGACCAGTGGGGGTAGCAACAACGGTCCTTCGCTGGACGGCGAGTACTCCTCTCGGTTGGAATCTTTTGCGAGAGGAGGGATTCGTGAGTTGACTTGAGGTTAAACTCAATCAACGGCTTCTCAGTTTCTGTTACTTTGCTTGTGAGTGAAAAGAGAGTGACGTCGGGGATTTTGATGTCGGTATCCCCAAATCCTTGTCCGAATCGAATGATTCCATTATCAGGCAGTTCGTCCTTGAACACGGCCAGGTCAAGTCCATTGACGAAGGAGAAGATCAGTTTTGGGGCTTCCATTTCTGCAGGGCGATTCCAAGTGTTAGTCTCCGAATTGTGCTTCTTCTTGTCGTAAAACTTATGACGAAAAAGAAAGAGTCCGAACACATTTCTGTTTATCTTAGTGTATTTGTGGTATTAAAGGAAGATTGTCTTTTTTCGAAAAGATTTGTTCGTTAGGAACGAGAATTATTTAAAGAAGGAGAGTTGTAGGAAGGGTAAAAGGAATTGATTAGGAACTGGAAAAGGAAGAGGAAGTCTTGCAGAAACTTCTCGACCCGCAAGACCACTCCTAAACTAATACCTATTGGGGGTCCACCCCACCTCAGAAATGAGGTAAAAGGATCTCGGAACCTCTCTGTTTAGGGGTGTCTAAACAGTGGCTCCTAAATCCGAGAGAATGTTGGCTATACTTGTTCAAGGTAGAAATGAACATAGTATTCCAATGGAAAGAAGGGTAGTTTGATCCACCAGGAACATGGATACACTACCGATTTTTTTGAAAGCAGAACTATCTGATTAAAATAGAGAGAGGAATTTTCCCCAGCGGAGTCGCCAGAAATTGTCGGCATTATTTTTAGGTTGTGTGTTTTATTTTGAAAAGGGGTCGCCTAACGTAAATTGTGCGGCGAATTTTTAATTTAATTTAAATAAATAGTTTGAAAAGTAGTATTTGATTTTGAAAATAATTTTAAATTTGAAGATTTTAAGATATGAAATCAAACCGATCTCGCATCCCGAATAGTTTATATAAACGAGCACCGCACCACGAACCGTGTATCTATCCCTAAGGATAGACGGATCGCTTGATGGTGGGGCTCGATTAAATAAACTAGAAGATTTGTGACATCCGTTTGGTCTGCGAACCAATTTTATAAGCCGACAAGTTCCCCTGCTTAATATGAAAGCATTAAACAGGGTTTATATTACCTGGGTTCTTAAAATTCCCTATAAGGGCAAGCCCCTATAGTTAATTACATCTTAAGTGACGGGAATCACCTCAGATAATAATCAGTAATTCTGCTCTCAAGAATTTCAATGTTTAAGTTTTCAAATGATTGAATTTTGGAATTTCAATAGGGAATGGATCAAATTTGGAACATTTTATTTTGGGAATTCAAAGGAAGAAAGGTAAGAGAAATCGCATATTCGAAGCGAACTTCGGTAATTTCCCGACTATCCTATCTTTAGGCTTTGAATTTAGGAAAGTCCTAATGTTATCTAACATTTTAGTCTTGCCAATTTTAATTAATTAGGACTTATGTTCTTATGACATGATCATACAAATAGCCTTGAAGATGTGAGGGTTTATGTCGTATCGGACGACTACCTCGGAGTCCTAAGACCGGTTAGGGCTTAATTTACATGACATGATCATGCAAATGCCTAACAAAAAGTTGAGGATTTATGTTGCACTAGGAAAACTGCCTCGAAGTCCTATGGCTTAGTTATTTAATTCTAAGAAATTTTGCTGAAGTAGACTCAGGTTTTGCTGATGACGATGGCCGTGCTGCCCACCATGATTCGAGCTCCTTGTTGTTGCAGAGGTATAGTTTTAGAAGTCATAAATCAGGAGATGAGAGAAGTGTTTCGGTTTAGAGAAGTCTTAAAATCCAGGTGTTTTTTATGTTTTAATTAAAACAAATCTTAAAGTTGATTATAACAACACCGGTTAAGATCCCACGGTTCCATCCTTCCGGCATCGTTATTTTTATCGGATTCACTTAATCCAGATGAATTTGCTAAACTCAACTAAATGAGTTCCACACTTTCATTTAAACCATGGGAAATCTCGTTAGCAACACGTAGGTTACATCATCCGAGGTATTCCCGATCATCCAACAAGATGTTTTAATTTAGTTGTAATTGCAGTTTTGTGTTCTGTTTGTGATTAAATTTTGAGTTGTTTTATATTTTGAGATGTTGTGGCGGTGAATTTTATCTTGTAATGACTTTTAAATTTAGTTTTGGTTTCAGTTTTAGGGACTATCCTAAAGGTGAGGGTTTTCATGCAATGATTGTTTATCATGCAAGAAAGGTAAGTGCGATGCGATTAAATAAATTGCAATAAAGTAAATTGCAACTAAATAAAAGCGTACCTGGAGGGTCTTCCCGTCATCCCAAGCTGCACTTAAAACACAGTTAGAATATTTAAGCATTTAAAGCAAGTTCCTAGGTAAAGCTAGGGGAAGTGTTATGGTTTTCTACCAAGTTCCTAACCCTATAGCTAGTCATCTCCTATGACGTCTAGGTTCTTGTGTTTTGGTTTGAGGACGATTTTTTTCATCTAAGAACAATTAAGTTCAGTTGTTCTTATAAACATCCTATCATTTTGAGGAAGTGCTTAAGAAGAATCTTAAACATCTTTTCAATATTGCTAGAATTGTTTTAAGTCCAAATGAATTTAATCATACAAATGAATTAATCGTCCGAGAATTCAAGTTTTGTTATCTTGCTCAGTGAACTAGGACATTTGAATATCCTATAAGTGAAGTGACACTTTATTTAACGTTATGTTTAGGAGTTATGACAACAAAAAGTTTCGAGGGCAAATTGATGTTCAAATGGTTTATGATTTAATTTAACTTCAGTTAACGGGTTTAAATTTGGGATGGTGTTTAAGTTGCTTTATTTTGAATTTCTTTATGTCTTAGGTGATATTATTTTTAATTCAATTTAACTTAACTTTAATTTAATTTAATTTAACTTGGTTTAGTTTTAATTTTAATTTAATTTAATTTAATTCAATTATTTAATTTAATTCAATTCAATTTAATTTGATTTGATATGATTTAATTTAATTTAATTTGATTTAATTTCCTTTAATTTAATTTAATTTAATTTAATTTAATTTAATTTAATTTGTTTAATTTAATTTAATTTAATTTAATTTAATTTAATTTAATTCAATTTAATTTAATTTGTTTGATTTAATTTAATTTAAACTTTAATTTAATTTTATTTTTAAATTAATTGAAAATTTAAAAGAGTTTAATAATTTAACTTTAATTTAATTTAATGGTTAAGTCTTTTAACATTTTAAATCTTAAATTTGAATTATCATTTTAATTGGGAATTAAATATTATTGAGATGATTAATTTAGGGATCCTTAGATTAAAGAACAAATCTCTTCCTAATAATATCCCTATTTTAATAATTCCAATTTTATTATTCTTCCAAATTTAATCAATAATTTAATTAAAGTTCATTTCAATTATTTTTAAATTGTTTAATAGGTTTCTATCCCTTAATTAATTAAATTTCAATCATCCAAATCAGATTAAGATCAAATATTTTACTTTTTAATTTTAGTAAGCCTAAAATTTTAATTAAGGGTTAAAATTTTAATTACCATTTTGCCCTTCAAGCTTAATAATTTCATAACTCACTAAATTGTGCTCAAATGAACTTGAGATTTTTATGTGGCTTCACTCATATGTCAATAAAGACATGAGAGGAGAAAATGTGATTTTTACGTATTTAATTTATTTATGTAATTATTTTTGGTGGAAAATAGGGATTTCAGAGGAAAATTTAATAATATGACCAAGGAGAGTTTCGTCCTTAAGAAAATTATGGGACATTCTTAATGACCAGAGGACCACTTGGACCAATTTTGGAGATTTTGAATTATATTATTTTTATTATAATTATTTTGAGTTTTGAAGTATTAATTAATTTAAAAATAAAATAAAGGTTGAAAAATGAATTTTATATTTTTCAAAAATCCCTCTGATATCAAGGAAACCAGTGAACTAATTTTTACAATTTTCTGATTTTTCTTTGATTTATTAGAATTATTCTAGTGGAAATGCTAGAAAATACATTTTTTTAATTTTAAAATTACCTTAGGGCTTTAAAATTTAATATCTCATCAAATAGACCTAATAAAAATATGGGGTTTGTTCCTAAGTGATTAAAATTCAAAATGTGACACTTTGGTGAATTTTATTATTTTTATGATTTTTATTATTTTTTAATTATTAAAATATTAAAATAATACAAAAAATCAACTTTTTTAGAAAATTGAAATTTTAATTTTGTTAAATTTCCCTGATATCAGAGAGGTTCCAATACCAATTTGGTGAATTTTTGAAAAGTATTTTGAAAGTTATGAATTTTTAAAGTTTAAATTGGCTAAATGGCTTAATTAACCCATTTAGTAGGGCTAACCAAGTCCAATTGACTTCAAATTTTTATGATGGGTTCCTCTGACCCTAAAGGTCAGTGGAGAATTGATTTCAAGTCAATTTGATGCATGATTAGTTCTAATTAATTAGGGACCTATTTTGGGTGTTTAAGCCAATTAGGGTTATTTTAATTGAACTAATTAAAAAGCTATTTTTCCTAGGGTCCTCTGGTCATAAGAAACATCACCAAATTTTCCTAGAATTTATTTCACAACATGCTAATTATTGGATTTAAAATACTCAAAAGAGTAACATGAATTTGAAAAATCAATAACTTCTCATAGGGATGGCCTCTGACTTTGGAAAATTCAGGGAATGTTCCCAAATTCAGAGGCTTCAGAAGCCCTATGGTCTCATGCCATGGTGAATTTCCTATATGCATGAAGAATTAAAACAATGTAGAGGGTAAATAAATCATTAAAAATAAAATACTTGATGAAATTGAATGATTTCTTTTCCACATTATTCTCCTCTGTTCACTGAGCAAGAGGATATTTTTATTTTATTTTTCTGATTTTTCTACACAAAGTTATGGATTTTTGAAGTTTAGAGAATTAAATAAATCAGAAAATCGCTATTTTTCTATTTATCCGAATCGGCGCCGCATCAACCTTAACATCTCTAAAGTGCCGCGTGGCGCTTTCTGATTCGACGCCGCCATCTGACTCAGTGCTCCAGGGGCCTGCTGTATCGTTCCGTCTCCTCATCCGGCGCGATCCTGGCCTTCCGTCCGCGCGTGTATGGAATGAACAGCATCCGTTCATCGTCCCTAAGCGTTCTCACCCGAGATCCGTCCCACTAAAACCCTAAGAACTCACTCATTTCTCAACGGATTTTCGTGTTCTTATGCTCTATAGATTCGTCTTGAAGAGACGAATACATCTATATGGTGATCATGCATTGAAATTAAAGCATTTGAAATGGAGAATCTCCAGAAGCTCGGGATAAAGAATTAGCTCATACCTTTGCTCAGAGAAGTGTGGTTTCAATCTGAGGGTTGTGTCACCTTCGATTACGTCCCAACAAGCTCCAGATGAAGTCTCCTGGTCTGGTGAATTGCCTAGCTATGAAAGTGGCCACAGCCGATCACAAAGCTTGGAGGCTGGAACAACTGGGTGGCTTGGAGATGGGGCTTTCAGTGGGAAACTTCTCCTCTTGATCTAGTGAAGGTGTAGGGCCAGTCAATTTAAAGATTGGCTCACTGTGGCAAAGTGTCCTGGTTTTGGGTGAAATTTCAGTTGAGAAATTGGGTTCTGTTGGTGGGGATTTGGGCAAATTGACACTAGGGATCAACTGCTCTAAGTATGGAGTAGGGTTTGGAACAATTTTGGCAGAGTTTCGGCAAGGTTTGTGCAACTCTTTTTCATGGCCGTGAGGGGGTCGGGTTTAAATAGAGGTGGTCGGAGAGCCTCGCAGGGGATGGCCGAGGGTTGGGATCAGTTGCTTAGGTCGAGGGAAGAACAGTGCAGATGGCACTGGGGATGGGGCGGCTCGGCGGGTGAGAATTCCAAGTTTGGGCTCACATGTGAGCTCTCGACCTGGTGGTTTCCGGCAGGCTGTGGTGGCCGGCCGGCCGAGGTCGGGTCACCCTCGAGGTCGGGGAGGTCGGTGGCTGGGGTTTAGTGTAGGCGATTGACAAATGCCTTGTGTCGAAAGCTTGATTTAAAATGGAATGGGAGAAGGCCAATTTTGGCTTGATTTGGTCAAGTCCACCCTTTGGGCTTGGTTCACCCTTCAAGGTGGCTTTGGGTGCTGTGAGGAGTCAAAGGAATCAGCTGGTTTGACATGGAGAAGTCCTTATCCAAATATATTTGGATTAAATTTGGAGTTAAGGGGAATCATGGTTAAGGCTAATGACTTTAGGAGATTAAGGAAAGAGTCTCCTCCTTTTGCCCAAAATGGCATGGTGACATGTAAAGAGGCTCTCATGGCTTCCATGTGGCTCATGCATGGCTTCATGGCTCATCTTTGGCTTGGGAAAAGTTAAGTCAATTTCATGGAAATGGGTTTAAGAAAATTTTGGTATTTTGATGGGAATTTGTATGGGGCTTAATTTGGAATGGCTTCATGATGAGTTTTGAAACTTAGGAATTGATTTAATTGACAATATGGTGTAGAGCAATTGTTATATGGGTTTTGGATTGATTTTGGCCCTTTGGATTTTGGTGGAGATGGGCTTTAGGAAGGTTTCATGTAAGTGGGCTTTTAAGTTTAAGAATGAATTCATGGATGGGAATTTTGTAGAAGTTTGGGCCAAATAATTGTTGGATTTGGTTTAGGGATATGTCATGAGTGATTTGAAATGAGTTTAGAGTGATTTGGGTTTGAATTGGGTTGGATTTGGGCCTCTTTGGTAAATGGGCCAATGTAGGTCAAATTGGGCTAACTTGGGCCAATGTTGGACTAGGGTTGAAATTGATGTAAAATAAATGTTGGGAAATGTTTATGGGAGTGTTTCAAAGAGATTTTGGCTTTGTTTGGGTTTTGATTTTGGGGTTTGGGCTTATTTGGTTTAGGTTTGGGTTTAGGTCAAAATTGGGTTTTTGGCTAAAAGTGAAATTGGATCCAAATGTCAATCAAATTGGACTTGGATTTGGTCTAGATTGGTGTTGGGAATGATAAATTGAAGTTTAGAATTGAATTGGACCAGAATTTGGGTCAATTGGGTAGGTTTGGTTTGACATTGGGTTCACTTAGGGTTAAAATGGGTCAAATTGGGGGTTTTGACAAAGGTAGGGTAAATTGACAAAATTGGACCATGGTGTAGTTAAACAAAATGAAATTGGGAATATTTGGGATTTTCTGGAATTTTCTGGGAATTTTCTGAATTTTTGGATTATTGGGTCAAAAGGGGTATTTTGGGTATTTGGAGGGTATTGGGAGGTATTTTTGGAATTTTTTGTATTTTTGGGTATGGATGATCAATTTGAGTAATTTGGGAATGTTTGGGATTGATTTTGGGGAATTTTAGGTGATTTGGAAATTTTGGAGGATTTCAAGGGTTTTGGGTAGGCTAAGCGGGTGTAGGGTCCCGGGGGTTAAAAATTGAAAATTTGGAAAATTGAAGATTGGGTGAATGTAAGTGGAATGAAATCATTTTGGTTGAGCCATGAATCCATATCAATCCCACATGAGCCATGAAGGGACTCATTTGAGGCATTCACTATGTTGTTCACTAACCCTCTTGCGCGAGGGCTTAGGGGTTAAGGACCATCCATGTGAATCACCTACATGAGTCGGGAGGTCGAGTTGGGTATGGGTGTGGTTTTAGGAGGTGTGTGAAAGTGTAGTTTATAAGTGTAGTGTATGTGTAAGTCGGCCCTCACCGGACCGGGCCACCCGGGGCAGATCCTGAGGCCGAAGAATCCTATAGGAACTCATCCTTTAAACTTCCATATTTGATTTCAACCCTCCAGGTGATTAGGGGTCTATAGTCGAGTTTGTGGAGTTTGCAGGGAGTCAGAAGTGGTTTGAATTTCTAAGTGGTGGGTCCCAATTCTAATCCTCTAGGATAGTCAAAGGAAAAGCCTAAAGCTAGATCCTAAGTACTAAAAAGAAGAAGAGAAGACCTCATCAAAAATGAGGTCAACAATTTTAATTAAGTCTATTTAGCTGTAATTTATTGAGACATTAAGTCTAATAAATTAGACTTAGGTTTATGATTTGTTGTTTTAAATCTCAATTGCTTGATGATTTAATTCGGCCTAGGATGTTAGACTTAATTAAAATTTTATGTTGAATTTAGTTTTGAATTTAGTTGGATTAAAAGTCTAATATAGTTTGGTCTTAAGTTAAGATTTGACTTAAGTTCAAGTTAAGTTGAACCTATATTTAAAGTTGAATTAAGTTCAATATGGGTTGAACTTACATTGAGTTTAGGTCAGACTTAAGTTCATGTCGGTTTGAACCTAAGTTTAGTTTAACTTAAGTCTAACATGGGTTAGACTTAGATTCATGTCAGGTTGAATCAAAGTTTGGTTTGACTTAAGTCTAGTGTAGGTTAGACTTATGTTAGGTTTGAGTTTGACTTAGGTTCATGTCGAGTTGAATCTAAGTTTGGTTTGACTTAAGTCTAGTGTAGGTTAGACTTAAGTTAGATTTAGGTTTGACTTAGGTTTATGTTGAGTTGAACCTAAGTTTGGTTTGACTTAAGCCTAGTGTAGGTTAGACTTAAATTAGGTTTGAGTTTGACTTAGGTTCATGTCGAGTTGAATCTAAGTTTAGTTTGACTTAAGTCTAGTGTAGGTTAGACTTAAGTTAGGTTTAGGTTTGACTTAGGTTCATGTCGAGTTGAATCTAAGTTTGGTTTGACTTAAGTTACAGTGTAAGTTAGACTTAAGTTAGGTTAAGGTTTGACTTAGGTTTATGTCGGGTTGAACCTAAGTTTGGTTTGACTTAAGTCTAATGTAGGTTAGACTTAAGTTAGATTTAGGTTATGTTAGATTGAACTTAAGGTTTAAGTTAACTTGAGTTCAAGTTAGATTGTATTCAGGTTATATTAGATTTAATATGATTTAAGTTTGATTGTTTAAGGTTAATTAAACCTAAATTAGGTAAGGTTTGATTGATTAATTAGACTTAATATGGGTTAAGTCTATTTGTTTAAGGTTAATTAAACCTAATTTAGGTAAGATTTAATTGACTTAATTAGACTTATTATGGGTTAAGTCTAATTGTTTAAGGTTAATTAAACCTAATTTACGTAAGGTTTAATTGATTAATTAGACTTAATATGGGTTAAGTTTAATTGTTTAAGGTTAATTAAACCTAATTTAGGTAAGGTTTAATTGATTTAATTAGACTTATTATGGGTTAAGTCTAATTATTTAAGGTTAATTAAACTTAATTTAGGTAAGGTTTAATTGATTTAATTTGACTTATTATGGGTTAAGTCTAATTATTTAAGGTTAATTAAACCTAATTTAGGTAAGGTTTAATTGATTTAATTAGACTTATTATGGGTTAAGCCTAATTGTTCAAGGTTAATTAAACCTAATTTAGGTAAGGTTTAATTGATTTAATTAGACTTATTATGGGTTAAGTCTAATTATTTAAGGTTAATTAAACCTAATTTAGGTAAGGTTTAATTGATTTAATTAGACTTATTATGGGTTAAGTCTAATTATTTAAGGTTAATTAAACCTAATTTAGGTAAGGTTTAATTGATTTAATTAGACTTATTATGGGTTAAGTCTAATTATTTAAGGTTAATTAAACCTAATTTAGGTAAGGTTTAATTGATTTAATTAGACTTATTATGGGCTAAGTCTAATCGTTTAAGGTTAATTAAACCTAATGTAGGTAAGGTTTAATTGATTTAATTAGACTTATTATGGGTTAAGTCTAATTGTTTAAGGTTAATTAAACCTTATTTAGGTAAGATTTAATTGATTTAATTAGACTTATTATGGATTAAGTCTAATTATTTAAGGTTAATTAAACCTAATTTAGGTAAGGTTTAATTGATTAATTAAGTAGGTTTAAATGATATTCTAAACTTAATTAAGTCTAATTTTATCATTTTTGACTTAATTAATTGAATTTTGGGTTTAATAGGTTTAAATGATATTTTAAACCTAATTAAGTCTAATTTTGTCATTTTAGACTTAATTAATTAAATTTAGGATTAAATAGGTTTAAATGATGTTTTAAACCTCGATTAAGTCTAATTTTGTCATTTTAGACTTAATTAATTAAATTTAGGATTAAATAGGTTTAAATGATGTTTTAAACCTGATTAAGTCTAATTTTGTCATTTTAGACTTAATTAATTAAATTTAAGGTTTAATAGGTTTAAATGTTGTTTTAAACCTAATTAAGTCTAATTTTGTCATTTTAAACTTAATTAAAGTTTTCCATTAGCCTATCATAGACTAGATTCATTTCAAACTTAGATTATTAAGGAAAATAAGCTAAGTTTATAAAAGGTTATTTTTAGGATTGAAAATTATTTAATTAATAAAGAATCTTACTCCTAAATTTTAAAATGTCACATAAAGTTATTTTTATGACTTAGAAATGATTTTATTAGGGTTATTTTCTGTTGCCCTAACATTTCTGATCATTTCCATTTTTATTTTTGTTAATTTTCAATTTTTATAAATATTATTTGAAATAATTACAAGATGTCTTGAAAATTAGAGAAAAGTGTCGTAGACATGTTTTCTGTCCTGGGAAAAATCATGAAACATTCCTAAGAACATAAAGGTAAATGCCTCAAAGTTTCATATTTTTTTGATTTATGAATAATTTTTATTAATTAAAATACTCCAGAGAGTATTTAATTATTTAAAAATTAAATAATGGGAATAAAATTATGATTTTTATTTCATAATTTTCTCCTCTTTAAGAGCTTTTCAGAGGTATTTTTATCATATTTTTGTGACCTCTAGATAAAAAAGATATTAAATTTTGAAGTTTTTAAGGTGAAAATTAATTTTTTAACCATTTTCCTGCCACCGAACTCACCTCCCGCCGACGCGTGTCCTCGTACGCGTCAAACGGGCGGGAGGATCCGCTGCGGGAGGTCGAACACTGGATATCTTATTTCAACCCGTTAAACTTCAAAGCTTAATATCTCACTCATTTCTTGATGAAATTGAGTGATTTTTGAACCTATGGAATCATCTAAACATGTAAAATATATTCATAGGGTGATGTAACATTTCTGGGCTAGTATAACACATGATATTTCAAAAATATGAATTATTTTGTGAAAAATAATTTCATACCTTTTCCACAAGCAAATCAAGCTAGATCAGACCTTGTAGTTGTCTTCTAGGACCCCAAAGGAAGATTGTAGCTGCAGCAATTTGATCTAAAAGTCGGCCTTAAATAAGAATTTTGAAGAGGTGGCTGGTTTGGAGTCTGTTTTTGAAATTTGATCAAATTGGCTCGATTGGGCTCAATCTATGGCTTGGATTTGATCCTAATGGATTGCTAAGACTCTGGGAAGAGTTTTTATGTTGGGAGCAAGGAGATTTGAGCAGCCTATAGGTCTTACTAGATTTTTTTTCTTCTTTTTTTTTGCTAGGATCGGGTATGGGCTTATTTATAGCCAAGGGGAGGCCATGGCTTAGCTTAGGTTGTTCTAGGGGATTTATTATCTTCCCTATTAATCTATTGGAGGAGGAATTCGAGTGAGAGGATAGCCATGGTGGTTTCTCCCAAGCTTTCCATCATGAGCTCATTACTTTGGCTCTCTTCCATTGGGTCATGCAAGAGGTGTGAAATGAGCTGTAACTTCTCCTTATGAGCTTACACATCTCCCTCTAGCTTATGCAAATGGTGAAACATATGCTCTCCCCTCATAATTCCATTTAACCATGGTGAGAGGTGGGGTTTAGGCTTTGTTTGCTTTCCATTGGCTAGCTTAGGAGGTGGGAAATATGGCTTGGTGTTGGCCGGCCATCTCATGGTTAAGTGAGGGTGAATCATGGCTTAGGGTGAAGGAGGAAGAGCCACCTCATTTTACCCATCATGATGGGTGTTAACCCATGGTTAAATGGATTTAAGCTTGGTCTTATCATGTGTTAATTATGTCTCAAGATGGATTTAATTAGATTTTAGCCTAATAAATCATGGGAAGGCTATGTGTCATTTCATGTCTTTTAATTTCCATTATGTTATTAATTAAAATTGTTAGAAATTATTTTATTAACCAATTTATTAATTGAAAGTAATTTCAAATTAATTAATTGATTAATTTTGTTATTTTTGTTATTTTATGATTTTAATTTAATTTTCATTTTAATTAATTATGTCATTTAATTAAAATATTGAAAATTAAATCATTAAGAATTTTAATCAATCAAAATATTTTTGAAATTAATTATTTGATTAATTTTGTTGTTTTTATTTCATTTTTATCTACTTTGAATAAAATAGATAAGTGTTGACCAATTTTGACCTAGGTTGACCCAAGTCAGCCTATATTGATCAATTTAATTTGAAACGTCCAATGTGGCCTTTTTAACCTTGTCATGGTTAATTTGATCATAATATTTGTGATTTTGTCACTGTGGAGTTTTAAACATGTCATTGGGTCAAAAGGGTTGACTTATGGGTCAATAGGGTTGGTCATTGGGTCTGGTTTGACCATTTTGATCAAAGTTGACTTTTTAGGTCAAAAAGGTTGACTCTATGGGGTCAACGGGGTTGGTCATTGAGTTCAGTTTGATCATTTTGACCAAAGTTGACTTTTTAGGTCGAAAGGGTGACTATAGAGTCAACAGGGTTGGTTATTGGGTCCGGTTTGACCATTTTGACCAATGTTGACTTTTTAGGTCGAAAGGTTGACTCTACGGGTCGACGGGGTTGGTCATTAGATGCAGTTTGACCATTGACCAATATTTTAGGTCAAAAGGTTGACCTATGGGATTAACAGGGTTGGTCATTAGGTCTGGTTTGACCATTTTGACCAATGTTGACTTTTAGGTCAAAAGGGTGACCTATGGGGTCAACAGGGTTGGTCATTGGGTCTGGTTTGACCATTTTAACCAAAGTTGACTTTTTAAGTCAAAAGGTTGACCTATGGGGTCAACTGGGTTGGTCATTGGGTCTAGTTTGACCATTTTGACCAAAGTTGACTTTTTAGGTCAAAAGGGTAACCTATAGGGTCAACAGGGTTGGTCATTGGGTCAGATTTGGCCATTTTGACCAATGTTGATTTTTTAGGTCGAAAGGTTGACTATGGGGTCGACGGGGTTGGTCGTTGGGTCGGATTTGACCATTTTGACCAAAGTTGACTTTTTAGGTCGAAAGGTTGACCTATAGGGTCAATGGGGTTGGTCATTAGGTCCGGTTTGACCATTTTGACCAATGTTGACTTTTATGTCGAAAGGTTGACCTATGGGGTCGACGGGGTTGGTCATTGGGTGCGGTTTGACCATTTTGACCAAAGTTGACTTTTTAGGTCGAAAAGGTGACCTATAGAGTCAACGAGGGTTGGTCATTAGTGCGGTTTGACCATTTTGACCAATGTTGACTTTTAGGTCAAAAAGTTGACTTATGAGGTCAACGAGGGTTAGTCATTAGGTCGATTTGACCATTTTGACCAAAGTTGACTTTTTAGGTCGAAAAGGTTGACTTAATAGGGTCAACGGGGTTAGTCATTGGGTCGGATTTGATCATTTTGACCAAAGTTGACTTTTAGGTCAAAAGTTTGACTTATGGGGTCAACGGGGTTGGTCATTGGAGTGCAGTTTGACCATTTTGACCAATTTTGACTTTTAGGTCAAAAGGTTGACCTATGGGGTCAACAGGGTTGGTCATTGGGTATGGTTTGACCATTTTGACCAATATTGACTTTTTAGGTCAAAAGGGTGACCTATGGGGTCAACAGAGTTGGTCATTGGGTCATGTTTGACCATTTTGACCAAAGTTGACTTTTTAGGTCAAATGGTTGATCTATGGGGTCAACTGGGTTGGTCATTGGGTCTGGTTTGACCATTTTGACTAATGTTAACTTTTTAGGTCAAAAGGTTGACCTATGGGGTCAACAGGGTTGGTCATTGGGTCTTGTTTGACTAATTTGACCAAAGTTGACTTTTTAGGTCAAAAGGTATTGACTCATTATAAATGATGTCAACATTGCGTTTTCAGCCTCAGAGACTTGGGCAGAGCTGGCTGTTTGAGGGAGAAGATATGTTCTAAGCCGTCAAAATGGAAAAGAGGAAAAGGCAGAATCACGATCCAATGTGGTTGCTGTTACAACTTTGCAAGGGATTAACGTGGAAATCTACTGGGAATCTTAGAGAATGATGAAGTTGATCCGATGCCGCCATAAATAAAGAAGATGGTAAACTGAATGGTCAAGTGGTACATATTGCCAGTAGATGCATTCTGAATAGCTGCATAATCAACATCTACAAGGAGGGGATTGCATCTCGCCCCACATTGATCACCATGACTTTGTGTAACCTTTCTGCACAGTCTCATTCAAGAGTGAAAGCAACATCCTGTTTGGACAAGAAATTCAGATAGTTTGACCTGGAGAGTTCAGAGATTCTGTCGAGATCCCGCTGTAAGTTGGATCGGTTCTGATATTGAATGAAAATGGAGCGGATTTGTCAAGCACTACATACCCAGAGTGGCACAATCCCGAGTTTCAGTTACTTTTCGTCGGATAAGCAAAGATAAGACAACATACGGATATGAGCCAGACCCTTACTTGGAGGTCTTCGGTCTTTGGAGCTGTGATGTAGCAGTACATTTGAGCGTACACGAGGGGACTTATATCTCGGAGCGTAGCTTAGGAGGTTTGCTTGTTCACAAGGTGACATCGGAAGATAAACAATTGCTACTTTCTACTAGCAGACAACACATTATAAGTTTTTCATTCTTCGTTCAGATGTACTACGGATGTTTTGGATACTTCACATCACATGACTTCAGTTGCATTGCATTTTCAAATTCAGATCAACAAAGAGCTAATTTCTTTTGTTGTAGTTTGTATTTCTAATTACACTATGAATGAAAAGACACATAACCATACGTTGGTCTCAAATGAAAACGAACAAAGAAACATACAAAAGAGAAATTGGAAAATAAATAGAAATTGAAAAAGAGAAAGAAACAAAGAGAAAACTTTTGAATTCAAAAACTCTCTTAATAAAGGAAAAGTGAAATGATAAAATGAAAAGAAACTAAATTCTTCTGCGATCTAGAATCCTTCACCCATTGCACAATTCTGCGTTCCTCGCACACCCTGCAAATCGTTTGTTTGCATTTGTACAACGCCACTTCCCACAAGTATAACAATTTCCTGATTTTCCACAAGTTTCTATGATGTCTTGACAATTTCTCACGAATTTCAAATCCTCCATATATCCTACATTGGAATTCCCACAAATTTCTACAGTATCCATAAATTTCCACAAATTTCTTCCATCTCCATAAACTCTGGGATCAGTACCTAAATTCTATTTCCCCTCCGTCACCTCTTAGGTTGGATGTGAGTCCCTGAGCTTTACTTCTTAATGTGATACTTTGCTATCTCTTGAGCTGGATGTGAGTTCTTGAGCTTTCCTTCTCAATGTGTTCAAATTCCCTAAATTTCTGCATCCTTTCTGAGATATTTTCTGCCTTCCACGATATTTCAGGATCGGAGCTTCGTCATCCGATTCCTTTAATTTCCCTAAGTTTCTGCATCATATCCGAGATATCTTCCACCTTCCACAATATTTCAGGGTTGGAGCTCTGTTGTCCCATTCCTTCAATTTCCCTAAATTTCCACATCCGTTCCGAGATATTTTCTGCCTTCCACGATATTTCAGGGTCGGAGCTTCATCGTCCGATTTTTTTAATTTTCCTAAATTTTTGCATTCTTTCTTAGATATTTTCCACCTTCCATGATATTTCAGGGTCGGAGCTTTGTCGTATGATTCCTTCAATTTCCCTAAAATTTCGCATCCTTTCTGAGATTTTTTCGGCCTTCCATGATATTTCATGGTCTGAACTTTGTCATCCGATTACTTTAATTTTCCTAGATTTTCGCATCCTTTCTGAGAGATTTTCCGCCTTCCACGATATTTCAGGGTCAGAACTTCGTCGTCCGATTCCTTTAATTTTACAAAGAAACTCAACCAAACTACCCTTAAAACCTTAATTTTGACAAAAATCAAAAAATTACCCAAATTCCCAAATTCTTTCGAAAAACCATCCCAAAATGTTCTCCACCACTCAAAACATGCCCAAATTCACCAAATTGAATCCTCAAATTCCAAAATTTTCACCCTATTTTTGCTGAAAACACTTTATGAAATTCCCCTACATCAATTTGAAACTCTAATTGAACCTAACCAAGCTCTAGCCTAACATAAACCCAAGCTTAATCCAAGTTAGCCAAAATTTACCAAATGTCCAAATTCCACCAAATTGACCTCCCAAATCAATTAAAAAATACTCCAATCCTTTCTAAAACCTTTATGAAAATCATGCACACAACATTGAACAATCAATTTGACCAAACTCAAGCCCAAATCCACTTAAACCAACTTGAAACTAAAGTCCCATAAATTGAACCTATGACCCAATGTGACTAAACCTAGCTAAATGGGACCAGGCCAAGCCCTCCAAAGCCATTATGTGAACCCTAGGAACCACCCTAGATCCACTTAGCCCAAACTACATGAGCCATGGACCAAGGGTCTCCCAAGTTAGGGGATCTCCTTCCTCATTTGGCCAAATCCTATTTTGCTCCACCCCAAAACATTCCCTAGAGCACTTAATCACCATGAAGTGAGAGGCTTGTGTTGTTAGGTTTTTTGGATGTTCGAAGACTCGGGTTGCAAGTCAACCATAAAGTGAGTAGCTAAAAAAATGAAAAATCTAGATTTGAGTTAGAACCTTGGTGTGGGGAATATAAATAACATAAGGAATAAAATTAGAGTAGCATGTTTAGTTTTTTTTTCTAGGAATTTAATCTTTTTTAGAGGCTTATTATTTTATTTTTAAACAATTGTGCCAGAAAAAAGGAGCTTAGGTTTATGAAAAAGAAGAAAAATTCCTTGAATGATAAAGGAAGGTATCAATATTAGATTTGAGTGGTCCCTAAATTCTTAAACTATTATAATGGGCCAGAAGTCTTGAAGAAGAAGACTATGTCCTATTTAAGGCTAGCTTTTGCTAAGCACACTAAATAGAATTTGGATATGATTTTTTAAGGAAAATATTATGATGTTTATGTAAAGATGGTGGGGATTGTCGGTCAGAATTATTTTTCTGGTTGGTCGCTTATATATATATATAGAAATATATATTTGATTTTTGAAAATAGTGTTTTAATTTTAAAAATATGAAACTAAATAGATCCCATATATTTAATAGTTTAAATAATCAAGCACAACACTACAGGTAATACATCACCTCGATGAGATAGGCATACTACTTGACAGTGGACTCGATCATATAAATTATGTAATTTATGACATCCATTTGGTTTGCGAACCTTTAATATGTGACCAACAAGTTACCTTACCTAATATTGAAGGTTATATGTGGTTTAATTTACCTGGTTTCCAAGTTTCTTATAAGGACAAGTTCTTACAGTTAATTACATCTTAGAAAGTTGAAATTACCTAAGAAAAATCATGATTAAGATCAGTGGTTTTGTTTTTAAGATTTCAACATTTAGGTTTTGACACGACAGCTATTATGCAAGTAAAATAGCTTATAATATTATGGTCAAACTTGACCCAAAATCTGATTAAGCGGCTAATGTATGATAATTAAAGATTAAAGTTTTTATAAATAAATATAAATCACATACTATGGGACCTATGCAAGTATACATATCGTTTCAAGAAATATAGGACTTCCTAATTAAGCCCCGGATATCAATTCCACAAGGAAGATTAAGTACTAATAAATAAGAAAAGAAAGATGAAAAATCTATTTTCAAGTAAGAATATGCAAGTTATTTAAAGTAGCAGTTGGAAATAAAATAGTAATTTAAATTCTTCAACACAATAAACAAAGAATCTTTCCCCATACGAAATAGTTAATGATTAATGAACATCTAATTTATTTTGAGAACTTAAATAATGTGGTAATTTGACGAATATGAGCATAATTATTCTTTACCCTTTTTACAACATCTAAAGAACATTGGCTAGTTTTAGAAGATAAGATCATGATGTATTATTAGTAGTCAGGGACTAAGTTTTAGGCTTTCACTTTTAGTTTCCCTCTCATGGGTGTCTATGGTCGGGCATACTAGTGACCCGTCACCTCCTCTTAAACCAATTTGATAGAATTTAGCTTGTCACTCTAAAAACCTATTCAATTCTACGCCATTCAAAAATTATCTTCCCATCTATTCGCACATCCCCCTTTAAGGATTTACCATCTACCTTTCTAAAGGAGATGTGATACTTACAAGTTAATATTTCTTAGCTCACGGTCATGTCTCAAAAAATCTCCACATATTTTAACATTACAAGTGATCAAGTTGTTGTGTAAATGAAAATCAGGTAAAGTAACATTATAAATTATTAATGAAGAAAAATAAGTTCTTAAAACTAAATCAAATCTTTATTTTAATCATTTCAAATTCGTAGGGAGAAAGATAAGAACACTACTCAGAAAGCATAGGATTCACATCACAAACTATATTTATATAATTTAACTTCAAAGTACAAAACTTAAGAACTAAATTATAAATACTTATCTGGAATGATATCCAAGCAATCATTTGAAGTTTCTCTGACTTTTATTGACTTCTCCAAGACTCCAACACTCTGAATTCTCACTAATGAAAAGTAAATAACACAAAACACTCTTTTTCTAAACAAAGTGGCACACCCCTTTCACTCTTATAACACTTACACACTCCAAAATGACCACACATTGTTGTAGAATTGTCCGCTATTTATAGAGCTTCGAAATTGACCAAGAGTTATTTTAGGAACCTTTTCAAAAATCGTCCAAATTCGTTGAACATTCTAGAAGGTAATTGTGGCGCCTAGGCACCAGTAATCCGCGTGAATGCATGTGTCCCTTCAGGTTTTGAGTCACATCTCTTCATTGAATAACTGATTCTCTATGTCTAAATTCATTGTCTTGTTTATAACATATGAGAAATTATCTGGAGGCTTCTAGATTGCTTCTGAGTCATCAATAACCATCACAAAATTGTCCACAAGTGCTCTTTTTTCTTCTTTTCTTCAATTGACTCATTTTTGCTCCTTTTACTCCTTTTTTGATTCTTTTTCTTCATAAACTTATTTTCTTGTACCTGCAACCAAAAACATAAGAAATACTTTTCATTAAAGCGTAATATCATTAAAATATTAGTTAAAAATGATATAAAAATTTAGGCAATTTTAAGGTGATCGATTTCCCCAAAGTTAAATGTTGTTTGTCCTCAAGTAACTCTTAACTTTTTTTACTACTAAAAATAATAATCTATGGAGAAAATTTTTCTTTAAGACATCTATAACATTTTATTTTATAAATAGAATAATGAAACTTAAAAAGCTTTTTCAAATAACTTAGGCTAAAACCAAAATATGTAAAATATTTAATATGCAAGTGTTAAGAACTCTCTTCTCATATCTACTTCAAAAAAATAATTTCAATTTTTCATATTAAGAATATGTAGATAATTTACAAGCAAAAGATTTTCATGATAGGTATACTAGTAAGGATGCTTATAGATAAATCTTAAGTAAAAAAAATTGTGTTTAGGTCTCTTCCAATAAGATAATTCAAGTGAAGCCAATTTTAGATTTATGCTTTACCTCAAGCTTCTCCTCACTTTTCTTTTTCTTTTTCTTTTTTTTTTATATTTGGATTGCTTTCCAATCTTATATATTTTTCTTTTCTTTTTCAGGGATTGTTTTTAATCCTTTTTTTCTTTTTTTAATTGAGGATTACTACATTTGGATAGCCTGTTAATGATTTTGAACTTCACTATTCTTAACTTATATTTAAAGACTCAACACATTTTTCACTTAATGATTATGTGTTTAGCAAAAATATATTTTATAGAGTTTCAATTCTATTTTCTCAAGCAAACATATAGATTCCTTAATATTTTAAAAAATACAACATTTTTTTATTTAGATATTTGAATCAAAATTCTAACACCTTTTATTAAATAATTACAATTTTTTAGTATTATCCCTTGTTATATAAAAATACTTTTATAAGTTTGTTATAGTATTCATGAAATCAACAGTATATCTATCTTAAATTAACTTTTCTTCCATAGGTTATGTTATTAATTTTGAAAATATTGTTTACTAAGGACAAGTAAAGTTTAAATTTAAGTTCTTTTCCCTCCCCCAAACTTAGTTCTTTTAATAATATTTAAAACATTTTGCACTTTGAAATATTAAACTAAGCAGGAAGAAGAAATTTAATATTTAAGGTATTTTAGAAAAGTAAATAATGCAGGCATAAACAACAATGTAAAAGAGTAGCAAAGTAAATAACAATAAGAAGACTAACACTCTTTCACATTTTTAAACATTTAAAAAACTAGCAGGAGCATAAATAGGATTAAATTCCAAGCAATCTAATAACAGAAACAAACAGAATTACTACAAAGTTCTCAAACAGTATAATAATACATGAACAGTAAAAACACACATAAAAGGCACATCTGCAAAGCAAAGCAAACATAAAGTCTAATCATCTTCAGTAGCTTCCTCATCGTCAGAAGAATCATCAAGAATATGACTTCTGGGGTTTATCCATGGGGTGAATTTTGGACAAGTAGGAAATTCAATGTTCCTATCACCCTTCATGAAATTTTGGCTTCAAATTCACTTTAAAATAGTGTAGGGACGAATTTTCCAAGAGGTGTTTCAAGAAACCTTCTAAAAAGCGTCCAGATTCAATGTATATGGCCAATAACCGCACTTGGAGCTGTTGGTGCCACTTTGGGCACTTTCGGCGCCCTATTTTCATCACTCTCGGGTTTCTGGCGCCGCTAGCGTCTTATCGGGCGCCGCTGGCGCCCATTCTGCGCAACTCCACCATTTTGCTCCGTTTGGCTTTGTTTTAGCTCCGTTTTGCCCCGTTTTAATTGCGTTGCATTCCAAACAGATAGCCCTACAAAATAAGCATGAAAAAATTTTTTTTTTAAGTGTAATCTAATTCAAAAATATGAAAGAAGTGTAAAAGATATTAAGCATAGAAAGAATTATCGAAATTTGTCAGGCCAGAATTTATTTTCTTGCTCGTTTTTGCTCCAAATTGCACCGTTTTTGCTTCTTTTTCTCCAAGAGTACATTTATTATACCTAAAACCAAAAACATGAAAAATACCTTCCTTTAAAGTGCATTATCATTAAAATTAAGCATAGAATGTATATGTAAAATCAAGCATTATTTAGGCTTATCAGGTTCTTGGAGCAAAAAAGAAGAAAAAAAATGAAATTTAGAGTCAAATGATGCAATTTTCAAAATTTCCTTGGCACCAACGATACAAGATTACAGAGAGCAGGTGCCAATAGCTCTAGAAGCGGTTATTCTCCTAATTCATTGAATTTGGATGAATTTTGAAAGGGTGCTTAAGGAAATTCTTGGGATATTCGTCCTTACATTATAAAAGAGTGTTTTTATGTTAAGAAAAGTGTCTTTGTCATTGTTGTGTGGGAAGTGTGATTTATTGTTGGTGAGTCTTGATGTGTGAGGGAGTTTAGAGAAAATTTTCTTTGACAGTTGTAAAAGGAGAGGGAAAGTGAGAGATTTCTTATTCATTACATTTTAAGAGAAAATTAAGTGGTATTGTAAAGAGAGAAAGAGATTCAAAGGAGCGTCAAGGGATTTTTTTTTGGAGGTTTGTTTTATAAACTTGTATATATATAATCCATCTTTTATTGTATCTTCCTCATGAATTCTGAGTAGTTTTCATTGTCATTATTCCTTCAATGAGATATAGTCATGTGAACAATCAAGATTGTTGCTGTTGCGCAATAATTATATGTTTATAATTGTGATGATTTAAACTTCAAACTTTATTTACTTTTCGATCTAACTAGTTGAATTGTTGAAATTTATTGTAAAAAATATGATCTGAAAGGACTATGCTTTCTACAACAGAGTAAGAATCACATTTGATTTCATGGATGAGAATCTATTCCATAGGGTTGAGTGCAAATAATAGGGAAATATACTTTGATGGGCGTAGAATTGGAGATTTTAAGGTGACAGACTAAAATCCCCAAATTTGTCTAGGTGTTTGGAAATTAAAGCGAGATGTTAGCCCTGAGGTGAGGGGAACGTGGGAACTTTTGGGTGATAGCCAGTATCTTCACATCCTTACCGATGATTTAGGGACGTATTAGCCAATATTCTTTTTCGCTCGTAAAGAGGAGAAAGAATGAGAATGCTTCTATTTAACACAATACAATACAATTTACAACAATTTGAATCATTCATTGACTATAACCTCATTGTAGGGGAATGATACTTTCTTAAATTTGTACCCTTCATCAAAAAACTTAGTTTAGTCTTAGTGAATTTAACTTTGAAGTTTATAGATTAGTTTAGTAAACATAGTTCCATTAACTGCATTAAACCAATTTCGACTTGTTTTTCTTACTCGAGTTTTATATAGTTTGAATATTGTGTCTTTGCGTTATTATCATAATAATTATCACCTTCTTGTGGGATTGATACTTAGGACTTCATTAGAGCTCTTTATTAATTGAGCGATACGTATACTTGTGTTCGCATCCTAGTGACGCTTTAAAATTGATAGTGCATATTAATTCACTAGGAGTGGCAGCTTAAAGATTAAAAAAAAAGATAAAACTAATTATATTGAAGTAAATATTATTATGATTGATCTGCATATTTTCTAATTTAGCTGTCGTGTGTGTTATAGTGTTGAAAGACATTTATAGCACACTACAAAAACCCACATCAGTATACATATGCCTCTTTCTTCTGGTTCACACGTATGGCGAGGTACACAACTCGTGGTAGTACTAGCGAGGAAGAGGGCTTGGAGCAAGCAAAGAGAACATGTCTACAACCGTCACGGTGGTGAGATATCTCTGTGGTGAGATATCTCTGAAATTCTTAGCCAGCCTTAGTGTTAGTGTTGTCTTGGCATGTGGGTTTGATCACCCAGACAGGTGCATGCACTTACGCCGACGCAACGACGTGCCTATGTGATGAATCGTTGGTCTCATAGAGCGAGCCTTTAGGTTAGAATTTTTCATGTGTGGCCAAAGAACCTCTGTAGAGCCGAGTCTCTTCCATTTATTGTGAGCCTTAGCACAAGTTTCGATGGGTCGGAGTCCCTCACTCCCCTTACTCTGGATTTTCCAGTTTTACTTGGAGAAACTAAGTAGTCGGACTTGGCAAAGTGAGATAAGCTTCGTAGCTGTCTCACTTTGCAAAGTCTGAAGGAGTTCACAAAATGGGAAAAGCTTTGTAGCTAGCAAATTTCGTGACGACGTGGAGGGTTTCCCCCCAGAGATCTGGGGAGAAACTAACCACATTTCCTCACTAAAAGCAAGTGGTGAAGATGCCATACATCAATGGGTCCAACCTTAGGTTTCCCAGGTGAGGCTGTTAGAATGATCTTGTTTGGCTATTTGCATGTTGGTTTGCTTCAGATTGCACTCATTTTGCTTTAGGTCATGTTTGCATTTCACTTCGCTCCGACCGGCCGCCCTGACCTGGTGAGCGTCTCATTTCGCTCTGACTGGCCGTCCCGACCCAGTGAGCATCTCACTTCACTCGGATCGGCTGCCCTAACCCGGTGAGCATCTCACTTTGGTTCGACCAGCCACCCCGGCTAGGTCAACGAACCACTTTGGTTCGACTGATCGCCCTGACCCAACCAACCGTGCACTTTGGTTCAACCAGGCACTACAGCCCGGTTGACTGATCACTTGCATGCTTTTATGCTTTTTGGATCATTTTGCATGTTCTTTTGCATGTATCATTTTGCTTGCTTATATGATGCACAGTGAGCATCTCAGTTTGCTTGCTTGTATGAAGCACTGTATCTTATATGTGTTAGCTTGCATGATCATTATTGTTTCCTTGTATTGTACCTCTTCGGGTCACTGCCTCCACGACACACCCATTTTTCGGGCCCTTGCCTCCACGACACACCCTTCCTTTCGTTTCACTGCTTAAATGACACACCCATTTGTCGCGCCCTTGCCTCCACAGCATGGCCATCCTTGGCTCATTGACTTCACGACACACCCCCTTCTAGAGACCCTACTTCCTCGGCAGACCCATCATTGGGTCACTGCCTCCACAACATACCCATTCCTCGGGCTCCTGCCTACACGACATGCTTATTTTTGGGTTATTGCCTTTATGATACACCCACCCTTTTGAGTCGTCACCTCTACGGTGCACTCAGTTTTTTCTGAGTCGCTGCCCGCACGATACATTCGTCACTTCTATCATTTTCTTGTTTGTAATTGCATTTACATGTTTGCATGGATAGCGAGCAAGGCTCGGTAGTTGAGTGACCCCATGTCAGTCGCGATGCTTAACGCGCATTGCTTGATGAGTTAATCCAAGTGAGTAATGTGAGTTAAGTCATCAAGATTTACATGAGTATGACTCTGCTAATCCAAGGGCTCTATGGTGCGTCATTTGCATCATGGACCTATATTGTAGGTCTATTACTTCATAAAATGGATATTTTTACTAGTACTAGTACTATCCTCCAACTTTTAAAACTTTGTAAGCTAGGCCTATATGAGGCCACTTGTTTTAAAAATGCCACCCTTCATTTGTGAAATGTTATAGGTCCCTTAGATCTTTAGGACGGGGTCTGCGTGGCGACCCTGTCAAAGTCATATGGTTCCGTCAAAGGCATATGGTAGCAGTAGAATTACCCCATGCTCTTAGGTACTAGGTTAGGACACTTTCCATTAGATGGTGTGTTGGCTAGGGTCTAGTACGCTAAGTAGTCTTTTGATGCCTAGCTATTGTTCTTTGCTGGATTGGTTGCCATAGCCAGACATCTTTCCTTTTGTGCTTTTAATTTGACCGTATGCTTCATGTGCATAGTAGTGTGTTAAGGCGTTCTTCTGCAGGGAGTCGTGCCTCAATATGAACAAACACAGATACCTCCATGGGGGAAGCAAGTGATGCTTTCTAACAGTTTGCTTGCAGGTGCTATTTAGCTCACACAGTTATAAGACACGACTCATTATACGTTATATGCATGTAGGCTTTTCTGTTAACATTTGTTTTCATTCAGGATTTAGTCTTTTCTTTTCATATATACTTTTAGATTCTAGAAGAGTGATAGCAGAAATAAGATATATGCACGGGTTCTGAGGCATTTGAAGCGGGAACTACGTGGAGGGGACCAGGAGCTGATGCTCATGCCTCGTACCTTAATTTTGAATTTTATATAGATGCTTAGAATTATGACCAAGCATGCATATGCGGAGTCCGACCACCATTTTTATTTTATGGGATAAGTTGCCGACCTAGCGACGCTGGCCTTTTATTATTTTGTTTGTCTTGTTTTACTTTGTTTTTACATGTATGCATTGCTTGGATCATTTTTTCTTGTTTCTTTTTGTGCATCTGTGATATCAAGAAATATATAATTTAAGCTCATCAGGGAACCTAAAATTATAATTTTTCTACTTAAAAAAGTATAAATAAAACATTTAGGATGATTAAAATTTATGATTAAAATATTCAAGAATTTAAAATCTGCTTTTATTTTTCTGCATTTGGCCTTCGGGCCCGTTTTAAAACGGGTTGCATAGCATGGCCATAACCCAAGTCATATTATAGGGTTTTCACAATAATTAAGGACCACTCTCGATAAGTGCATTCATATTACATGTCCCAAGGAGAAGGCCCCATGTTTTTCAACCCGACTGGCCTAACATACATTTTTCTGCTTAGGTGGTTGTTTAGTGCACCTAGGGTGTTAGAAGACTCCCCGACTCAGATGGGATGTAATTCCTTTTTTTTGAGCATTTTCAGGTTTGTAGCTGAACCTCTGCTTCTCTTTCTTTCCTAAGGCATCCTAGCCACTTTGACAGATGTAAGACCCACTTCTTGGTGCTCTAGCTCATAGTTATAGTATAGAGTTTCACTCCTCTGACCTTAAGGCTACCGAGGTTCCCCGTGGACAACACATTTTAGGATTGCTGACTGGGAATCTCATAAAGTATTGGGTCAACTACCTTCATGACCAGTTAGACTTGGGGTCTTAGTGGCTTGGGATGATGGGTAGTACCTTGACCTAACTACCTTTACCTTCTAGGGATTACTCTTCCCCTCATTTGACTACCACTGCCGAGCCTTGCCTCTTCATTTACCTTCTTTGGCATCATCTCGATGGCCTGATTGCTGATGAGCTGTCGCACGTTTGGGATACGATGACTTATTTTTTGCCCTTATGGCTCGGATGTGCTTTGATGTATCGGGATTCCCTAATAGGGATGATTTGACTATTTTGCAGGCTTTGTATGTCGATGAGTCGCTACCTACTGGGGATGTAAGAAGCTCACATTCTGCTCGATGGCTTAGCGAGAGCTTAGAAGCATCAGAGCATTCCCCCTGTGAGATAACCTCCTTTGATAGGCCCATGCTACTTGTCACTCTCAGGCAAGAAAAACCCCTTTTGATCAAAAGTATTCTTGAGCAACCCCCAATATGTAAATAACTAAGTGGGATACGTTCTCTTAGGAGCATTCATAACCCCAGAACAGGCACCTGCACTAGAATGTCTAGTTATGGGTAATCTACGTAGGCATTCTTTTACGGATATTGGTCCAAGGTGTCTCCGCCCGATCTTGTTTGGGCAGATATACTTGGCCCATCCTTGCGAGGTTTATCACATGTAGACTCTCCACATTTTATTTTTTCTCTTGTTTTTCGCTTTATGTATGTCCCTCTTTTCTAGTTCCTCCATTCTCCTGGTCATTTATATGACTCAGAAGAGAGATTTATTTGAAAAAAAAAGTATACGAAGATCGGCTAGCTGTCGACTCCTTCAAAAATAAAAGAGAGAAAAACGAATGAAAATAAGAACACGAGGGAGAACTGGAGGTGAAATCGTTGAGTATAATGTTATCGGGTTTTTATCTATTAAGGTCCATATGTGAAATTGAGGATTCTCGGTGACTGTGTTATTTTCTTCACACTTCTTAGATGGGAATGAGTAATTTCCATCAAGGGAACCTATAAATTCATTTGCAGTGAATATTTTGAGGATCTAAGCATGCCATATTTGATAATTTTCGGCTATTAATTGAGAATGGTGGTGATATGTATTGGAAGAGCAAACGCTTGAGAATCAACTATGATTGATTCTTCCATTTGATTGCGATGGAAACCGAGGATGAGAAGATGTGAAGCTTACTTGACTGTAGTAATAGAACTATTTCTCAAGGAGAAGCTTTGATACAGGCACAATGAGGGAGTAGACAAAATGACATTTTTTACGGTAGCATTACTCTTTACCTTCACCCGGTAATAAATTACATGGACAGGACAAAAGGTGAAGATTTCAGAGAAGCTAAAATTAGTTGTATGGTTTGGTAACCCGAAGTGAACTTAAGTAATGCTACCACCTATAATATATGTAAATACATAGGAATTGAGATGTATGTATGAAAATGCCTAAAAGCTACACACACTCCAATTATTCTCCTTTCCAACCAAAAACAAAGAAAACAACCTTTACAACCAAAAAGAAAAAGAAATATAAAACTAAGTGAAAAATAAAATAAAACTGTGCTGCCATAAGAAGCAAAGACATCTGACCACAGAGAGGAAAGCAGCAATAAGCTCGACAAAGAAGATCCTCTGGTCAAAGAGATCCTGTTTGCGTATACTTTGGAGTTACTATATCTATTTCCATCTCTCTCTCTCTCTCTCTACCTCATTCCTTTTTAACTATTGTTGATTTCTCGTGCAGAGAGTCCTCCGGCCTCCCCTCTCTATTCCACTAAAAGGTCCTAGATCCTAGCTTTAAAGCCTCTCTTTCTCTTGAAACAATCCTATAAATACCCTTTCCCCCACTCCATTCACTCGCAAAGGCTTAAACCTTTTCCTCTGCTGCTCATCTCTCCCGCCTCTGTTGCTACCCTGTTCAACGGCTTTAAGCCGAGGAGAGCAACAGAGAACAAGATAAGGGAAAAAAGCTTTGTCTTGTATCTCCATCGACAGCAATGTCGGCCTGGAAAGACAAGGAAAATGATCCCCCGCCTTGAGGGCATCGCTTCTGCTATTCGCGTCGTTCCCAACTTCCCCAAACAGGTCACCTTTTACTCTAAAGTTTCCATTTTTATTCTCTGCCTTAAAATTCAATGAAAGCACTGTTCCCGCCTTCAGCTTTTCAAAATTCTTGTCCCTGATGGCCTGCTTTTCCTATAAATATTGACTTTGTTGCTGATCAGACAAATTTATCGTTATAATTCAGGGATTATGTTCAAAGACATAACCACGTTGCTACTTGATCCCATTGCGTTCAAAAATACTGTAGATTTGTTCGTGGAACGCTTCACCGGAAAGGGTATCAACGCAGTCGCAGGTAATAATCTCCTCTCCCACCTTCTTCTCCGATTCCCCTTTGCCTTGCTTTTCTAAGAAACCAGAGCTTCCAATTTTTGTAGATCTCAGGGCTTTTTAGGCAATGGTAGATTTTTCTTTTATTGACTGCATCACAATCTCAGTGGCAGTATATATAATATAATATATTTATATATAGTTGTAAAAGTGTATCTATCTGATATCTTGTGTGGATTTCTCTAAATTTGTTGCCTTCTCCTTCTCTTCTAGCTGTGGAGGTGTCTGGCATGATGCTGACATTGCCTTTTGGTGCCCCACTCCTTTTAAAATTTTGGAAAGCTACTACTCTTTGTGCAACATTTTCTCTTCCCTTTTTGCTTTCAAGCCATCACTGTTAGGCGGATTCTCGTATGGGAACTTATATTCTGTTTTCCTGTCGTAGTTTCTTCTTCTTCATCTTCTTATCCAGTCATTTTCATGCTGTGTAACAGTTTATAATTTCGTGGCTTGTTCCTTCTGGTTGAAGTAAATCATTTGGATCTATACTTTGTTGAGCTTTAATGTTTGCGGACATTTTATTTTAAGGAACTGTATAAGATGTATTCTAGACAGTGCTTAAGATCTATTGTGATTTGGAGTTCTGAATGTAATAATGTTGTATGGGAATAATATAAACAAAATGCGCCAGAAATTTTTGACAGAAAATTTATCAGGAGTGGTGGGAAAATGATTTTAAACATTGGCAATTTTCCTCCTTTTAATTTCTATTTTAAACAGTTTTATGTTTTAGTAATTTTTTTTTGGTTGTTTTATGTAAATCCTTTTCTTAAAGAGGTTTTATCTTTGTTTTTTTGAGCTTCACGAATTTACAATTAAGAACTTAAGGGCTGCATTGTGTGACGAATATACAAGGTATAGGTTATGCGATTAATTTCTTTTATGGCAACAAAGTATTGTTTATGATTATCTGCAGGTCAGTGTGCTAATGATGCAAGTTTATGGTGCTGCAATTTTTTATTTTTTTATTTAGCCAGCCTATACTACTTCTGACTACGCGCAAGATAAATAACTTCTGCTTTGACATTTATGTAGAGTTACTGTTGTTCCATGTACCTAATTATGTTATTATAATGAAGCAGTTGATTATTTTATTAGGATTGTGCTTACTATATCATGTTTTCAGACGCCACATGACCATATCATATCATTTTATAAGTGAAAATGGGCAGCTGTTTCCAAAAGGATTAGAGGATGTTATGGATCACTTTTTTTTTTTTTTTTGGTTGCTGTTGCTCATTTAATGTATTCTTCAATTTTCTTTTCTTTTTTGTATTTTTCTAAAACAAATCAACTTGCTTTCAAAAATTCAAATAAAATTTGAAAACACAATCATATTTTATTTAACATGAAACTTGTTTTCTTTCAAATCCACACATAAACAAAATAAAATAAAAACACAAGATAAAAAACCAAAAATATAAGTGATCTCAAATAGCCCCTTAGTTTCTATCTTCAATGCTAGTATTCAACCTTTTTTTTTAAAATAAAAATAATAAGCCTTTTTCCTTTTTATTCCATTGCCCTTTTTTTATTGGATTAATTTATGTTGGGTCCCATTTTTTGAGATGGTGTAGATCAACCCATGGATGATGGTCAACTATGAGATGGGATAAAGCTGTTGAGAATTATGAGAATACATAATGTGCTCATGCTGAATCATGATTGATCATCTGTCGTTTTTTCAGATATGTTTTGAGAAGCTTATAAGTTTAAAATAATTCATCTTTGTTGAATTCATCATTAATAGCTATCCAACTGTGGTAAAGCATGTGATAAGTTATGTAATGGGTCTCCTACTTTTAATTTCATATTGTGGTGTCTCTTTGTGGTTAGATGAAGACAAGATTTCTTTCATCACGTGGAGCAATCTATCAACTTAAAGCTATTTCTCCAAAAGAAGATTCCACATGCAACTTGACTACTAATGTCTATGGAAAAGTAGTAGCACATGTTATCCGTAGTTACAAATTTTTTTAGGTGTGATTTATTCAGGCCGAAAATATATTTGACTTTCAGCAATTTTTAAGTGTTTGTATATATGAAAAAAGTGAAGTTTCTAAATTATTATTACTGATGGCAAGTAGATAGATGAAACTGATGAATGACATTATTCTTGGAATACCAAAAGAAAAAGTTCGTTATGTTTGTATTTATTTATTGTTTTTTTTTTTCTGAAAATGGTATTTATATTCTTTTTAATTATTTTCTTTGTCCACATCAAGACATTTACCATAGATAGCTGGTTTTTGGGTGGAGACTCAACTCTGAGTATAGGGACATCGATGTCAGTAGTGATTTAGGTGGATATTACCAAAAGATGTTGAGAATTGCTTGAACTAAGTGGGGCTAGTAGCATGCATGTTTGCAACTGCTATACAATCACTTTTATGGCAATATGAGGTGGTTTTACTTGTTAAATTTGAACTTTTGGGCTCCACTTATTGATTTATGCATTTTTTAAAGTAACAACAGGATTTTTGCTATATTCTTCTTAACTTTAGACCCCCTTTCAAGATATTTTATGCCGGAACTCTTGATAGAATTTGTAGAATGATATGTTCCAAACCTTATGCTGCAGCCAACAGAATCAACTGAAGCGATCATTGTAGTAAGCTAACCACTAACCCATGGATTTTGTCCTTGGGAGGATTCCTTGATGATTAAATTTGTGACTGAGCTTGAAAGGGAAAAAATGTTAAAACTAATTTAGTAGAGTTCTCTCCTTGGGATGAATGGCTGGGCTTAGTGAAGGCTACTTTGTTACCTTGACAGATTATATGGTCGAAAATTATTATTGCCAACAACTTTGAGATATGAGAGAATAACAAAATTTGTCTTGTTTCATGTAAACTGGTCAGCTAGTTGATTGAAGGATGAAGAACAAGTTGCATCATCTTTTAGATTAATGTTGGAACATTTTTTTCCTCTAATGATTATGAATGGGCTGATGAAGGTTCTAAGCCTCAAGATTGGTGCTATTGGAGTTTTGAATCGGATGACTAGGACCTCGAAATTGGTGCTAATGAATGTGTGCTTCATCAAGGTAGACCAATGGTTAGATACAAATCCTTACACCGTAGAGTAGTGCATGAGCTAGAAAGAACATCATCCTATTTTATCCTCAATACACGATGAACATCGAAGAACTACTCTTGATGTCCTTGATTAAAAATTGTTTGAAATAAATCAAACCCAATTTTTTCTTTCATCTTACTATAAATCATGAGTGTTTATATAAACCGTTTCTATATTTACAGTGAAATAAGCTCAGTTGAATAGTGCGATAAAAATGTGAGAATTTAGC
This sequence comes from Papilionanthe hookeriana x Papilionanthe teres, assembly GCA_022702705.1. NCBI lineage: Eukaryota > Viridiplantae > Streptophyta > Magnoliopsida > Asparagales > Orchidaceae > Papilionanthe > Papilionanthe hookeriana x Papilionanthe teres. The sequence continues at coordinate 47,013,837 of CM040424.1, read as the reverse complement.
CTTAGACTAATAGCACATACTTTTTTGAAGCTTGCGTGCATGATTTTAATATCCTGGTTTTACTCTATCAAATTGAGTTTCATTTTTGAAGGTCATGTTCTAACACTCTTGCTATAAAAGAAAGGGATGTTTATTTATGACATATGACAATGAATCCATGATTTTGTCCATTTATTTACTATTTTTGGCTGATCCGCAGACTTTTTATTCTCCATCATTCATATTTTATTAAATTTGCATTCTAATTCTTGTAGGTGTTGAAGCAAGAGGTTTCATATTTGGTCCTCCTATTGCATTGGCAATTGGTGCAAAGTTTATACCATTAAGAAAACCGCGTAAACTGCCAGGTATATGATAATCACTAACAGGCTGAAAACTGGCACACACACACACACACACACACACACACACACACACATATATATATGTATATATATATATATATATATATTTTTTTTTTCTTGGAAAGTGGAGCAGAAAGACTCCTGCTGTCACTTCCCAATTTTAGAAAATATTTTTGAAAATTTTGAGCATTCATTCAGCCATTTTGTAATGGTTCATCGTGGCCAATATTTGGGCCCTCATTTAATTCTACTCATTGATTCTGAAGTAGAAGAAAATTCATCTTTAGTTTGACCTCATGTTTGTCAACTTGGATTATAAAATGCTTTTGTAAAATAATTGTGCATCATGCTTAATTGTATTCTTTGGACCGAGGAATAGCAACTACTATCCAATATTTCTTCATTAAAAGAGATAACAATAGAAATGATATTAAATTACTATTTATTAAGGATAAAGCAAACAAATTTAACTCAAAACTAATATTTTATAGGAAATGCAATTATCCTTTAAATAAAAATACTCAATATAAATGAATTAATAGAGAAACGTTAAAGTAAAATAGTTATTAGTTTTTTAGTTTTCGTCCCAATGAATGACTAATAAAATATATAATATGTTAGTTATGTTCTTAAATAATATAATTGTGCTTATCAAATATAATCTTGTTTTGTGCCATATTCAATAAACAAATAGGAAGATTTATACATATCACTTAATGCTTATATATTTAAATTTAAATTCAAAATTGCATGATATGATGGCCACTGGATGCAACATATGGATAGAGAAATACTTGAACATTTGTTATCATCCACCCAGTGAAAGAAAACTATCTAAACCTTAAATATTGCAATTTTTATTCAAAAAGGTTCCTTTGAACCTTGCTTTGAAAATTTGTAGGTGAAGTAATCTCAGAGAAGTATACTCTTGAATATGGATCCGACTGTCTTGAAATGCATGTTGGAGCTGTTCAACCTGGTGAGCTTGCTTTAGTTGTTGATGATTTGGTTGCAACTGGTGGAACTCTCTGTGCGGCCATAAACTTGCTTGGTAAGTAGTTTAATACCATATCAGCATTAACATTAGCTTTATTCTACTATTTCGATTTGTCTTTATTAAACTCATTCTCCATCATGATGTCTTTTTGTTATTGGATTTTTGATCAAATTTAATCGAAAATTCATGCACATCCGATATGCAAGGCCTTGATCCCAAGGCCTCTTGGTTGGAAGCTTAAATTCCCAAGCCACAGCCTAAAGTGGGCTGCATGATGCTTTAATTTTTTTTTTTTTAAGGTAATTGATTTGAAGCTTAATAACTGAAGACATTGTTTACAATTGTGATGGACATTTGTTGTTTTATCACTTTATATTGCTAATATGAGGCGATGGCCTTGTTATCTTTCCAATTTTGATGATATTCTTACCAGGCAAGCTCATTCAGTGTCTGTTAAAACTGTTAAAAAACAAAATTTTCTCATATTTTTACTCTTTTTTTTGTTTCTAAAAACTCATTTATTTAGTATATTATTATATGTTTTTATTTTTTTTAAGAAAAACCAATTTGTTTAAAAAATAATCAAAATAAATTTTAGGCATTTTACTGTTTTTAAAATAACTAAATATTATTTAACATATCAAACATGTTTTTTTTTTAAAAAAGAAACATAATTCAAATAAAAAAGAAAACATTAAATAATAAATAAAAAAAAACGTGATTCTAAGTTGCCCATAAATTAAAGTTATTAAAATATCAAATTGAATTACTCTTGATCATAAATAACTGCAAGAGAGGATCTTGGTTTCAATCAAAACCCAAACGATGAGGCCCAGCCAGAATGAAGTAACAGTGTCTCAAAACTATGAGAATAAAAGCATTATTGATGGTCTCACAGCAGAAGCTTGACATAACAATTAGAATGAGGTAATGTTATTATTAAAATATTTTGCATAGTTATGATTTGATTTTACACTTCACACACAGAAATTATAGCCTTTCATACAAGAAATAATAAGTCATTTCTAATCAAATCAACTAAAAAAATAAAATCAAAACTAATGCATGTTATATAAAATTTTGAGAATTTTTTTCATATGAATTTTACAAAGTGCTAAGGACTTCCCTGATTTCTTTATTTAAGTTTGGGGGTTTGCTAGAACTGAAATAATTGGCTTTCTTTTAACTTTGAGGGCATAAGCTGCTTACGTCCTGTTTCATTCAGTATCGTGTGCATGGCTGGCCTTGGTTTTAGGATCATGTTTGGCTTTTGCAGGATCTTCATCTGTATTGTAAAGTTTCGACTCAAGTTTATGAATCTGCACAAGAAATTAAACCACTTTCCTGATGATGTTTCCTTTAGCTTTTATAAAATTGAATATAGAAAGCTCTTCGTAACAATTTGCCATACTTCATGGTATAGTGGAAGAATTGATTTTCTTGCCTGTTTCTCCTTAAAAAGGAAATCACGTGTCTAATATATCTTTTTAGTAGCTTTTTAGTGGATGTATTTACTTCTGAATGTTATCTTTGTAATGTGACAAATAGAACTTTTAAATTTTTCTAAATAATAGGGTCCATTTCAATAATATGCGCAGAGTACTTTTACAGTTGTGCTAACCCAAAGTTTTTGACTTGTTAAACTAGAGACTTTTGCATAATCTCTGGTGGGCGTCCGCGTGATTTCTGAGCTTATATGGAAAATTATTTTCCTTTAGTTGATATTTATGAATTTTAACCTAATCAATTCTGCAGTGATACGGTATCTATTAGAATTTAAACTATTTTATGCTTTAGTAAGGAGTGATCATTTTCATTATTTTACTTTGTTGCTTCATGCAATCATCATTGCTTCTAAATTTTCTTAACTTTAATGTTGTTACAATCTTTTGCAGAACGGGCAGGGGCTGAAGTTGTGGAATGTGCTTGTGTCATTGAATTGCCTGAACTTAAGGTGCATGACGAAATTTTATTGCCTAGTATTTTTAGTCAGTGAAGCACACAAGGGTGTGTGTGTGTGTATTTGTTACATTCCTAATCATATAACTTTATCTATATATCCGCATATACAATCATTTATCTGCGTTTGTGCATACATACAGTTGCCAATGACTGCATATATGCTCTCTAAAATTTTTCATTCATCTCCCCTTTATTCTATTCTCCTGGCTTTTCTTCCAATTTTTTACCCTCCCACTTTCGTTCCTTTTCATGCAATTTTTGCTTTCTGACCCCTATCAACTTGGCATATATATATATATATATATATATATATATATATATATATATATATATTATTCAAATCAGCAAATTGTATACTTATATTACTCTGAAAACATGTACATACATGAGTTCACTCAGGGTGCAGTATATTTGGAGACTCATTTTCACAAGGGAGTTGACCTTTGGTAGTGAGATGGGGAGGCCATTACCTTTTTATCCTTTACAAATTGCAATACAAAGTTCATAAATTAATGAAAGTTCATTTTCTGGATGTACAGGGCCGTCAAAGGCTGAATGGGAAGCCATTATATGTACTGGTGGAATCTCATTGATGGTATTTGCCTTGTATCATTCTGCTGGTAATAATTTACTACTTCCACCTTGGAGAGTTCATTTAGATTAGCCGATATGGAAGCTGGCGTCAATATTTACATGAATGTAGTGAATTTTGTTATTTAGCATCATTTCTGATCCTCCCTATATTTATTTGTCCTCTATTAACTGATTCTCTGAAATGAATTATTTTCTTTAAATTAGGGGGTATAGTGTGAACATTTTTCTTTCATACTTCTTTGGAAGATGAGGTTATGTATAACCAACTCAACTAAATGAAGATATTATGGTTAAATAAAATAATGAAACTAAAAGAAACTAAATTGTGAAGACTTACTTTTTGAATATATGACTGTAGATTATGTACATCGGTTCATTCTATCTTTAAGGAGTGATTGGCTCAATCAGCAGCTCCGCAGATGCCTGTGTATTGGCTTTTACTAATTAATCAGTCATCATCAATGCTGACTATTTTTTTATTAATATTGACTTGGTTAAGGTGAAAATGTTTCTAAATATTTATGATTATCGGGTCATCCAGTTTCATTTAGTTTAATTTAGTCACGTTATTTTATGTGTTGGAGTAAGAACTTGGTAGCTATGGGAGTGGTCGATAAATAGGGAATGGATGTGATTTCATAGCTTTCATAATTGCTTGTGACTTGTAGCTATCATGGTGTTGTAACTCATCGTTTTGACATTTGCCATGATCGAATGCAACTTCATAATCTTTGTTTTCATAGAAGGATGCATCTTTTATTCTAGTGGTTGTCATTAAAATTATCTTTTTTGCTATAAAAATTATTGGATCCCCCAACTAGTATAGTAAAATTTGGTAAGATCTCACTAGGGAATCAAGAACAAGAGACATGGCTAAACTAGACTAGGTCATTTGATTTTCTCTAAAATGGAGTGAGATAGTTCAATCAAGGTGGTAGAGGGGTAAGTGAATTGAAAGACAAAAAAAGATAAACAGAGCACCTTTTGATGTTACCCAAGGCTATGGACAGGGCTTTTTTTCATTATCAAACCTTTTCATCCTGCATTTACAAATGTTTGTTCACAATTCAATCCTTTATACAATGGTTATGTATAAATGTTCTAATCAAGTTTCTAGCTATCACACAAATGTACATATCAAAATATTATGTTTATTTGGTTGACACCTTTTGAGTGAGTTGCAGGATCGCTTTTCTTGTGAGTTCTTCTTTAGAAAAATTTTTTTAGTGTGTTGAATTTAATAGTTTATGATGACGACACTCTTAGAGCTGCTCCACATATTTAGTGGCTAACATTATATGTGAAATTCAATTTTCCCCAAAGCTTTCACTTGGCAGCCATGATCAATTGATTTGTTTGACTCTACTCAATCAGTCAAGTTGACACACTTTCATAGTCTCTTATACTTTTTACCCACTTTAGTTTCCTTGCATCTATAAATATGTTCATTGAAAGTGGGGATTTCTACATTTCTCTTTTCTTGGTGCATAGCCTACCTTATTAACAATTAGTTCACTAGTGTTCTCTAAGCGATTGAGCAATTGAGTGGCCTTTTCTACTTTGAGAATGTCTAAAACTTACTTTGAGAATGTCTAAAACTAACTTCTTCATAAAATATTAATATATTTGAATCATCAAGAACATTTTTGTATTTGTTGATGTCAATTTTAGTTGCATTCGTATTCTTACTAGGGAGAATGTTTGCTAGTGACATTCTAAAGTTGAAATATCAATAATAAATACTTCATTCCTCAACTAAAGTATTTGTATATGTTTCCTTAGTTGAACCAATTATTAGCACATTCACTAGCCCGAGTCAGGTGATCTTTGACATCTTCGTGTCATTCTTGTACGACAATATTTGTATTCAAAAACGTCATGTGGATCATGTGATATGTCTCTATATTGTTAAATTCAATGTTATACTTTGAAACATTCACTAGCCCGAGTAAGGTGATCTTCAACATCTTCGATAGTCATTATTGTCTGACAAACCTTGTATTCAAAAGCATCATGTGGATCATGTGATATGTCATTATATTGTTAAATTCAATGTTATACTTTGAAGGATGCATTCACTAGCCTGAGTCAGGTGATCTTCAACATCTTCGATAGTCATTACGGGATAAATGACAGCAGCCATTCCAAAAGCATCATGTGGATCATGTGATATGTCTCTATGTTTTTGTTAAATTCAATGTTATACTTTGAAGGATGCATTTGTATATAATGTCATAGTCTCTATTATTGTTTTGACTTGTTTACTAAATGAGTACATAGGCTTGATTTTAGAATAACATATTTCTTCTTAGCTTAAAACCCTCTCAATAACACCATGTAACGAGGGAGTTCAAGTACTATTTATACATTTCCTTTCTGAACCACCGAGACTACGTTTAAAATATGAGATGTGATATTTTTGATTCATGCAATACACGACATATACAAGATAGTACTTCCTACTAAATCACACATAATGTTTACGATTTAATATTGCTTACTAAAGAGATATATACTTCATGTGCAATTAAAACTACCTAGAGGTGGCATAAGAAAATAATATTATTGGGAGTGTATTGGAAATTTGAATATACAACTATCACGCACACTTCCTTTTTATCCAATCATGTCAAAAAGTTACAAACTGTTATAACATTTTGCATCTGTGAACCACACCTTTTGATGCAAGCCACATTATCTTTAGGGACACAAGCATTCACAAGTATTCCATCAATTACCCCAATGCAATCTTATATCGCAAGCTATTTTGTTAAGCACATTCAAGAAGCTAAGAAAATTATATAAATTCATAGGTATGTGTTTACCTTGAAGTAGGACATAATGATAATCATGTTTTTACTCAAGAAATGTATTATGAAAATTAGTATCTAGCAGCTTCACATTTAGCGGATGACAAGTTAACCAGAGCATCTATACCAATGCTGAAATATGTACTAATTATTTCAGACGGATGGTAAAAGCACTCACATGCTACCCTTATTGACTCATAGTGTGATAATATATATAGTGTTATCCCTAAAAATTCTCTTATTATTGTTCTTGAAGTGCTTTGGAGATCATGATAAATTTATAAATCTTGTAAAAGATCAATAAACATTATTTTGGACATACGAAGCATAATTATGCCATCTTTTTTCTGCAATTAGCTCCACAATCCATTTATATCCAATGTAGATTCATGTCATTGAGGGAGTTTTACAAATGTATGTTTCGTGCTACTCATTAATTAAACGTACAACAATAATAATTACCTTGCAAAGCTCTTACTTATGGTCAAGTATAATTGTAGTGAGACAAGTAAAAATTCATCAACCACCATTTAAATGAACATCATAAACTAGAAATCCTCTTAACTCATATAATAAAACATTTCATTAGAATGCAGAAATAAATAAAAAGTTCAAAGGAATTTATAATCGCAATGTAGATATGTAAAACAACATATAAGAGTTTGACAATAATAAAATATGATTCGATAATCACAAATCGTTGCAAACTAGTAATCCTTAACCATCACAAATTTTTAATCGTGTTGGCTTTCATAGAAAGACCTAAGGTAATGAACCCTTCATTCAACTACTATCGGCATGAACACCTCTCTTTTATTTGGGTCCTTGAGTAACTTAGTAGAGAATAAGTACATTTGAATGTCATCATATGCTTCGGGGATCATCTCAAGCATTCGGCGAATCAGAAGTGGAAGGATGTTCGCAAGATGAATTGGATCCCAAGACAAATTTGGACATGTTGCAACAATTTTGGTAATGTAAGTCATAGGAAAAATGCTCAACGGCTTTCTTTTTCTCATGTCGGGTTGATATTATGACATGATGCGGTGCACTTTCGGTTATTGGTATAGTATGAACCTCTCTTAGGATCTTTTGAATTATCACTATGTTGAGATAATTCTTGGGCATTCAAGTTAATTGGGGCTTCATGTCCCGAAGCCCAGATCAATTCCACAAAGTTTGAACTTTTTTGCATTAGGGACAACCAATATTTTAGTGAAGTGACTGATAATCATATCATCATGCACATTCTAAGAAAGTTATATAGCATAGAAATTTGAAAAGGTAACTTCACCTCTACTTTTCCTTCCATCATTCAGTTGAAGAATCTATAGTCTTCTTTTTGTGTTCCCAACCCAATCTGATTGACCCACGTATCAATTCTTTCCATAGTTTCCAATCTTTTAAGTTGGATCCACTTATTTTCTAACTAACTCCTTTCATATTCTTTTCTAGTTTTCTCGCGAAAGTTTTGAATTATATTTCTTCAGGTCTTGTATTGAAATGTGTTGAATGTCGATTTTTAGATTTAACTCTTCCGGACATACATTGCAAAAGAAGCACAACTTTTATCCCATGTAGTAGACAAAACCACTTTTTGATTTGTCCATTTCTACTCATTAATTAAGAAATAGTAAATAGAAATGGGAGAAAATATAAGTTATAAAAATTTGAAAATGAATACATAAAATTTGAAATTAGGAAATAAAATTCAGGACTTAGAGTCAATGTAAAAATTCAAATAATCAAAATATGGCAGACGACATATGAAAAAGAGGATGTTGGTTTTCTTAGAATATTTTAGGACACTCGTATATATCAAAAATCATAGTTGCCTAAATGCCATCTAGAAGATCGTCAAAGTCATGTGACTCATCATAACCCTCCAAATAAAAATATTAATTTAAAGTGAAATTTCAAATCCTTAGGATAACATAAGATAAATGTACTTTTCTGAGGATCATATTAATGGACTCTGCGAAGAATTTTCATTAGTAATCCAAGCCACTAACTATATTCACACTAACATATTCACTCAATCCAAACCTAAAGCTCTCCTCATAAAAACAACCTATACCCGAATACCACAAGATTTTAGGTAATCACAAACTCAAAAGAACACAAAAATTTTAGCTTAACCCCATAAAACAACAAGCATTCCTTGTAATTCTATACAGAACTCTTAGCATAAACTTCTTAGCATTTGGCTTAATGAGCAAATAATAACAAACCCAAAAAAGAGCAAATTGCCATCGTAAACTCAAAGAGCAACATAACCCCGTAGCATATCATACCTTCATCATAATTTAAAACACGGCTCTCACCATATGACGGTAAACATTAGAACAACAAACCCAAAAAAAAGAGTACATTGTCATCATAAACCACTAGGAACAACTAAACCAAGGCCATTTTTTTTATCATAAACCCAAAGTTATGCCATTACTAGCGTAAAGCAAAAAAACCGAAGTTTCTCATGTTAATTCCTATGGCCGGTGGACACTCAGCGACTCAAGGAGCACCAAACATTCATTAAACACTCGTAGAGGAAAGAAGCTTCACGATAAAAAATGAATGAAAGCAAAGAAATGCAACAAAATCCACCATAAAATCGAATAATAGAAGCGGAGGGGTGAGGGAGGACTTGAGCTACGAGAGCATTTGAATTTGATTGAAAATGAGAAGAATAAAGAGAAATATATTCGAAACTTTATGCTTTGATATCTTCAGAGGAGACACACATGAATGGATAAGAGTAATTGAAGCGACTAGAGTTCAAAAATGAGGGAAGGGTAATGCGGGAAGTGACAAGAGGAAAAAGACGGACCACACATAAAACTGCGAGTTTGCGAATGTTTCATTTGGAGGAACCCAAGAATGCCGTCATCGTCTCAAATAGCACAAACTTGCGGTGTGATTCCGTGTTGCTTCTACGATCTTTGTAGCAAACACACCCTTAAGTTTCCTTTATATAGATCCTCTCGATACAGCTTCAATTGTTAAAGGATATTGTCATTTATAAGGAAACGTTTTGTTGACGTTGGCTTTGTCGAATTTAGTTTCCTTTTACTTGACCTCATCCATACAGAGAGAATCTTGGTCATTAGCTTTTAAACAAATAAATAATTGTATATATGACATGTTGAGTTCTTCTCCAAGGGAGATGAGATAGTAAATACTTTGCCTTTTGTTCACTCTATACGGTTGTCGATTATGAGTTGGATGTATCATCTCTGAATCCTCGAGAGGAATGGGTCGAATGGGCTTATTCCTAAATAACAAGCAGTTGTAGTTAAGGTAGTTAAAAAAATAGAGATTGAAGCATATTCCCTTAATTTTACTTTAAGGTTATGCATATCGATACCTATAGCACGGATTTCTTGGTGATAATTCTCGCACCCAAATGGTTTGGATACTTATAAGAATGAACCTTCTTTAGGATATTAGTGATTTCTTCTTCTAACATGCACTTAAGAATAATCGAGGAGATTGATCTTTAAAAGGGCGACAGTCTACCTCGATGTATATGATGACTGTATCATGAATATTTGATGTTCTTTGGCTTGTTACGGAAGTTTGCTTGTAAAAAAATGCTCAATGCTTGGGTCAACCAAACTAAGGATGCAATTGACATCTATTGCCTCGTGTTTGTTGATTTGGTTTAAGTTGTAAGATTATCTATTCATCTTTTTGGTGTTGTTGAACTTTGACGAAAGTTAATGATTTGGTACGATCTTAGGTTGCCTTATCATGCTAAAATACTTTAACTTGTTAATCTTCTTCTTTATTTTGTATGTATATTTATGCATGGTAAACGCTCTAGCCTAGTACTCATCTTTAAGCTTGGTTGACAATGGGTTAGAAGTTGAAATAAAAGATAGGGAGACTTGATACACTATTAACAAATTTCATCGATTGACACGAATCTCGAGGCATGATATCGATCTCGAAGGATTATTTTTAGTAATAAATATTCAACTTTGATTAAAAATTATTTAAAGCTTATAATTAATGAGTTATAGTGTGTGGCTTGACTAGATGATCCCAATGATACGAAATTGGTCCAATATTAGTCCAATCGAAGCCCAAATCGAAGCCATTAATCGCTTTTGGAAGTTTACGGTGCATAATTGGAAGGTTGGACGAGGATTCCATGTTGATGGTATAGTGAATTAAACGTCTCGCCATTTAGAATCCAAAAATTCCAAGAACACTCAATTTTGACTTAATTAAGACACTTTAATGGTCACAACTCCTTTTGAGGGAAGCTCCCTGACCCATTCAGTCTGAGTGATCTCGATTCCTTCCTTATTTTTTATCTTCAATCTATAAAAAGAGCTCTACCACCTCTTGAGAAGGGACCTAGAACTGGAGCCAGAAGAAGGGTAGAGTTTACAGGAGCTAAAGCTTAGCATCATTTCTACAGCAAAGATCTGGAGAATTGCTCCCGCTCTTGCAACCGACAATCATTGGTGACACCACCTACCAGCCACGATCTACTGCTACTTGCTCCTTGAAGCGAAGTATCTTGCGAAGTCACAATATGCATTGTGAAATCCAAGTGTATGTTGTGGAATAGTGAAGCACTTGACGAAGTATTACATCCTCTAGTACAAGGTCCGAAATGACGATATAACCACACACCCAACATATGGTGCAATGACGTCCTTTAAAGACAGTGGCTTTCTCTAGACTCCTAAAGCTCTCAATTCTAGCTTTTGTGATCTAAGGACGTCGTCACAGCTCACCAGTACGACCTGCCTGACCAATTATGGCCTTTGTGGCTTACAACCTGTGCATCTTCTGACTCCTTCCTCTCTGGCCTATGTACGTTATCATTGCTCACCACCATGGTCTATGTGATCAATTATGACTTACGTGGTCCATAACTTGCACAACTCCTAACTTTGGCCTCTACGGCTTACAGGTGTTATCGCTGCTAGTAAAGCTCTCAATTCCGGCCTCTGCGCCCCACGAACTTTATCATAAATCGTGCAACCCCGACTCCCACCTATGTAGCCTACAGGTGTTGTCATAGCTGACCAATACGACATACGTGACCAACTCTATCTTACAGCGCTTACAGCTCATGCAGCTCTCTACTTTTGTCTCTGTGGCCTATGGACGTTACCACAACTCACCACAATGGCTTTTGTGACCAACTACAGCCTATGTGCTCACAGCTCCTACAACTTCCTACTACGACCTTTGTGGCCAACCAACGTGCCTGAGGTAATCATTTATGGCCCACATGATCAGCTATTATCGAGATTTTGAACTACGATATATACGACAAGCTGACACTACAACTGTCTTGCACATTTACATTGAACAATTTTATATCCCCATCTCCCGTAATTCAGAAGAAGAGTGAACATGTGTACTTCTTATCCGTAGTGGATTATTTCAATTGAGCTAGGCCCCACGTATTTTTTCTCTTTCAATGGTTTTCACTTAAAAAGTCAAGGTATTTCCAGTTTGCTCTTCTTTAGTTATCTGAGTTTGTTGGATTTTCATGTAACGCTAATGTGCTAAATAATCACTCTAATCGCCGTGGACTTTCCGACACGCATCAATCCTAATGCCCACACTAGGACGAAATCATAGATTGGCCATTAAAGGATTATATTTAACCTATTCATTGATCACCAAGATAGAAGCATTAGTAAATGTGGGAGTGTTATCCTTGTTGGGATTTTGAGCACAATACCAACCATGACTCCATAAGCCTCATATATAAGATTAATGAAGAGTCTCCAAAGAGTGGCCTCTAAAATATCATATTTGTTAATTCCTTAAAATATATGAAGTTATTGAATATTTGTGTATTGATTGTGCAATTTTTGTCATTATAAGTGATTTGAAAGTTGTTGAGTTTCGCGAAAAATATGTTTCTTTAGAGGAATTCATCTTTCAATGCATGACTTTTGAAAGATAACGAGCATCGACTTATGCATGACTTTTGAAAGATAACGAGCATCGACTTGAATGATATGTGCCAAAAAAATATGATCTAAATCTCAGGGGCGATAACAAGTGACTAAGCTAACTTCTTCGCAATAGTATTTTTGTGATTCAACCTCTGATAGGTTCTAAATCATGCAATAGATGAGTCATTTTATTCTCTTATCATCAATGATTGATCAGGCTTTTATTGCCTTAACTCAAAGATAGGATGCATACTACCCTTATGAATGGATTGCTTGAAAGATTCCTTCAGCCAAAAAAAATTGAACTAAATAATAGATATAATTGTATCAACCAGATAATAGGTTAAAAAAAAAGTAGAATTGCAGTATAATTTGATTGTATTTTGGTTTAATAGAATCATGAAATTTTAATAAAGATTGTTATTTCAAGTGAATTGGTTGACTTATTTGTTGTACCAATTGAATTGATAACTAAAATAAGTTTTGGTGACATTTCAAATTATCAGTTTAATCAACTTTTTTGTTTCAAATTAACCAAATAACCGAAATTTAAATGACCTCTACTCCACGACCAAAAATCAAACTATCATTTAATAATTTCAACCTATCTAATTAAATATGCTTTATTTGATTTTTATTTTTTTGGGTTTAAACAAACTAATGCAAATCCTTATTTTAGGATAGAGAAGTGTGATAAAAACAGCTTAAATGAACAAAAATTCCACGCCTATTAAAAAGCCCTAATTGTCTGTATTCTAAAACTGATTGTGCCAATGAGTTTGATGCAAAATTATTTAAATAAAAATCATTTCGCTCAAAATTATCACATAAGAGGAGAGATTATTCCACTAGGACAACAGACATAAATTTGTTTCTAGAGTCCAATGAGCACTTGTATTGTGTTAAGTGAGCCTCACTACATTACACTACCGGATAAGAGTGGGGCTCACTGAACACGTGACACTTGCTCATTGGATTCCGAACATTAATTTTATGTTTTCTGTCTGGATAGAATAATTTTTCATGAAAGAGACATGACATTATATAGGGTTAGAATGCATTCACACAGACGATCACGTATTAACAAAAATATAAAAAATATTAAAATATTGTCAACGAAGCAATAACAATAACAAAATCAAATAATAGAAAATAATAATAACGATAACAATAGAAGTTAACCACTTCGATTGTATACTTTTTTCGCATAATTTGTTTAGCATTTTGAGCGAATTTAATCGTAGCACGTACTGTTTAATGTGAAGTCTGGGATTAGATAATGTGCGTTATGACGTGACGCTCTAAACCTCAGGGTTGAGAGAAAAAATTACATACGGTGAAATATATGTATATGTACCATAGCAATCTTGATAAAAAAATAAAAAAAAAAAGATGAAAAAGCGTAAGCAGTTATGTTATTTAATTAAATTTTTTTATTTTTAATTTATTTTATTTATACTTTGATTTCAAACAAAATATATTTAATTATTTGATTAAGGCAGGCAAAAGTATAAAAAAATAGCATTATTTTTTAAACATATTATTTTAAATCAACATATAAAAAATAGAATTTTCAATAATTGTAAAAACAACACGTTAATAGGCAACTTTAGTTGTCAGTCAAGTTACTGTGGCAACTTTGCAACAACATTTAGGAATTATTTCGAGTATTTTTAAAAATAATTTAAAAAGTTATAATATATTAAATATATTTTATTTTAAATAAATATTTAAATAAAATAAAAATAAAAAATAAACTATTCATGGAATCACTTTTAATTTTAATTTATTTGTACTAATAAAATTTAAAAATATGTAATACTCAAACATATATTTTAAAAAAAAAAGAAAAAAAAAAGCAAAAATAAATAAGCAAATTGGTCCCCTACAAGCGCTCATGTATTATGATAGAAGATGATTTGTTTAATCCAGCTCTTACGTGTTTCTTTTTTTGTCGAAATCATGATCAATCGTTATTGATCTCATTACTGAAGTAATGACCCAACTTATTGTTATTTTAAATATGATTACTAAAATAAGAACTTTCCTTCAAAGTTAAATTTTGAATATTATCTATTGCAATCATAGAAAATAAAAATAAAAATAAAAATAAACTACGTTTTTCTTCTCATGTTAAGGCTACCCAATCTGAATCCCTGATGAGCTTCCTAAAGTCAAATATTAGTCATATAATTCAAATACGATAAACATATCTCTGTTAATACGACAAAGTATGTTGGTTGAGCATATAGATAATTAGAGCTGGGTAGGAAGGCAGTTTGGCCTAATGCTTGATAGCTTCTTCATCTTTGAATTAAAGGGCCTTGATTTTAGGATCTTATATTTACGGCTTTTTGTATGTTTGTGTGAAAGAGCTGAGTGGAGTTGAGCTCAGAAAGAAATACCTTTCGAGACTAGATAGAAAATTTGGTGGTTGAGGAAGACCATCTATTGAGTACTTTTATCACGTCGCGTACATAAAAAAAAATAAAAAAATAGTACTATATATATATATATATATATATATATATATATATATATATATATATATATATATAGTACACTTACAAGTCCTAAATTAAGAAAATATGGAAGAGGAGAATTGATGGATTGTTAAGGCGACTGATCATTTTATGGTTGATTTAATTGGAGTGCACGGATTGCTTGATGATGATATGGTATGATTTTTCTTATTTGGAATTTAGGTTAAGCCTTTTGGTCAATTGGGTGTTTGATGTCTAAAGTATTGTTGGAGCATGTTATATATGAATGAGTTTTGATCAAGTTTACTTGATAGAATGTCTATCTTTTGTGATGTTAATTATAATTTGGTTATCACATATCTTAGTTGGTTGCTTTTTAGTATGTATATTTAGGTCTTTTAATAATGTCATGCCACATTCTTTCACAAATTTTATGTGTCATGATTTTAAATTATGTTTCAATGCTATTTCTAGCAATTACTGTTTATTTTTTATTTTATCAAGTGATAAGGCTTTTTCTCAATCGAATGAATAATAGCTAAATGCGGGGTTTCAATCAGCTATGGATTCAACCTAGTAGCATTACTAAAAGTTTAATAATTATTTCTATTTTCTTTTTGAAAAATAGATGTTTCTAAGGAGCTCTTTTAAGTACATATGTATTCTGTGGATGGCATCAAGGTATTCTTTAATAACAGATCATATGTCGAGTAAGAGAGAGATAAGTTTTTCAACACGACTTAGGTACTTGCTTTTATTTACTTGGAGAGTGTTACATTTTAAGTATATTTTGTTGGTAGTCGCTAGAGGAGTCTTTGTAAATTTGCATTCCATTGAACCAATTTATTTTAAAAAGGTATATTATATATATTTATTTAGAGATAGATATATTTTCCTTTGATCTTGCAATTTTCATATCAATGACATGTCTTAGGGCCTGTAGCTTTTTAATTTCTAATACATTAGTTAAGATCCCTCGTAAACTATGGATTTTTTTTTCTTTATCATTGCATGTTAGGATAAAATCATTAGGATTTAAAATTAAATGAGAATTGTGATTTTGATCAAACATTGATTTTTTTTTCTTACAAATAAGTTGTTGTTAATGTAACCTTGAGAGTATTTATATCTTTTGATGTTAATGGTATATCTCCTAGGTCAGGCTCCTAAAAATTTCTTTAAGCCATATATATATTTCTCAATTTTCTGGGCTTTATCATTGATTATTAATCTGTATAGGAAAGCGTTAATTTATATTCTTATATTAATTATTTTTATGTTAAATTTCACATTTTTAGAAGGTATTTGTGTTGTGTTTTGCAGGATTCAAGGGAGATGATTCATCAGAGCTGAAGAACCTAAAAATAATGCCAAGTGATGGAGCAGTGCTTTGGCACTAGGATGGAGCGTTTAGGCATCCAAGGAATGGTTCCTTGCTCAACATTTTATCCAAAATATAGAGAATGTAGGAAGTATGTGCAGCAACAACATCGCACAGGTGCTGCAGTCTTAATGCCTAGGCGCTATATTTGGGAACCTAAGAACCCAAAGCCCTAGACTTTTAGCCCGAGAAGGCAAAAAGTAGTTGTCATGACACTAGGACATAAGCATTAGTAAATAGTGCCTAGGCGCCACATATCAACGCCTAGGCACTGGATCACTCGTTTCAGTAAAATCTATTGAAACCCTCGTTCTAATAGCCTAGGTTTAAATAATTTCAAAAATTAGGATTAGTATCTTTTTCTAAAATACCAAAACATTGTACACTTAGGCTAGGTTCAATTTCAGTAAATTAAAACTTGTTCACCTTGGAATTTTTCCAGTTCCCCATGGGATCGAAACACGAACTCAGAATCATATACTACTTTCAAGACAAGTATACTTGCGCGATTCATCAGTGTTAATGAAAATTAACTTTCAAAGAAGGTTGGGATTCAAAATCATTATAAAATCCAAACCAGATATAGTAATCTCCAGTAAAAAGTAGTAAAAGGGAAATAAAACAGAAAACTATTAGATATTTTTTGTTCTAAACATAAAAAATCTTCAATAACCTTTGGGGAGAAGCTTGAGGTGACACTCTAATTTAAAATTGGTATCAATTTTTCTTCTTAGAATCAAAGGGTCAATGAATTCTCTAACTTAAGTTAAATCCTTTGTATTATTCATATATATGAAAACTAGAACAAGATGATTTATTTGGATAATTAACTTGATTTTGTGTTGCTATCAATTATTTGTTAGTTAAGCTTCATAAGGAAGCCCTAGGATGCATATATAGACTTGTATCACTTTTTGTTAAGATAGGATTTTAGCTGTAAAACCCTAAAAGTTCACACTGAAGGAATTTACATGTCTACCTTTAGTTATGTACTTTCTCTATTTAATTATGGGGCACTTCTATTTTAGATTTTAAAAATATTTGAGAGCAAGTAATATTTAAGTTTGAGGAATTTTGTTGTATAAATGAAATTTGTTAATTTGTATTCTTATTTTAACCATCTTTATGTTAAATTTTATAATATTAGAAGGTATTTGTGTTATATTTTGCAAGATTCTGGGAGACAATTCATTGGAGTGGAAAAACCTTAGAAAAATATCATGTGATGGAGCAACACCGAGGTGCCAGGATGGAGCGTCAAGGTGCCAGACTGTAGAGCTTAGGCACCAAGCTTAGCACCTAGGCGCCCACGGAATAATTCCATGCTCAGTATTTCATCCAAAATAGAGAGAAGGTGGGAAGTAGGCGCCGTGATAGCAGCGCCAAGGCATTACAGCCTTAGTGCCCAGGCGCTACGTTCAGGCCCCTAGGAACCCAAATCCCTTGAGTTTCATCCTAAGAATAGTAAAAGTAGGCACCATGACTTGAGTGCCTAAGTTCTAGCGAATAACCTCTAAGCCCTGCATATCAGTGCTTAGGTGCTAGTTCACGCATATTGGTAGCTTTGGTGGTTCAGAAGCACCAATTCGCAATCTATGCCTTATATTGTCTTTGGTAGGGAGTTAAGACAATCACAGACATTTGGAGAGACTTTGGCCTGTTCGAAATGCATAGAAGAAAAGAGAAAAGTCAGAGAAAAAGGTAAGTGAATGAGGTGAGGGGAGCTATTGTGAGTTTTAGTGAGCATGAGCGTGCTTGTGCTTATAACATTTCATCTTGAGGACTAGGATAATTCAACAAATTTTCTATGTTTATAAAATTTTTATAACTTTACAAACTCATGTATTCTGATGTTTCCTTTCAATAAAATGTTGATTTTTGTTGTTTACAAGAATGTGTAGTGAGTAATTCATATTTCTTCTTTGGATTGGTAATGTTGGAATGATAGGTTAGAATTTTATTGTGTGATTCTATTTTGAATTTGTATAAGGTGTTGATTTAACCTTTGATTCTTACTTTACCTTCATCTTGGCTTGTTGAAATGTTAACGAATTCTTAGTGGAACAATAAGGTTAAATATATTAATTTAGGGGAATAAGAATATTGCTTCTAGGTTAGTGCAATCTATTAAAGATAAGCATATTCCATGGCTAATCACTTGTTCAGGTGACTAAACATGTGTAATCACCAAACTTTGTTAGACGCCCGGAAAAAGATAAGGAAGAATTATGCTTCCGAATAGCACATGTCACTTGGATTACGTATTTAAACCAAGATTCCTGCGGAACCAAATCAAGCTAGAATTTACTAGAATTCTAATAATGTCTTGTTAGTACTATTGAAGAAATAATTTCTATACAGTTAAATTTATTCAACCTATTAATTGTGATATATTAAAATTACTTACTTGGACTAATATTTTTGGTATATTGTATTCACATCTGGAGAAAATAATTTCTATACAGTCAAATTTATTTAACCTATTATTTGTGATTAATTAAAATAACTTATTTGGACTAATATTTTATATAATGTATTAACAACTTATATATTTGATAAAACATTACTAATTATAATATGCATTTTTTGCAAATTTTTATAAATTCACTAAATTATACAAAGCAAACATTAATGCCACGATTAATTAGTAGTTGCAAAATTTTTAAGATAATTAAATACAAAACATCTATTAACTAAAAGCGCTATAAATCAATACATATATATTAATATTATTAATATATACTGTGAATATGAAATCTTAGTTAATATACATTTCTTATTAAATAATCATTTTTTACAATTTTTAACATTAATAATTTTTTTTAATTTTTTATTAAATTAAACTATCTTAAATAAATTCTAATTAACTTAATTTAATATGGAAAATAATTGTTAATTAATAATTCATAAAAACCTGATCTTACTCCCTTAAAAACTACATAACCTAACTAATCGATGATAAAAATTACAAAATCCACAAGAGCTACTTGGAGAATTCATGATTGGACTTGTGGCGATTCAAGAAGTGGGAAAAAATATTACATCAGGATTATGCACGTAGAGTTACCGTGCGGAGTCCAATTATTGGGAGCCACGTGGAATCCTGACCCCACTAAGAAAAAGAGGGAAAATTATACATGCGAACCCGGCCCGACCGAAACCCGACCAATATTCTCGGTTGCGCATAACACAACGCAGAATAACAGCTTACTAACCCTGAATAATACGAGGATAATGTGGAATAACACCTGAATGACCCGAAATAACACGGGGATAATGCGAAATATCACTTGAATAACGCGGAATAACATGAGAAGAATATTCCTGGTGTTAGTGGAATATTTCCCTTGGTGTTAGGGAATATTCCTTTGTAGTGTTATACTGCGGTGTTAGGGAATATTCCCCGTGTTATTTTATGTTGCCATAGGAATATGACCCCGTGTTATTACCAGTTATTCGCGTGTTATTATGGTGGTATTGAAGTGTTATTGTGTTATTATAATACTGGGAATATTATTCCGCGTTATTCAAGTGTTATTGTGGTGGTATTGATGTGTTATTGTGCGTTATTCCGTATTATTCTGCGTGGTTTTTGTTGGGCCGGGTTCGCGTGTATAATTTTCCTTCTTTTTCTTAATGAAGTCGAGATTCCACGTGACTCCTAGCGATTGGACACCGCACGTAACTCTAAGTGAGTTGTCTTGTAGATTCAATCAAAATTCACCTAGTGTCCAGCTTCAACTTGCTCCAATGATTGTGGTCACATGGATGAAGAATATTTGCAGAAGGTTGTCCCCCATTTCCCCCTTTATATGCTTTTATGATTGAATCTCATAAATTTGTCAAAGTCCAGATTTAAAAGTTTGAGATTTATCAAAAATATAGTGAGAATTGGATTTAAGATTCTGTAGAATTTAAGGTTATGAATGTACCTTAATAATCAATAACATAAGTGCATTTAGATTCTTTTGCAACCACTCTAGCTTGTTCTTTTCATCGCTCCCATTAGGCTTGTGCTTTTTGTTAAAGATTTAGTAAGTTTGAGAGTTGGTACGTGCCATTCTTTTTTATTACTTTCATTTTATCCTATACAAAATCTCTCAATTATGTATCTTTAACATCTCTTATATATTCTTGGGAATATTTATACTGAAAAGATTAGTATTTAAAGCGTGTAAATAGTCAATTAAGTTATTATAAGAGATGCATTCATTCATAATCTATTTTATAAAATTTTTTTCTAATTTTATTGCTTTCTTTTAAGCAAATTAGTTCATAATTATTGTCGTCTTACAAAAGATGATCTATGCTTTGTTTAGATTGGTTGTTTTGTTGATAAGGAAATATTAGTTCACCTATTTTTTTTTCTTTCTAATGTTTAGTATAAATTGTATTTACATATGATTGGTTGTATTTTATCTTGAGAATTTTTAGTTTAGTAAAAACTTTGAGCTTTAGAGAGGCTAGGGAGGGATGAAGATCGGAGTTTATTGGTTTGAGCTAAAAAGGACCTCATATTTATCTTTAGGGAAATAGCAATTGGTATTAAGAAAATGTTGCATCTACAAAATTTTAGTATTTATTGTTTTTAAGATAATAACATTTGTAATTTATTTTTTGGAAGAATAAACAACACATGCACTATAATAATTTTTTTAGTTCAATTTTCTTCGGTCACACGTAAATAAAGGAAACCCTGTCAACAACTTTGAATGGAATAGTGGAGATGAATCTACTCATGGGACGTGTTTTGATGAGGATTCCAAAAAAAGAGGACATGAATTTGAGAATTCTTGATAACATTATATTATTATATTATAGAGCCGTTTGGAAATTCTCTCTCTAGTATTGATTTGAAAAATTTATATTGGTAGTAGTTCCAAAAGATGCTTATTTTGCTCAACAATATCCATTGTTTTAAAGTGTAATATATATATATATATATATATATATTAGAGCTTTGGTGTACAACCGTTGTTGAAAAAAGTTGTCTCCATGAATTAAATAAAAAGGGCATTTCTTTTAATACGTTATGAGGACTTATATTTGAGTTTTGACTTGCGCTTGTATATAAAGATGGATTTTTGTAAGAATTGGGTAAGTTTCAATTTTTTTTTTCTTTTTTGGTTTGGAAGATCCATGTAGATATAGTATGATAATTTATAAGGAATATGAATAACCTAGCCCTACATATAGTTGTCACATAAGATATAGCCACCAAATGTTATTGTAAGTATTAGACAAAAGTTAAAGGTTTTATAAAGGCGACTAGAATATGACTTCCTGCTATGATTTAATAGTTAATAAATTTTACATTGAAATAAAAATATGAATTTTTATTAATGAAAGAAGAAGAGAATAATACTTTGAGATACGTAAAGCTAGGATGACCATGTAAATGCATCATAGATGATGGTGCTCTCTCTAAAATGATATATTAGGTATATTTTTTTGTTAATACTAAAAGCATTTCCAAATATCATCCAAATTACTACATAAAAAAATACTTTAGTTTCACTATTCAAAAGCTTGATAAATTTATTGATAGAAAATATATTATAAAATAGTCGAGAAACAAATTAAATTGTGTTGAGGAATATGGATCTAAGATGATGATTCTCTTAATGCTTTAAGCTACAAATAGTGCTTTATTAGCAATTACATAGTGCTCTTTAATAATTGACTATTTTTGTGAAATAATGAGATATCCCTAGTCATATGGTTGATGCTTCTAGGGTTGTCATCTGTGATTGGGTATTATCGATCTTTGAATTAAGGGTATGTATGAAAGCATCTTTTTTAGCATTTGAAGTCATGTTAAAATTATATATGGTTGGAGTTATTTGGAAGAGTTAGCTAAACTCCTTTTATAATATTTTCATATGCTCTTTATTAATTGATGGAAGTGTGGAAGTAGGTTGCTTTCAAGATTTCCTTATACGTGATTGCATCTCTTGTAAACACAAATCATGTTCTTTAAAGACATCTAATAATTATCGAATATTATTAAGAGTATCATAATATTGAGAGACATATAGATCACATTGCCAATGATAGTGGAAGTTACATTTGATTTTGAGTACCATTGGCAATATTCTTAGTATATAAACAAATCTCTTTTTGTTCTATTTTTGAATTCTTTTGTTGTAGTATAGAATACAAAATTTTATCCAATTTTATTTTTGATCACGTTAATGAGCCAAATCATATCGATGTTATTTTTTAGATTTCTATTTTTAGAATTTGGATCATTTTAAGGAATGATAACACTCATGAGATACTAATCATTATCATTTTTTCTTATGAATAAAATAGTTGGTTATACTAATTCGAGGTCATTTTTCCCTTTTAGCAAGTTGAATGAGCAATAGAATTGAGAAGCATTTGTGATTGCTAAAGTTCTAATAAATGATTGATTCATGATCGGAGGTGGTGTCAGAGGAAAGCTTTCTTTTAGAAACACACTTTGTGTTTAACCATATCACAATTTAGAGACAATCATCACATCAACAAGTGAAGTTGCATGGTATAAGGGGGCTTCTTGCAATATTGAAATGATTTGATATGTGCAAAATCATAAGTGCAAGCGCAGCTTAATCTTGCAAGCAAAGTTTGGATGAGCGAGACTAGAGTTGCATGCATAATCGTAAGGTTGTGCAAACATTGTGAGTTCAATAAGACTTTGAGTGAATAATGAAATCTTTACTTGTGAGAAATATGCTTTGATATCATGTTAGAATTAGAGACAAAAAAATGTCATAAAAATTCACTAACCTATTTCAGATTTCATGAGAGATAGCATTAGTCTTAAAATTATTGTAAGATAAAAATTAATGTTATTAAAATGCAATGTGATGCACAAAATTTTATTTTTGCTTCAAAGCACAATGTGGAGAGTGAATTGACACTTTTATTAAATAAAATGCTAGTATGTTATACAAACCTCTTAATATATAAATACATTCATTAGCAGTTATAAAATATAAAATATGACTTAACAATTTATTTAACATAGAAAAACGGTACAATACATAACCTGAAGCAAACATGGTGGATAAACCTGCAAATTAAAATTTTAAATAATTTACTGTAATAATTAAGAACTTAAAAATTGCAAAAGAAAGACTGCAATTAATTTATGTGCTTCGAAATGCGCCTCAACAAAACGAAGCAAGCTTTTAATAACTTTACTCATGAAATGCGCTTCACTGTTTGCTTTTAATAACTTTGATAGAAACAACATTGTTAAGATATTAATAAGAAAGATAAGAATAGACCAATTGTTGAGGTGGCCAGTTAAATCATGTTTGATTTAATTAGAGCACACATTATTTGATAAGGATTTGACGTGAGCCATGATAGTATTTTTATAGAATTTCAACACACCACTCTTCCAAAGGGTGTTGACTCAATTGATATACTAATTGGTTTCTATTATTAGAGGTCTCGGGCACCAATATTATAGACATAATCATAAAAAAATTCTCCAATTTCAGGATGCAATAATATCTTTAATTACTCATAGTAGCTTGAAAAATGTTTTTCATTTTTTTTCATTGAAATAAAAAAGAGAAGACTCAATAAGATTAAAAAATATATAATAATATTACAATAGTACTATAATTATTTTTAAAGAAAATGGCAACTATCTGGTCAGATTGATAGTTTTCTTAATATGTCTATTACAGAATTGTTTAGGCTCGCCATCACTACCACTAATATTATAAGTGGCCATGATTTAGATGTTCAAGAAGGTAAATGAAAATGTGGATGCTTCTTTATTTTGGTATTAGTGTTTCTATGGGGTGACAATTATCCGGTAATATTATTTCTCCATCTTTAAAGCTAGACTCTGTACATTAAATAATGACCAATACAACTATAGTTGCACCACATTACTGATAAATGACTTCGGTCTTCAACATGAGTTGAACAAATTCAATTGGGCAGTCCGTCATAGAAGAATCTCTTAACTCGTGTTGTGGAGTTTTAAGAACATATTATCTTGATAATATGTGAGAAAGCATTTACACTACATCACCATTTTCATCTTAGAATTGGTGGTGATTTTGCTTCTACCCTCATGCTAACGAAGACACTTCCAGTATTCTCACCACGAGGAAGCATTCTTCTTAAGCTTGATGGTTGCCAATTTAACTATTTTGTAATGGTGAATTTTTTGTACTCAAAATTCATTTTGATGTTTGGAGTCACTAGAAAAAATTGTTGAGCTCTATATAACTGTCAAAATCTGATAAATCCAAATGTACTCCAAGATTATGATTTTTCCTTTGATATTCCATACCAAATCGACGTGACATTGGCACTTCATCACTGAAGCTTCTTGGTAAAAATGATTCAATTTCTCCTTTCGATTAGATAAGTCATTATTATGGCTATGGATGACCTCACCATATTCTTTCTTCTTAAAGGCAGTAAGTTTTTGTTTCAGTAAGTCTCGTCATAAAAAAAACTATTTAATGAGAAGTTAAGCTTATAAGCTTAAATTAACTTCACACTGCATAACAACATGTTAGAAAGATTGTGACCTTTCAACTACAATAAGATATGTGATCTTGATTACTCAAAATGTTTAACCTATTTTATAGTTATATAATGGTTAGGTCCTACTTGTGTTGTCTTGTGTTACTAACTTTTATATTCTAAAGGTGAGTGTGGTTCAAATAAATAAATAAAATGTATATGAGTTTTTGGTCTTATTTCATATTTGAATAGTACAACAAAATATTAATATAGAAATATCGAATACAAGCAGAAGTTTTTGGGTTGCTTTGTAACGAAAGTGTCACAAAATTTTATAGTGAAAAATATTACCATAAGCATAAAAAATAAGCCAAAATCAACCATAAAAAAGGGTGAAAGCAACTAAGGTATAACAATTGAATTCATAATAAGTCTTGTTTATGCCTTTGTGAGATAAATATGATTAAATTAAATAATAGATTTTCAAAATTTTATTTTTGATCAAATGCAATATACATATAATTATATAGCACAAAAAACAAAAATAGCATTATTATATAGGATCCAATTATCAAAATCAGAATTCGAAACTTTAGAAATAGAGTTTATTTTATTCGAGTTTTTCATAAAGGTGAGCTCATATAAGTAATTATATGATAGAAGAATTGATCTATTTACTATGCATTTGATTAAAATAGTTATTAGTATTTTTATAATATCAAAGTTTAAAGTTAAGAATGTTATTTGGAGAAAAAGAGTAGAGAGCAAGGAATAGAAAGATTCAAGGCTAAATTAGAAATCAAGTGATTTTGCTTTTATAAACATAGATGTAAGCTATGAAGTGTAAGCCTCAAAGCAGAAAAATAAATAACCCATAAATTAAAAAGAATATTTAAAAATGATATAAACTATCGATAGATTTACTTAATTCATTACTATGGAAAAAAAAATCTCAATATTAAAAGTTAATATAAAATGAAAGTTTAAAATGAATTTTATCGTAAGTATTCACCTAAAATTTAAATACACCATAAGGATCATAATTCACAGTATTATCATCCTCATTTTTATTATCTTCAAAAGAGTTATTATAAATAATAATTCTATGATCCTTTATTTATATCTAATCATCATATTCAAAATCCATCCAAATCAATACAATTTTTGCTTGCTCCTAATATTAACTTTCGATTCATTGCGATCTATAGAAAAATAAAAACATAATAAGATAATAAATTTATTATAGTTAATGTTGGGGAGTAAATTTCAAAAGGAGTTTGTATATACTTTTAGAGAGTGGTTTGTACCACCATCTACTTGACAACAAATGTATTTGACATTTTCGAGGTTGATGTACAAGAGTAAGTGTGTTATGCAGTGTAAAGTTAAGTTTATTATTTTAGCCAGATATGCACGATAGTTAGTTATTGTTATTGAGGATAAATGCTATCACATTTTAAGAGGACTTAGAGATAATAGGATACATTCACTAATTCCATTAAAGATTCAGAATTTTTTCAAAAGTGCATTAAACAAGATTGATAGGAAATGACCAACCAGTATCTCACAAGAGATGGAATGTTAGTAAAAAGAGATTTAGTAAAGAGACATTTCAAAGCATTTTTAGTGAAAAGTGTAGACCTCATTTTTATTTGAAAATATGAAAAAAAAAATTTGAAAATGACATCCTTTTTCCAGGTTTGCATCAAACTGATTCTTTCTTGAGATGAATTTTGAGATAATCCCTAATTTAATGAAACTGAAATTTAATCTAAAAATGGTTGAAATCAACCCAAACAAATTGATAAATATGACTCATTCAAATCAAACCCTAAAATTGACCTAAAATCAGCTTTAATCAATATAAACCAAAATATTATTGTTCTCTCTCTCAAGATGACTTTAGGACTCAAAAATTCATTTTGAAAGTTGCATGTAAACAAGTATGATGATCGTTAGAAACAATTTTTAGGTAAATTTTTTAGTTCAAATTTCCATGCATGAATATTGCTTTCTTTAAACCTTAAAATTATTATTTTCTCTACAAGCCAGTTTAGTGATCAAAATTATATTTTGTAAGTTACATAATTTTAATGATCACATATGAGGATCATACAAACTATTTGGTGTTCACCAGGCACCATTTTAACGTAAAATTGTACATTCAGGGTTTTCATGCTTAAAAATTGGTTCCCCATAAAAAATTTTTTCAATGAGTAATTAGTTTTTAAACCGAAATTCACAATTGCATTCATATCATTAAAATATTTCAAATGAGTCTTTTGTGCTTAAATTTAACCCAATTTAGTGGTCTGTTAATCTGACGACAACCAAAAGAGATAAAAATGATAATTATTTATAACAAAAGGATGGATTCAGAGATTGCATTCAACGCCCTGTTGGGTCGACCATGGATACAAGAGCATAGAATGATCCCTTCTTCGCTTCATCAATGCATACAACACTGCTATGAAGGTCAAGAATATTGTATAAAAGGGGATTTTCAATCATTTTTCAGTTCACAAAATTGGAATTTACGAAGATGTTGCCTACTATTCTCCTCCAAAGAAGATAGTTTTCTCTAGGATGTGGTATTGCATGCAAAAGAAAATGATAAAAACAAAAAAAAAATAAAGATAAAGTTATAGAAGAAGAAAAAAGAATTAAATAATATCATGCTATGACTCAACGGGGTGGAGACTCCTCCAAAACTTGCCTCCAAGGTCGAGACCGGGGATAAGGGTGTAGGAGAGGAAACTTGATCATTGAAGAGAAGACTTTGATAATAAATATTGACTTCGATTCAAGCTTTGATAAAGAAAAATAAAAGAAAAAGAAAATAATAATGATTGTAGATAGGGAAGAATAAAAGTTCAAAATCTCTTTCAAAGATGAAGAATAAAAAAGGAAGACAAGAAAAAGAAGTTAAATACAAATAAATGTACGAAAAAATCAATCACTATGTACAGACTATGATTCTAACCCCAATCTCCCCACAAAAGGTTGATGGTTTGGTGGTTAAGGAAATACACGTTGTTAGTGTAAAACCGATTAAGTTCCATCACAGTTCTGCTTTCTCTCATTCTAAACCCAATGAAAAACTAAAGGAAAACAACATTTTAAAATTAGTGGACCTTTCTGTTGAATGTTATTCTCCTTGTGTCAAATAAAACGTTCAACATATTTTTGGGCCAAAATAGTGCTCAAAGTACGAATCCCTCATCATCGAACAAAAATTCAATACTAAATAACATAATTTAATTCAAAAGAAGGTGTAGGATTCAGTATAGTTGGGACAGTAGATGATATGGAATTTTATTTTGTTTTCACCATTAAACTAATGCAGCTATATGTTAGACGATTTTAAAGTTCATCCAATCGAAGACACAACTTTAGAACTAGAGGAGGAGAATAAATTAATAGTTGATGAGCTGAAGGAAGTGAAATTGGGAATAGAAAACCTAGACCAACGGTTAGTAGCTCGTTACACAACGAATAATAAGCAAAAGAGATTACTAAGAGCCCGTTTGGAAGAGTAAATTCGCGGTGCGGCGCTTCCCCGCACCTCCAATTTGCGGCAAAGTCGCTGGCGAAGCGACGAATCGCGGCGCCCTACCTCGAATCCGCGTTGAAAGCGGACAGCGGGTTATACCCCGCGGCCCCGACTTTCGACCAGCTTCGCTGGAAAAATTTGCCGCAGGTGCCCTCGCCCCGCTGTTCTCCCCGAACTCCTCTCTGCCCTATCCCTTCTCGCGACTCGACTGGTCTTCTTCTTCCTCGACCGACTTCGATCTATCTTCTTCCTCCCTTCCTCCTAGATCTGTCCCTCGAAGGGTAATAAGTTCTTGTTCCCATCCTCCTAGATCTGCTGCTGTGTATAGATTTCGATCTGGTATTTTTGGGCTTTTGCTCCGTTTGCATACGATGTTCTTGTGGTTTTTTTGGGCTTTTGCTCCGTTTACATACGATGGAATATTATGGATTCTTGAGGTCATTAGAAATGGCTTCTTATGCTTGGATAGTTTGTTGGGGCTAATCTCTCATAATGCTAATCTCTATTACATAGTTTTTTTTACAATGGAATTTTTGGCATTGTCTTGGGGCTCGGCTTGCTTGCTTTAGCTCCTACCAAAGAGCCTACTTCGATGTATTGTGGTCTTCTCTTTGGCAATTTTGGTGATTTCTCCGTCTTTCTTGGTTGTCGGGTTGGTTTATGTTTGTCGCATTTTTGAACGTGATATTGCGGATACTCACTTGATCTTTATTTTAGTTGGCCTTGTTTTTAGATTTAAGCTTGATTTCGAATCGTGTGTGTGGAATTGTGTATTTGTGTGTGCAGTGGCTAATCGTTTTACAAAGTGGAGTGCAAGTGTGCGCAGCTGAATTGCGTGTGTGTGTGCAGTGCCGTTGAAGTGCAGTGGAATTGTGTGTGTAGTGCGATGTGTTTGTGGTGAAGTGCAACTGTGTAGTGCATCGTGTGTGTGTTGAATTGTGTGTGTGGAATTGTGTATTTGTGTGTGCAGTGGCTAATCGTTTTACAAAGTGGAGTTGAATTGAGTGCAGTTGAATTGAGTGTGTGTGTGCAGTGCCAGTGAAGTGCGTGGAATTGTGTGTGTAGTGCGTGTGTTTGTGGTGAAGTGCACTGTGTAGTGCATCGTGTGTGTGTTGAATTGTGTGTGTGGAATTGTGTATTTGTGTGTGCAAGTGCTAATCGTTTTACAAACCGAAGTGCAGATCTCAAATTTCTAAAATGCTATTCCAATGGGTATTAAATCGATGATTTTTAACTATAAGTTCTATGATTATTAAACTTGAAAGAATATCTCAAGTATGAATGTTTAGTTTAATGAAGTCATCATTTACAAAATATGAGTTCAACAATGTTAGGAAGGAGGAGCTTCACAAGCAAACAAGTTATTTTTAGCTTGAATCCTATACTTCTATGTAAAAGCAATGTAAATATTCAAAAGTTTCAATAATGAAAATATAATGCTCCTTTCCCGTGGACGTAGGTCAATTTGACCGAACCACGTAAATTTCTGTGTTCCTTTACCTTAGTAGCATTTCAAATTTATTATTTCGCAATTAGTCTGGACTTTCATATGTTTGTTGATTTATTTCATATTTAAAGATATTGTCGACTTGTGTTCTATTATTAGTATGGCAAGTAAGAACAAGGAATGTGCCACTCCCGCACTTTCGGGAGAAGGACATAAAATTAATTTTCCGTGATGTATGTATAGCGGTAAATCGAAAGAGGCAATAGACCAAATTCTTTCTTCAAGCAAGGAAGGTCGGCAAAATATAGTAACAAATTTTAGGGAGCTTACAAGCGTGGATTATGACGTGACTACGGCTAAAAAATAAATGGGACCAACTAAAGAAAGAATTGAAACTTTGGAAGGACCTAAAACAAGGATCGACTGGCTTGGGCTGGGATCCGTCGAAGCGAACTATTGCTGCTACAGAAGAATGGTGGGCTGAAAGGCTAATGGTAAGACATCATTGAATTAGTTTTGCTTGCGTTTGCACCACTTCTAATAAAAATTATTTATTCTTACAGATTTATACTGCGGCGAGGAAGTTCAAAACAGCTGGGATAGAACCAGAATTCGAGGAGAAACTCGATCGAATGTTTGGTGGGACAATAGCCACAGGAAATACGCAGCTGCACCTAGCCAAACAATGGTTGATACAATCCTTGAGGAGGCCGCTGTAGAACTTTCAAACGATTCAGCAGAACTGCGCACATACGATCAAACTGAAATGCAATCTACAAACCGAACAAAGCGGCCCCAGATCGATAAGAAGAGGAAAACTACTGTTGGAAGTATGAAAGAGCAACTATCATTACTTGTGGAATCAGCAGATGATGCTCCACATAGAGTTCAAAAAAAAGCTATCCAGGAGGTTGTTAGGCTTCTAAAGGAAGACCCAGAGATTATAGGGAATAGTGATCTTTTCTTCTTTGCTATCGACCTCCTCTGGGACTCTCTCCACCGAGACTTTTTCATTGTAGTTGATAGAGAGCTACGCTTAGACTACATTCGCTATTATTTTGACCGATGTACCCTGTGATATGATATGGAAGTGTTGCTTTAATTTCATCTTTCGTTATTGTTGTTAGCGATGTTGTCGGACAATTTATATTTGAATGTTTGAATGTTTCGAGTTATTTCCTTTCTTAATGTAGTTCATTCATTTGCTTTGCTTAGTACTACTTGATTTCTATAGAGAGTAACATTTTTTCTTTGAAAGGTGCAGTTTATACCGTCATGAATCCAGAGGAGGTCCGACGCCGTAAGAGAAACACAGCGATAAATATAATGCTGCAATACTATAATACATACGTCGATCGTGAACCTTGTTACACTTCAGCTCAGGTTGGAGAAAATCGGATAGGTGAAATGATTTCGGGACACCCAACGAGATTTCGTAATATCTTCCGAATGTCACATGAGGTTTTCGGAGATCTTCTAGTTGACCTAAGAACATCTCATGGACTTCATGGGTCTTACAGGACAACATACCGTGAAGTACTTGGCATCACACTATTCATACTGTCACAGAACGAGTCAATGAGGGGAGCCATGGAACGCTTCCAGCATTCGTCGGAAACAATTAGCCAATATTTCTCCGTTGGTTTGGCTTCTCTTGTCAGTTTAGCGAATAATATGCTAAAACCAACTGATCCAACTTTTGCAAGGACCCCGACAGAGATTCTTAATGATGAACGATACAGGCCATATTTCAAGGTACGAATGTTAAGTACAACAATTTTCTAATAGAATGGATTGCATATTGATATGATTACTTTTTTCTTAAGGATTGCATCGACACAATAGATGGAACACACGTTCATGCGGTAGTGCCGGATAACGAGAAAGTAGCTTTTATCGGTCGTTCTGGTAGAACAACTCAGAATATTATGGCCGTTTGTGATTTCAACATGTGCTTTACATTTGTATCGGTCGGATGGGAGGGCAGCGCACATGACAGTAGACTCTTTAAAGTTGCTACAAGAAAGCCAGAGTACAATTTCCCTCACCCACCACCCGGTAAGTCATTTATAATATTAAAAGTTGATGTTTTTGGTCATATACCTAACTATACTTTCTATCATTACAGGGAAGTATTATTTGGTAGATGCCGGCTACCCCATGAAGAGGGGTATCTTAAACCCTATCCCGATACAAGATATCACATTCCAGATTTTGAAAGAGCTAGTAATCGCACAAGGACTAGAAAGGAGTTGTTTAATAAGAGACATTCGTCCTTGAGAGGCGTTATTGAGAGAACATTCGGAGTTTGGAAGAAGAAGTGGGCCATTCTTCGTGATATGTCTCCTTATTCGTTCCCCAAACAGGTGCAGATAGTGTTGGCAACTACGGCCCTGCATAACTATATCAGGCGGCATCCAACTCGGGCTGATGTTGATTTTGACGAGGTTGCTACAGTCGACGGTTTACAGGACCACATTGAACCGTCTCAACCACAGGAGGATGACAATAGTGCACCAATCTGTACAAAAGAAGGGGAGGGTGCAAATGAAATGGCAGCACTTCGAGCATTACTCGATTGTTAGTTGGAGAGTGAGTGTTTTTTTGCGGTGCAATGTCGGCCTTTTACATTCTTTCGAGCACTTTACTTCACATTATTTACAATTCTACACACTAGATCGATTCTTTTCATTTTGTTCGACCATTCGACACTTAAACTAATTAAGCTACATATGTGCTTGCATTTCGTGTAAAATGAGCTCCAACACGTCGGCTACCTCTTGCCGATCGCTATGTCGCGTGGGTTGTAGCATCTCTTTTGACATCACGTCAGCCGCATAGCTTTCGACGAAAGTTTTATGCCTGTCCTCGAGACATTCCAGAACAGTGCCGTTTCTTTCGATGGGCAGATAGTTTGCCAGATTTTCACGAGTCTGACGCTGGGGAGTGTACGACCCAACGAAGACGCAAGGAAACGAGAGTTACGGCATTCTCGAAAACTAAAGTGAACATCATTATATAGTTGGTTGTTGTTGGAATAGTTCTTCGCTTTTTTTCACTCTACTACCGTCGCTACGTGTTTGAGAGGAGTATATGTTTTGCTGTAGAACTCTATGACTATTTTGAGATTTGTAATCGCTCTATTGCTGTGTTATTAAATTTTTAATATAACTTGAACAATCTATTTAAAATATTTTATAAAGCTCGTAAATGTTTTATTAATACGAACAACCTTTTTAAATTATAAAATTTTTAATATATATATATATATAATTTATTAAATTTAAAAGATAACCAAGTTCGTTAATATTTTATTTTTAAATTAAATTAAGATATACCGATGCTCGTAAATATTTTGTTAATATACTTAAACAATTTAATCTATATAGTGAATTATTGAATTGAATCAATAATTCACTATATATAGAAAATATATATTAAAAATATAAAAATAAAAAATTCTAATTTAAATTTATTAACTTGTATATTTAAATATAAAATTTTTCAAAAAAAATTTATTCCACTTTCAAATAATTAATCCTACATAAATATATTGAAATATTAAAACAACTTCTAATAAACAGGGGCAATCTGGTCATTTTTTCGCCCTTGCAATGCTTTTCCCACAACAGCAACCAAACAGACAAAGATCTTTCCCGCAATGTGCTTCATAGGAACAAGACAATGCAATGAAAGTTCGAGCAAGACAGATTGCTTCCAAACAGGCCCTAAGTTGTTGTTAGAATACTAAGAGTGCTTTTGTTGGATTTACGACGAGATGTTTGGACTGGCTCGGGATGTTGCAATACACAAATTGGGAATATATTAGAATATGACTTTGGTAAAGCAATCTCCAAGAAGGATGTGCCTAGAAATCAAACAATAAGTGATTGCTGAAGTCAAGAAATTAATAGAAATTAGTTTTTTTTAGAAGAACAATACCCAACTCGGTTAGCCTATATGGCGCCGGTAAAAATGAAGAATGTTCGGATCAGAGTTTTCATTGACTTTAGAGATCTCAATAAAACCTTCCTAAAAAATGAGTTTCCATTTTTTATTCTAGAATTAATGGTAGATATCACATCGTTGCATACGATCATTTCATTCATGGATGGATTGTTAGGATATAATTAGATTAAAATTGCTTCAAAAGACAAAAGGACATACAACCTTCCAAATGAGCATCATAATTTACTGCTACATAGTGATTCCTTTCAAACTTAAGAATACTGGTGCGGCATACCAACAAGCTATGACAAGATCTTCGATAAACTAATCCACAATCAAATTGAATGTTATGTGGATAACTTAGTCATTAAGAGTAGACAAAGCAGCAACCATTTGAATGGTTTGAGAATTATCTCTGAACAATTTCGAGAATTTGATCTTAGAATGAATCTCTTAAAGTGCACCTTTAGTGTCATTTCAAAGAAATGCTTAAGCTTTGTTATTTGATATCATGCGATCGAATTTGTGATCCTTCCAAGAGAAGCTGGCATATTTAAAATATTTCATTTCCAATTTGTCAAATAAGTGCCAATTTTTTACTTTGTTGACCAAGAAAGAGGTCAAGTTTTTTTGGGATGATAAATGCCAACATGCTTTCAAAGCATAAAATAATATTTGATGGCACCCTTATTTTAGCAGCCCCGATCTCAAATTGGCCTTTGATACCTTATATCTCGACTTCGAACAATTCCCTCATAGCTCTATTAGAGCAGACCAATGACGAGGGTAAGAAAATCCCTTGTATTAATTAATTCGTCATCTTTTTTTGATTGAAGTGATGTATCCTCCAATTGAGAAGCATTGTCTGACTTTAGTCATTATCATCCAAAAGCTTAGAGAATATAAGCTTTCTCACAATGTCAACCTTATCTCAAGAATTAATTTTGTATAATTTTTAATGATTTGACCGAAACTATCTAGATGACTGACAAGACGGTCAGTAGTTTTATTGCATTTCAACATAACTTTCATTCCTTTGTGAGACATCAAGGGACATAATTCGTAAGACTTCTTGACAATGCACCTTTCTGGTATAATATAACCTCAATGATGATTTACCAAACGAGCAACTAACGAACTTAGAAGAACCTGATGCTCAACTTTAGGACATGTACTTCAACGGAGCCTCTTCAACCCAGAAGGATAAGGAAACATAATATCAAGCAAAGCAGGAATCAGATTGATCTTTATCACTTCAGAGCAATGGATGTTATGGTTCTTCTATCGCTTAATCATGTAATAATAATGAACCTAAATATTAAACATTGATAATCAGTTTGGAACAGACAATCCTGATGAGAATAAAGCATGCTAATCTCTATGGATATTCTCAATTGATCATCAACCAAATTGTTGGAAGATACAAAATTTTGAAGCTAAGGCTCGAGCTATTCTTGCACTATAAGATGATGCACAGGAGCAATTTTGACAATGCAATCTTCATTATTTCAAGGGGATAAAACGCTCTGACAGATGCCCAAGCAATACATGTAAAGGAGTTTGCATCACAGAGGAAGATTCAATCTCGATTTTATTATAAGGACGTCATGTTCTCTCACGAGTTGACTGACCTGAGGTGCACAAAATCCGCGTGGCGGACACTTATCGTAATTTTAATTTTTGTAACAAATATATAATATAATCTTTAATCGCAGAGTTACCTTTAACGCAAGTATACGTATCGCTCAAGTAATACAGGGCTATAGTGGAGTTCTGGATATTGAGCCCACAGAGAATATTTTAGAGGCTACATGCTAGGATTATAGAAATCAATTCAGAATCACAACTAAATCAAAATTGCCTATCTGTCACTAATACGCAATCGACAATAATATGAAGTTTAAATTAAACTAGTTCTACAAACAGATAACTAATTTTACTAAAGTGAAGTTCAAATATATAAGTAAGAATCTTTCTCCTTTGTTAAGATATTTAGATAAATAGATAATTAAAATTAGTTTAAAATGGTGTTATGCCAAATAGGAGCATACCTATTATTTACCCTTTAGTCCAGGCATAAAGAACATTGACTAATCATATGCTTGGTTACTGAATTTGCGACTAGGTCGGAGGATACCAGTCTCACTTCGGAGCTCCCACATTCCCCTTGCCTCGAGGGCTAACATCTACACTTCGAGCACCTGAACGATAGGACCGAATTGAGGATTTTAGCCTGTCACTCTAAAATCTCCAATTCTACGCCCGATGAATATTATTTCCCTATTTATTTGCACCCTTCTTACAAGGACTTTGACCTCCCTGAATCTCAGATGTATTCTTTACTATAGTTGTTAAACTTAACATATTTTAACTATTCAATTGGTCAGATTGAAAGTAAATTAAGATCTAAGTAAAAGATTATCACAACTTCTTTAAATTTTTATGGCACACTAATTCAATTTATCATTTCACAAAAATATCAAAACTAGGAGAAAAACAGAAAAACTACTCAGATTTCATGGAGAGGATACAATAAAACTTGGATTTCATATATAAAAGTAAAGTTATACAAACTAAAGTAAATAAACACAACTTATCTTAAATTCCTCTCCAAGCAAACTCCTTAAAGTTCCTCTGAATCACCTCCTTTCTTTACAGTATGTGAAATTCTCCTTCGAAACAACAATGCATAAGAGATCTCTCACTTCCCTTCCACTCTTACTATCCTTCGAAGAATTCCTCACCAATATCTTTAACTGAACTCACTATTTAACACTCATAAATAACAATAATGGACACTATTGGCCTCTCTATTTGACACTAAGTGACTCTTAGAAGACCCCAAAATAACTTGTTAAGAACTCTGTGAATTTTAGAGGACCTAAATAGGAAACTTTTTCGGCCTAAAATTGTTTTTTTTAAAGTAATTGAAGAGTCTCCAAGGGTTTTCCAAGCATCCCTTAGAAAATCGTCCACATTCGACGTGTTTTTTGAAAGAACTGTCGATCCCGTCGTCGGCAGCCTCGAGCTCCTCCGTCGGCAGCCTTCTAGAAATACAGCCTTGAAGCGGCCCCGCTGTCGACGACCTCAACCTCCGCCGTCGACGGCCTCCCTTGAAATATATTCTGAACTCTCGGGAAAATCACGTTGTCGGTGCCATCAACCTCGCCGTCGGCGCCCTAGATCAAATTTTCATAATTTAGTTCTTTTTGCTCCAAATTCGCTCCTTTTTGCATATTTTTCATTATCCTTAAATCTTTATACCTGCAGAAAAACACCAAAAATACCATTCTTTAAAGTGTAATATCATCAAAATCAGTATAAAATAAGCATGAAAATCTTAACATTTTTTCCTTGGGTCATTGACATAGAGGTGTGGATTAGATGCTTGAGCAATTTGAAAGCCTGGGAAATTATCAAAGAAGTTGATTCAAGCATGTATGATGCTCACCAGCTAGGACCAAAGATGTATATAAAATCAAAAGACTGATATATTACTAGCCAAGAATGATGATAGGTTGCATGAAAGCTGCCGAAAGCTTTCACCAATGTCAAGTTCAAGGAGTAGTTATACATTAACTTTTGAAAGTGCTACATTAAAAAATTATCTCATGGTAGTTCGATTGTTGGGGTGTATGTATCATGGGTTCCATTGATCCTCCATCTTAAAGAGGTCACCGGTTCAGTCTAACAGCTACAGATAACATTTTCAAGGGGATAAAAGTTTTACCACTTATATTTCTTCAAAAATCAAATCAACTGTCAATTTAGTGTCCCTCAAAAGATAATCTCTGATGATGGTACCACTTTCAATAATAAAAAAATCAACAACTTCGATATAATTGATATAGATTGGAGAAATTCAACGATCTACTATTCAAACGCCAACAAATTTATAAAAGCCTTTATTAAAATGGTAATTTAGATTCTGAAGAACACAGTGCATAAAAACAAGAAGCAGTGACATGAACAGTTGCAAGAAGCTTTGTGGGCCTACATCACAACTTACAGAATGCCATAATAATCGACATATTATGCTCTAATATATGGGGCAAAAGCTATGCTTTTGTTCGAAGTTCAACTAACTTCGTTCAGAATAGCCATCTCCAAAAAGATATATTAAGAAGAAAAATAAAAAAAAACCTCCTCAAATAACTTGATTTCATAGAAGGCGGACATTTGAGAGCAACAAAGTTTGAAACTCTATCAAGTTAAAATGATTAGAGTGCATGATAAGAGTTCATCAAAACCATGTTGACCTCATTTTTGATGAGGTCTTTTCTCTTCTCTCTCCTTAGTACTTAGGATCTAGCCTTAGGTTTTCCCTTTGACTATCCTAGAGGATTAGAGATGGAATCCACCACTTAGAAATTTAAACACCTCTTAACTCCCTGCAAACCCCATAAGTTTGATTGTAAACCCCTAAGTCACTTGGAGGGTTAAGATCAAATGTGGAGGTTTAAAGGATGAGTTCACTATAGGACTCTTTAGCCTTAGGACTACCCTGGGTGGCCTGGTCTGGTGAGGGTTGACATGCACACATTGCACTTTCACACATATTCAAATCCTAAAACCATTCATACCTAGCTTGACTTCCTGACTCATGTAGGTAATTCATATGGATGGACCTTAACCCCTAGGCCTTTGGCTAAGCGGGTTAGGAACAACATAGTGAATGACTCAAATGAGTCCTCTCATGGCTCTTATGGGCTTGATATGGCTTCATGGATTAACCAAAGTGATTCCATTCTACTCAAACCTGATCAATCTTTATTTTTCCAAAATTTCAATTTTTTGACCCCCGGGACCCTACACCCATAAAGCCTACTAAATGCCCTTGAAATTGCCCAAAATTTGCAAAATTGCCTAAATTACCCAAAATTCATCAAAATCAGTCCTAAACATTTCTCTCCACTCAAATTGATCATCCTTAGCCAAATATACCAAAATTTCCAAAAATACCCCCAATACCCTCCAAATACCCAAAATGCCATTTTTTAACCAAAAAATCCATAAATTCCAAAAATTCCCAGAAAATTCCAGAAAATCTCAAATATTTCCAATTTTATTTTGTTCAACTACACCATATGCCATTTTTGTCAATTTAGCCCACTTTTACCAAAACCCCCAATTTGACCCATTTTTAACCCAAGTGAACCCAATGTCAAACCAAATCAACCCAATTGACCTCAATTTTGATCCAATTCAATTATAAACTTCAATTAAATATCCCCAATATCAATTTAGACCAAATAAAAGCCCAATTTGATTAACATTTGGATCCAATTCCAATTTGAAGCTCAAAGCCCAATTTTGGCCCATGACCTAAACCTAGCCCAAACTAACCCAATTCAACTCCAATTAACCAAAAATATTTTCCTAAACCTTCCTAATATCCCCAAAAACAAAACACTAACAAGATTTATCCCAATTTTGAACCTAAACTCCACCCAAACCTAACCCAAAACCAAAGTCCCAATTTTTGGCCTAAATCCACCATAAAGCTAAATGGGCCCAAATCTCAAAATCAAAGCCCAACTAAAGTTGAAAACTCTTTGTGACACTCCCATAAACATTTTTCAACATTAATTTTACATCAAATCTAACCTTAGCCCAACCTTAGCCCAAGTTAGCCCAATTTGACCCACTTTGGCCCCTTTTC
The DNA here is from genome assembly GCA_022702705.1 of Papilionanthe hookeriana x Papilionanthe teres. Classification (NCBI taxonomy): domain Eukaryota; kingdom Viridiplantae; phylum Streptophyta; class Magnoliopsida; order Asparagales; family Orchidaceae; genus Papilionanthe; species Papilionanthe hookeriana x Papilionanthe teres. Next base: position 46,974,242 of record CM040424.1, on the reverse strand, counting down.
CAAAAAAGGCCCAAATTAAATCCAATTCCACTCTAAATGATACCAAATCATTTCTAAAATGTTCATGACACCACCCTAAACTAAACCCAACATTTTTTGGCCCAATCCTTCACAAAATTTCCATCCACCAATTTGTTTTCAAACCTAAAGGCCCACTTTCTTAAACCATTCTAAAAGCCCATTTTCATCAAATCCAAAAGGCCAAAATTGGCTCTAAAGCCCACATGGCAATTTATTTTCATCATACCTTTAATTGATATCACCCCTAAGTTTCAAAATCATCATTAAACCATTCCAAATCAAGCTTCATCCAAATTTCCACCAAAATGCCAAAATTCATAAAATCCTCTTCAATGAAATTGACTAAGCTTGGGCCCAAGCCAAATGGAGCCATGGAGCCATGCACAAGCCATATGCAAGCCATGGAAGCCACTTTACACATCACCATGTCATTTATGGCAAAAGGAGGGAGTCATTTAATGATTCCCTTAAGGGTGATTAAGCCTTTTCATGACTCTTCTAAACCTTGATTAAACCTAAATGTACTTAGATGGTGACTTCTCCCCACTAAGCTAGTCGACTTACCCGATTCCCTCAATCTCAAAATCAGGCCTTGGAGGGTGAACCAAGCCTAAATCCATGACTCTGACCCATTTGGACCCAAAATTAGCTCCTCCCCCATTCCATTTAAATCAAACCCTATACACATGGCCAATGCCAATTGAACTCACCAAACCCCAGCCTTGACCTCACTGAGTCAGATGGTGACCCATGCCTGACCGGACCACCACCTGGGCCGCCTGAAAACACCACACCCGTGAGCACCTATTTGATTCAAATTTCAAATGCCTCCTTGTTGAGTTGTCCCAACTCAATTAGACACCATGGATGTTCTTCTCCTCACCAGAGCAGCTGATCCCAAGCCTTAACTCCCCCTGGGAGGCCCTCCAGCCATGTCTATTTAAACGCACCACCCTCTCGGCCAAAAGAGGTGATGAACTAGACCTAAACAAAACTCTGCCAAAATTGCTCCAAGACCTTCTCCTAGCCTAGAGCAGTTGATCTCCACTGTTCTCCTGTCCTAAACCCCATTGATTGAGCTCAATTCTGGAGCTCAATTCTCAGCCCAGAACCTGGAAATCTCTGAAACCTCCACCAAAATCAAATTAAACTCACCCACACCTGCACAGGACCAAGAGAAGGAGTTCCATAGTGGAAGCCCCCTCACTAGGCCAACCATTCTCTCTATCGATCAAGCTTTGAAATCGGGCTTGGTGGAAGTTGTACCTAGGCAATTCCCCAGAGCCAGAGACTTCATCTGGAGCTTCCTTTGGTGCAATCGAAGGTACTAGAACTCTTTGATTGAAGCTTCACTTCTCAGAGCCAAGCTATAGACCTCTACTTCCTCCCGAACTTCCAGAGATTCTCTATTTTGATTAGCTTAATTTCATAGCATGTAAACCATATAGATGTGTTCATCTCTTCAAGACGAATCCATAGAGCATAAGAACACGAAAATCCATTGAGAAATGAGAGAGTTCTTAGGGTTTTCATGTGGACGGTCACGGGTGCACACCTGTCGTAGACGATGACCAGACACAGTCCGATTGCGCGTGTATCGCTTGAACGGTCCAGATTGCGCCGGACCAGAGAACGGTACGTGAACCGCGGGCCCTTGAAGCGCTTAGTCAGATGGCAGCGTCGAATGGGAGTGCGCCCCATGGACTTTCGGAGCTGCCGAGGATGAGTCGGCGCCGCGTGGATAAGTAGATAAATAGGATTTTTTTCTCTTTATTTAAATGCTAAGAACTTAGAAAATCCATATCTTTGTGTAGAAAAATAACAAAAATAAACTAAAAATATCCTCTTGCTCAGTGAACAGAGGAGAAAAATATGGAAAAGAAATCATTTTATTTTGAAGAGTATTTTATTTTTAATTAATTATTTACTCATTTTAGTATATTGATTCTCCATTTGCATAGACAATTCACCATGACATGAGACCATAGAACTTTTGAAGCCTCTGATCTTGGGAATATTCCCTGAATTTTTCAAGGTCAGAGGCCATCACTATGGAAAGTTATGTATTTTTCAAGTTTATATCACTATTTTTGGCATTTTAATTCCATTAATTGGCATACTATTTAGAAAATTCTAGGAAAATTTGGGGAAGTTTCCTAGGACCAGAGGACCCTAGGATAATTATATTTTGAGTTAATTCATTAAGAATAACCCTAATTGGCCTAATTACTCAAAACTAAAATTTAATTAATTAAGGTGAACCACACATCAAAAGAACTTGAAACTAGTTCTCCATTGATGTTTAGGATCAGAGGGACCTCACATAAAAATTTGGAATCAATTGGAAATGTTTAACCCCACTAAATGGATTAATTAAGTCACATAACCAAAATTAAACTTTAAAAATTCATAACTCCAAAAATACACCTTAAAAATTCACCAAATTGGTTTTGGGGCCTCTCTGATATCAGAGGAGTCTTAAAAAATTAAAATTAAAATTTGTTAAAAATCTTCATTTTCTACCATATTTTAATATTTTAAATAATTAAAAAATAAAAAAAATCATAAAAATATTAAAAATCATAAAAATGTCATATTTTACTGCATAATCACTTAGGAACAAACCAAATATTTTTCCCAATTCTCAAAGTAAAGATATTGAATTTTAAATGCTTAAAACAATTTTTGAATTAAAAAATGAATTTTCCAACCTTTCCACTAAATTAATTTCCATTAAATCAAAGAAAAATCAGAAAATTATAAAATATGTTTCTTTGTACTCTTTGAGGTCAGAGAGATTTAAGAAAAATATAAAACTTAATTTTCAACATTTATTTTATTTTATAATTAATTAACACTCTAAAATTCAAAATAATTATAATAACTAAAATATAATTTAAAAAATCACCAAAATTGGTCCAAGTGGTCCTCTGGTCATTAAGAACCTCCCCTATTTTTCTTAAGGACAGAAACATTTTCTTGGTCATGTTGTTGAATTTCCATTGAAAATCTCTATTTTTCACAAAAATAATTATATAAATTAAATTAAATTCATAAAAATCACATTTTCTCCTCTAATGTCTTAATTGACATATGAGTGAAGTGACATAAAAATTTTAAGTTCATTTTAGCTCAATTTAGTGAGTTATGAAATAAATAAGCCTAAAGGGGCATAAAGGTAATTAAAGGATTTTAACCCTAATTAATATTTAGGTTTAATCAAGGGGAGGGTAAAATATCTGATTTTAAATTTTCATTAGAAGATTGAAACCTAGAGAATTAAGGGGTAGAAACCCATTAATCATCTTGAAAATATTTAAAGTAAACCTTAATTAATTAAACAATTTGAATTTTGGAAGAATAAGTTAAAATTTGGATTATTAAAATGGGGATATAATTTAGAGAGACTATAATAACTTAAACTAAAATCCCTAAATGAATCACTCTAATAATATTTAACTTTTAATAAATTTAAAGTGATAATTGAAATTAATAATTAAATAAATAAAAGGAAAGTGAACTTTAATTAAATTAAACTTAAAACATTAAATAATTTGATAATTAAATTGAAAACTTTAAAAAAATTATTAATTTCTAATTTCAAAAAAAAATTACTTGAAAACAAACTTAAAGCAAATTTGAAACATTAAAAATTAATTTCATAAAAAAAAATTCTTAATAAAAACAATTAAACTAATTAAAAGTTAATCCGTAACATTTCAATTAAATTAAAATTAAATCATTAAATTAAAATTAAATCATTAATGTCTAAATTAAATAATTTAAACTCTTCTTTCAATTCAAATGGTTTAAAACACTTAAGAATAAAACAACTTGAACACTATTACAAACTTAAATTTATTTAAATTTTATAACTAAATTAAATCACCTTAAAACATTAATTTTAATTTTAAATCATTAAATTCTTTAAAAAATTAATTTTCCCTTTAAGGTTTTCATTATTATAACTCTTAAGTAAATCATCAAGTGAAATGTCATTTTACTTATAGGATAATCAAATATCCAAATTCACTGAGCAAGAAGGAAAATTTAACTAAATTCTTGGATGATCAATTCACCAGTGCAATTAAATTCACTTAGACTCAAAATAATCTCAAAAATATTGAAAAGATGTTTAGGACTCGTCTTAAACACTTTCTCAATATGATGTGATGTTTTAGAAGAGCAATTGAATTTAATTGTTCTTTGATGAAGAAAATCATCCTTAAACAAAGTACAAGAACCTAGACGTCATAGGAGATGACTAGCAATAGGATTAGGACTTTGGTAGACAACCAAAACATTTCCCTTAGCTTTAACTAGGTACTTATTATAAACATTTAAATGCCTAAACATGTGTTTTAAGTGCAGCTTGGAATGACGAGAAGACTCTCCAGGTACGCTTTTACTTTATTGCAATTTACTTTATTGCAATTTATTTTTATGAGCTACGCTTTACTCTTCTTGCATGTTAAACAAGACTGTTGCATGAAAACTAAAACCTTTAGGATAGCCACAAAACTGAAACCCAAAACTAAATTAAAAGTCACACAAGATAAAATTCACCTCCACAACATTTCAAAAGATAAAACAACTCAAAACTTAATCACAAACAGAACACAAAACTACAATTGCAATTAAATTAAAATGAATCATTGGATGATCGGGAATACCTCTGATGATGTAACCTACGTGTTGCTAACGGGATTTCCCACGGTCTAAATGAAAGTGTGGAACTCATTCAGTTGAGTTTAGCAAATTCATTTTGACTAAGTGAATCCAATAAAAATAACGGTGCCAGAATGAAAGAACCGTGGGATCTTAACCGATGTTGTTATAATCAACTTTAAGATTCCCCTAATAAAACATTAATGACATTTGGATTTTAAGATTTCTAAACCAAAACACTTCTCTCATCTCTTGATTATCATTTTCTAAAACTAAACCTCTGCAACAACAAGGAGCTTGGAGCATGGTGGGCAGCACGACCATCGTCATCAGCAAAACATGTGTCTTCTTCAGCTAAACTTTCCTTAGAATTAAATAACAAGCCATAGGACTTCGAGGTATTCTGGCTAGTGTGACATAAATCCTCACCTGTTCTTTTAGGCCTTTGCACAGCCTTGTTATGCAATATAAGCCCTAACTCGCTTAGGATTCCGAGGTCATTGTCTGATACGACGTAAATCCTCCTATCTTCTAGGTTATTTGCATAACTAGGTGATTATGTAAATGTAATTCCTATAATTAATTGGCAGGATTGAAACTTAAATGAATTCATTTTAAAAATTCAAAGCCAAACATTAGGATAGTCTGGGAACTCACCGAAGTTCACTTCGGGTCTGTGACATCCCCTACTTCTCTTCCTTTGGACCCCTGAAATAACTGTTCTAAATTTGAGCTAATCCCTTTTGAAATTTCCAAAATTCAATCCTTTGAAAACCTTAAACTTTGAAATTCTTGAGAGAAAAACCACTGATTGTTATCGAGAGTTTTCTTAAATGATTCCCGTCATTTAAGATGTAATTAACTATAAGGGCTTGCCCTTATAGGGAACTTTAAGAACCCAGGTAATATAAACACTGCTTAATTCATTTATATTAAGCAGGGGAACTTGTCGGCTTATAAAATTGGTTCGCAGACCAAACGAATGTCACAAATCTTCTAGCTTATTTAATCGAGCCTCATCATCAAGAAGTGTGTCTATTCTTTGGGATAGATATACGGTTTGTGGTGCGGTGCTCGTTTATTTAAACTATTTGGGATGTGAGATCGGTTTGATTTCATATCTTAAAATTTTCAAACAAAAAATTATTTTCAAAATCAAATGTTACTTTCTAAAAAATCTATATATATATATTTAAATTAAATTTAAAATCTAAAATTCGCCGATAATTTTTGTAGGCGACCCCTTTTCAAAACACAAACCTAAAAATATGCCAACAATTTCTGGCGACTCCACTGAGGACTAGTTCCTCTCTCCATTTTGATCAGATGGTTTTGCTTTCATAAATTAAAAGTGAGTCCATATCTCTAGTGGACCAAAACTATCATTTTTCCGTTTGCATACCACGTTCATTTCTGTCTTGAACGGGTATAGCCAATTTCTCTCAGATTTAGGAGCCACTGTTTAGACACCCCTAAACAGAGAGGTTCTGAAATCCTTTTGCCTCTTTTCTGAGGTGGGGTGGACCCCCAATAGGTGTTAGTTTAGAAGCGGTCCCTTGGGTTGAGAAGTTTTACAAGATTTTCTCTTCCTTTCCAATTCTGAACCGGGTCCCTTCTTTTTCTATAAACCTCCGTTCTTTAAACATTTCATTCCTAATAAACAAATCCTCTAATAAACAACCCTTTTAATAAACAAACTCTTTTAAATCATTAATACATTAAGATAAACGAGAATGTGTTCAGACTCTTTTTTTTTGTCCTAAGTTTTGTGACGAAAGGAAGCATAATTCGGGACTAATACTCAGAATCTACCCTGCAGAAAATGATTGCACCCAAGTTAATTTTCTCCTTCACCAATGGAATGGACTTCGTCGTCTATAAGGATGAAATGCTCGACAATAGAATCATCCGTTTTGGACAAGAATTCGACAATACATATATCAAGTTCGATGATGTCACTCTCTTCGCACTAATGGACAAAGTGCCAGAAACTTAGGAGCCCGTAATTGAGTTCAACTTGAAGTCGACTCAAGAATTCCCTCCCCTACAAAGGGTTCCAGCTGAAAGAAGTACTACTATTCGTATGAGGACTGTTATCTCTACCCCCACCGGTCTAGTCATCTCTGCACCTACCCCGGCTTCTGCCAAACTAAAGGGGAAGGAAATCCAAGCCTGTGATGAGCCTGTCACTGTGGAGGGTACAAATTTTTCTACAATACCATCTGTTTTTGAGATTGGGTCCAGCCCAAGAGTCGCACCCCTAACTTGGACTCAAAGGAGAAATAGAGCGTGAAAGATCGTCGGGATCGAGAAAGCCAAAGTTGCTCGAAGTCGCTTTTCTAGAAGAAATTCCCGAGGAAAGAGAAGAACCGCCCGAGTATATACCTCTGTTGGAAGGGAGTAGGTTTCACCCCCTCTCTGCTGCATCAGATGAAGAAGACGTCCAAAGGATTGCCGCTACACTACCCCGACCTGCATACTATAGTAACTAAAAAAGAAAAATGGTTAAGACTACGCCATTTGCTTGGCTACAAGTCGTGATAGAAAAATTAGCAAAGAAAGAAAGATGCCCTGTGTGAGAAATCCTAAGAAGAATGGGACGAGTGCCAGCTAGATCCCGCCTCGGACCGCAAGTAGAGCCTGTCACTGCCGTAGAGAAACCAAGGAAGAAAATGAGAGCTAGTTCACTCCGTGGTTGTATCGGGCCATCATATTGGGGAGGACACCACCTACCAAAGATATAGCCAACGTACCGTCCCGTCCTAGGCCTTCTACTACAAGAAGGATGGTGTGGCGACCTATTATTACCGAGCCGAGACCAACACAATGTCCTGAGAAGAAAAGTCTTGTCAAAGAGCCTAAATCAGAAGGAAGTGCTACTGCAATAAAAGAAACTCCAGAAAAAGAAGTTCAACAACCATCATACGACAACCGCGATACCGTCTGCCCCTCGAGGATGCTATAGGAAAGCTAAGGACGGATATCCGACGGTTGGCAAAAGAAAGAGGAGAAAAGTTGGAAAATGAAGTTGATTCATCAGAGTTCATGGATGAAGAGTATGTCGAAATTAACATGGTTGAAACACGAGCATCGTCAGCTTCGCAAGGTGCTCCGGCAGCTGCGAAAAGAGATGAACCGGTAGTGATGAGAGCACAACTTCGGGAAAGAGATGACATAATTTCCCAGATGACAAGGAGGATGGAAGAGATGGCTGCTGCTTTAGCCACTCTCCAAAGTCAGGTGCAACCTCAGAAAGAAACACCCCCAAAAATCATCCTTATTGTAGATGGAGGAAAAGAGATCACATCCGTCAACGGAGACGACCACCAAAGAAGGATTCTACACAGAATATGATTCCCGAAAAGGATATTAAAAACATGGTAGAACAGCAGGTGCGAGAAGCCTTAGCACAATCCAAGAGTGGAGCATCTATTCAGATGGGTAGACCTTACCCTGAAGAATTTGTTATCGTCCAATACAAAAAAGGCTTCGTACCACCTCTGTTTAAAACTTTTGATGGAACGTGAAACCCCCGGCAGCATGTCACACATTTTCGTGCTAGTTGCTGCAATGCCGGTGGGAGTGACGCTTTACTCTTCCGTCGGCTCGTCGGCAGCTTGTCGTGGATCGCCTTCGACTGGTACGCAGAATTACCAAATGGTTCAGTTAAGACCTTTGTAGAATTGGATAACCTCTTAATTAAACGGTTTACCGGGGCTCGGCACCACATCACCATCGGTGATCCGGTGGTGGAGCACCCGAAACCGAACGAAACTCTAGTGGATTACATACTTCGATGGAAAAATTTAAGCATGAAGTGTGAACCACAACTTCAGAAACAACATGCAGTCGGCATCTTGCTTAAGAGTAACCATGGCCCGATAGTACTTCTCCTTAAAGGATTTACAATCAAGACTTTCGAGAAGCTGCTTAGCAAGGCTGGGAGTTTACAAGAGGAAGCAAAGCAGTTAAGTTTTGTAGACAAGACCGATAAACAGAAACCAGTGAAAACATTCGAAAAGAAGTCCGGAATCGTCGCGGCAGTCGATAAAGGCAAGCAGCCAGTACAAATACAGCCAGAGCGGCCACAGCCTAGCTATCAACCACCGCAACGTACTTACCAATAACCTCAGCATGGTTATCAATAGCCTCGACCGACCTATCAGTCGCCTCAGCATTATGAACAACCGTCTCATCCACAACGTACCCTGAAAGATTTTCTGAACAAGGAATATCCATTCAAAACTGAAGCGGTAGCAAAGATGTTCCGCAGTTTAATGAAGACACCCGATTTTCAGCTACCAGAGCCCAAGAGGCCGGAAGAAGTCAATAAGAAAGATCATTCAAACTATTGCCCTTACCACCGGATGCTCGGGCATAAGATAGAGGATTGCATCACTTTCAAGATTTGGCTTGACGATAATCTCCGGAAAGGGAACATAACGATCCCGAAGGAATACATGAAGGAACCCCAAAAGGGAGGTTCTGTCAATGATAATTCAACGGATCCCATTGTTTCGAAAGACCCTTACACGACCCATGATGGATGGAGTACCATCTGGACAAAGTCTTCAAAGAAAATTTTAGATCACATCCAGACAGCTTTGGTACGCGCTTCAACTCAAAGTTTGAAACCTGCCGAGCCAGCACTATCGCTTGCGATCGAAGAACCGCCCCAGAAGGAGGAGAAGATCGTGGAAGAGAAGAAAACCGAGGCTCCAAAAAGTAGACTAGCGGCTGCTTATCCTAGGATGGCTATTTTTGATTCGGGGGAGAAATCCCTCGAACCTCTGACTCTGTATGATTATTTGCTTACCCTGGCGCGGTCTTATAATGATAAGAGTTTTGGTGTGGCCACATTTTCAATGTTTCTAACTATTACGTAACTAACGACAACCAACCTAATCCTGATCTCGATTCCGATATAAATAACGATTCTCAAATCATACTAAACCTCAATGACCACGACGAAGGAGAAGACGTTCACAAGGATGGCTACGAAAGCTCAATAAGCGACGAGTCTATTTGTGAATTTCGAGGAGCTCCAATCGCAATAGAATTAGAGTCATCAGATTCCGAAGAAACTCCAGAAGAGTCAGTCGTTCTGATTCAGGAGGATACACTGGCAGATTCAACACCAAATTCAGTAGAAATAACTGAAGTCAATTTGAGAAGTGGAAAGGTTCTACCCCCAAGAATGGGTCCAAAGGATAAAGGAAAGCAGGTGTTTGCTCAGGAAGAGCGAACCCCAGCAGAGGACTTGCCCAGTCGGGAAGAAACCGAGGAACATGGTAATAAAGTCGACTACAATGTGCTAGCCCATCTTAGGAAGTTACCAGCCAAACTAAGCATATACGACGCTCTGATCCTGTCAAAGGAGATGAGGGAAGCTCTGATCAAGGCTTTACTTGATCTAGAAATTTGTTTAGCTCAAATGGTTGGTAATTCCTTCGACGAGGTTTGCTCGTTAAAAGAACAGTGAGGTGTTACCTTCACGGACAATGATCTACTACTCGGAACGGCTGATCACAACCGACTGTTATACATTTCAGTCACTATTGGAAAGTTTACGCTCTCCAGAGTGTTGGTTGACCCAGGAGCATCAATCAATAAAATGAGCCTTCGAATGTTAGCATATTTAGAAATTGATGCTCGTGAACTTGAAGTAGACAAGATGTTATTAAGAGGGTTCAATCAGAAAGGAGAAAGAGCTCTTGGATCGATAACATTACTGATGAAAACCGACGATTTAGCAAAGAAAACCGTAAAATTCCACATAATTGATTCTGAAACATCATTCAACGCTCTACTGGGTCAGCCATGGATCCATGAAAACTGGATGGTATCGTCTTCTTTGCACCAGTGCATAAAATATTATGAAGGAGGAGAACAATGTATCAAAGATGACTTGCAACCATTCTCCGTGCATGAAATCAGAATTCATGAAGATGCGGCCTACTATGCACCTCCGAAGAAAACAATATTCTCCAGAAATGTCATACCAAACGAAGCAAAAGAAGTGCAAGACGATAAAGAGCCTAAAATTCTAGTCCAACATTTACTCACCGCTCCCTTACGACGAGATGGTGAAGGTTTCTCCAGAACTCGCACCCGAGGTCGAGGCCGGGGACGAGGTCGAGGGAGAGACATTAGAACAGTTGGACAAAAGAAACCAGTCATCGATGTTGATTGGGAGACCAGTTCCGAAGAAGAAGAAATCAATAAAAAAGCAGCAACAGTAAATCAAAAGAAACCCCAGTTCAAGATCTCTCTCAAAGATGAAAAGAATGAAGAATACAAATCAATGTACGAGAAGATTAACCATTATGTACATGCTATGACCCTGACCCTGATCCATTCTAATAAGATCGAGGGTATGGTGGTCAAGGAAGTGCATGGTGGTGGTACTAAGCTGATCAAATTCTACTGTGGTGCTTCTTCTTTCAAAACTGAAAATGATGTACAATTTGAAGATGTTGCTTCATCTGAACTAATGGAACTGCCTTTTGAGTGGTACTCTCCCTATGTTCAAAATTTAATTCAACGTGTTGTCTTACCTCGACGATGGACAAACGGTCAATCACAACATTTTGAAAAATTATGGAATAATGCCAGCCGACCTCCCAATTCAAAACATGGTCTCGGATTCGGCATGGTAGGATCAGTTGACGATACGGGATTTTGCTTGGTTGTCACTTGCGAGCCTCATGAAGACTGCTTGGAAGCTTCAGAAGATCTCGAAGATATGCAAATCGGAGATGCTCCACCAGAATTCGAAGAAGAAATTAAATCTACAATAGACAAGTTAATGGAAGTTAACTTAGGTACTAGCGAAGAGCCTATGCCGACTTTTGTTAGCTCCTTACTCAATAAAGAAGACTCTGAAAGCATAATCAAGTTACTGATGGAATTTAAGGACTGTTTTGCTTGGAGTTATGATGAAATGCTAGAATTAGCTCCAGAAGTCGCAGTTCACAAGTTAGGAGTGGATCCGACTGCCGTTCCAGTTAGACAAGCTCTGAGAAGAATGCGTCTAGAGATTGAACAACAAGTTATAGCTGAAGTTAAGAAGCTAATAGACGCTAAATTTGTCTGTGAGGAACAATATCCAACTTGGTTAGCCAATGTGGTACCAGTCAGAAAGAAGAATGGTCAGATCAGAATCTACGTAGACTTCAGAGATTTAAACAAAGCATGTTCAAAGGACGAATTCCCGCTACCAATTCCAGAATTGATGATCGATATTACTTCAACACATGAATTCTTCTCATTCATGAATGGATCTTTGGGATACAACCAGATAAAGATGACACCAGAAGATGAAAAGCTCACAGCCTTCAGAACGCCGATCGGGGTATACTGCTACACAGTGATGTCGTTTGGATTAAAGAACGCAGGAGCAACCTATCAAAGAGCAATGACAAGGATTTTTGATGATCTCATTCACAACCAAGTCGAGTGTTACATGGATGATGTGGTCATCAAGAGTAAACTAAAAGAAAATCATTTGTATGATTTGAGAATTGTTTTCGAGCGGTTAAGACAATTTAACCTTAAGATGAATCCCTTAAAATGCGCTTTCGGCGTCACCTCTGGGAAATTCTTAGGATTTTTTGTTAGACATCGTGGAATTGCAATCGATCCGGAGAAGATTAAAGCTATCTTAGAAATGCCACCTCCCAAAACCTTGAAACAACTACGGTCCTTTCAAGGGAAATTGGCATATCTTCGATGCTTTATCTCGAATTTGTCAGGAAGGTGTCGCCGTTTTCCGCTCGGTTAAGAAGGATGCCAAGTTTACTTGGGACTCCAAATGTCAACATGCCTTCGATGACATCAAACAATACCTAATGACACCTTCTCGTTTTAGCAGCCCCGGCCTCGGGCAGACCGTCGATACTTTATACCACAGCTTTTAGACGACTCTCTCGGAGCCCTGCTGGCCCAGGTCCATGACGAGGGAAAAGAAAATGCTCTCTACTACTTAAGTCGTAGTCTAATTTCGACGGAAGTAAAGTATCCTCCTATTGAAAGCACTGTTTGGCCCTGATCTTCGCCGCACAGAAGCTCAGGCACTACATGCTTTCTCATAAGGTCAACCTTATTTCGAAGTTTAATCCGTTGCAATATTTGATGACTGGTCCGACACTTTCCGGCATACTTGCCAGGTGGTCCATGATACTATTGCAATTCAATATAACTTTCATTCCTTTTCATGTCGTAAAGGGACAAGTCCAGGTAGACTTCCTTGCAGCACACACATTACCGGCAGAATCGCCTCTCAGCGATGAATTGCCAGACAAGCAGATAATGAGCCTAGAAGACCCCGATGATCAGCGTTGGGAACTGTACTTCGATGGAGCATCTTTGTTGACCTCATTTTTTATGAGGTCTTCTCTTCTTCTCTTTAGTACTTAGGATCTAGCCTTAGGCTTTTCCTTTGACTATCCTAGAGGATTAGAATCGGGACCCACCACTTAGAAATTCAAACCACTTCTTAACTCCCCGCAAACTCCACAAACTCGACCGTAGACCCCTAATCACCTAGAGGGTTGAAATCAAATGTGGAAGTTTAAAGGATGGGTTCCTATATGACTCTTCGGCTTAGGATCGCCTCAGGTGGCCTGGTCTGGTGAAGGGCTGACTTACACATACACTACATTTATACACTACCCTTTCACACACATCCTAAAAACACACCCATACCCAACTTGACCTCCTGACTCATGTAGGTGATTCACATGGATGGTCCTTAACCCTCACTCAGCAAGAGGGTAAGGAACAACATAGTGGATGCCTCAAATGAGTCCCTTCATGTCTCATGTGGGCTTGATATGGCTTCATGGCTCAACCAAAATGATTTTATTCCACTTACATTCACCTAATCTTCAATTTTCCAAATTTTCAATTTTTGACCCCCGGGACCCTACACCCGCCTAGCCTACCCAAAACCCTTGAAATCCTCCAAAATTTCCAAATCAACTAAAATTCCCCAAAAATCAATCCCAAACATTCCACATCACTCAAATTGATCACTCATAGCCAAAAATACTAAAAATTCCAAAAATACCTCCCAATACCCTCCAAATACCCAAAATACCCCTCTTGACCCAAAAATCCAAAAATTCAGAAAATTCCCAGAAACTTCCAAAAAATCCCAAATATTCCCAATTTCATTTTGTTCAACTACACCATGGGCCAATTTTGTCAATTTACCCTACTTTTGTCAAAACCCCCAATTCGACCCATTTTAACCCTAAGTGAACCCAATGTCAAACCAAACCTACCCAATTGACCCAAATTCTGGTCCAATTCAATTCTAAACTTCAATTAAACATTCCCAACAAAAATATAGACCAAATCCAAGTCCAATTTGATTGACATTTGGATCCAATTTCACTTTTGGCCTTAAAGCCCAATTTGGACCCATGACCCAAACCTAACCCAAACTCACCCAATTCAACTCCAATTAACCACAAATATTTTCTAAACCTTCCTTAACATTCCCACAAGCAAAAACTTAACATGATTTGTCCAAAATTTAGACCCAAACCCCACTCAAATTCAACCCAAAGCTAAAAGGCCCAATTTTGACCTAAACCCAAACCTAACCCAAATAAGCCCAAACCCCAAAATCAAAACCCAACCAAAGCCAAAACCTCTTTGAAACACTCCCATAAATATTTCCCAACATTTATTTTACATCAATTTCAACCCTAGCCCAACATTGGCCCAAGTTAGCCCAATTTGACCTATATTGGCCCATTCACCAAAGAAGCCCAAATTCAACCCAATTCAAACCCAAATCACTCCCAATTTGCTTCAAGTTACTCATGACACATCCATGAGCTAAACCCAACATTTGTTTGGCCCAATCCTTCACAAAATTCCCATCCATAAATTTACTTTTAAACCAAAAGCCCACTTTCTTAAACCTTCCTAAAAGCCCAAATTTCATGCTAAAGCCCATATGACAAATTCTTCTCATCATACCCTTAATTAAAATCATCCCTAAGTTCAAATCAATCATCAAATGATACCAAATCAAGACATGTGCCAAATCCCATCAAATCACTCCTAAATTACCAAAATTTCTAAAAACCTTTTTCATGAAATTGACCAAGCTTTTCCCCAAGCCAAAGACAAGCCATGAAGCCATGCATGAGCCCCATAGGAGCCATGAGAGCCATAGAATCCACTTTCCACCTCACCAAACCATTAATGGTAAGAGAGGGGATCTCTTTCTTAAACCCTTTTTAAGCCCTTTTTACCTTAAACATGATACACTCTAAACCATACTTTGCCACCTAATCCTTGATGTGGACTTCACTACCTTTGGTAGGTTGACTCACATGAGCCTCCCAGCCCAAAACCAGAGCTTGGAAGGGTGCACCAAACCCAAAATGGTGGGTTGACCCATTTGGACCCAAAATGAGCCTCTTCCCATTCCACTTTGATTCAAACCCTTTACACATGTCCATGGCTAATTGACTGCACAAACCTCCAAGCCTCGACCCACCTGGACTCGAGGGTGACCCATGCTCGCACGGCCACCGCCCGGGTTGCTGAAAAACACCATGGCCGAGACCTTGGGAGGAGCCAAACTTTGGAATTCCACCTCGCCGAGCCGCCCCATGCCCAATGGCCACCATGGCTGTTCTTCCCATGCCCAGAGCAGCTGATCCCAACCCTTGGCCATCCCTGTGAGGCTCTCCAGCCACCTTTATTTAAACCCGACCCCCTCACAGCCATGGAAGAGAGTTGCACAAACCTTGCCGAAACTCTGCCAAAATTATTCCAAACCCTACTCCATACTTAGAGCAGTTGATCCCCAGTGTCAATTTGCCCTAATCCCCACCAACAGAATCCAATTTCTCAACTAAAATTTCACCCAAAACCAGGACACTTTGCCACAGTGAGCCAATCTTCAAATTGACTGGTCCTACACCTTCACTAGACCAAGAGGAGAAGTTTCCCACTGAAAGCCCCATCTCCAGGCCACCCGATTGTTCCAGCCTCCAAGCTTTGTGATCGGTCGTGGTCACTTTCATAGCTAGGCAATTCACCGGACCAAGAGACTTCATCCGGAGCTTCGCCGGGATCCAATCGAAGGTGACACAACCCTCGGATTGAAGCCACACTTCTCCGAGCTAAGGTATGAGCTAATTCTTCATCCCGAGCTTCTGGAGATTCTCCATTTCAAATGATTTAATTTCAATGCATGATCACCATATAGATGTGTTCGTCTCTTCAAGACGAATCCATAGAGCACAAGAACACGAAAATCCGTTAAGTATTGAGTGAGATATTAGGGATTTAGTGTGGACGGTTCTCGGGCTAGGACGCTTGGGGATTTTGTGTGAACAGAGGAGAATAATGTGGAAAAGAAATCATTTAATTTCATCAAGTATTTTATTTTTAATGATTTATTTACTCTCTGCATTGTTTTAATTCTCCATGCATATAGGAAATTCACCATGGCATGAGACCATAGGGCTTTTGAAGCCTACGAATTTGGGAACATTCCCTGAATTTTCCAAAGTCAGAGGCCATCCCTATGAGAAGTTATTGATTTTTCAAATTCATGTTGCTGTTTCGAGTATTTTAAATCCAATAATTAGCATGTTGTAAAATAAATTCTAGGAAAATTTGGTGGTGTTTCTTATGACCAGAGGACCCTAGGAAAAATAGGGTTTGAATTAATTCATTTAAAATAACCCTAATTGGCTTAAACACCCAAAATAGGTCCCTAATTAATTAGAGTTAATCATACATCAAATTGACTTGAAATAAATTCTCCACTGACCTTTAGGGTCAGAGAAATCCACCATAAAAAATTGAAGTCAATTGGACTTGTTTAACCCTACTAAATGAGTTGATTAAGCCATTTAGTCAATTTGAACTTTAAAAATTCATAACTTTCAAAATAACTTTCAAAAATTCACCAAATTGGTTTTGGAGCCTCTCTGATATTAGTAGAATTTAAGAAAATTAAAATTTCAATTTTCTAAAAAAGTTGATTTTTTGTATTATTTTAATATTTTAATAATTAAAAAATAATAAAAATCACAAAAATAATAAAATTCACCAAAATGTCACATTTTGAATTTTAATCACTTGGTAACAAATCTCATGTTTTTCTTAGGTCTATTTAATGAGATATTAAATTTTAAAGCCCTAAGATAATTTTAAAATTAAAAATATATATATTTCTAGTATTTCCACTAAAATAATTCTAATAAATCAAAGAAAAATCAGAAAATTGTAAAAATTGATTCTCTGATTTCATTGATATGAGAGATATTTTTAAAAAATATAAAATTCATTTTTAAATCTTTATTTTATTTTAAAATTAATTAATACTCCAAAACTCAAAATAATTATAATAAAAATAATATAATTCAAAAAATCACCAGAATTGGTCGAAGTGGTCCTCTGGTCATTAGGAATGTCCCATAATTTTCTTAAGGACAGAAACTTTCCCTTGGTCATATTATTAAATTTTCCTTGGAAATCTCTATTTTCCACCAAAAATAATTACATAAATAAATTAAATACTGAAAAATCACATTTTGTCCTCTCATGTCTTTATTGGCATATGAGTGAAGTCACATAAAAATTTCAAGTTCATTTAAGCTGAATTTAGTGAGTTATGAAATTATTAAGCTTGAAAGGGCAAAATGGTAATTAAAATTTTAACCCTTAATTAAAACTTTAGGTTTAATAAAATTAACAAGTAAAATATGTGATCTTAATCTGATTTGGATGATTGAAATTTAGATAATTAAAGGGTAGAAACCTACTAAACAATTTAAAAATAATTAAAATAAACCTTAATTAAATAATTGATTAAATTTGGAAGAATAATAAAATTGGAATTATTAAATAGGGATATTATTAGGAAGAGATTTGTTCTTTAATTTAAAAATCCCTAAATTAATCATCTCAATAATATTTAATCCCCAATTAAAATGATAATTCAAATTTAAGTTTTAAAATGTTAAAGGACTTAATCATTAAAATTAAATTAAAAGTTAAATTATTAAACTCTTTTTAAATTTTCAATTAAATTAAAATTAAAAATAAAATTAAATTAAAGATTAAATTAAATTAAATCAAACAAATTAAATTAATTTAAATTAAATCAAATCAAATAAATTAAATTAAATTAAATTGAACAAATTAAATTAAATTGAATTAAATTTAATTAAAATTAAATTAAATTAATTAAATAAAATTAAATTAAAAAAATAATTAAATTAAATTAAATTAAATTAAATTAAATTAAATTAAATCATATTAAATTAAATTAAATTAAATTAAAAAAATAATAATATCAAGTTAAAATTAAAATTAATTTAAATTAAATTAAATTAAATTAAAATTAAAACCAAACCAAATCAAATTAAATTAAAGTTAAAATTAAATTGAATTAAAAATAACATCACCTAAGATATGAAGAAATTAAATATAAAGCAACTTGAACACTATTCCAAATTTAAATCCGATAACTGAAATTAAACTAAATCACAAACCATTTGAACACCAATTTGCCCTCGAAAGCTTTGGTTATCATAACTCCTAAACAAAACGTTAAATGAAATGTTACTTCACTTATAGGATATTCAAATGTCCTAGTTCACTGAGCAAGATAACAAAACCTAACTAAACCTCGGACGATTACTTCACCTGATTAATTAAATCCATTTGGACTTAAAACAATCCTATCAATATTGAAAAGATGTTTAAGATTCTTCTTAAGCATTTTCTCAATATGATAAGATACTTATAAGAACAATTGAACTTAATTGTTCTTTGATGAAGAAAATCGTCCTCAAACTAAAACACAAGAACCTAGACGTCATAGGAAATGACTAGCTATAGGATTAGGAACTTGGTAGAAAACCATAACCCTTCCCTTAGCTTTACCTAGGAACTTGCTTAAATATTCTAAATTGTGTTTAAGTGCAGCTTGGGATAACGGGAAGACCCTCCAGGTACGCTTTGATTTTATTGCAATTTACCTTATTGCAATTTATTTAATCGCATCGCACTTACTTTTCTTGCATGATAAATAACTGTTGCATGAAAACTCACACCTTTAGGATAGTCCCTAAAACTGAAACCAAAACTAAATTAAAAGTCATTACAAGATAAAATTCACCGCCACAACATCTCAAAATATAAAACAACTCAAAATTTAATCACAAACAGAACACAAAACTACAATTATAACTAAATTAAAACGTCTTGTTGGATGATCGGGAATACCTCGGATGATGTAACCTACGTCTTGCTAACGGGATTTCCCACGGTCTAAATGAAAGTGTGGAACTCATTTAGTTGAGTTTAGCAAATTCATCTGGACTAAGTGAATCCGATAAAAATAACGATGCCGGAAGGATGGAACCGTGGGATCTTAACCGGTGTTGTTATAATCAACTTTAAGATTTGTTTTAATTAAAACATAAAAAAAACACTTGGAAATTAAGACTTTCTCTAAACCAGAACACTTTTCTCATCTCCTGATTTATGACTTCTACAACTAAACCTCTGCTACAACAAGGAGCTCGGAGCATGAGTGGGCAAGCACGGCCATCGTCATCGACAAAACCTCGAGTCTACTTCAGCAAAACTTTCCTAGAATTAAATAACCAAGCCATAGGACCTCGAGGTAGTTTGCCTAGTGCAACATAAATCCTCAACTCTTCGTTAGGCATTTGTATTGCAAATTAAGCCCTAACCGGTTTTAGGATTCCGAGGTAGTCGTCCGATACGACATAAACCCTCACATCTTCAAGGCTATTTGTGTGATTTTATTATACAAATATAAGTCCTAATTAATTAAAATTGGCAAGATCAAAACATTAAATAAACATTAGGGCCTTCCTAAATTCAAGCCAAACAATAGGATAGTCGGGAAATTATCGAAGTTTGCTTCGAATCTGTAATTTCTCCTACCTTTCTTCCTTTGAATTCCCAAAATAAAATGTTCCAAATTTGATCCATTCCCTATTGAAATTCCAAAATTCAACCCCTTGAAAACTTAAACTTTGAAATTCTTGAAAGCAGAATTACTGATTATTATCGAGAGTTTTCTTAAGTGATTCCCGTCATTTAAGATGTAATTAACTATAGGGGCTTGCCCTTATAGGGAATTTTAAGAACCCAGGTAATATAAACCCTGTTTAATGTATTTATATTAAGCGGGGAATTTGTCGACTTATAAAATTGGTTCGCGGACCAAACGGATGTCACAAATCTTTTAGTTTATTTAATCGAGCCCCACCATCAAGCAGTGTGTCTATCCTTAGGGATAGATACACGGTTTGTAGTGCGGTGCTCGTTTATATAAACTATTTGGGATGTGAGATCGGTTTGATTTCATATCTTAAAATTTTCAAATTTAAAATTATTTTCAAAATCAAATACTACTTTTCAAATTAGAGTTAAATTAAAAATTTGCCGACAATTTCTGTTAGGCGACCCCCTTTTCAAAATACAACACATAACCTAAAAATATGCCGACAATCTTCAGCATAGAAAGATAAAGAATCGTAAAAGATAGTGCCCGGTAAGGCAGGAATCAGACTAATCTTTATAACACCAGAGCGGGGAATGTTAAGGTGTTCCTACCATCTAACAGAACCGTGTATAAACAACAAGACAGAATACGAAGCCCTTATAACCGGACTGGAATTAGCTATTCAGATGGGGATAACAAATATCAACATCTATGGAGATTCTCAGTTGATAATTCAACAGGTCGCCAGACAATACAGAATTCTAAAGCCAAGACTCGAACAATACATTCAATACATAATGAAATTGTTAGAGGGGATTCTGAATGTAATGATCTACAAGATTCCCAGAAGAGAAAATGCTCTCGCAGATGCGTTAGCCCGCCTTGCAAAGGAATTTGCCTACTTGCAGGATGAGTCAGTTGAAGTGTCAGTTCAAGGACAACAGGTACTATCACAGCTCGACATGGATACAATACACAAGTCAGGAAAAGCAGAAGAAACAATTGCTGCAGTGACAGAAAATACAGAAGATTGGCGGCAGCCACTAATAGACTACTTGCAAACAGGAAACCTACCGAACGACAAGTCGATAGCCCATCAAATCAAGAAAATAACTCTGTCTTACGCATTAATAAACAACACGTTATACAGAAGTTCTTTTGATCAGATGTGGCTAAGATGCCTGAGCGGGTCCGAGGCTCGTGAAATTGTTAAAGAAGTACACTCAGGACTTTGTGGAGCTCATTAATCGAGTCCGAAAATGAAAATGAAAATTAAAAGACTAGGGTACTACTAGCTCTCGATGATGACCGATTGCATGAAGATTGCCAAAAGTTGTCACCAGTGCCAGGTGCATGAGTGGTTCTACATCAACCTCCAAATGTGCTACATCTGACAATCACATCGTGGCCGTTTGAGTGTTGGGGTACAGATATTGTGGGTCCAAAAGAACCGCCTTCTTCAAGTGGACATCGCTTCATTCTTGCAGCTACAGATTACTTTTCTAAGTGGGCAGAAGCTATACCACTCAGAGAAGTGAAAGCACATCATGTGCTACAGTTCTTCAAGAATCAAGTAGTACGTGTCCGCATTCAGAAGCACAAAGATCAACAATTTTGTCAGAAGATACGAGATCGACTGGCGCTATTCAACAATCTACTACCCAAGAGCGAACGGCTTGGCCGAGGCTTTTAATAAAACTCTCATCCAAATTCTAAAGAAAACTTTGGACGACAACAAGAGAAATTGGCACGAGAAGTTGTTAGAAGCCTTATGGGCCTACGAGACGACTTTCGAACTCCCACCCGCCCACGCCTTACGCTTTAGTGTACGGGTCCGAGGTCGTTCTACCCTTAGAGGTTCAACTTCCGTCTCTCAGAATTGCAATTGCAAACAAGATCACTTCAGAAGAAAATGTCAGACTACGACTAAAAGAATTCAAAAGCTTGGAAGGGAAAAGACTTTCAGTACAACACAATTTGGAACTGTATTAAGCCAAGATGATCCAGGCCCATGATAAATTAGTCCGTCCAAGGACATTCAAAGTCGGTGACTTGGTTTTGGTTCTCAGAAGACCTATTCTTGCACATCGCAAGATAGGTGGTAAATTTGAACCGACTTGGGAAGGGCCATTCGTGGTCGAGACAGTTTACTCAGGAGGTTCCTACCAACTTGTAAATTGTCGTGGAGAACGACCTATGCTTCCAATTAATGGAAGATATCTAAAGAAGTATTACGCAACCTGATGTTTCGAAGGATGAATCCTCATTCCTAGAAGCACGGGTACAGTAAATACTTATGACTGGGTCCAAACCCAAAAATATAAGTAAAAAAAAAGTGGATGATAAAGAAAATCATTAAAAAAAATGTTAAAAAAAAACATGTGAAATCATGATAATAAAGTTTTTTTTATCCTTCCTTTCAAATCGAGTCTCACTCTTGATCTTTCTTTATCTTTTCCTACTCCTATTTAAATTTAAAATAAACAAATAAAAGCTCATCATTAATAAACAAATATTTTTTCTACTGTTCTTGTTCTTAGTACAGCCCCTGATCATTTCCTTATTTTTCGCAGGGAAATGTCGAACGGAAGGTTGGTTCTGAACTTTAAGAATGGCGTGAGTCTAGCACTTGATAAAAAGAGGGTGAGGGATGGAGCTGTGATCGAGATCGACTCTGACTTCACACCAGCCGGGCTACATTACGAAGAAAATGATTGAACCCCGATTGATCGGGAAGAGTTCCACAGTCAGACAGAGATGAAATTGGGTGGCTCAAGTCAACCATCCGCCAGTAAGAAGAGAAAAGTAAATACTGTTCATGCAACGGGAGAAGACAAGAAAGTTAAGTCCGTTGTTGCTACAGCAGAGGGCAGGCTCGTTAGCGCCATGCCCGCAGAAATCCAAGGGGTAAGGAGAGCTACTCTTACTGCCACCCAGCGGAGGAACAAGAATCGCTGCATTTGCAAGATGTTAACCAAGTTAGCAACAGATCAACATGAAGAGACAGTTGCTACCGACAATACAAATACTTCGAAGAAATTGGTTCTTCAGGAACCGGAAAGAAGGAGATCAACTCTAAGGAAAGCAGAACATATAAAGGAAATTCCAAGAAGGGCAAAAATAGAACCAGCACCTCGATGCCAGATAAATGCACCAGTTTTAAAGAGTCTTGTTGTGAAAGCAACCCCGGAGGATGTCCCGACAGAGACTACCCCCTAGGAGCCAAGACATGCAGGAGAGCGTGCCGGGGTTGAACCATACATTCCCCAGTATGTTACTAAACCTCGCCAGTTGCAGATAATTCTAGAATATGAGTTGGAAAGGATGCAGAATGTTGAAAAGAAAACTTTTGAATACTTCGAAAGAATCCGTGGCAAGAGGATCAACATCTTAGAAGGTCTCGAGCTGCATACAGATGTATTCTCAGATTACGAGCAGTAGCAAATTGAAGACTGCATCATTGAACTTCAAAAAATAGGCCGAGCTAGTCGTCTGAGGGAGAAAACTTATTCAGAAACCCGAAGGTGGATGCCAGGGAAAGGAAGAGTTACGATCCAGTGCAGATATTGCTACAACTTCGCGGTAGACAGAAAAGGAAATCCACCAGGGATACTCCGTCGCAGTGAGGTGGATCCGATGCCGAATATTATTAAAAGAATGGTAAAGAGGATGATAACATGGAGGGTATTGCCTGCAGATTGTATACCTAACAGCTGCATCATTAACATCTACAAGGAGGGCGACTACATACCTCCACACATAGACCATCATGATTTTGTTAGACCTTTCTACACAGTGTCTTTTGTCAACCAGTGCAATATCATGTTCGGATCTGACCTCCGGATAGCAGGCCCCGGTGAGTTCCGAGGGCTAGTGGAGATACCACTACCGGTAGGTTCCGTCATGGTGTTAAAGGGAATGGAGCGGACATCACAAAGCATTGCATTCCAGGAGTTCCTGTTGAGCGGATCTCTGTTACTTTCAGAAGGATGGACGACAGAAAATGTCTTTTCACTTCCAGCCAGATCCAGAGTTAGAGAACCTCCGACCTTACGAGCTGTGAGATACATGAGAGATAGCACACCTCCAATGCACATCCATACGACATTCTTGCCAAGGATGACTTGGAAGGTGATGTTATTGTCCATGTATCTCACTATTCAAACATGGATTTTCGCAAATGCTTTTTGAAAGAAACTTGAAGAATCTTACACAATCCATTTTGGATTTATATGGATTATATGAGATATTAAATTCTCAAAGAAAATATCATCATGTTTTGGATCAAGTTTTATGATGTATTTTCAACAAGATTGGAATGAAAGTGACCATGTCATGTTTTGCCTTCACCTCTTTTTGTGCAAATTGACTGGGAAACACCATTAAATTAAAAGAACTTCGAACAAAGAACAAATAAAAAATAAAAATAAATGAAAACTCTTTTTTTAAAAAATCTCTAAATGTCAAAACAAACTAAAAATAAACACAAACTCTAAATAAACGTGAACCCTAAATTGAAAATCAAGCTAAAATCAAATCACAACAAGCAACTAAGACAAATTCCTGAATCTGAAATTCCCAGCCTTCGGCTATTCTCAAATCTCTTTTTGACTTTCCATATTTCCTTCTCTCTTTTGAGAAGGTCAACTGAATCTACTGATACAGAACCACGAAAATTTTCAATTTGGTTATGATAGCATGGATTCATATCCTTCTCTAAATAATCAGACTTTGATCGATCCTCGTAGGACGTGAAACACTTTCACGTCTCATTCCAAATCTTCCACTAAACTCAAATCTCCACAGCAAATTTCTACCCTTTAAACCTTTGAGACTGGAACCAGATTCCAGTTCTCTCTAAACCTTTGGGACTGGAACCAGATTCCAGTTCTCTTTAAACCTTCGAGATTAGAACTAGTTTCCATTTCTCTTTAGACCTTCGAGATTGGAACCAGTTTCCATTTCTCTTTAAACCTTCGAGATTGGAACCAGTTTCCAAATCTCTTTAAACCTTCGAGATTGGAATCAGTTTCCATTTCTCTTTAAACCTTCGAGATTGGAACCAGTTTCCAATTCTCTTTAAACCTTCGATATTGGAACCAGTTTCCAATTCTCTTTAGACCTTCGAGATTGGAACCAGTTTCCATTTCTCTTTAAACCTTCGAGATTGGAACCAGTTTCCAGTTCTCTTTAAACCTTCGAGATTGGAACCAGTTTTCATTTCTCTTCAAACCTTCTAGACTGGAACCCGATTCCAGTTCTTTTTAAACTTTCAAGATCAGTACCTAAATTTTGATTCTCATCCTTTCAATCGATACTTAAACTCTGATTCTCACTCTGAGGCTGGTACCTAAATTCTAGTTCTCTTCGCAATCCCGAGGTTGGAACCTAGGTTCCGATTCTCATTTCAAATCCAGATTTCCTTGAATTGATTTTAAATTAAACTTCAACCGAAATTGAAACCCAGAACAAATTGAAATCTAAAATCACAAATTAAAACAAACTCGAAATAGAAAATGAAATGAAATCTAAATCAGATTTCCCCAAATCTTATGATCTGGAATTCACCTCCTTTTTCTTTTCCCCAGCGAGAGTTCAGGGATTTCCAGTCTCGGAGATATACTCGATACTGCCCACCAGAAATTTGTTTCTACTTTGTTCTAAGTGTGTCACTTAGACGTCTATGTTGGTTTTGTTGATCTCTTCGGTCGACGCCAATACACGCGGTGTGCTTGGTTAGCACACCACACCTATTGGGGGTCCATTTGTTGACCTCATTTTTGATGAGGTCTTTTCTCTTCTTTCTCCTTAATACTTAGGATCTAGCCTTAGGTTTTCCCTTTGACTATCCTAGAGGATTAGAGATGGAACCCACCACTTAGAAATTTAAACACCTCTTAACTCCCTGTAAACCCCATAAGTTTGATTGTAAACCCCTAAGTCACTTGGAGGGTTAAGATCAAATGTGGAGGTTTAAAGGATGAGTTCCCTACAGGACTCTTTGGCCTTAGGACTACCCTGGGTGGCCTAGTCTGGTGAGGGTTGACTTGCACACTTTGCACTTTCACACACATTTCAAATCCTAAAACCATTCATACCTAGCTTGACTTCCTGACTCATGTAGGTAATTCATATGGATGGACCTTAACCCCTAGGCCCTTAGCTAAGAGGGTTATGAACAACATTGTGAATGCCTCAAATGAGTCCTCTCATGGCTCTTATGGGCTTGATATGGCTTCATGGCTTAACCAAAGTGATTCCATTCTACTCAAACTTGATCAATCTTTATTTTTCCAAAATTTCAATTTTTTGACCCCCGGAGCCCTACACCCACCAAGCCTACCAAATGCCCTTGAAATTGCCCAAAATTTGCAAAATTGCCTAAATTACCCAAAATTCATCAAAATCAGTCCTAAACAATTCTCTCCACTCAAATTGATCATCCTTAGCCAAATATACCAAAATTTCCAAAAATACCCCCCAATACCCTCCAAATACCCAAAATGCCTTTTTTAACCAAAAAATCCATAAATTCCAAAAATTCCCAGAAAATTCCATAAAATCACAAATATTTCTAATTTCATTTTGTTTAACTACACCATAAGCCATTTTGGTCAATTTAGCCCACTTTTACCAAAACCCCCAATTTGACTCATTTTTAACCAAAGTGAACCCAATGTCAAACCAAATCAACCCAATTGACCTCAATTTTGATTCAATTAAATTATAAACTTCAATTAAATATCCCCAATATCAATTTAGATCAAATACAAGCCCAATTTGATTAACATTTGGATCCAATTCCAATTTGAAGCTCAAAGCCCAATTTTGGCCCATGACCTAAACCTAGCCCAAACTAACCCAATTCAACTCCAATTAACCCCAAATCTTTTCCTAAACCTTCCTAATATCCCAAAAAAATAAACACTAACAAGATTTGCCCCAAATTTGAACCTAAACTCCACCCAAACCTAACCCAAAACCAAAGTCCCCATTTTTGGCCTAAATCCACCATAATCCCAAATGGGCCCAAACCTCAAAATCAAAGCCCAACTAAAGTTGAAAACTCTTTGTCACACTCCCATAAGCATTTCTCAACATTAATTTTACATCAAATCTAACCTTAGCCCAACCTTAGCCCAAGTTAGCCCAATTTGACCCACTTTGGCCCCTTTACCAAAAAGGCCCAAATTAAATCCAATTCCACTATAAATGATACCAAATCATTTCTAAAATGTTCATGACACCACCCTAAACTAAACCCAACATTTTTTTGGCCAAATCCTTCACAAAATTTCCATCCACCAATTTATTTTCAAACCTAAAGGCCCACTTTCTTAAACCAAATCCAAAAGCCCATTTTCACCAAATCCAAAAGCCCAACATTGGCTCTAAAGCCCACATGGCAATTTATTTTCATCATACCTTTAATTAATATCACCCCTAAGTTTCAAAATCATCATTAAACCATTCCAAATCAAGCTTCATCCAAATTTCCACCAAAATGCCAAAATTCATAAAATCCTCTTCCATGAAATTGACTAAGCTTGGCCCCAAGCCAAATGGAGCCATTAAGCCATGCACAAGCCATATGTAAGCCATGGAAGCCACTTTACACATCTCCATGTCATTTATGGCAAAAGGAGCGAGTCCTTTAATGATTCCCTTAAGGGTGATTAAGCCTTTTCATGACTCTTCTAAACCTTGATTAAACCTAAATGTACTTAGATGGTGACTTCTCCCCACTAAGCTAGCTGACTTAACTGATTCCCTCAGCCCAAAAATCAGGCCTTGGAGGGTGAACCAAACCTAAATCCATGACTTGGACCCATTTGGACCCAAAATTAGCTCCTCTCCCATTCCATTTAAATCAAACCCTTTACACATGGCCAATGCCAATTGAACTCACCAAACCCTAGCCCTGACTTCACTGAGTCAGATGGTGACCCATGCCTGACCGGACCACCACCTGGGACGCCAGAAAACACCACACCCATGAGCACCTATTTGATTCAAATTTCAAATGCCTCCTTACTGAGTTGTCCCAACTCAATTAAACACCATGACTGTTCTTCTCCTCAATTGAGCAGCTGATCCCAAGCCTTAACTCCCCCTGGGAGGTCCTCCAGCCATGTCTATTTAAACCCACCACCCTCTCGGCCAAACAAGGTGATGAACCAGACCTAAACAAAACTCTGTCAAAATTGCTCCAGGACCTTCTCCTAGCCTAGAGCAATTGATCCCCACTGTTATCCTGCCCTAAACCCCATTGATTGAGCTCAATTTTGGAGATCAATTCTCGGCCTGTAACCGGGACATCTCCGAAACCTCCACCAAAATCAAATTAAACTCACCTACACCTGCACAGGACAAAGAGAAGGTGTTCCCCAGTGGAAGCCCCCTCACCAGGCCAGCCATTCTCTCTATCAGCCAAGCTTTGAAATCGGGCTTGGTGGAAGTTGTACCTAGGCAATTCCCCAGAGACAGAGACTTCATCTGGAGATTCCTTGGGTGCAATCGAGAGTGCCACAACTCTCTGATTGAAGCTTCACTTCTCAGAGCTAAGGTATAGACCTCTCCTTCCTCCCTAGCTTCCAGAGATTCTCTATTTTGATTGGTTTAATTTCATAGCATGTAAACCGTATGGATGTGTTCGTCTCTTTAAGATGAATCCATATAGCATAAGAACATGAAAATCCATTGAGAAATGAGAGAGTTCTTAGGGTTTTAGTGTGGACGGTCACGGGTGCACACCAGTCGTAGACGATGACCAGGCGCCATCCGATCACGCGTGTATCGATTGAACGGTCCAAATTACGCCACGTGGAGCGCTGAGTCAGATGGCGACGTCGAATGGGAGCACGCCGCGTGGACTTTCGGTGCTATCGAGGATGAGTCGTCGCCGCGTGGATAAGTAGATAAATAGAATTTTTTCTATTTATTTAAATGCCCAGAACATAGAAAATCCATATCTTTGTGTAGAAAAATCACAAAAATAAACTAAAAATACCCTCTTGCTCAGTGAACAGAGGAGAATAATGCTGAAAGAAATCAAGTTATTTTGATAAGTATTTTGATTCTCCATTTACATAAACAATTCACCATGGCATGAGACCATAGGGCTTTTGAAGCCTCTGATCTTAGGTACATTCCCTGAATTTTTCAAGGTTAGAGGCCATCTCTATGGAAAGTTATGTATTTTTCAAGTTTATGTCACTATTTTTGGAATTTTAATTCCATTAATTAGCATACTATTTATAAAATTCTAGGAAAATTTGGGGAAGTTTCTTAGGACCAGAGGACCCTAGGATAATTATATTTTGAGTTAATTCATTAAGAATAACCCTAATTGGCCTAATTACTCAAAACTAAACTTTAATTAATTAAGATTAACCACACAGCAAAAAAACTTGAAAATAGTTCTGCACTGATCTTTAAGATCAGAGGGACCTCACATAAAAATTTGGAATCAATTGGAAATGTTTAACCCCACTAAATGGATTAATTAAGTCACATAACCAAAATTAAACTTTAAAAATTCATAACTCTAAAAATGCACTTTAAAAATTTACCAAATTGGTTTTGGGGCCTCTCTAATATCAAAGGAGTCTTAGAAAATTAAAATTAAAATTTTATAAAAATCTTCATTTTCTACCATATTTTAATATTTTAAATAATTAAAAAATAATAAAAATCATAAAAATATTAAAAATCATAAAAATATTAAAAATCATAAAAATGTCATATTTCATCTCCTAATCACTGAGGAACAAACCAAATATTTTTCCCAAGTCTCAAAGTAAAGATATTGAATTTTAAATGCTTAAAATAATTTTTGAATTAAAAAATGAATTTTCTAACCTTTCCACTAAACTAATTCCAATAAATCAAAAAAAAATTAGAAAATTATAAAATTTATTTCTCTAAACTCCTTGAGGTCAGAGAGATTTATGAAAAATATAAAACGTAATTTTCAACCTTTATTTTATTATATAACTAATTAAAACTTTAAAACTCAAAATAATTATAATAAATAAAATATAATTCAAAAAATCACCAAAATTTGTCGAAGTGGTCCTCTAGTTATTAGAAACATCACCTAATTTTCTTAATTACAGAAAGCTTTCCTTGGTGATGTTGTTGAATTTCCATTGAAAATCCTTATTTTTCACAAAAATAATTATATAAATTAAATTAAATTCAGAAAAATCATATTTTCTCCTCTAATATCTTAATTGACATATGAGTGAAATGACATAAAAATTTTAAGTTAATTTGAGCTCAATTTAGTGAGTTATGAAATAAATAAGCCTAAAGGGGCACAAAGGTAATTAAAGGATTTTAACCCTAATTAATATTTAGGTTTAATCAAGGGGAAGGTAAAATATCTGATTTTAAATTTTCATTAGAGGATTTAAACCTAGAGAATTAAGAAGTAGAAACCCATTAATCATCTTGAAAATATTTAAAGTAAACCTTAATTAATTAAACAATTTGAATTTTGGAAGAATAAGTTAAAATTTAGATTATTAAAATGGGGATATAATTTAGAGAGACTATAATAACTTAAACTAAAATCCCTAAAAGAATCACTCTAATAATATTTAACTTTTAATTAAATTTAAAGTCATAATTGAAATTAATAATTAAATAATTAAAAGGAAAGTGAACTTTAATTAAATTAAAACTTAAAACATTAAATAATTTGATAATTAAATTAAAATAAATTTAAAACATTAAAAAATATTAATTTCAAAAAAAAAATACTTGAAAACAAACTTAAAGCAAATTTGAAACATTAAAAATTAATTTCATAAAAAATAAATTCTTAATAAAAAAAATCAAACCAATTAAAAGTTAATCCAGAATATTGCAATTAAATTAAAATTAAATCATTAAATTAAAATTAAATCATTAAAGTCTAAATTAAATAATTTAAACTCCTCTTTCAATTCAAATGGTTTAAAACACTTAAGAATAAAACAACTTGAACACTATTCCAAACTTAAATTTATTTAAATTTTATAACTAAATTAAATCACCTTAAAACATTAATTCTAATTTTAAATCATTAAATTCTTTAAAAAATTAATTTGCCCTTAAAGGTTTTCATTATTATAACTCTTAAGTAAAGCATCAAGTGAAATGTTATTTTACTTATATGATAATCAAACATCCTAATTCACTGAGCAAGAAGGAAAATTTAACTAAATTCTTGGATGATCAATTCACCAGTGCAATTAAATTCACTTGGACTCAAAATAATCCCAAAAATATTGAAAAGATGTTTAGGACTCGTCTTAAACACTTCCTTAATATGATAGGATGTTTTAGAAGAGCAATTGAATTTAATTGTTCTTTGATGAAGAAAATCATTCTTAAACAAAGTACAAGAACATAAACGTCATAGGAGATGACTAGCAATAGGATTAGGACTATGGTAGACAACCAAAACCTTTCCCTTAGCTTTACCTAGGTACTTGTTATAAACATTTAAATGCCTAAACATGTGTTTTAAGTGCAGCTTGGAATGACGAGAAGACTCTCCAGGTACGCTTTTATTTTATTGCAATTTACTTTATTGCAATTTATTTATATGAGCTACGCTTTTCTCTTCTTGCATGTTAAACAAGACTGTTGCATGAAAACTAAAACCTTTAGGATAGCCACAAAACTGAAACCCAAAACTAAATTAAAAGTCACACAAGATAAAATTCACCGCCATAACATTTCAAAAGATAAAACAACTCAAAACTTAATCACAAACAGAACACAAAACTACAATTGCAATTAAATAAAATGACTCATTGGATGATCGGGAATACCTCGGATGATGTAACCTACGTGTTGATAACGGGATTTCCCAAGGTCTAAATGAAAGTGTGGAACTCATTCAGTTGAGTTTAGCAAATTCATATAGACTAAGTGAATCCGATAAAAATAACGGTGCCGGAATGATAGAACCGTGGGATCTTAACCGGTGTTGTTATAATCAACTTTAAGATTCCCCTAATAAAACATTAAAGACATTTGGATTTTAAGATTTCTAAACCAAAACACTTCTCTCATCTCTTGATTATCATTTTCTAAAACTAAACCTCTGCAACAACAAGGAGCTTGGAGCATGGTGGGCAGCACGGCCATCGTCATCAATAAAACCTGTGTCTTCTTCAGCTAAACTTTCCTTAGAATTAAATAACAAGCCATCAGACTTCGAGGTAGTCCGCCTAGTAGGACATAAATCCTCACCTGTTCTTTTAGGCCTTTGCACAGCCTTGTTGTGCAATATAAGCCTTGACTTGCTTAGGATTCTGAGGTCATCGTCTGATACGACGTAAATCCTCCTATCTTCTAGGTTATTTGCATAACTATGTGATTATGTAAATGTAATTCCTATAATTAATTGGCAGGATTGAAACTTAAATGAATTCATTTTCAAAATTCAAAGCCAAACATTAGGATTGTCTGGGAAGTCACCGAAGTTCACTTCAGGTCTGTGACATCCCCTACTTCTCTTCCTTTGGACCCCTGAAATAACTGTTCCAAATTTGAGCTAATCCCTTTTGAAATTTCCAAAATCCAATCCTTTGAAAACCTTAAACTTTGAAATTCTTGAGAGAAAAATCAGTGATCATTATCGAGAGTTTTCTTAAATGATTCCCGTCTTTTAAGATGTAATTAACTATAGGAGCTTGCCCTTATAGGGAACTTTAAGAACCCAGGTAATATAAACCCTGCTTAATTCATTTATATTAAGCAGGGGAACTTGCCGGCTTATAAAATTGGTTCACAGACCAAACGGATGTCACAAATCTTCTAGTTTATTTAACCGAGCCTCATCATCAAGCAGTGTGTCTATTCTTTGGGATAGATATACGGTTTGTGGTGCAGTGCTCGTTTATTTAAACTATTTGGGATGTGAGATCGGTTTGATTTCATATCTTAAAATTTTCAAACTTAAAATTATTTTCAAAATCAAATGCTACTTTCTAAATTATATATATATATATATATAAATTAAATTTAAAATCTAAAATTCGCCGACAATTTCTGTAGGCGACCCCTTTTCAAAACACAAACCTAAAAATATGCCGACACACCAAATAAAATCCAGATTGTAAAATCTTATAAGAAATTAAGAAATGATATCATATCTATAAGTTGGCCGATAAAATCCAGATTGTAAAATCTTATAAGCCATTTTATCAACACCAAAATGACCTCCAAATTCAGAATCATGACATCTCTGAATGATTGAATTAATTTCTTCATGTGGCACACATCTTCTAATAATCAGATCCTTACACTGTTTATATAAATAGAGCTCATCCCAAAAATAAAATTTAGCATCATATTAAAATTTTTTTTGTTGTTTCTTTGTTAAATCCAATGGTATAATATCACTCACAATATAATTCACAATATCAGCATACCAAGGCAAATTCTTTTCCATAAGAATATACAACTGTTCATCTGGAAAAGTTTCTGTAACTTCTTTTTCAAATTCAGATAATTTATCAGGTTCTATTCTTAACAAATGATCAGCAATTTGATTATCAGATCATTTCCTATCAACTACCTCAGAATCAAATTCTTGCAAAAGGAGTATCCATCAAATCAATTTAGGTTTAGCATCCTTCTTTTGCATTAAATACTTGATAGTTGAATGATCAGTATGCACTATACTTTTAGTCCCAATTAAATAAGATCTAAACTTATCAAAAGTAAATACTATAGCTAATAACTCCCTTTCAGTAGTGGTATAATTAATTTGAACATCATTAAGAGTTTTACTAGCACAGTAAATGACTTTGAAAGTTTTATCATACCTTTGCCCCAACACAACTCCAATAGCATAATCACTAGCATCACACATCAATTTAAAGGATTTCTCCCAATTAGGTGAAACAATTATAGGAGCAGTGATTAATTTCTCTTTAAGTAATTTAAAAGCACACAAACATTCATCATTAAAATCAAACTTCCTATCTTTTTCTAGAAGTTGGCACAAAGGTTTAGTAATTTTAGAAAAATCTTTAATATAACACCTATAAAATCCAGCATGTACTAAGAAACTCTGCACCTCTCTCACAGTAGTGGGTGGTGGTAATCTCTCAATCACTGAAATTTTAGCAGGATCGACCTCCATACCAAATTAAAAAATTTTATGCCCAAGCACTATTCCTCCTGCAACCATAAATTGACATTTTTCCCAGTTCAGAACTAAATTTATTTCATCACAGAGTTTCGAAACTTTTGTCAAGTTTTCCAAACCAATATCAAATGAAGTTCCAAACACAGAAAAATCATCCATGAAAACTTATATTCCATTATCTATCATACTACTAAAGATAAACATCATACATCTTTAAAAAGTTGTAGGTGCGTTACACAATCTGAAAGGCATTCTTCGAAAAGCAAATGTTCCATAGGGGCTAGTAAATGTTGTCTTTTCTTGATCCTCGGGAGCAATAAGCATTTGATGATAACTAGTATATTCATCCAAAAAGTAATAGTACTTGTGTCCAGCAAGTCTATCCAACATTTCATCGAGAAAAGAAAGAGGAAAGTGATCTTTTTGGGTGGCAGCATTTAGTTTTCTATAATCAATACAAATTCGCCATCCATTAACTTGTCTATTGGGCAAAATTTCATTTCTTTCATCCACTTCCACAGTCACTCCGCCTTTCTTCGGTACACAATGAATTGGACTTACCCAAGGACTATCCGAAATAGGATAAATAATTCCAACATCAAGCCATTTTAAAATTTCCTTCTTAACTACTTCTTGCATTATAGGATTTAATCTCCTTTGCGGATCAACTTTAGGTTTATGTTCTTCATTTAATAAAATTATATGCATACAGATCGAAGGACTGATTCCTTTGATATCTGCTAAAGTCCATCTAAAAGCCTTTTTGTATCTTTTTAAGATTTCTAATAATTTTTGTTCTTGATATTCAGTTAACTTTGAAGATACAATAACTGGTAGGGTAGATGATTATCCTAAAAATATATACTTTAAATGCTTAGGGAGAATTTTCATCTTAAGTTCAGGAGGTTTAATAATAGATGAAATTAAACTTTTATCTCCACCTTCCATGGTATCTAACACTTCAAATTCCTCCTGAATAAACACCAACTCCTTATTCTTCTCATTATCTGAATCTTTTTCAATTTCAGTTTCATCTTCAATTATATTTTCCTACTCCACATTCTTTTCAAACATCTCTTTAAAATAATCATTTCTCAAATATTTGCAGACTTCCATCCTAAAACATTCATCATCTTTTGCAACCGAGGGATACTTCATAGATTTCAAAATATTAAAGGTCACCTCTTGATCATTAACTCTCATAGTTAATTCTCCTTTTTGAATATCAATTACAGCTCTTCCAGTAGCTAGGAATGGTCTTCCTAAAATAATTGGAATATCTTTATCTTCCTCCATATCAAGCATAATAAAATCCACAGGAAAGATAAATTTATCCACTTTTTCTAACACATCTTCCACCACTCCCTTAGGATAAGTAATAGACCGATCAGCTAATTGAAGAGTTACAGATGTAGGAGAAATTTCTCCAATTCCCAATCTTTTGAAAGTTGATAAAGGCATAAGGTTAATACTAGCTCCCATATCACATAAGGCTCTTCCAAAAAACTTTTCACCTATAACACACGGGATAGTGAAACTACCAGGATCTTTAAGTTTTTCAGGAAGCTTTTTCTGAATTATTGCATTACACTCTCTGCTAAGTGAAACAGTCTCATGATCTGTGAACTTTCTCTTCTTTTTAAGAATATCCTTCATAAATTTCGTATAATCAGGCATCTGTTCTAATGCTTCAACAAAAGGTATATTTATTTTTAACTTCTTAAGGATTTCCAAAAATTTTCCAAATCTGTTATCCGTAATTTTCTACTTCAATCTTTGAGGAAATGGAGGAGGTGGTTTCTCAACAGTAATCTTCATTGGTTCAAGAGGATATTCCAGGTCCGGATAAATCTTATTTGAACCTTTTTCAATATTCACCTTCTCCTTCTCTTCTTCAACTTCTTTCTGCACTTTAGTTTCTAATTCTTTTTCACTTCTTAATTGAATAGCCTTAATTTGTTCCTTGTTTTGATTTTTTGGATTGATCTCCACATTACTAGGAAGCGTTCCAGAATGTCTATTATTAAGCGCAGTGAAAATATGTCCCAATTGATTTTCAATTTTTTTATCGCAACACCTTGACTTTGTGATTGATTACCCATATTCAAAATCATTTCTTCTGTAGATAACTTCTTATCCTTAAACTGTGGGTTATTGTTGAATCCAGGAGGATAAGATGGTCTGAAGTTAGTATTTCCTTGGTTGTTTGAATTTCCAACTGGATTCATAGAATTGTGCCCCCATTGTGGGTTCACATTAGCATTATTATTATTCCAATCGAAATTTGGGTGATTCTTCCAACCAGAGTTATAATAATTCGAATAAGGGTTATTAGGTCTATTAATCGCGTTCAAAGTCTCATAAGGTGTTTGAGATTCAATTATCTGCCCAAATGAATTTTCCTCTAACACTGGGGGTGGTTGAGAATAATTCATTCCATATTGATCTATTTTCTTAGAAAATGTTGCTATTTGAGAAACTATCATAGTCATCATATCAGAATCATGAACACTAGCTACAATCTTAGGATTTACCCGTTCAGAGGGCCATTGAAAATTATTAGTAGCCATCTCTTCAATCAACGAATATGCTTC
Source organism: Papilionanthe hookeriana x Papilionanthe teres (assembly GCA_022702705.1). NCBI lineage: Eukaryota > Viridiplantae > Streptophyta > Magnoliopsida > Asparagales > Orchidaceae > Papilionanthe > Papilionanthe hookeriana x Papilionanthe teres. The sequence goes on along the minus strand of CM040424.1, from coordinate 46,937,779 downwards.
ATCGAAAGGTTTTGACATTAACGATCCACCAAGAATGAAGCATCAATAATTGATCTCAATGATCCCACTAATCGTTTATAAAAGGTTTGAATTATTAACCAATCTGGCAAAGCATGGTGTGGACACTTCCTAAGAAGATCTTTAAACCTCTCCCAAGCTTCATATATTGACTCTCCTTCAAACTGACGAAAAGATGTGATATCATTTCTTAATTTTGCAGTTTTTGATGGAGGGAAATATTTTGATAGAAACTTTTGAGAAAGTTCTCCCCAAGTTCAAATAGATCCAGGTGCTAACAAGTTTAACCACGCCTTAGCTTTATCCCTTAAGGAAAAAGAAAAAAGTCTAAGTCTCACAGCATCACTCGACACTCCATCATATTTAAAAGTAGCACACAGTTCTAAAACACTAGTGAGATGTAAATTTAGGTCTTCATTAGGTGTTCCTCTGAATTGATTATTTTTTACCATTTGGATAATAGCAGGTTTAAGTTCAAATGAATAGTAACAACATCAGGATTTTGAATAGTTATATGAATTTCATATGCTGTTGGGTTAGCATAATCTCTTAAAGGTCTTGGCAAATTTCCAACATTAATATTCTGATTCTCTTGATTATTCGCCATTTCGCAGTAATTTTCAATTTATTTTTGTTGTTTTTTTAATTTTTCTAATAGTACACTCTAACTCTGAATCGTAAGGTATCAAACCTAAAGATCCACTACTACGCATATAAAATCACACTAAAAAATAAACAAGCACACAAATATACTACAAAGTAAAGGTTTTCAGTTACTACAATATCTATAAATAAGTACCGTTTATCTACCTCCCCGGTAACGGCGCCAAAAACTTGGTGCGACTTTATATATTATGCAAGAATTTATGAAGTCAGATTTATATATTTTTATAATGATTTAGTAAAGTTACAAATTCAATGCAAGTATACGTATCTTATCAAGTAATACAGGGCTTTAATGGAGTCCTGGTTATCGATCCCACAGAGAGGTAAACGTTCTTTAAATCAGTTAATGTAGCACTAAATTCCAATACCGATTGTAATAATTGCTCAAGTGTACTACAACTAGTTAATGCAAAGTACGGTAATAATAAAGCTACTACAATTACTTCTACTTACTGAACTAATTTAACTAACACACTAGCTTATGTGATTTATAAGATACTTCTATATGAAAAGTGTCTTCCTTCCTGCATAAAGATTATGATGTGTGGATGATGAAGAATGTTAATCTTTTGTATTGTTCCAAATAGGAGCATTTTTTCTTCTTTACCCTTAAAAGAGTACCCCTCTTCCAAGCAAGTAAAGAACATTGCCATATCTTAAGTTTAGTCACTAAATCTAAGGCTAGGCTGGGAGGATACCGACTCTCACTACGGAGCTCCCACTCACCCTTCACCCGAAGGCTAACCATAGGCTTTAGTTACCAATCTTAAGACTAAATTGGGGATCCTATTCTGTCACCATGAAACCTCCAACTTGAAGTCCATCAAAACTCATTTCCCTATTTATTTGCACTTAATCCCCATGAACTACGCAATTCATTCATGGACATTAAATGGGTTCTTCATTCTTATTGTAGAACATTCAATTCTTTTTGAATTAATATTCCTCAACATGTTTTAACTATTCAATTGGCCAGATTGAAAAGTAAATTAAGTTCCAAATGAAAGAAACATCACAACTTCTATACACTTAAAGGGCACATCAATTCCACATCACCACATCATCACTACTTTATGCAAGAAGAAAGGCAAGGGAAACTACTCACAAATCATGGAGAAGATATAATAACACATGGATTTTATATAAGAAAGAAGAGTCATACAAATCACAATAGTAAATACAACTTATCTCTTTCTCTTCCCCAAGTAAATTCCTTCAAAGTTCCCTTGATTCCTCTTCCTATTCCTTGCAACACTTGATTATCTCCTTGAAACAAAGATGAAGAAGCAATCTCTCACTTTACTCCCTCTTCTCCCCTGCTTAGAGAAGAATTTCTCTTAAAATCACAAACCCTAACTCTCTCTCACACTTTCCTTACACTCTCTACAGCAATCCTCCTCTTCCTTTTCGTCTTAAACACTTAATTTTATGTTAGGAATGAATTCTCTAAGAGTTTCTTCAAGCATCTCTTCAAAAATCTATCAAAACTCTTTAATTTGAAATGAACCGACATAGGGCTCCGGCGGCGCCCGATAGTGGCGCCGTCGGGCCCTATCGTGCCAATAATTCTGGAGGTTCGGAAATAGGGCGCCGGCGACGCCAATGGCTGTTTTCCTCCAAATTGCTACATTTTGCTCCAAATTCGTTCCTTTTTGCATCTTTTCGCTCCAATCACCTATATTCATCATACCTGCAACAAATCATGAAAAATACATTCCTTTAAAGTGTAATATAACCAAAAATAGGTAAAACATATAGCTAAAAGAGTATATATTTTTGGTGCATCACCCCTCCGTACACTGAAGTTTTACCTCAAGAATAAAATCTCTTTTACATTGCTGACTCTTTGCATCCATTTAATAAAATTTATCTTAACAGTAAATGTCCTACATATGTGGAGATCTTAGCTCAACCTTCATAAAATATCTGACACGTTTAGTATAAGAAGAAGTATTTTATCTGCTTGACATAATTCTTAAGTCTTCTCCATTGGCTAACATTCTCCTAAAACAACCTTTTCCAATAAATTTCAAGTTCCTCAACATCACTTCTTATGATGGTACATTTAAACCATCATGCACGTGCGTCGAGCTTCTAACATGTTCTTTTCTTTTGTTTTCTCTGCTACTCTTAATGGTTGAGTCTATACTTGGTTCTAAATACTCCTATGATGATCTGTCATACATGAGATAAGCTTGATAATTCATTTGAAAATCAACTTATCACAAATCAAATGATTTTCAAGAGCTCGTTAAAACCTTATGGAATTCGTTAACAAAAGTGAAAGTTACTAATAAATAACTTTCAAAGTATTATCTTATGTGGGGTAAAACCTTCACTACAATCTTTAAAGGTCATTCACATGAAGCTTTTGTGTTCGATTGCGGTAGAGTAGTCTTTCTGCATCCCATTTCAGACATCAAGTTAGTAACAACCAATTATAGGCCAGGGGCAACCTTCACTATAATCTCAAATGTTCATTCATGTTAACATCCTAGGCACGATTATGGTGAGGTAGTCACCTCGCATTTCCTGCATACACCAAATCTATAAGAAAAACTTCTAGGTCAGAGGTAACTTTCATCAACTTTAAGAGGATAATAATGTATTCATATGACTATTAGATTAACTATTTAACAATGCTATCCAGTAAGAAAGTGTTCTCCTAGTACCCCCTCATCATGTTGTAGTTTACTTCTCCATTGGATCAAGAAATTGACATCTTAAATGTTTGATGCTTGTGCTACTTTACAAGCTTTTGTGAATAATAACCTTACTAGGAGGAAACATATTCAAATAAATAATAAAAATATACCAAATATCACTCTTGAGTGTGACAATAATCATATTTCTAAGAAAAATTATAGTTCATCTTAACCTACAACTAGACTCAAGAAATAGAGTGCATCTTTGGCACCTTGTTATGAGCTTAATTAATTACGGGGGAGGGGGAATCCGATTCCAACTCCCCCATAAGTTAAAGACATAAAGAAGAAGCTTGACTGATATCTTAAGATAGATCTAATATCCTTGGTTGATTTCATTCAACTTTTTCCAAATAATGTCAACATTGTCGAATATCTCTGCTTATACAACTAATTAGATATCATACATGCTTGGTGAATTTTTTTTTATTTTTTCCATAACAGGTTAACATCATCGATCATGTTCGACTATGCAACCTCAAATGTGCCTTACGTCATTTGTGAATATCATACAATTTTAAAGTCACCGAGAATCATTAGTAATACAATATAAGATTGGCCTTACATGCTTATGAATTTCACTTAGTTTTGTTCATAACATGTTAAAAACATCAGATTCTTTAGTTATACATCCTAAGATGGCTCTAGTATCCTTGGTAAATTTCATTCAACTTTTCCATACTAGGTTAACGTCATCGAACATCTTTGATTACATAATCAAGGATAGTTCTTGCATCTTTGGTGAATTTTATTCAACATTGTCTATATAAAGTTAACATCATTAAGCATCTTTGACTATATAGCCTTTGATGGACCTTACATCCTTTGTGTACTTCATTTAAAATTGTTCATAGTAGTTAACAACATCGAACATCTCTGACTATAAAACCTATAACGGGTCTGACATTCTTAGCATATTTTATCTGACTTTTTTCATAATAGATTAACATTGTAGAGCATCTCCCACTATAAGACCTAGGTTGGGCCTTACATCCTTAGTTGCTTAATCTATTATTTGTTATAATTCTTGAGCACATGTTGTGTCTAATAGCATAGGATAAGTTGTTTATCCTTTAATCATGCAGTGTTTTCATCTTTGGAAATGGATCCTGGAACGGGTTGACATTGTTTGAGAAATTCCAAAAATATTTGTGATCTCTCACCTTGCCATACAATTTTCTAATTCAAGATTACATTACAGTATAAAGAATGAAGTAAAAGCCATTAAGTGTAATATGAGGTCCAAGATATGCACAATTAAAATGTATAAAGAGCTACATTGAGTAGACAAAGAGCAGCATAAACCAACACGTTGACTACATCAAACACAGGAAGAGATACAAATACTGACACCCTATCACAAAAGGGTTAAGAAAAGTCATCTATAAAGGCATACAGATGTCGGTCGATTTTCTCGCTTCGGGAATCCTATTAATTGTATTGAAAATATATTGAACTTAATATGTATATAATATTGATTTAAAAAATAATATTTTTGATTTTGAAATATGAGACCGTATAGATCTCATATATTTAATAGTTTAAATAGTTGAGCATAATACCACAAGTAACACACAATCCCGAGAGGTAAGCATATCACTTGTTAGTAAGCTCAACCGTTTAACTGAAGAATTTATAATATTTGTTTGGTCTATGAAACTTTTTGTATGAATGAAAATTCTTCTATCTAATACAAAGATTATATAGGGTTTATTCTACCTAGTTTTTTAATTTCCTATAGGGGTAAGCCCTCATATCTAATTACATCTTAAGCGACCGAAGTCACTAAAGAAAACTCTTGATAATGATCAGGGCTTTTGTCTTCAAGAATCCAAAGTTGGGTTTTCATGGTTGTTTTTAGAAAAAATTCAAGTGGGATTGGCTCAAATAGGAGCAGTTATTTTGGAATCCACAGGGCTGAAATGTAGGGAACGTCACGGACTTTGAGGCAAGCCTCGGTGACTGCCCAATATATCCTAATGTTTGGCTTTATGTTTTGTAAATGACGTTATTCAATGTTTACTCCTATCAATTATTTAAAATTTGAGTTTACACTTGCACGACATACGATCATGCAAATAGCTTGGGAAGATGAAAGAATTTACGTCATATAGAATGAAAAACCTTGGAAGCTTAAAAAGAGTTTGGTCTTATGATGCATAACATGATCGTGCAAAAACCTAAGAGATAAAATGAGGACTTATGTTGTACTAGACATTCAACCTCGAAGTCCTAAGGGTTTATATTTTTTAAGACTAAGGAATAATTTGCTGAAGTAGATCCACTTCATTGTTGAGTGGTGATTGATCCATGAAAAAAAACCTATTTTTATGCCTTGATTTTTATTAAAATTTTAAGGATATTATGCTTTAATGAAAGGTATTTTTTATGTTTTTGGATGCAATTGATGTAAAAATGTTCAAAAAGAAAAAAAGATGAAAAAGGAGCAAAAAAGAGTAAAAAGGAGCAAAAATGGAGCCCAAATGCAAAATTACCAAAATAATGGGTCTGGCGCCTAGGCGCCAGAATCCGGCGCCTAAGAGTCAGCTCGATACCAAAATCGTTATAATTTTGTAACTACTTTAGGCAGTTATTTTGACGGTTAGAGCGGTTATTGGACCTTCTAGAAGATTGACAGTTATTCTTGGATTATATGACATATGATACATTGTATCTAGACGCTTGGAAACAATTTGTATCGCGAAGAGGTGCGATCCAAAGTGAAGAGGTGCGAAGAACTAGACGTGAAGTCTGGCGCCTAGGAGCCAGATGCCGGTGCCTAGGCGCCATACACAGTTTCTAGAAGATTCATTGAACTTGGACACATTTTGAAGAGGTGCTTTAGGCAACCCTTGAAGCCTATAAATAGGATGTCATTTCTACAGAAAAGGAGGCCCCCAATCAGAGAGATAATTTTAAATATAGGGCCACACTTTTAATTTACTTTCCTTCATAAATTAGTGAGTTTATTTTATTTAGAGTTTGTATTGAGAGTCTGGAAGAGTTGGTGCTTTTGAAGTCTATTTCGCTTTGGAGTCAATAGGAATCAGAGGTTCAGTTGGAGAAACACTTGAGATAAGTATTTGTAATTTGATTCAAAATTTTATTTATATGTTTTGTTATTTAAATTCAATGTGTTCTGAGTAGTTACTTTACTTTCTCCTTTCAATTATGAAAAGATAAATAAGATAATATAAAATTCGTTGGAGAATTAAAAACTAAATATGTTTAAATATTTTGATGATAATAATACAGGATCTTAATTTCCTATTTAAATTTGTCATTTAAGTTGTTAAAATCTGTTGAAGAATTTTGAGACCTAGAAGGGGATGAATTCTTAACTAGTAGATATCACATGAATCCTTGGGTAGTTGAAGGCCTTGTGCGGGTTATTCAAGGTGAAGTGCAAATAAATAGGAAAATATTATTCAATGGGCGTAGAATCAATAAGCTTTTAGATTGACAGACTAAATTCTTCTAATTTGGTTTATAGAAAGGGAACGGGTCACTAGTAGGGCCGACCATAGCCACCCTTGGACATCTAGTAGTGTGAGCCTAGATTAACCCATTCTACTAACAATACATCCAAACCTGATCTATAGATTAGCCAATATTCTTTATACTATCGAGTGAAGGTAAAGAATAGGAATTCTTCTATTTGGCACAATACCATTAATTTATATTCTCCACGAATATTACATTATCTAAAAAGTCTTGGGTTAATTGGAAGGAAGAAAGTTGTTTGCTTATTATTATTTACATCACTTATTATTTTAAGTATCGCTTTATTTCTCGCATTTAGTAAATTAAATATTAAATTTATAACTTTAAAAGAAATACATAAAAATAAAATTAAAATATTTAAAATTCTATAAACCTCCTCGTGGGATCGATACTGGGGTCTTTATTTAAAGCTCTATATTACTTGAAACGATACGTATACTTGCGAAGTACTCTAGTGTGTAAAATATTTTCCATAAAATTATATTTATATACACTAGCTGTTATTATTATTTGGGTCAAAGTATTGGCTATAACATATTTTTGGAAGCATAAATTACTGTGTTATTTGCGGTCGAGTCAAGTTTTTGGCACCGTTGCCGGGGAGGCAAATTTTTAGATTTTAAATATTATTTTATTTTATTTATTTCTTTTTTTGTCAAAATATGAAAATATAAAATACAAAAACATTTATAAAAACAAAAATAAAAAAATAAGAGATTTTATTTCTTGTTATTTTATTTTACTTTTTATTTGCTTTTTATGCGTAGTTCTGGATGTGAAAGATTATTACCTTTAGACTCTGAATTAGAAAGATCTGTAAGAAGAATTAAAAAAAGAAAAAAAAATTCAAAAATATTAAGAGATGGCTAATTTACATAACAATTTAGAGAATCCAATTGAAATTAATGAACAAAATGTTTACAAACCATTAAGGGATTATGCTAACCCTATAGCTGATGAACTTCATATTAATATTCAAATACCTACTGTAGTTGCTAATTCTTTTGAGCTTAAACTGTCTATTATTCAAATGGTTCAAAATAATCAATTTGGGGGAACACCAAATGAGGATCCAAATTTACACCTTGCTCGTTTTTAGAACTTTGTGCTACCTTTAAATATAACAATGTTCCTGATGATGCTGTTAGACTTAGACTCTTTCCTTTCCCTTTAAGAGATAAAGAGAAGATGTGGCTGAACTCGTTAGCAACATGTTCTATTAAAACATGGGCTAAAATGGCACAAAAATTCCTTGCTAAATATTTTCTTCCTTCTAAAACTATTAAATTAAGCAATGATATTACTTCGTTTAATCAATTTGACGGGGAGACAATTTATGAAACTTGGGAAAGATTTAAAGAACTATTAAGATGGTATCTCATCATGCTTTACCTGATTGGTTAATTATTCAAACATTTTATAACAGACTTATTGGATCACTGAAATCAATTATTGATGCTGCTGCTGGAGGTTCTTTAATGGCTAAATCATTTGAAGAAGCTTATACTTTAATTGAAGAAATGGTTAACAATAATTTCTAATGGCCTTCTGAAAGGGTTAATCCTAAAAGAATGGCAAGTATTCATGATAACGAAGCATTTTCTATCTTAGCTCACAAGTGGCTGCAATATCTAAGAAATTAGATAATTTTGCTATCAATGTATCACATAACAACTCTGCTAATATTGAAGATTTTCAAACTATTAAAAATTTACAAGCTATTGCTAGTAAAAATAACCCTTATTCAAATTATTATAATCCTGGATGGAAAAATCACCCTAATTTTAACTGGAATAATTCACAAGAATAATGGGGTAATAATCAATCTCATCCAACTGGAATTTGGAACAATCAAGTAAATTCAAACTATAAACCTCCTGGATTTAATAATCAATAGAAAAAATTGTCTATAGAAGAATTAATTTTACAACTGAGTAATCAATTACAAAATCAAAACACTGCTATTCGTAATATTGAGAATCAAATGGGACGAATCGCTAATTTAATTAATTACGGACCTCCGAGAACACTTCCTAAGTAATGTTGAAATCAACCTAAAAGAAACTCGGAAAAGAACATGAACATGCTAAAGCCGTACAACTTAGAAGTGGAAAGGAATTAAAAGAAATAATTCGGGATGAAATTGAAAATGAGATCGAGGTTGAAGAGATTGAAAAACCTAAAGAAACTCCTTCTCCTAGTAGAGATCAGTCTGTTATTCTTATTAATGTGGAAGTTGAAAACCACCACCCCTTTTTCCTCAAACACTAAAACAACAGAAGCTTGATCAATAATTTTCTAAGTTCTTTGAAAATTTTAAGAAACTTACCATTAACATACCTTTTGCTAAAGCTTTGGAACAGATTCCAACTTATGCAAATTTTATGAAGGATATTTTAAGTAAGAAACGAAAATTTGAAGCTTTTCAAACTGTTGCATTAAGTGAACAATGTAATGCAATAATTCAAAATAAATTACCTCAGAAACTTAAAGATCCTCGAAGTTTCACTATACCTTGTGCTATTTGAGAAAAATTTTGTGGAAAAGCTTTATGTGATTTAGGAGCAAGTATTAATCTCATGCCATTTTCTATCTTTCGAAGGTTGAATTTAGGAGAGATTTCTCCTCCCACTGTAACCCTTCAGTTAGCTGATAGATCTATAACTTACCCTAAAGGATTTATAGAGGATGTTCTTATTAAAGTGGATAAATTTATTTTCCATGTAGATTTCATTGTACTTGATATGGAAGAAGATAAAGAAATACCTATTATTTTAGGGAGACATTTTCTAGCAAACGGACGGGCTATGATTGATGTGCAAAAAGGAGAATTAACTATGAGAGTTAATGATCAAGAGATTAAATTCAATGTCCTTAAATCAATGAAGTACCCTAACAAAAAAAAATGCTATCGAATGTATATTATTGATTATATAATTGAAAAACATTATCAAGAAAAATGTAAAGTCATTTCTGAAGAAAATTTTGAATTATTAACTAACAAAAATGAAGAACTAAAAGAAGAAGAATTATCTAAAGAAACTCACTATATTAAAGATAACTGGGAAATTTTGGACATAAACCAAAATGATATACTTTTACCCTCGATTAAAAAAGCCCCTGAACTGGAATTAAAAATGTTACTTGCACATTTAAGGTATGCTTTTCTTGGAAATTCATTAACTTTACCTGTTATTATTTCTTCTAAACTAAGCTTAGATCAAGAAGAAAAATTAATAGGAGTGTTAAAGAACTATAAGAAACTTTTTTGTTGGACTATTGCTGATATAAGATGAATAAGCCCTTCCATCTATATACATAAGATTTTAATGGAAGAAGATTTTAAACCTACTATTGAACCTCAAAGAAGATTAAATCCTATCATGAAAGAGGTTGTTAAAAAATAAATTTTAAAATGGTTGGATGCTGGAATTATTTATCCTATTTCGGATAGTCAATGGGTGAGTCATATTCGTTGTGTTCCTAAGAAAGGAGGAGTAACTGTCACTGTCAATGATAAAAATGAACTAATTCCTACAAGACAAGTTACTGGATGGCGAATTTGCATTGATTATCGGAAATTAAATAACGTCACTAGAAAGGATCATTTTCCTTTACCTTCCTTGGATCAAGTGCTTGATAAATTAGCTGGACACTCATATTTCTGTTTTCTGGATGGATATTCTGGTTATCATCAATTACCTGTCGCTCCTGAGGACCAAGAGAAAACAAAATTAACAAGTCCTTATGGAACATTTGCGTTTAGAAGAATGTCTCTCGGTTTATGTAATGCACATGCAACTTTTCAAAGACGTATGATGTCAATATTTTGTGAATTGATTGACAAAGGAATTGAAATATTTATGGACGATTTTTCTGTTTTTGGAAATTCTTTTGAATCTTGTTTGGAAAATATTTCCAAAGTTCTAAAAAGATGCAAAGAAACAAACTTTGTTCTTAACTGGGAAAAATGACAATTTATGGTCACAGAAGGCATTGTACTTGGTCACAAAATTTCACAAAAAGGGATGGAAGTTGATCAAGCAAACGTTAAAATTATTGTTGAACTGCAACCACGTACTACTGTTACAGATGTGAGAAGTTTTCTGGGATATGCTGGATTTTATAGAAGATATATAAAGGATTTTTCTAAAATTGCTAAACCTCTTTGTCAATTATTGGAAAAAGAAGCTAAATTTGAATTTAATGAATACTGTGTTAATGCTTTCAATATTTAAAAAAAAATTAATAACTGCACCTATTATTATTGCACCTAATTAGAATAAACCTTTTGAATTAATGTGCGATGCAAGTGATTTTGCAATTGGAGCTGTATTGGGACAAAAATATGAGAAAATTTTTAAAGTTATATATTATGCTAGTAAAACTCTTACTGAAACTCAAAGAAATTACACTACTACTGAGAAAGAGCTTTTAGTTATAGTTTATGCCTTTGATAAATTTAGACCTTATCTTCTTGGTACCAAATGCATAGTTCATACTGATCATTCTGCTATTAAATATTTAATGTCAAAAAAAGGATGCTAAACCTAGACTGATAAGATGGTTTTACTTCTATAAGAATTTGATTTTCAAATAGTGGATAGAAAAATAACTGATAACCAAATTGCTGATAATTTATCTAGAATTAAGAATGATATTATTATTGAAGAAAATATAAATGAGAAATTTCCTGATGAACAATTATATGTTATTCAAGGATGCCAAACACCTTGGTATACAGATATAGCTAACTATTTAGTTAGCAATATTCTACCTTATGAATTGAATAACAAATATATTAAGAAATTTAAAAATGATGCTAAATCTTATATTTGGGAAGATCCTCATTTATTTAAATTGGGAAGAGATTCTGTAATTAAAAGATGTGTACCGTTTGAAGAAACTTTTGCTATTATTCAAAAATGTCATGATTCCAAATTTGGAGGACACTTTAGAGTAGATAAAACAACATTTAAAATTTTAAATTTAGGATTTTATTGGCCTACCTTGTTCAAAGATGTGAGACAATATGTGAAAACATGTGATCGATGTCAAAGGATGAGAAATATATGGACCATTTGTACCATCATCTGGAAAGATTTATATTTTATTAGTAGTTGATTATGTTTCAAAGTGGATTGAAGCTGTAGCTTTACCTAACTGTGATTCCAAAAGTGTTTTGAAATTTTTAAAGAAAATGATTTTTTCAAGATTTGGAATGCCCAAGGTAATTATCACAGATGGTGAAAGTCATTTCAGAAATATAAGAATTCAATCATTACTGGAAAAATTTGGAAGCAAACATAGAATTGCAACTGCTTATCACCCACAAACAAGTGGAATGGCTGAAGTATCAAACAGAGAAATTAAAAGAATTTTAGAGAAAATCGTTAATCCTAAAAGAACCGATTGGGTCGATAGTACTTGATTCTCGCATTATGGCTTATAGAATCAGCTTTATAAAACACCAATCGTAATGTCACCTTACCAGCTTAGTTTATGGTAAACATTATCACTTACCCGTTGAACTTGAACATAAGGATTATTGGGCGATAAAGGAGTTTTAATTTTGATTTGAATACAGCAGGAGAAAAACGATTATTACAATTAAATGAGATGGATGAAATAAGAAATGAGTCATATGAAAATGCAAAGATTTATAAAGAGAAAATGAAGATATTACATGATAAAAAGATTTCAGGAAAAATATTCGAGCTTGGACAAGAAGTATTATTATTTAATACTCGTTTAAGACTTTTTCCTGGAAAATTAAGATCTAAATGGATGGAACCATATATAATTGAGAAAGTATACCATTATGGAGCTGTGGATATTAAAGACACCAAAATGGGAAAAATATTTAAAGTTAATGGATTAAGACTGAAGCCTTATTTGGGAAATATAAAAATGATTTATAAAGAGGCTTACGAGTTGAGTCTACCTATTAAAGTCTTAATTAGGTCAGGCTGACGATGTTAAACCAAACACTTTGTGGGAGGCAACCCAAAGTTATTTTTGTGTGTTTTTACATCTTTAATGTAAGGTTATGCCTCGGTCTTGACTAAATTTTATATAACTTTAGAAAATTGGATGTTAACAAGTCTTTATTGACTTAAGCTAAAGATTATCTCGAGGTATATAAAGTTTGGACTTTGGATCACTTCATTTTGTATGTGATTAAAAAGGAGATCAAGTTAACCTTCATTATGATTGTTTATAATTTAAGTTAATTTTAATTATTGAGTTTATATTGATCTTACCATTCTAATTTACCTATTTTTGAGATCAAAACTTTGAAATTTGACGTTAGACGAAATAGAGTCGAACATGGTTCCGGCGCCTAGGAGCCAAAATTCGGCGCCTAAGCGCCAGAGTAGACTGTGTGTCGATGGGTCCGGAGCCTAGGGGCTAGTTTTGGCGCCTAAGCACCACAGTTACCGGGTCGTGTAAAAACCAAAAAAATTTGTTAGTTTTTCACACAATTTTCTCATATAAACTACCCCATATTCGTTCCCAATCCCTAAGCAACCATAGATACGACCTTTACACTTCATTCTTGAGGAGATATGAGCAGATTTTGAAGAAATGGAGAGAAGAAATCATGGAGAAGAGGCTAGAGACAAGTGTTCTAAGGAACCTCAACCTTTCTTCAATGGTTTTATTGCTGTTAGTTTGGAGAAGTTGTCGAGTCTCCTAGATAAGTTTGAAGCGGAATTCAAAAGTATTGGAGATCGCCTCCATGAGATGTATCATCAAATCGAGCATCTGGAATGGCAGGCAAAGATTCAATTCTATCATCTAGCGGCCTATCAAGACGCTTAAGTGGAGATGTATGCGAAGAACAAATGGATCGACTAGAAAACGGCTGCAGATTTTCCAAGGGCGTTAGTGTTCTACCCAAGTAGGCCGAGTAATCTTCATTGCGATGAGAGTGGAAATTTCAAATTTGAAGATTAGATAGTAAATGAGGTTAGATCAAGACTTTATCTAGTGTGTCGTTGCATCAATTTGGTAAACCGAATGTGTTGTTTGTGTGTTAGCTTTAATGTTCAATGTGTGTTGTATTTACTTTAAAATTGTGTTGTTTGATTGTTTGTTAAGACTTGAATCTTATTATTATACTTCTCTGTAATTCATTAACGCTGGAATTGAAGATTATGAATGGAATTAGAAGAGTTTGACTTAAACTAGTGTTGGATTGGTGGATTTAATTTATAATTTTTCAAAATTTTTGGAAAATATTTTGGAAGTTGGAAACTGAAGCAATACTCTTATATGAGTAATTGAAAGTTGAAGTTGTGAGTTTTGGTGGAAAATTAAATTTTTAAAACGATTTTTGTGAAAGGCGAGTCTGGCGCCTAGGTGCCAGAGGTCGGCGCCTAGGCGCCGATTCGGCCTGCTAATCAAAAATCAGGATTTAAACCCTCATTAGCCATTGCCGATGCCTAAGCTTCATCCCCTTCCTCTTTTTCATGAAAACCTACCCCATAGATCCATTTCGAGGCTAAATCTTCATGTTTTTTAGCTCAAAATCACTCGATTTCTTCATCCCGAAGTCAGGTCTACCTTCTAATCCATTTATTTTTTATTTCTACCATGGATTTTCCTATTTTTTGCTAAAAATCGAAATTTTGGAGAAAAATTTTGATTTTTAGAAATTTTTCCATGGATTTTTAAACTCATTTTAAGTTTCTCAAGCTTAAAAGAGTTTAGTTTATTTGATTCCTTATTTTATTTGTATTTTCTTTCACGTTTTGATGGCACCTAAATCTAAGTGCGGAAAAGAACGAGAAAATTTCGATCGCAGCAAGTTCGCTACTGCGGCAGCGCATTTTCGTTACCACGAATTTGCAAGAGGAAATTTATCTTGGAGCGCAGCATTTACAGTCCTGGAGATATGATTGAGAACACGATCGTTGCACACAACTGGCAGCGATTCTGTTATTTCACTGTCGTTGCAGTTATTTCTGTTGTACGAGAATTTTACGCCAATTTTATGGATGTGGAAGACTATGAAGTCTCCGTTAGAGGTGTCAAAGTGGGATTCACTCCGGAGCGGATCAACATTTTCTACGGCCTACCACCTACTATCGAGTGCTACTATTCTGGTTTTCTGGTCTATCTCCATCTGAAGGAGTTCTGGAGATGATCATTGCATATATGACTGACGACACTGGAGCTTGAAAGATCTAGAATGACAAACGGGTAAATTTTAAATCTTCTAAGCTGAATGGTATTGGAAAGGCCTGACACTATTTTATTTATGCTAGACTACTTCCTTCCAACCACCTGAGTGAAGTTACCAGAGATAGAGCTATCCTGAACTACTGCATTTAGGAAAGGAAGTCGATTGATGTTGGCAGTATTATCTATGATTCTGTAGAATCGACTGCACGATCCAGCACTTCTGTGGGATTAGGATTCCTATCTTTGATATATTCATTATGCGTGAGCGATGGAGTTATTGTTGATATTTCTGAGGAGAAGCTGAAGACTACAAAGCCTATTGGGCAGGAGAGTGTTAGTATTTGTGATTGTCTTCACGGGAAGAGATCTACTGCTCTTACTTCTGTACCTACTTCAAGTAGTGCTTCTACTTCTAGACCTTCTACTTCTGCTACACCACCACCTAGTTTTTGGGAGACTATGGATGAGAGGTATTCAGAGCAGCAGAAAGTGTTACATTTAGCTCATTGTCGCATAGATATGATCGATGCGAAATTTGATCATCTTGCTGATTTTACCCGTAGGAAGAGCAATTATGATGTTGATTATGATGAAGCTCTTGTTAGATTCCAGAAGGGAGAACAGTCTGTTCAGTTCTCTACTTGTCCTAGATTCACACCTTATGATCCGAAGAATACTGAGGATATTTCCTTTGGTGTCTATGATGAAGATGATGAGGAGACTGCGAGTGATGATTAGATTATCGAGATTATGTTCTTGTTTTATTTTTCTGTGAGTTAGACTGTTGACCTCATTTTTGATGAGGTCTTCTCTTCTTCTTTTTAGTACTTAGGATCTAGCCTTAGGCTTTTCCTTTGACTATCTTAGAGGACTAGAATTGGGATCCACCATCTAGAATTTCAAACCACTTCTTAACTCCCCGCAAACTCCACAAACTCGACCGTAGACCCCTAATCACCTAGAGGGTTGAAATCAAATGTGGAAGTTTAAAGGATGAGTTCCTATACGACTCTTCGGGCCTTAGGATCGCCTCAGGTGGCCCGGTCCGGTGAAGGGGCTGACTTACACACACACTACACTTATACACTACACTTTCACACACCTCCTAAAACCACACCCATACCTAACTCGACCTCCCGACTCATGTAGGTGATTCACATGGATGGTCCTTAACCCCTAAACCCTCGGCTAAGAGGTTAGGAACAACATAGTGAATGCCTCAAATGAGTCCCTTCATGGCTCATGCGGGCTTGATGTGGCTTCATGGCTCAACCAAAATGATTTCATTCCACTCAAATTTACCCGATCTTCAATTTTCCAAATTTTCAATTTTTGACCCCCGGGACCCTACACCCGCCTAACCTACCCAAAGCCCTTGAAATTACCCAAAATTTTCAAAATTTCCAAATCATCCAAAATTCCCCAAAATCAATCCCAAACATTTTCACATCACTCAACTTGATCATCCATACCCAAAAATACCAAAAAATCCAAAAATACCCCCCCCAATACCCTCGAAATACCCAAAATACCCCTCTTGACCCAAAAAATCCAAAAATTCAGAAAATTCCCAGAAAATTCCAGAAAATCCCAAATATTCCCATTTTCATTTTGTTCAACTACACCATGGGCCAATTTTGTCAATTTACCCTACTTTTGTTAAAAACCCAATTTGACCCATTTTAACCCTAAGTGAACCCAATGTCAAACCAAACCTACCCAATTGACCCAAATTCTGGTCCAATTCAATTCTAAACTTCAATTCAATATTCCCAACACCAATCTAGACAAAATCCAACTTCAATTTGATTGACATTTGGATCCAATGTCACTTTTGGTCTTAAAGCCCAATTTGGACCCATGACCCAAACCTAACCCAAACTCACCCAATTCAACTCCAATTAACCCAAAATCTTTTCTAAATCTTCCTTAGAATCCCCACAAGCAAAAAACTAACATTATTTGACCAAAATTTGGACCCAAACCCCACTCAAATTCAACCCAAAGCTAAAAGGCCAAATTTTGACCTAAACCCAAACCTAACCCAAATGAGCCCAAACCCCAAAATCAAAGCCCAACCAAAGTCAAAACCTCTTTGAAACACTCCCATAAATATTTCTCAACATTAATTTTACATCAATTTCAACCTTAGTCCAACATTGGCCCAACTTGGCCCACTTGGACCTATATTGGCCCATTCACCAAAAGAGCCCAAATTCAACCCAATTCAAACCCAAATCACCCCCAATTTGCTTCAAGTCACTCATGACACATCCATGAGCTAAACCCAACAATTATTTGGCCCAACCTCTTTACAAAATTCCCATCCATAAATTCATTTTTAAACTTAAAGGCACATTCCTTAAACCATTTTAAAAGCCCATCTTTTACCACATCCAAAGGCCCAAAATTGGTCTCAAAGCCCATATGACATTTCCCCTCATCATACTTTCAATTAAACTCAATACCTAAGTCCTAAATTCATCATCAAATAATTCTAAATGAAGCTTC